>JAPYKT020000032.1:1697500-2900998 GCA_028749325.2 Caryopteris x clandonensis | reverse complement strand
TCAACAAGCGAAAGTGGAACAGTTTCTTTTCATTTACAGGGTTCTTTTACTTATTACAATAGAGGGTTTGCGAGAGAGAGAGAGAGAGATGAGTGTGCTGTGAGTGGGAGAGTGCATCGGAGGTGGTACAGAGTATCAGGAAAGGGAATTCATCGGCGTCATGGAATGTGCATGTAATATGTATGGGAACGTTGGACCTCGTTTGGGTTGGTGGATAATTCTGTCCGCGATATCAATACTGGATCACAGGATATCTTCGTCCCAAACAAATATTCATATTTCAAAATTAATTTTGCTCTCGATAAAAATTTATTTAAAAATACAGGTTTTATTTTATTAGTAAAAGTAAAAAATTTTAAATTTTTTTATTTCATAAACAAATTATATATACTTGAATAAGTCAAATCAACGAACAACAGTTTTACCTTCATTTAATTGACTAAAAAAATCTTTAAACACATGACTGTGTTTTAAAACAAACGAGATATTATAACTAGTGCAATATCTTCATTATAAATGTTTTATAAAATATTTTAAACGATCCAAATCCAATGATCTATTCCATATTCAAACTACCCATATACTACCTTTTGAATGAAATTTAATATATTTTTCATTTCTTTAACAAATTTTCAATTAGGGATCGGGTATACACGCGCTTCTTTTGTTGTATATCCTCTTTAAATATGAGATAAAAATATTATTATGATAAAAGACCTTTGATTAAAAAGAAAATCTCTTCCTCTTTCCTCATCTCGCAGCTCAATCTTGTTCTTCCGTAAATTCAATCATATTCTTCAATGTGTGTCTTAAATTTGATACGTTTTTAACAAGAATTTAGCAAATTGATGGGCGCAAACAGTGCAATAATTTTCTCGTATTTTGTTATGATTTTTCAAGTTATCTATCATTTTTTGTACATGAAAGAATTTTAAGTCGCACAACATTCAATTTTAGTTAATTAAATATTTAACAAAAGTTTGTTCGATTTGTTGAGGAAAGCGATTTCAATTGTCTATTAGCTCAAAAATTTATGTGCATTGAATGAGTCGTGTAATTTAATTTATAAAATTATTTGTTTAATTAAAAAATATTATCTGTTTATTTCAAAAATATTAATAATAATTTGTTATCTTAAATAAAGTAATAATATTTTTCAAGTAAACAAGTAATATTTTTTAGTTAAATAAGAATGTTTTAGATATGGCACACCAAATGCACAAGACTCACTCTTATATTAGACATAACATAGTTTTGATTTCGAACCTGCAAATCAATGATTCAATTTAATTGATGACTTAATTTTTATTTTCAAAATTAGCTGGTTCGATTTAATTGAGAACTAAAAAATCGATGATTCTGAAACTAAAGCTGGAACCATCTATATAACTATTCAATTTCAATTACGTCCTTCATATTTTTTAGAATCAAAAAAACCATACACATATCTTCGTTCACACACGATTTTCATTTTCCCCTTCTATTAATAGTCTCAATCTATTATACTATGCAATAATTGGTATTCATTTTATCAGGAATCAGCAATTTATAACTATATAAAAGGAAGATAATTGGTAAAATTTATAAAAATATCATTTTTACACTCAAAATATCTTTCTATTTTTAAAAAGTATAATGTTCAAACATATATTTTCTTTGTTTTTTCACTCTAATGTTCAAAGGTTTATAACTTTTTTATTTCAAATATTTTTTTAAATATATCAAATTAATTATTTTTTTATAATTTTTAATTTAATATCCATATTGAATATATAAAATTAAAATATTAATTTTTAAATATAAATATTTTTGCATTATAGTATATTTTAATATTTTATAAATTTTATTAAAAATAAATTTTATATAATTATATATTTTTAAAAATTATATTACTATTTATATAATTATATATTTTGGACAGGAGTCCCACTGATATGGGCAATTATTAGACCACCCAATAAAACACGTGAAGAAATTGGGCCAACCCACCAAACCAATAAGACCGCGTAACAAGTGGATGATATGTTTTTTGTTGTCGAGTGACTTTTGTGCTCGGGATGTATTATATATTCTATTTGTAATATTACTTATTTAATTAAAAAATATTATTATTTTTTAAAATAATATATCAGTAATATTATATTTTAAATAAATAAATAATATTTTAATTAAATAAATAATAATATATATTATAAATTGAGTTGTGCATGCATTCATACCTAAAATATTTTGCATTTTCTGTCTTTGTAATTTTATGTAATTTCTTATGTTACAAAAAAAAAAAAACTTCTTTTGTCAAAATTGCTCAAGTATATTTTGCATTCCTTTTTATAATTTTATTATTATTATTATTATTATTATTATTATTATTATTATTATTATTATTATTTTCTAGAGAGAGAGAGAGAGAGATAGGGAAGTACTTTAATGAAAGAGATATTGGGGATGTCATGATTCTGTAATTTGGTTTTTCCGGTTGTCTCTGGGCTAAAATGCATTGTGGTTGAGTCACCATCATTTTGATTTTTCTGATGAGCATGTGAACCCGTACTCTAGACATGGGCACAGTTTTACGGTTTTGATTACAATTTTGAAATCGGTCGTTTTTAAAACCGTAAAGGGCGGAATCAAAATCGAACTGCCATATATACGGTTTCGGAACCGACAGTTCCCCGGTTCCGTTTTCGGTTCCACGGTTCTTATTTTTTTTAATTAACAACTTTAAAAAAAAAATTAGTCTTTTGAATTTGATTTCACAAGAGATTGAATTGAATATATAGTTAACTTAACTAAAACAATTATATTTTTTTAAAAAAATTACAACAATCAAAACTTAACTTTACAACTTATAATAAAATTACAAAAAAAAAAAAAAGTTACAACAAAAAATTAACTTACCTAAAACCATTTACTTCTTTTAACAAGAGATTACAACTTTACAAGTTTTCAATTACCACATATTAAAAAAAAAAAAAATAGAAGAGAGATTGAGAGAGATCACAAGATAATTGAGAGAGATTGAGGAAGATTGAGAGAGATTAGATATTGTGAAATAAAATGAGTAGGGAGGGGGTATTTACATGAGAAAAAAAAAACAAAAGAGCCGTTGGAACCGCCGATTCCCGTTCCCGGTTCCGGTTCGGAACCGGCGGTTCCCAACTGTTATTCCATCTCAGCCGTTGAAGATCAACCGCTATTTAATCTCAGCCATTGATCTCCAACGGCTATAATTTTAAAATTCAATTTGGAACCGAACCAGAACCGAAACCGAAATCGCTGGTTCCGAGCCGCGGTTCTAGTTCCAAAAAACTGAGAACCGGAATCGAACCGTTACTCCGACGGTTTCGATTTCGATTTGGAACCGGAACCGGATCAATGGTTGAACCGAACCGTTGACCGGCGGTTTCGATTTCAAACCGGAACCGTGCCTATGTCTACCGTAATCATCCTTTTGTTCGAAATATAATATATTTTAATATAAAATTGTATAAAAAATTATAAATTTGTGTACACTTGGCAAATATTCATTGGAGCGCAAGACTGAGATTTTTCCTATTGCCATTGGATCCTCCTTATGTCTTCATAAAGCTTCTCCTTAAACTCGGGAAAGTCAAATCTGTGGTCACAAAATAGGTTTGTCGGTGACATGCAAGTGAATTTATATGTTAAATTGTATTGTTATTTCTGTCCCTAATAAATATCACAATTTTTAGAATAAATTTTTGTGTGTGTTATGTTTTTATTTATATTTTATATTTTTTTTGTTTATAAAATCAATCACAGGGTAGTATTTTGAATATATAGTCGATATACAAAATTGAAAATCTTAAGATTCATTCAAATCAATTTGAAGCATACTGTTCGTTATGTTGTACTGCAAAATAATTCTCTCAAAATGATATAATAAATAATAAATTGTACAACATTTTAAAGTAAAATTTTAAATATAAATTCTATACATATTATCTATACTATTACTATATCTAAAACTCAATATAAATATTTAAAATCAGTAAAATATGAAAATAAAATAATAAATTATATACTTTAAATAGTAAAATATTATTATTTTTATAATGTTAACCTAGAAAAATTATATTTCATGTTTAGATAAAATATTTTATTTTAATATATACAATATTAGTATCAATTAAATATCATAAAATAAAAATAAAAATTAACATATGACACGTGATAACATTATGATCAAACTTTCAATCTTGAAGTTGATTTTATATTGTATATCTTCTTGAAGTAGAAAACAAATTGCAAAAAGTAATCCAAATACGTATGTGTTCCATAAATAAAGTAAGTCTCTTGTGCATCGGGTGTATTATGCATCCGATTTACATTATTACTTGTTTAACTCAAAAATATTATTTATTTATTTAAAAGATATTAATACTTTTTTCAAGATAATAAATTAATAATAATATTTTTAAATAAACAAATAATATTTTATTCAAGTTGCACGATGCAGCCAATGCATGTAAGTTTTTAAATTTAAGTATATATTTATTATAACATGATAAATTGTCTTCGATTTCATGATATATTTAGATATAGAATGAGATATTAGACTATAAATGATAGTATATGAGAATACTTTTCCAACTCCATTCTAGTTATAGCTTTCAATAGCTCATCTTCTATCTTTTTAAAAGTATTATTTGTTTACAAAATTAAATTACTTAACATCTAATATCTTATTTTAAAATATTAATATTAATGTAAAAATTAAAGATTGTGAAAAAAAAAAGGTTAACATAATATATTATTAAAAATAAAATAAAAAATTATTTATGTTTTAATAAATTAGAAAAAAACTAAAAAAAAAAGAAAAATAAAATTCAAGTAATCAAAAGCTAACTCATCAATTTTTAAAAATATTTTATTTTTTCAAAACTGAAAGTGAGTGAAAAACGTATACTTTGACCATTTCATTTTACATCCATTAATTTTGATTTTGTCGAACATATGACTTCAAATTTATTATATATTTGTTTTTATAATGATCTCTAAATTTTAATTAATTTAATTTAATTTAATCCAATTTTATCAAAATTTTAAAATCTCAATGAAAATTGACTCTTAATTTGACTTGCTACATAAACCGTTCGACCACTATATTAACAATTTTTAAGTATTTTTAAAAATTTTATCAAAATTAAACTTCAATTAAATAAAATAAATCTATAAGTCACTATAAAATAAACTTATAAAATTATTATCATATAATATATATAGTCAAAATTAACGCACATAAATTGAGTTTTCGTCAAAATTAACTGACCTATTCCTACCGTTATATATATATATATATATATAGAGAGAGAGAGAGAGAGAGAGAGAGAGAGGGTTTCTAAATTCAATACTGCTAAAACTTGGGATCTACGCCGCCTTGATATGGATACAAAATTTAGAAAAAAATAAATAAAATAAAATGGAGTGATTCGGTGATAGTTATCTTACCATTCGACTTACGTATCCAATTTTGCCAGAAGGAAAAAAGTCTGAATAATTGTCGGAAAATTGATTGGATTTGACGATTCCGACACATGTTGTTATTTAGTGTTCTAAATCAAATTATAAATTTTATCCATTTAATACAAACATATGTATGATTGTAAACAAACGTGTGATAGTAAAATATATCGGGTGCAATGTAGTTGGTGTATTAATCTAATTATGTTTTTTAGTCGGGATAATTCATGATCAGATTATATAATTTAATTTTAGATTTAATTACATAGAAATCACAATTTTAGTAAAATTTAAATTTTAATTCAATATTTTCATTTATGCAATGTCGTACACAAACTTTTCAAATTCAGTTCAAAACACGAAATAAGTTGTTGATAAAATATATTTTTCTTTAAAAAAAATTAATTTAAAATTATTATTATGATTTATTTTAAATTTTATCTACGTATTTATATGTAAAAAATATAATTTATATATTTATTTTGATATATAAATTATTGTAAAAACCTAATGCACATTTTTCTTTTAATTATAATATAATATATATGCATGTATCCCCTCCGGATGAACCGGGATAGAATTGAGAAAGGGCCCGTTTGTCCCTCTGTTAGAGGTGTTTCAAACATGTCTGCGATCGAGTAAATAGTTCTACGAACAAATGGATCGTATCGACTTGAAAAATGGAAAGATTTGTACAAGTTATACGTTTCGTCACCACTTAGAGGAAAATCGTTAGGTATGAATATGTTAGATACCTGTGATGATTATCGACTTGATATTTACGGTCAAAATCAGGATATATATTAAAAAATTTATTTTAAATTTAATTAAAATAAATTTATAAATATGAAATATTAATTTATTTATTAGTTAAACGAATTATTAATAGAGTAGTCAAGTTCAAATTGTCCTCTAAAATGAGTGTTTGAATACAAGTTGATATATAACTTTGAAAAAGTGTTTTTATAAGCACCACCAAATTTCTTTTTATATTTAAAAAATTTAAATAAAAATATACATATGGAAATGTCTGAAATATCCTCACCCTCCCTTGTTCCTCTTTCTCTTCTCACTCAAGGAAAAAAAAAGTGGTAATCAAGATACAACATAAATAGTTATACACACAACTAACAAATTATAAACCAATCACTATAAGATAGACATGGTACAGTTCGATCGGTCCAAGAACTATTAATTTTTAGAATGTGGATGAAATTGAAACCAAATTAGCATTAATTGTGTACAAAGGTTCATATATATATATATATTATATACTCATTGTATGTGGGCATGCCTGATGGCCTTAATCAACAACTTAATAGAGTCCGTCAAATTAAAATCTAAATCACCCACAACATACAACGAAGTTGTCTGTGATTGGAAGTTGTCTGTGATTGGGGCTGTGTTGCTCGGTCAAGCGTTGTCATTCCATTGGTGTCAGACGCCGCCACATTCTGGTGCTGAATCTAAATTTGTGTCATTTTTCAATTTCAGTAAGAATTATTTTTCTCCTTTTTTGTTGTTACTGATCTGAAAAATTTATGATAGTTAGAAAAATTGCAGAGGAATTATTAATTTTTAATAAGATATATTTAAACTTTCGAGCATCTTTAGAGCTTTCGAGATATGAATAACCACACTCATTTATATATAGAAGTATATTTTACATTATAAAATACCATAATATTTTTCTTTTGGATCATGTCTTAACGTGAATTATTATTATGTACGTGCATAGCAGCGGATCCAAATCCATATTTTGTGTTCCTATCTCTCTCTATATGTACCAAAGCCACAAGCGCTTCACAAACCAGATAACCTTCCCTGTTCTTCCCGCATCTAGAAATGGCGGACAAACATGTCCTGCTAGTCACATTTCCAGCACAAGGCCACATCAATCCATCGCTCCAGTTCGCAAAACGTCTCGCCAAACATGGCGCTAAGGTCACCTTCTTAACCAGCGTCTCCGCCGTACGCCGCATGTCCAAAACTTCTTCTCTTTCTTCCTCTTCCTTCAATGGCTTAATCGAGTTCGTCTCCTTCTCCGACGGGTACGACGACGGGTGGTCAGTCAGCGACGCTTCGGATTTCATGTCCTCCCTCCGGACTTGCGGCAGCAAGGCAGTCGAAGACGTGATTGTAGCCAAACGAGAAGAAGGCCGCCCCTTCGCGCGTGTAATCTACACGCTTCTCGTCCCTTGGGCCGGTCAAGTCGCCCACCGTCTGCAATTTCCGGTCACTCTTCTCTGGATCCAACCGGCGATTGTGTTTGGTGTTTATTATTACTATTTTAAAAACTGTTTGGACATTAACAAAGAAGTCATCGAGCTTCCAGGGCTACCGCCGATGGAGCCTAGCGATTTGCCGTCGTTCTTCCAGGCTTCAAATCCGAACATATACGACTTCGCAATCCCAACTTTTATAGAGAATTTTCAGATTCTCGACAGAGAGGTTAATCCGACGGTTCTCGTGAACACATTCGACGCGCTAGAGGATGAAGCTTTGAAGGTATTAAACAAGTACAAATTAATGTCGATAGGGCCATTAATTCCTTCTGCGTTTTTGGATAACGATCCTTCCGACACATCATTTGGAGCAGATCTGATTCAGAAATCACTAGATTACATACAATATTTGAACTCAAAAGAAAAACACTCGGTAATATACGTAGCTTTTGGCAGCTATTCCGAGCTCCCCAAACCGCAAATGGAGGCGATAGCAAAAGGGCTGATTCAAACCGGTCGGCCATTTTTGTGGGTGATAAGAGGATCGGAGAACATTGAAAAACTGGACGAGAGCCTGAGCTGCCGAGAGGAATTGGAGAAGCAAGGCAAGATCGTGCCATGGTGCACTCAAGTGGAGGTGCTTTCTCACCCCAACGTGGGGTGCTTCATGACGCACTGTGGGTGGAACTCAACTCTGGAAAGCCTCGTCTTAGGGGTTCCGCTGGTGATGGTGCCGCAGTGGACGGATCAGGGGACGAATGCAAAACTGGTGCAGGACTTCTGGAGGACTGGAGTGAGAGTGGCGAAAGGTGAAGATGGAGTTGTGGAGGCGGATGAAATCCGGCGGTGTTTGGAGATGGTGATGGGTGGAGGAGAGAGAGAGGAAGAGATGAGGAGAGAGGGGAAGAAATGGAGAGAGTTGGCTAAGGAAGCTGTGAAGGAAGATGGGAGCTCTACAGTGAATCTCAAGGCTTTTGTGGATCAATTACTAGTTGGAGGCCATGAATAATTATCATTCTAGTGTTATGGAACTCATGTTTGTATATTTTTATTTATTTAAAAATATGTAATTTTGTCTTGTTTACATTTTTCCTTAAAAATTTAATATTTTTATGATTTTTTTTTTTTTTTTGGTTTTCATAAAAATATATTAATATCTTCACTATATTATAATCCTAGAATCCTCGAAATGGAATCTCTTATTCATGACGTAAAATTATAAGCCACACATGCATTCATAATTGCCATAAAAAATTCGTCGTAAAATAATCTCATGTTCGTCAAAATTAGATTACAATTATTTTTCTTAATACTATGTGCAAAATAACAAAATGACACCAAATTAGGAATGATACCGTATTGTTTAGAGCTTCCTTCTCCAGCAATGATGTAAACTGGCGGTGAAGCTCTCATTTTACTCTCCAACAGTGCACCTCTTCATGCGCTAAAATGAAGTTTTGATTTTTTTTTGTTTTATACGCCACTCTTCTTTCTCTTTTTTAATAATATTGTTTTTATTAGTTTATGTATGTTTATATTGAATATTATATTTTATGTATACAAATAATTTAATTAAATTAATTTTAAAATTATTTTAATTGAATTTGAAAAAAAAAAGGTTATTTCAATCATAAATAAAAATAGTACAATAAAATTGTCATTCTAATTCAAAATTTTAATCTTGTAAAGGTGTGTTTTTATTGTACTATTATTTTGAAGTTCAATTTTAATTATACATTATTATTGATCAATTATATATGTATTTTTTATAAATAAAAATTTAAAATGTTACATATATAAAAATTATGTTTAATAAATAACATATGATGTGCTTAAATAAGAATTAATTAAAATAAAGACTAAAAATAAATAAATTATAAAGAATATTATGAATTTTTTTTTTGTATGGAAAGTACTGCAAACTGTCAGAGATGAAATGCAGATTTTGTATTAAAATATTACAAAATCTGCACTAGAACTTGCAAAAGACTAGAGATGGCCTTATGATTGACACCAATCAGGAAACTCAAATTCAGAAAGCAAAAATAGGCGGAAAAATCTTTAAAATATTCATTTTACTCTGATGTATATTGAATAAATTTATAATTTTTATTAAAATATTTTAAAGATTAAAAAAATTACGATTGCTTATTTAGAGCATTTTAAAAAAAATTTAGAATAATTGTAGAATTTTATAACAAGATATCTTATTGCACAAAACATGTTCAATTTTTTATTTTTTTATTTTTATAACATCAAAGGTATCACTTTTTAACGTAGAAATATTTAATATTTATTGTGATGTATCAAAATTATAATTTTCTTCTTTAAAACTATCAATTTTTCTATTTACAAAGAGAATATTCAAACATTGTTTTGATATTTAAAAAATATTATTTTATTAGTCAAAGTAAATTTTTATTAAATGTGTCATTTTTTTCGTCTAAAGTTTCACCTTTTCTATTTACGTAAAAAATATTTCAATTTTATTGTAATATATTAAAATTTTTAATTTTTTAAAATATCACATTTTTCTGTTTACATAGAAAATTCGCCAAATTTGCTGTGATATATCAAATGTATCATTACTTTATTTAAAAAAAAAAAAAAAAAACCATTATTTTTCTGTTTTTTTTAATGTTTAACATTTATTGTAATATTTCAAATGTATCATATTATTTTTCAAGAGTATTTTTTCGTCAAAACTATCATTTTCTTTGTTTACCTAGAAACATTTAAGTTTTGTTGTAATATTTAAAAAATATCAATTTCCTTAAAAGTATTATTCTTTTATTAAAAAATATCATTTTTCTGTTTATGCAGAAATACTAAAATTCCTTTTTTTCTTAAACATTTTTTGGTTATATATATATATATATATATATATATATATTACGTTGAAAGTACTCAATGTTTTTGTGATGTTTTCTTCAATGTATCATATTAACATAAAATAAAATAGAGATTCTCGTGCGTGCATTCATAGAATTGCTTTCATGTTTATACTTATTTCATCTTATTTATATTTGCTGGGAGCATATAACTATGCAGATTGATGCTCTCAGCCGGCTGATAATTTCTTGTTCAAACTCTCTACAAAGCCAATATTAAAAATTCTCTATTTAGATATCCCACAAAGAAAGCAGACTTCATTTATCAATAAAATGTGAGAGAAGATCTCTAATAATGGCCTCAAAACTAATCGTTATTGTTGTTTTCATTATTGTTGTTGCTGTTGCTGCTTTGACACGGTCATCTGTTCTCATGGTTGGAGACAATGGGGCTCGGTCATCTGTTCTCATGGTTGGAGACAATGGGGCTTGGAAACATGATCTGAACTATGCTCAAGGGACTGCGACGACAGAGTTGTACATCGACAAAAAGCAATGGTGGCGGTTCAAAATAAAGAAAATACTAGTAAGAACACTATTTAGCATTCAAAGGGTTGTTTATCTAGTGATTTTTGTATTTGTTAGAGAAAGAATTGTGGGTCGAGAAGGCATATAATCTTGATAGGCAGTTATACCTCTAAATTGGTTGCTAGCTGGATGTTATGCCAACGAGTTACTTTAATCTTTTGTTGGTGCAGAACATTGTTGAAAGAATCTGGTTATTTTCTCGAATGATCCAATGTCTATGTTAAATAAAAAATCTTATAGCGCAAACAATGTTACATCTCTCACATGTGCATTGAACGATGTTAAAGTATTAGTAGACATGGCACGGTTCCGGTTTTAAATCGGAACCGACGGTCAACAGTCTGGTTTAACCGTTGACTAGGTTTTGGTTCGGAACTGAAACCAGAACCGGAATCTAGCCAATTCAATTCCGGTTCCAGGATATCCAGTTCCCGGAACCGGCGGTTCTAAACCAGCGGTTCCAGTTTCAAAACCGTCGATTTTGGTTACAAACCGACAGTTTCAGTTCCAAACCGACAGTTCCAAGTGTGAATTTGTAAAAAAAAAAAAAAAAAAAAAAGAAGGAACTGCAAACCGGAACCAGAACCGTGGAACCGCCAGTTTCAAAACCAAAATCGGAACCAGCTATATGCTGATTCGGTTTCGGTTCTACCCCTCCTAATTCTAGGAACCGGCGGTTCCGAAATCAAAACCAGAACCGGCGGAACCGTGCCTATGTCTAACCATTAGTATGCTTTCAGTTGTTCAAACTTTTATGTTAACAATATCAATATTAAACATAACATAATCATGTCCATCAATAGAAATCAAAATATAAAATTATTCTATAAAATAAAATAACATAATCATGTCCATTAACATAAATGAGTGAATTTTCTGTGAAATGGTTGCATGTGTGACACGATTTAAGGTATTACTTGAATAACTATAAAATATTACTTGTTTAACTCTAAAGTATAACGTAACTATATTTTTTAAGATAACTAGTCAGCAGTAATACAAAAAAATAGTAATACTTTATAAGTAAACAAGTAATACTTTAAGTGGTGTCATACGTGCAACCGTTTCACAGAAGCTTTTGCGAATTAAAATATTTAATCACTAAGTTTAAGTGGAAAAGCTAAGGTCTCCCAACATAAAACTAACTCTGAGTGGAAAAGAGAAGTCCATGTCAAAGGGCAATTCTTCCTCTCAAATCTCTTGTCACGCTTATTGTATACGACCAATCTCGAACCCCTCACACGTATCACAACATCTTCTTCGTTTGTGAAACATATCGGGCCGGAGCTCCAACATCCATGATTGGCGAATCTCAAACCGGGCTCTGGTCTCTCCATCTTGATCAACTCCCTCCACCATGCCCGAGCATGGTTCTGGCTGCTCTTTTCCATTACCCACAGTTGAAGCATTGTCCCATCTATGTTCAAACGGTACAAACACACACGGCCCGACAATACGCGCAAGCTCACTCGGTCGCCGCCTGTCTCGTGATCATACTTGAGCTCGTACAGCGTCTTCCACTCCTCCTGCCTCGCATCAAAACATATGATTTCCCCCCTACGCCAGAAATAGAAACATCCATCACAAAACACTGCCTCAGCCGTCAGGAACAGTTCTTTGTGCTCCTCAGAATGCCATCTTTCCCTGCCCCAACTTCTACTCTTACACGAGAAAACTGAGTAGTTCTCATGACAAAGTATTACAACCTTATAGTCATCGGTTCTTGGGTCATAATAAAGGCCGCAACGGCGGAAGAAACTATTATCATAAAGGGGGTTCTCAGGAACCCTAGCTGCCTTTCCAACAGACGATGGATTCCAAAGCACCAACAAGTTATTATAACCGCTGCCCTGAAAGAGTACCAATCCATTACAAGAGCACCTAGGATAAGAGTACAGAGTTGCATAATCCACATTCAGATCTGATACAAACTGAAATTCTCTATTTACCAGTTTCATCAAGGAATAATTGAAATAAATGAATGAATCATAGTATTGTTTGGCCCGTCTGACGAGAAAGAGACTCCGGGTCTCCTGATTTTGGATACTAAGAGTATGGCAGAATCGCGGATCGGAGATGGTAGCTTCCCATAGTTTACAGACAGTTTTAAACCTAACAAGAGACTTAACCGGTAACCTATACATGATATTTTCTACGACACCAAGTGGAACATATGGCGGCGGCGGCGCTTTGAGCTCCTCAGAGGCCATGTCCCAATAGCAATTTTCCGGCTCTTTGAGCTCCTTTGGGTAGGGAACTGTCTGCAAGATTATAAATTTATGTGTTTACGTGAAAATATGTATGTATGTGTATCTATATATATATACACCATATATACTTACACCATATGTATCATTAACTTGTGGCAGATTTGTTGATAAATTTTTGTCATATATTTAGAAAATTCAGTTTTTAGTCTTGTATTTAGGAAATTCAATTTTTAGTCATGTGTTTAGGAGATCTCTACGAAATCTTTAGCATGTATTTAGAAAATTCAGTTTTTAGTCATGCAAAAGTAGATGTTATTCTATTCGATTTGAAAATTTAAATTATTTCACAACCAAATGGAATGATATCAAGATAAATACACTATCGCATATAATATATGATTCAAAATTTACATATTTTATTGATATTAATCAAACATTGAATTCTGAAATTCAAAAAATATATGAAATCTAATAAATATATGATTGGATTTACTTGAATCATTCTATCAAACCAACAAAAATTGCATAATCAACAAAACAATAATCTATATAATAATAATAATAATAATAATAATAATAATAATAATAATAGTTTTATTTTTTTTACTTTTGTTTTCCACCCAACTTGTACTACATGTATATAGGAAATTTAGGTTTTAGTCATGTATTCAGGAGATCTCTACAAACCTTTTTTTTTTTTTTTCAATTTGCTAATATCTCTATTTTTTAATTTTATTTTATTCATTCTTTCATAAATCGTGAATATCATACTTATCAATTATAATAGAAGAACAGAAGATTATACAAAAAATCATGAATTTTACAGTTTCACACCTTCTACAATATATCATATAATTTGAGTAAATATTTACAATTTAAATTTATTGTTTAATTATGTATCAAAAGTATCACTTTTCTATTAACGTAAAAAATGTTCAAAATTTATTGTGATGTATCAAAAGTATTATTTTCTTCTTTAAAACTATCAATTTTCGGTTTACATAAAAAATATTCAAATTTTGTTTTGGTATTTTGAAAGTATCATTTTTTCTTAAAGTATTATTTTATTCGTCAAAAGTATTTTTTTCATTTACATTCAAAAATATCATTTTTTTGGTCTAAAATATCATTTTTTTTATTTATGTAGAAAATATTCCAATTTTATTGTAATGTATCAAGAATATCAGTCTTTTTTTCTTCTTAAAATTATCACTTTTTTTTTTTTTTTTTTTTTATATAGAATGTTTTCCAAATTTGTTGTGATGTACTTTTTTCATTTACTTTTCGACATGCTTTATTCGTGATCTTAGAAGAACATTTCAAAGCTTGAACCACAATTTCTATAAAGGTATACTTCTTGGTGTTGTGGAATATTAGAGAATACACATTTGTTTTGTCTCAATGATTCAAAATCGTTGTTAGAGGGAGTACATTTAACAACACCACAGTTAGAAACCTTTTTCCTTAATCTGGGTTTGAATAATGAAATAATGAAAGAAGAAGAACCTGTATGGGTTTAAGTGGAAAGTCTCCTCTTCAAATCTCTTGTCACGGTTATTGTATAAGACCAATCTCAAATCCCATTTGTTAAGCATATCGGGCCGTAGCTCAAACATACCTGGCCCGACCCGGGAATGCTAACCCGGGCTCTCGTCTCTCCATCTTGATCAACTCCCTCCACCATGCACAAGCAGAATTCTGGCTGCACTTTTCCATCACCCACAGTTAAGTATTGTGTACACACTCTTCAAGCGGTACAAGCACAAACGCCCCAACAATACACAGCCAGAAGTAGAAACTTCCCTCATAAAATACCATGGGAGCATCTGGAGTTCTTTGGGCTCATCAGAAAACTGAGTAGTGCTCCTCACAAATGATTACAACCTTATAATTATCGATTCTTGGGTCATAATAAAGGCCGGAACAGCTGAACCCAAAATCACCATAAAGGGGTACTCAGGAACGCTAATCCATTACAAGAGCACACAGGCCTCACAATCAAAGAATAACTGAATAACCTAGGAAATGGTAAGGTCCGACTGGCAAGAAAAGAGACTACGGGTCCCCCATTGTGGGAGGCTAAAAGTAGGGCAGAATCGTGGATCATGGTAGCTTTCCATGGTTTACAGACGGCTTTAAACCTAACAAGGGACTTAATTGGTAATCTATACATGATGACTTCCACAATATAATGTGGAAACAATTGAATTCTTGAGAAGAGGCCTGATTCTAAAAATTCTTGATTTAGATATCACATAAAGAAAGTAAACTTCATTTCTCAATAAAATGATAGAGAAGATCTCTAATAATGGCCTCACTAATCATCATTGTTGTTGTTGGTGCTCGGACATGGTCATCTATTCTCATGGTCGAGATAATGTTACAGTGCAAACAATGTTACATCTTCTATTACAAGTATTAGTACACTATCAGTTGATCGAACTTTTATGTTAACAACACCAATATTAATAAGAACCTAATAATGTTCATCAACATAAATCAAAATATAAAATTACTCTACAAATTAAAATAACATAATCATGTCCATCAACATATATCAAAATATAAAATTACCCTATAAATTAAAATAAAAAATTAGTAGGTTGAAGTGGAAAAGCTAAGGACTCCCAACATAAAACTAACTCCGAGTGGAAAAGAGGTGAAGACGATGTCAAAGAGCAAGTCTCCTTCTCAAATCTCTTGTCACTCTTATTGTATATGATCAATCTTGAACTCTTCACACGTATCACAACATCTTCTTCGTTTGTCAAACATATCGGGCCGTAGCTCAAACATCCATGTCTGGCGAATATCAAACCGGGCTCTGGGCTCTCCATCTTGATCAACTCCCTCCACCATGCACGAGCATGGTTCTGGCTGCTCTTTTCCATTACACACAGTTGAAGCACTGTCTCATCCCTGTTCAAACGGTACAAACACACACGGCCCGACAATACGCGCAAGCTCACTTGGTCGCCGTCTGTCTCGTGATGATACTTGAGCTCTTGCAGCGTCTTCCACTCCTCCTGCCTCACATCAAAACATATGATTTCCCCCATACGCCAGAAATAGAAACATCCATCACAAAACACTGCCTGAGCCGTCAGGAACAGTTCTTGGTGCTCCTCAGAATACGGTCTTTCCCTACCCCAGCTTCTACTCTTACACGAGAAAACTGAGTAGTTCTCAGGACAAATTATTACAACCTTATAATCATTGGTTCTTGGGTCATAATAAAGGCCGCAACGGCGGAACACATTATTAACATAAATGGGGTTCTCAGGAACAATAGCTGCGTTTTCAACAAACGATGGATTCCATAGCCCCAACGAGTTGTTATTATAATAGCTGCCCTGAAAGAGTACTAATCCATTACAAGAGCACACAGGCCTCGCGTACAGAGTTACAAAATCCAAATCCAGATCTGATACAATCTGAAATTCTCTATTTTCCAGTTTGATCAAAGAATAAGTGAAATAAATTAATGACCCACAATATGTTATGGCCCGTCTGACGAGAAAGAGACTCCGGGTCTTGGGTTTTTGGATACTAAAAGTATGGCAGAATCGGGGATTGGAGATGGTAGCTTCCCATGATTTACAGACAGTTTTAAACCTAACAAGAGACTTAGCCGGTAACCTATACATGATCTTTTCTAGGACATTAAGTGGAACATATGGCAGCGGCGGCGCTTTGAGCTCCTCAGAGGCCATGTCCCAATAGCAATTTGCCGGCTCTTTGAGCTCTTTGGGTAGGGAACTGTCTGCAAGATTATAAATTTCTGTGTTTACGTAAAAATATGTATGTATGTGTATCTATATATATATATATATATATAATGATGGTTATTGTATTGGGAGATATATAATGAATCTATGCAGAATAAGGCAGGGAGGGGAGCAAATGATTCAGTGGGAAAAGATTTCTTTGATCTTTTTCCACAGATAGAATATTGAAGATTTTGTTGAGATTTAATTAATGATAAAGTTGTTTTCCCATATTTCTCGATATTATTGTTTCTGTAGAAGTGGTAAACCACACATTGTTTTAGAATTGCCATAAATAAATAAGAGTAATAAATAAATAAGAGTATAATAGTTGCATGTTACTCAAAATTAGATTAAATATTATTTTTAATGCTATTTCTATGTATATATAAACAAAATAATTTTTTTTTAAATTTTATTTTCTCGTCTAAACTTCATTAGTTAATGTAGTAAAGCTATATTATTATTAAATTAAAATTAGATATCTTATTCTAGAAATTTTAATTTAATTTTAAAATTTAAATTATTCCACAAATTTAGGTGTTACATGATATCAACATGAATATACAGTTGTGTTTCATATATAATTCAAAGTCTAGATACTTTATTAAATATTAATCAAATCATTTTCAAGAAATATATGAAATCTAATGAGTATGTGATTGATTCGATATCCTTGAATCATTTTATTAAAGCAACAAGTTATAAAAAACCAAACAATACTCTATATAATAATAATAATAATAATAATAATAATAATAATAATAATAATAATAATAATAATAATAATAATAATGTTTTTACTTTTGTTTTCCCGCCCAAATTGTACTCCGTGTTTATACCATATGTATCCTTCCATAAAATATGGAATAAAACTTGTGGAAGATTTGTCATACATGGAAAAATATTTTTAGTCATATATTTAGGAAATTCAGGTTTTAGTCATGGATTTAGGAGATCTCTAACAAATCTTTAGTCATGTACTTAGAAAATTCAGTTTTTAGTCATGCAAATTTAAATGTTTTTATTCTAAAAATTTTGATTCGATTTGAAAATTTTAATTATTTCATAAATTTAGGTGTTTAAAAATGAGATGATATCAAGATGAATATACTGCCACATTTAATATATGATTTGAAATTTACATATTTTATTGAATATTAATCAAATCATTGAATTCTGAAATTTAAAAAATATATGAAATCTAATAAATATATGATTAGATTTTCTTGAATCATTTTATCAAACCAACAAAAATTGTATGATGTTATTATTATAATAATAATAATAATAATAATAATAATAAAAATAATAATAATAATAATAATAATAATAATAATAATAATAATAATAATAATAATAATAATAATAATAATAATAATAATAATAATAATAATAATAATTAAATGACTTTTTTTTTTTACTTTTGTTTTCCAACCCAAATTGTACTCCCTATTTATGCCATAGGTACCCTTTCATAAAATGTGAAAAAAAATATTTTCTGTTTGAGGATTTTAAAACTTGTGGCAGATTTGTCATATATTTAGGAAATTCAGTTTTTAGTCCTGCATTTAGGAGATCTCTACAAATCTTTTTTTTTTTAAATTTGTTAATATCTCTATTTTTTAATTTAATTTGATTCATTATTTCATAAATCGTGGATATCATATTTATCAATTATAATAAAAGAAAAGACAATTATACAAAAAAAAAAAAAAAAAAACCTTCTACAATATATAATATAACTTGAGTAAATACTTACATTACAAATTTATTATTTAATTATGTATCAAACGTATCTCTTTTCTATTAACGTAAAAATTGTTCAAAATTTATTGTGATGTATCAAAAGTATTATTTTTTTTCTTTTTAAAACTATCAATTTTCTGTTTACATAAAAAATATTCAAATTTTGTTTTGATATTTTGAAAGTATCATTTTTTCTTGAAGTATTAATTTTTATTCGTCAAAAGTATTATTTTTCATTTACATTCAAAAATATCATTTGTTTTCATTAAAAGTGTTATTTTTTTCAGTCTAAAATATTATTTTTTTTATTTACGTAGAAAATATTCCAATTTTATTGTAATGTATCAAGAATATCAGTCTTTTTTTCTTCTTAAAAGTATAACTTTTTTTCGTGATCTTAGAAGCAGTTGTTATGTTAAATCAATAGGATTTTGTTTGTATTATTATATTATGAAAAATAAAAATTTGTGAATTTAATAATTGATGATGGATTATTGATATATATATATATATATATATTCTTAAAATATAAAAAATATAAATAACATAAACATATTATTATATTAATGTATTCCCAACATACAAAAAATGATCGAAAATATATAAATAGTATATAAAAATCTTAAATGATATATAAATAATACATAAAAACAAAAGTAATATATATATATATATATATATGAATGTGTTGTACATACAAACCAATTGTGCACCATTAAATATTTAATTGTGTAATATATATAATATTAATATAATTTATATTTAATAATAAATTCATTTGAAAATTAATAATAATTTATGAAATGTACAAAATTTGTAAAAATAATAATTTACAAAAAAATTGAAAATGATAATAATTTAAAATAAAAAATAAATTATAATATCAAAAACATAAAAAATTAAATTTGAATATTTTTATTTTTATATATGATAAATGAATGTCAAAATAAAGATCTTCAAATAGATAATTAATATGTTATATTTATTATAATATTGAAATAATCTTGTTTTTCCAAAAAATATTTTTATCTAATAATCTCATATTTTTATTGTGTAAAAAAAATTTTAAATAAAAAATATCACCATTAACTTAACAAAAATATTTTATATTAAAAAAATATTTTATTTGTATATATGCAAAGTAGATATTAAAATAAAGATCTTGAGAAGAAAATTAATATAATATATAGAGATTTCCTTAATTAGATCAGCTAAACTGCGCATAGTTAATCAGTTCAATGAAGATCCATCAGATGGGGGATGGAAGAAAAATACTTCTAAACTCCACCAATAAGAATCCTTCGCACTAAAATCAGCGCGTGGTCAGTGACCGGGTCCATTGCACCCAACCCATTCAATCAGGACTCTGAAAATTTGGGTGAAAATATCTGAAATGGAATCTTTAATTTGTCAAGTTAGTTTCAAGAAGAACTACCCAGTAACTGACACTGCAGTGGACTGGTTGATTCCCTCCGGTTCCTTCAAGTTTGAACTATAGTCGGGGTTCATCTGTTTCATCTTACTTGTAGCTCAATTTCGCGGTCAAGTCACTATAAAAGGAGGACTATAGATGATCAAAACATGGTGATCACACTATAATAACTGAACCCTCTCAAAACCCTTTGAAAACCCCTAGAACCACATTTTCCGGCAGAAACACGCAGAAGTTGGCGGAAAAGCAAAAAATCATGCTAGAACACGGGGAAGGCGGTGGGATGATGGAAAGACGGCTGCTGTTTCTCCTCAGAGAGGTCACTACTGAAGAGGATTGGGACAAATATTTTACCATTAGAGGTAGCGATGATTCCTTCGAGTGGTACGCTGGGTGGCCGCAACTCGAGAGCTTACTCACTGCTCAGCTATCATTTCCTTCAAAAGAACAGCTGGATGCTACCGGAGCGTCGCCGATGCCTACAAAACAGGCGGCGGATGTGAGAATTTTAGTGCCGGGGTGCGGGAACTCAAAGCTATCGGAGAATCTGTATGATGCCGGGTTTAAGAATATAACGAATGTGGATTTCTCGAAGGTTGTTATTTCCCACATGATGAGGAGAAATGTGAGAGAACGGCCGGAGATGAAGTGGCGCGTTATGGACATGGCTAGATTGAAGGTACTTTTGCAAGCCTTTGCGCTACTGAAGCTTGTTACTGGGGAATGCCTTCCGTGATACTAATTACAAGATGAAAAACGATGGAATCGATCATAGACAGCATAAAATTAGTAATTGGTAACCCTGATCGCATTGATTATTGTGTTATGATAAGATAATAAAGGGATAACTCTGCCCCAAATTAGTTGAACAAAGGAACAAGAGTACAAGCCATTTCAGTGCCAAATGCGAAACATTAAGTTTGTCTAATAATGACGGAACTCCCATTCCCTGCACTATCATTAATAACTAAAATTAGACCAATAAACACTGAACAAAGAAGAGACCTGCTTTTATTTTCCAGGATAGATGTTTGTCTTGAAACTTGTCTCTTTCTTCCCAAGGAACCAGTATAATTCAGCAAGGGCTAACTAAAAAACTGTAAGGCTCACTGATGAATCAGACTCTATATGCTTATTAATTCAATTGAAAATCCAAGTCCATCCGCTAGTTCTAGAACTGGTTTAGAGAGCACGCCATGAACTCAAACATTTCTTAGCGTCCATACTTATTCATTACCACTGAAGACAGTGCTATGGATGGCTGCACATGCAGAAAGTAGGACCTTGGGCAACATGGAGTCAGGTAGATGGATGTGATCAGTATGCAGGAAGTTATAGTGGGTGATAATAATACAGTGAATGTTGTTTCATTGGCTGTTTCAAACAGAAAGAGTTTAATAAAAATTCACAACATGACCATATATGCTAGTTGTAAAATATAGTAAAATTTGAATGATTTGATGACTTGTTTTAGTGATCCTTTCTCTTCTTGCATGCACACTTGCATCTTGCTGCTTGTTGAGGATCTGTTTTTCATCACCTGAATCTTTTTCTTGATGATTTGGATTTTGTTTTTCTGTTCCTTCTTTTTTTTCCCAGTTTGAAAATGAGACGTTTGATGCCATTGTCGATAAAGGGGGATTGGATTCGATTGAGTTCACGCGTGGAGGAAATCCATACTTATCTGAGGTGTGTGATGATCATATTTGATAGTGATACTTTCTTTTGCTCGTGATGAGCACACAAGCCTTGCTCATCAAAATATATCTTTTTGTTTATTACCAGGTAAAAAGGATTTTAAAGGCAGGAGGAAAGTATGTTTGTCTAACCTTAGCGGAAATGGATGTTTTAGGTATTGTTTCTTTATATCTGATTGGTGAAGAAGTATGACCTATGTGATTGTTCTTTGCTGCTTCTATGCTCTAAGGTTTAGATATTCCTATGCCGTGCTTGGAATTGATTCTCATTTCCATAAATTGACCTTTTCTCAGATGTACTGTTCACCATGTTCCGGTTCGGGTGGAAAATGAGTTTTTATGCCATTTGTGAGGAACCATCGTCGACTGACGCAAAACTGCTGACCTTTATGGTAGTTGCTGAGAAAGATACTTCTACTGATGATACACATAATATATCATTATTCTTGGATAAATTTGCTGACAAATACAACGTTCCTCAGGTAAAAGCACTTCAACCTTTTCTTTAACCTCTCTACTTCCCTTCCAAGGAATTGATTAACTTGAATGGATCTGAGTAATGAAAGGGAAAAAATAAAAATGTACTAAGGATTCCAGACAAATCTATTGTCTATTTGTTCACAGTTTCTATGTTTTACTCTCATGCTCTCAGATGCAAAAAACCTAAGCACTCCCAATGTTAAGTTTGGTTTACTATTATATCTGAAGTACTGTATATGTTTACTTTTCAACATGCTTTAGGCTCATGGAATCCGTCAAGCACTTGCAAAGGAACAAGAGATTCGTTTGAAATACATTGTTGACTCTGATGTATTGTACTCTCTTGAAGACCTGCTTTCAGGGGCGAAAGGAAAAATTTCAGAGCTTCAACCAGGTCGTAGGGCAAAACTCGTTTTAGGAGAACCTAAAGTGACGCGTTTCATCTATAACGGTGTACTTTGTGATGCTAAGCAAGATTCAGAACCTAATTTCCTCTTTGACTATGGTGTATTACTTGTTCCCAAAGTTAGTTTCTTTTCCCCAATCCTTAAAGTTTTCTAATTGATGGCTGTTAGTTTCTCTGAGCTGTGTGCTAGTCATTTACTCATGATTAAATATGTATCTGAGATCAGTTGTCATTTTAATTGTGATTCAATATTTTATTGTTGCTTAATTCAAGCAAGTGAACATAGTTATACTTAAATTCATTAGAAACCTACTCGTTCTGAGTGTATGAATCAAATCTCAACCCTTCACCCCAATGTCAGGGACCATAAAATAGAATTTTTGAAATGAAGTTGAACGTTTGTTAAATGATCTTGTTTGCTTGTTGAGAGGCTTATAATATGTTTCATCTATTTATTTGTGAATAACCAGAGTTGGATTCAAAGTACTTTCTCTTTGTTTTATTGTATCTGTAATGCAACTGTGTTCATCCTGTCAACCAAATTCATGGATCTACTCTTGTCAACTTGGACAATACGTCGCCTATTTTTTCATTGTCTTCATAGTGTTATTAGTAATGACCAATAAATCAGCTTCAACTTGCATGCCTTCCTTCTGCAACTGTTTTTTGAAACTGTCCTTGTTTGTGCTGTGAATCAAATTATGGCATATTGTGTTGTGTGACTTATTTTTCTATCCAGCTGGTCTGTGACTATAGTTTTGGTTTCAGAAGCGAACTCGTAATCCAATCTTCACATCAGAAGTAGGACAATGGCATGTTGTTGTAGGCTCGAAGTCTGCTAGGTTGTTGATGGTAGATCTTTCCCGTCACTAATAATATTAGTTTATTTTCTTTCTTTATTTGTCCCTTTATCATTTTCATTAATAATTTCTTTTTGGTTTCATTTTAGATTTTACTGGATTCCAGTAATTCTAATGTTTCCATGGAGTGTATTGAGGTTAATATCCTACTTTATTTCCATATATAGTAAAAAATCTTGATTTCTTTTCTGAATCTGATATCTTTTTTTTTTTTTTTTCCCTTATTTTAGAAGGATCTTTCTCATGTAGTCAAGTCGTTGGCCCCAGGAAAAGTTGATGACACAGTTGAAATTCCGTATGTATCCATCAACATTTTACATATCTATTAGTAGGATATCCAATACCACATTTCTTCTAAATGATGTTTTTTGCCCCTTTTTCCATATGAATTTGTATATATGTTAAGCTATTTCCACATCTCAGTGTAATATTTCTTTTAGAATTTACTAGTTTCCATCAATTTATACCATATGATTGTGGATTTATCGATCGTTTGCGGGTTTAGCTTAAGTCTTGTGTGCATACGCTCTCTCTCTTATATATAGCATCTTTAGCTGGTAACCAAGAGTTGTGGAGACACTAACTTAGGTGGAACATCATAATTGAACCAGTTCTCAGATTAGCACATTCCAGAACTCAATGACGAATATGAGGTTTTCGATTTTGTTGGAATTCAGAGGCGAAAGCAAGTGAAACCAAGGTGGATAATGCTTGTCCCAATTAAATTTCTGTAGGTTGAGTGGAATTCTTGAGGTATTTGATTAGTATCTTATCGAAGAATGTTGTCGTTATTTTCTTGATAGTGCTACTTGATGCAGCAAATTTCTTATTACTGAGCCTGTATTCTGTATATGTGATATAAACTCTTCCATTCTTTCATCATTGGCATTCTTACTCCATTGAAAATTACAATGCTCTCACTTAACTATAAAATACTCCATTGGCATCTATATCTCTATAGCTGTATTTTTCAATAATCCCTTTTTAATATGAAATGTGATGCATTTATAACAGTTTCTTGCTATTTACATAACGAGTTTTAAGCTTTTATCAGAAAAGAGTAAAGTGTATCTGCTCCATGTTTACAATTGTTATTTTCTTCACTTGCAAAAGAGTTTATGAAAATTATTCTTTGCAGGTTTTTTAATGCAGGTGATGGAATTAAGCAGCGAGATATTGTGCACCAGGTTCAGGAACTCCTAATTCTCATTTTATCGGTCTAATGATTAAAAAAATCCAAACCTTTGCATTTAAGTGCATTTTTAGCCAAATTGTTTAAAATTGTCAATTTAACCACAAATTTAAAAATTAGGTCCAATAAAATCCAACTTACGAATCTGGTCTAAATTTAATGATGTGGAACATGACTAGGATGCCACGTAGGACCGATAAGCAAATTATGAATACCACTTCCATGTCATTAAGCTAACACAGTTAGATCAACCATAATTAGCATGAATTAATTGCCAATGTCCCTTTGCTTGCACCATCTTCATCGGACTCTATGATTTCATACATTTCTGTTCCAGACCCAAATTTTGGCTCTGAGGATCGAAATTCCATTAAAGCTTCCATTAAGTAGTAGTAACTGAATACCAGACTTGGTAAAATGGCAGAATCACTAAAAGATAGAGAGCTGAAATACTTTTGTCCGTAACATTAGGTTTATTTTCAAGTGTAAAAGATTCGGTAACTATGGCTGTTAGTTTGGTTAATGGCATAAATTGTGGCTTACAGTTGGTAATATCACTCTTGGCATCCTAGTCGTGTTTTATTAATTCCCAGATTGACATATACCTTCTTAATATGCCTTCCACGGTTGAGTATCCTTATGCATTATTAGCTTGCATTTGTTTATCTTCTGCTATTTCTTATTTGTTTCCTTGGGGCATTTTAGAATCACCAACAATTTGCATGACCTTACTTATTATACGCTTTTACCCACGTTTCCCTTTCAGTATTTCTTACTCTTTGCTAATCCAGGTTACATCTACCTTGACTGGTGCAATTGTTGTGGAGGATGTTATCTATCAAGAGATGGATGATGGTGATGATGATGATACTAAAGGATGTACATTCCGCCGTCTTATTTTTAAAAGAACTGAGAATTTAGTGCAATCAGAAGCTCTTTTAACAATTGAAGGATTAGATGACATGTCAAGTGATGTAAAGAAAGATAAAGAGCAGGAAGCTCCCAAACCCAAAAAGAAAGGCAAGCAGAGAGAATCTAATTCTCCTGGTGAGGGCATATCTCTCTCTTTTGTTGGTCAACTTATGATTTTGTGTTTCTAGTTTAATTACCTTAAATTTTGGCTCTTATATTCTGTTTTAGCATGACTTGCTGCTCTACATATTTGAAAGGAAGTTTGTCCTGTTTGAGTTCTCTTGATTTGTGTGCTTCTATTTAATATTAAAACCAACCATCATTTTTGTCCTTCTATGTATTTAGGACTCTCAGTCTCCAATTCAAGAAACTCTCTCTCCCCCCTCTCTCTCTCAGACGAGCAAAACATAATCTATTGATGGCTTTTTAGGTATCACTAGCAAAAGTAACAAGTGATGTAGCTTAGGTGTAGTGCAATTTCCTTGAGGTGCAAGTAGGCATACTATCAACTATTGGTGCTTTCTCCTTTTCTTTAACATATTAATAGTTACCATTATGTACAAGTAGAAGTAGAGGTATTTATCATCTTTGTTAACTAGTGTCTCCTCATCTTGTTAGACACAGTGTCAGTTCTTGCAATGGAAATTGTCCGCGAACATCTAGCAAATCCCTACCACAGTGCGATTATTTCTGGAATACTGCTGATTTCTTCACATTTGGAATTATCCTTAGCTAAAAACCTGGTGAGCAATCTACTCTCTTGAAATAAAATTAACATTGTGTTACATATTATTCATATTTGTTGTGGACATCATTTATTTATTCTTTGTATAGATATCTGAATTGTTATAATTTTATTGTTTTGAGGTTGTTTCCCTGCTGTTGGAGCTTAACTTGGAGCTGCCCACATTTTTGGGTGCATGTGTCTCAAGCTTCCGAAAAAGAGAATACTTTGAACTGATGGTGCCTTTTCCCTCTTTTCCAGGTGAAGACGGTGATTATTGGTCTTGTAGGAGGAATACTTCCAATGTATATGAAGAGTTTTCTACCTTCTTTGAAGATTGAGGTGTCATGAAATTCTGATCTGTTTCTTCCTTTATATTTTGCTATCTTATTCTTATGTAGATTCTTAATTTGACAGGTTGTTGAGCTCGATCACGAGGTTCTTAGGATTGCTAAAGAATACTTTGGTTTTAGAAAAGATGAGAGCTTAAAGGTAACACTTATTAATATCATTGTACTTTCTTTATATTTGTGTCTTTTTTTTGTTGCTGGAGAAAGAATTGGTTAATCTCACATGTGATATGTTTTACTGAAAAGTCTACAAAAAGTTTCTATTATTCAGGTGCGTATTCGTAATGGAATTGGGTTTGTTCGGGAAAAAGCAGCTTCTTCTGAGGCAGGTAAAGTCACGGCCACTAGTTTTGAATGCAGATGACAAAGTTATTGATTCATTGCAGTCTATTTGATGCAGATGACAAAGTTGACATTCTTATACTTGATGTGGACGCACCAAACCCAATGTAATTAATGTGGATTCTAATCACATATCATTTCTTGCAAGCTTCCATCTGACTCGCCCTCATTCTGCTGCTGCAGCTCTGGTTTGGCGTGCCCCAACCCAGATTATATGGAGCCGTCTTTTCTTGTGACCGTAAAATCCTGCCTCTCCAAGCATGGTTTATTCATCATGAATTTGATCTCACGCTCCTGCGGTCTCAAAAAAGAATTGTATTCAAGAATGAAAATGGTGAGAAGTAAAGTTAAGACATTTCCTAGAGGACTGCTGTTTGAAGCTTCATATTTATATTTGTTTGCATGCAGGTATTCGGCTGCACCTTTTCGATCCAGCTTGAGAAAGACATCAGTGAAGTAGTGTTCGCCCTCAAGACGGACTCCCCCATCACCAATGAGGAACTGTGCAAAGCTCGTGAGGTGCTCGAGCAGAGCCAAAAAGTCACGGAGCTAGCACAATCAATGGCGCCGCTGAGGATCATTTGATGAAGAGAGCAACTTTTCTTACTGAGAAACATCATGGGTGCTACTTAGGCTCTGGGTTAGTAGTAGCTTGTATATACCTGTCTGTTGCTTTTGTTGTGTTGATTTTGAAGTGGCATACACACTGAAAGTGTTTTGCAATCATTAATCACAAAAATAATTGCAACTAATATTACTACTACTATAACGAAAAACGAAAAAAAAAAAAAAAAACTGTATTTTTCATGTTTCTTCAATACAATGAAGTTGGAATTGCAGATTCATAACTTTATTGAGATTCGACTATAAATCTAAAATCTTTCACCGCAAAGGTTAAACTTGATAAGCAACAAACAGTTAACACTATTCTTTAAATGTTATTTCCTCAAATTTAATTTTGTTAAGAATTTTTTGTACAAGAATTTATATATATTCGTTGTATGTGGGTACGTCTGGTGATCTTAATGAAGGACTCTCTGAAGTCCATCACATTGAAATCTAAGTCGCCCACATACATCAACTACGTGCTTGAAAATTATATCAATTATTAACATAATCAATTAGTTCAAAGCGTTATTTTTCTCTTCCACACATCATTTATCCTCCTGTTAAAAATTTTGGATCATTTATCCTGAACAAAAGATAATTACACATTCTTCTGAGTGGGCTATAATATTTTATTGTTGAATTGTCTAATTAATAATTAAATTTTAAATTAGCGTCATTAAAGTAATTGGTTAGTTTTTATATTTGGACTTACCAACGAAAACTTTGTAACTAAAAATACCAAGATAGGGACGAATATTTTCATCTTTAAGTGCCAAAGAATTGCACAAACTAGCAACGGATTATTGTTGCCATTATTTTTTGTTACTATCCTATGGATAAATGTATCTTTGAAAGGTCAGAATCGTACAAATTTATGTAAAATACCGTAAAAAAAAATTAACTTTTTTTTACCGTTATCTTTTTGGATAACGACAATAGTGTTGCAATGGTTATAAACGGTTATCTTTTAGAGACAAAGATAACATTCCTTGCAATGGTTTGCATCTGATTGTCTTACCTGACAAACAACAAAATGTAAGACATTCGTTCCTAACTGTTGTTTTATCCATTTTAGACATCGATTGTTTAACCATTGGACATAGAATGTCTATGTGGTACTTATGTAAACCACATAAAGCAATGACATACTATTTAAATATTTGTTCTATTTTTTGCGATAATATACAATATCTTACAATTTTTTTGGCTTTCAATGCATTTTGTTCGCTAATTAACAACAAACTTAAAAAAAGGGCGAAAAATAGCTAACAGATAACAATAAAACAACATTTTTGTCTTTCAACGATCTTGTTGTTGTCTATTAACACATTTGTTCTATAGAAAAACAACGATTTTGTTTAAAACAGTGAAAAAAATGTAAAAGACAACAAAATTATATTAAACCATTGTCTATTGTTGTTAATCTTCATTTTTCTCGTATTTATATATTTTTCTTATAAATTTTATTTTAGTTCTTTTTATATAAACCTTTTAAATCAAGAGTATTTATTTCCATATTTTATTGTATTTGTATTTTGCAATACAGATATATACTTATTATAAACATACATATTTACGTTGTATTATAGATAATCATATGTAGAGAATTGGTGCGCGGCGAGGTAACTTAAACCCATCTTTCTTCATTAGTAATTGCAATAATTTTACACCATATATATTTGAGTACTAACCATTAACATACTTTGATTAAAATATATATATTTTTTTTGATAATATATTAAATATAGAGGAAATATTATTTTTTTTAAAATCAATAATAGTTGATGAACCACGACAAGCTGAATTGTAACACGCTTACAGTTTTTGTTTCGAAAAATAATGTCTTGTTCTTTTATTTAAAGTTCAAATTAAAATTCTTTACTTTTATAAATAAGTTAGATAACGAATAAATAAATTATATAAATATGAATTTATGGAAAAGTTGATATTTTGTGTATGGATATTAATAATATGACATTTTTCTAAAGTTTTTATTTTTATTTTTCGAAACAAACTTTCAATATTTCTCAGAAAATGTATTACGATCCTTCCGCAAATCAGTTTACAATGCTCCTACTGCATGAGATTTCGCAATAGTCGCATCCATAATTTACAAAATATATTTATCATATTTTACTAATTTTTTTATAATATTAATTAGGTTGTTTCTAAAGCCACCATTAAATTTAATTTGCACATCATTAGATATAATGTAAATGACATAAATATCCTTATATAGAAAAATACCCACACCTGCAACCCCTCCCAATCCCCACTCCCCACGCTCCAACCCCCTCCATCCTCTTCTTTCTTCCTTTCCACAAATACATTCACAAGGCAACTCTCAATCCCTCTTTTTCATAAATAAAACCATGAAATATAAATTTTTGAATAACCTAATATGAAGAAAATTAATTATCAATATGTTAATATAATTTTATACCATTTGTTTACACAAATGTATTATAAAAATGACAACCAGCGTTTGGTTTTCGTTGGCTGAACATTTTGTTTAATGTTCAGCCCTGGTTGGCCGAACGATGTGCTGAATGTTCGGCCAACATTGGCCGAACGCCATATTTTACGTATAAGGGTATTTATGTCATTTATATTATATTTAAAAATTAATATGGTGTGCAAAGTAAATTTAAAAGTGGCTTTAGAAACACCGTATTATTTATTGTCTAACATTCTCAATACTTCCATGCCCTTTCGTTGGAGATCCGTTTTGCATGGAAGACAATCTTTGCCAGCACACCATAAACACGCAGACTTCCTCAACTCGATTTCATCGTATGCTTTCCATTACGCGAAAATTTCTTAGTACAGAAGGAAAAGGGAAAAGGAAAAAGTAAATAAATTTACTTAATGCTGGGGAATGGGAGAAAAATACGTACTTATGTTTCTTATAAACCTCACTGACCTATAGAACTCCGCCAATAATAATCTGTCGCTCTAAAATCTGAGCGTATTACATGGGATGGGTCTATTGCACCCAACCCATTCAATCAGGACTCTGAAATTCGTATCTGAAATGGAATCTTTAATTTGTTAAGTTAGTTTCAACAAGAACTACCAGTAGATGACGCTGCAGTTGAACTGGCTGATTCCCTCAGGTTCCTTCAAGTTTGAACTAGAGTCGTGGTTCATCAATATCGTCTTGCGTGCAGCTCAATTTCCTAGTCCAGTCGCTATAAATGTAGGCATACAGTAGAAGATCAAAAGGTGGCGAACCCTTCTGAAAACCCTTTGAAAACCTCCAGAACCACATTTTCCGGCACAAACACGCAGAAAATGGCGGTCAAGGGAAAGGAAAAGCTAGAAATAATGGAAGAGGACAGCGAAAGCGGTGAGAAGAAGCAAGACACACTGCTGAGAACCCTCCGAGACGTCACTAGTAAAGAGGATTGGGACCGTTATTTTGCCATCAGAGGCGTCGATGATCCCTTCGAGTGGTACGCTGAGTGGCCCCAACTCGAGAGTATGCTCCCGACTCAACTCTCGTTTCAGTCAACAGAACAGCTGGATTCCACCGGAGCGCCGCCGCCACCGGCAAAACAGGCGGCGGATGTGAATATTTTAGTGCCGGGGTGCGGGAACTCAAAGCTATCGGAGAATCTATATGATGCCGGGTTTAAGAATATAACGAATGTGGATTTCTCCAAGGTTGTTATTACCTACATGTTGAGGAGGAATGTACGAGAACGGCCGGAGATGAAATGGCGCGTTATGGACATGTCTAGTACGCAGGTACTTTTGCAAGCCTTTGCGCTATTGGGAACCCTGCTCGCCTAGGTTTTTGTGTGATGAGAAGATTAATATAGGGATAACTCTGCTCCAAATTCAGTGCCAAATGTGAAACATTTTTAAAATAGGATGACCTTAAGTTTGTCTAATAATAACACAAACAATTTGACCAATAAACAATGAACAAAGGAGAGACCTGTTTTTATTTCCAGGATAGATGTTTGTCTTGAAACTCGTTTCTTTCCTCGTAAGGAACCAATATAATTCAGCAAGGGCAAACTAAAAAACTGTAAGGTTCGCTGATGAATCAGACTCATATGATAGTTAATTCAATTGAAAATCCGAGTCCATGCGCTAGTTCTAAGAGCACGCCATGAACTCAAACATTTTTGTTGGATATTCGTTGATCCTTCAAAAGTTCAGTTGTGGTCTCTATGATAGATTGCCATTGAAGCCAGTGCTATGGATGGCTGCAATGTAGAAAGTAGGACCTTAGGTAGATGATATGATCAGTGGACAGGAAGTTATACAGTGAATGCTGTTTCATTGGCTCTTCCTCACAAAAAGAATTTGGTGGAATTTATAATATGTACTTTTATGCTGATTGTAAAAAAAGAGTAAAATTGGAATGATTTTATGGCTTGTTCTTGTTATCCTTTCTCTTACTGCATGCACACTTGCATCTAGCTGCTTGTTGAGGATCTGCTTTCATCACTGCCTTGTGCTAAATTGTCTTGTTATTTTTTTAATTCTTTCCTTTACCTGTATCTTGTTCTTGATGATTTGATTTTCTTTCTGTATCTGCTTTTTCTTTCCCAGTTTGCAAATGAGACGTTTGATGCCATTGTCGATAAAGGGGGACTGGATTCACTGGAGCCAATGAATGGTCCAAGAGTGGGATATCAGTACTTATGTGAGGTGTGTGATAATCGTGTTTGATAGTAATTCTAACTTTAACCTTGTACTCGTGATGAGCTCACTAGCCTTACTCATCAGAATATTCTTTTGTTTATTACCAGGTAAAAAGGATTTTAAAAGCAGGAGGAAAGTATATTTGTGTAACTATAGCAGAAGCTCACATCTTAAGTATTGCTTCTATGCTCTAAGATTTAGATATTCCTATTCCGTGCTTAGAATTGATTCCCACTTCCATAATTGAACTTTTCTCAGGTATACTTCTCCCCATGTTCCGGTTTGGGTGGAAAATGAGTTTTTATGCCATTGGTGAGGAACCATCATCAGGCGACCTAAAACTGCAGACCGTTATGGTAGTTGCCGAGAAAGATAGTTCTCCTGATGTATCTAATATATCATTATTCATGGAAAATTATTCCGGTCAATTTCATGTTCCTCAGGTAAAAGCACTTCAACCTTTTCTTTAAAATCGTTTCAAGGAATTGATTAAGTTGAATGTAACTGAGTAATGAAGGGGAGATAATAAAAATGTAAAAAAGGATTCCAGAAAATCTATTTTCTAACTGTTCATAGTTTCTATGTTGGACTCTCATGCTCTCAGATGCTACAAGCTAAGCGCTCTTTGCTAAGTAAATTTGATGTTAAATTTGGTTTACTATTATATCTGAAGTATATGTTTACTTTTCAACATTCTTTAGGCCCGTGAACTCTGTCAAGCCCTTGATAGAGAAAAAAGTATCCGTTCGAAATACTTTGATGGTTCTGAGGTATTGTACTCACTTGAAGACCTGCGTTTGGGGGCGAAAGGAAACCTTTCAGTGCTTAAACCAGGTCGGAGGGTAGAAGTCATTTTAGGAGGACCTGGAGTAAACCGTTTCATCTATAAAGCTGTACTTTTTGATGTTAAGCAAGATTCAGAACCTTTCCTCTATCCCTATGGTGTATTCATTGTTCCCCAAGTTAGTTTCTTTTCCCTCAATCCTTAATGTTTTCTAATTGATGACTGTTAGTTTTTCTGAGCTTTGTGCTTGTCATTTTACTCATGATTCAATATTTATCTGGACATTGTGCTTGTCATTTTAATTGTGATTCAATATTTATATTTTAATTGTTGCTTAATCAAGCAAGTGAAGATAGTTATACTTAACTTGATTAAAACCCTATGAGTTCTGAGTGTATGAACCAAATCTCGACCCTTCACCTCAACGTTGGGGACCATAGAAAATTATTTGTCGAAAATAAGTTGAACATTTTCAAATGATCATAATGAGGACGAAGCTAAGGTTCTTATTTGCTTGACATGCTTAGAATATGTTTCATCTATTTATTTGTTGAATAACCAGAATTGGAGTTGTATCCAAACAGCTATCTCTTTTTTTATTGTTTTTCCTATTTTATTGTATCTGTAACATGAACGTGTTCTTCCTGTCACCCAAACTCATGATTCTACTCTTTCTTGTCATGGCACCTATTTTTTCTGTGCCTTCATAGTGTCATTAGTAATGAGCAACAAATCAGCTTCAAAGAGCATGCCTTCTTTCTGAAACTGTTTTTGTTCATTCTAGATTTGATTTTTTTTTTCCCATCTCATTTTAGCAACTTCAATATTTTAATTTTAGAATAGCAGGGCTAGACTGAACTTTCTTTTTCTTTTGCATCATCGAAACTTATTCGAACCTGTTCTCATTTGTGCTGTAAATAAAATATTGGCTATTGTGTTATGTGGCTTGTTTTTCAATCTAGCTGGTATGTGACTAAAGTATTGATTTCAGAACCGAACTCGTGATTGGCTCTTCGCATCAGAAGATGGACAATGGCTTATTGTTAAGGGCTCGAAGGTTGCTAGGTTGTTGATGGTAAATCTATCTAATAAAATTAGTTTATTTTCTTCCTTTATTTTTCTCTTTATATTTCATTTTCAATAATAAAAAACTTGTGTTTCATTTTAGGTTTTACTGGATTCCAGTAATTCTAATGTTTCCATGGATTACATACAGGTTATATCCAACTTAATTTTCCATAGTAGGGAATTCTTGTTTTCTTGCCATGAATCTGATAACATCTTATATTTTGTTTTTCCTTATTTTAGATGGATCTTTCTCCTGTAGTCAAGCCATTGGCCCCAGGAGATTTTGATTACACAGTCGAAATTCCGTATGTATCCATCAACATTTACATATCCATTAGTAGGATATCCAATACCAGATTTCTTTTAAAAAATGGTTTTTTTTGGTCTTTTTCCCATTCTGATATGCATTTGTCTATATGTTAGGTTATTTTCACATCCCAGAGTATATTTCTTTTGGACTTTACTAGTTTCAATTTATCCATCATTTCTGGGTTTAGTTCAAGTCTTGTATGCATGCCTTCTCTTATATATAGCATTTTTAGCAGGTAATCAAGAGTTGTGAACATACTAACTTAGGTGAAACATCATAATTGAACCAGTTCTCAGTATAGCTTATTCCAGAACTAAATGACGGGAATGAGTTTTTTTCCATTTTGGTGGAAATCAGAGGAGAAAGCATGAGTGTGGAAAAAGGCAGACGATAGTGCTTGTGTCAATTAAATTTCTGTAGGTTGAGTGGTATTTGATTTAGCTTATTGAAGATTACTGAAGAACGTTGTAGGTGTGTTCTGAGACATTGTGGAGGTAGGTATTGATAGTGCTACTTGGTGAGATAAAGTAGAAGCAGCAAATTTGTTTTCATGTGCTTTTATACGTGTAGATAACATTTTCATTCTTTCAACATTGTCATTCTTACTCCATTGAAAATTGAAATGCTCTTAACTATAAATTAGTTAATCCTTTTTAATATGAATTACCATGCATTTAATAAAGTGGAAGAAACAGAGAAAAGTATTCATGCATTTGTAACGTGCTACATTTCAGCCACATTTATGACAGTTCCTTGCTATGTCCATAATGAGTTTTAGGCTTTCAGCAGAAAGGAGTTTAGTGTATCTGCTTAATGTTTTCAAATGTTATTTTCTTTCACTTGCAAAAGAGTTTATGAAAATGATTCTCTTGCAGATATATGGTTGCAGGTGATGGAATTAAGCAGCGAGAGATTGTGGAGAAGGTATTATAACAATTTTATCAGTACCTTTCTCATATATGTACTCTTAATGATTTCAAGACTTTATCTAAATATGCTTATACTCAGATGGATACAGATAATCTGGCTGCTTCTTAATGTGCCTTACATAGTTGAGCATCCTTCTGCGCTTGCATTTATTTATCGTCTTCTATTCCTCTTTTTTTGAACTTCCTTGAGGCATTTTAGAATCACCAACAATTTTCATGATCTGTTCTATAGGGTCGTACCTCTCCATTCTTGAGTTCTTAGAATAGCCAACAATTTTCCATTGTTCTCTAAGGTTGCTCCATATGATTTGAGGAGAATTTGGAGGAAGGATTTCAAATAACTCCATATGAAGCGGGTTTCAATTTGATTGTAGAATGAACTCATCCAAACAACTTCAAGATTTCAATTACATCCCTTCAAATGCTTAGATCTAACGATAACATGGAGGATTTTGACCTAAAAAAATTCTTTTTCTGGTGTCAAACTATTTTTTTCAAGACATATAATAAATGTGCATGTGAGGGAAGTTTGATGTAAATTGTCAGGCATTTAGATTTTGGACCTTGAGATAACTGATTTCATGATGTGACCAATGGGGAAGAAAAAAGGATAATCGGCGTTTATCCTGATAAATCTAATGATCCCTTGTGTTTTTTAGGGGAATTCACTTATTAAATGACAGCATCCCTTTTATTTACATAGTAGGCATTTATTGGAGATGTAAAAAAATTCCTTATGTGAAGTGCATATCTATTATAAAGGGAAGTTGTAACTCTCACTTGATATATTTATGTCCAACGGTTCCCTTTCAGTATTTCGTTTACTTCTTGTTCATCCAGGCTAGATCTGTCTCAACTGGTCAAATTATTGTAGAGGATGTGATCTATCAAGAGATATATGATGATGATGTTCCCAAAGGATGTAAGTTACGCCGTCTTACTTTTAAAAGAACTGAGAATTTGGTGCAATCAGAAGCTCTTTTATTAAAAGAAGGATTGGATGACGAATCAAGTGATGTAGTGAAAGATAAAGACCAGGAAGCTCCCAAACCCAAAAATAAAGGAAAACAGGGAAAAATTGGTGAGAGTCTTCTTTCTCTCATTGTTGGTTAAGATTTGAGAAGTAAGATTGAGGCAGAAATTTTAAAGTTCATAATCTTAACTGCTCTACATATTTGTAAGGATGTTTGTCCTGCTAGTAGTTTCATTTTAATAGTGGTCGAGACTCATGTTTTCGTAGTTTAAGCACTACAACCTGACAGGTTTCAATATGAGTCCTTCACATTCACACCCCCAAATGATCCATTCGTTTACCTTATGATTAGATATATTATAATCGTAATGGAATCTATGCTCAAATGATCCACACATATTCCCTTACTGCTTCATGTGTGCTCTTACATTTTGATTATATCACTTCAAAATGTAATTCATTAGACTTATTTTGATAGATTTCTTATGCTTCCAGTAACATATAAAGGGAAAAAGACCCATAATTTTGTTCCTTCAATGTTTTTCAGGCTATTTTTGGACCTCTCAGTCTCCAATTCAAATCTCTCTCTCTCACTCGCACACAGACACACACACAGAGAGGCAAAACATCATATATTGATGGCTTTTTAGGCACCACTAGCTCAGTAACAAGAAATGTAGCTTAGGTGTAGTGCAATTTCCTTGAGATGCTAGTAAGCATACTATCAACTTTTGGTGCCGACTGTAAGTCGTAACTCAAGTATGATGGTCGTGCTCAAGTTACCTGTTGCACTTACTCTTATTTCTTTTAACATACTAATAATTACCATTATGTACCAGCAGAAGTAAAAGTACAGTTATTTTCTCATCTTTGTTAACTAGTGTGTCCTCATCTTGTTTGTCGTAGCATCAAGTGATGAACTGAAAGTTGCCGACCACTATTTAGCAAGTCCATACCACAATGGGATTATTCCTGGAATAATGTTGATTTCTGCACATTTGAAAGTACCTACCTCAGCTGGAGGCATTTTCCCTCTATTCCAGGGGAAAGCAGTGGTTATTGGTCTTGGAGGAGGATTGCTTCCCATGTATATGAAGAAATATCTACCCTCTCTACAGATTGAGGTGTAATGAAGTTCTAAATCTCTGCCTTCCTGTATATTTTGCTATCATATTCTTAGGCAGATTCTTCATTTGACAGGTCGTTGAGTTAGATCGTGTGGTTTTCAGAATTGCTAAAGAATATTTTGGTTTTAAAGAAGATGAGAACTTGAAGGTACCTCCTATCATTATATTACTATTTTAATAATGAATATTTCAAGCTAAAAGAACCCTTACCAGAATAGGACAGAAATTTATCTATTTGAGCAGTTTGAATGCAAAGGATAGCAATGCTGAATAGCTGTTTCTCATGTATATATATATATATATATATATATATATATGATCATTGTACTTTCTTTTGGGAGGTTGTCACAATGGAAGGAGGGTCTACATTTGTGCCGACAGTTTTCGTTTATTTTTTGTTCTTGTTTTGTTTTCAGGTGCGTATTGCTGATGGAATTCAGTTTGTCAAGGAGAAAGCAGCTTCTAAGGCAGGTAAAGTCACAGCCACTAGATTTGGAAACGAAAACGACGTGCTCAAAACTAAAATTTATTGATTGGTTGAACTCTATTTTATGCAGCTGACAAAGTTGACATTCTTATTGTTGATGTGGACTCAATAGACCCAAGGTAATTAACGTGGATTCTAATAGTATCATCTTTTTGCAAGTTTTCATTTGATTCACTCTCATTCTGCTTGTGCAGCTCTGCTTTGAGCTCTCCCCCCGCAGCTTTTGCTGAGCAATCTTTTCTTTTGACCGTTAAGGAGGCGCTCTCCGAGCATGGTTTATTCATCATTAATTTGGTCTCACGGTGTGCTGCCGTCAGAAAAGATGTAAAATCAAGACTGAAAGAGGTGACAACTATAGTGTAACATACCGAAAAATGGAAGTTTTCCCAAAGGCAACATGTTTGAGGTTTCATCCGTATATTTGTTTGCATGCAGGTGTTTAGCTCCACATTTTCCCTCCATCTTCAGGAAGGCGTCGATGAGATACTGTTCGCCCTCAAGACGGACTCCCCCATCAACGAGAAACAACTTTCCAAAGCTCGTGAGTTGATGGAGCGGAGCAAACAGGTCATTGAGATGTCGAAGTTAATCAAACCGCTTAAGTAGTGGCTAGCTCATTCAGAACTCTTTTATGCTTATATATACCTGTTTGTTGGTTTTGTTCTGCTGACTTTGAAGTGACACAGCCATGGCATATACTTTGTTGCATTCACATTCATACATTTTTGGCAGTCACTGTTCTATCAAGATTTGGTGCGTTTATGTCCTTTTCTGAGAGACAAAGTGAGCATATTTGTTGCTTCAACTTTCTACAAAGTTTGGATTCCATGCTTAATGTGGAAGAAAGAAATGTTGATCCTACTGTAATGCGTCCAGTACTTTAAAGCTGCTATATATAAACTTTATTCAAGTTAAACTATGAAAAGAAACAATAAAGTAGAAAAGGTATTGTCTTGATTCGCATTTAGGGATATCAATTTCATTTAAATAATATATATAAATTACTATATGTGCATCGCACGATAAAAATACTAATTTTACTAGTTCGTTGCAGGTTGATTGGTATTTAGGAGTATCAATTTCATTTAAATGATATATATAAATTACTATATGCGCATCGTACGATAAAGATACTTATTATTGATTAGCTGTAGCAGAATTGTAATCATACCAAGTCGAATAGATAAATTAGTATAAAGAGCTTGAACTCGACAAATAACTCAGAACTTGAGCTTTCACTAAATACTCAATACACTATAGCTATTTTGTGGTGCGAGTCACTATTAGTGATATATTTATTTTAAAATATTAAAATTAGAATTAAGTAAAAATTAAAGTAAATATAGTTTTTCAAAAAGTAAAGAATTGTAAAATATCTAATAATTTTTTATTTTGTTAAATATATTTAACTTATTTTTATATTTAACTTATTTTTATATTTAAAAATATGTAATTGAAATTTTAAATTAAAGATCGTGAAAAGATAATTAATTTAATATATTATGTATCAAAATTTTATAATTAAGATATTTTAAAAGATTAAAAAGAAAGTTCTATATCAATCTCTAATTTACACTTATTATTTTTTCTTTTATTATAAAAAATAACAAAAATATTTATTGAATTATGATTTTTTACGAAAAATTATTATTTATAGATGAAGAGCACACCACGTATTAAAAGAAGAGAAAATACAGTACTGTGAATCTGTGACTGGAGAGGCCAACGAATGTTGAATGAAAGCTTGTGCGAGACTCTACCGTTTACAGTTTTGCTTTTGCTCATCATCTCCACCAATAATCACACGCAGACGGCAGAATCCACCCACTCTCTCTCTCTCTCTCTCTAGATATATTTATTTATATTTACATGATGCGCGCTATTTCGTCCAAAATTTTAGAAAATTATAGTGAACGCTTCAGAGGATGGGCGATCACAGAGCAGTCGCAAAACTACCGGTTCCTGGGAATCGGAACATACTCATCACCAGCGCCCTACCTTACGTCAACAACGTTCCTCACCTCGGCAACATCATCGGATGTACGTAATTAATTCCTGCTACATCGGTTCAGTTTGTATTTGTGATTGCGCGCGGGCAATTGGAGCTTGAACAGAGTGATTCTGCGTTTGGAGAAAATTTAGTGTTTTGTTATGGTGTTTTCGATTTACACACAGTACTTTATTTATTTCTTATGCATGTCAAGATGAGCATTTTTGAAAAAAAAACAAAAGGAAATTTATTTCTTAAACTGTTTGCTTCCACAATTGGATGCTGCAAAATATCAACATATTCCATATTGCTTGCTTTCACGTCTTAAAATAGTGGTGAGAGAGATGGAGAGCAGCAGCAGTAAAAAAATCTGGCTTTCATGCCAGATTTCTGTGACTGCGGGCAATTGGAGCTTGGATATAGTGATTCTGCGTTTGGAGAAAATTATTTTTTTGTTGTGATGTTTTCGATTTGCCCATAGTACTTTTAGTTAATTTTATTTTGCATTTGCATGTTCGGAGAATTGTTGTTTTATTTTGGCCTTTTCCTTTTGTTCAGGTGTTCTTAGCGCCGATGTTTTCGCTAGATATTGCCGGATGAGGGGCTATAATGTGATATATATCTGTGGGACGGATGAGTACGGCACTGCAACTGAGACGAAGGCAATGGAGGAGGGGTGTTCTCCAAAAGAGATTTGCGACAAGTAATTTACTCTTCCTTTTTTTTTTTTTTGTGCATGTTTTTTAATAATATTTATGCATTTGTTGTCAAGTTTTGGTTTAATTTAATCAATTCTTTTTTTGCTTAATTACATAAAAAAACTCTCGACCTTTTGATCAATTATCAATCACATCTTTTTTCTGAAATGTAACATGTAAAATACACTATCATTTAGTTTGTTTTATTCTATACATGAGGGTTAAATTTGGGCTTTAATTATTGACGTGAATCCTAAAATTTATTATTTTGACCCTCACTAATATTCACATGAAATAAGGTGATTACTTTCTCTAACTACTAACATATCAAAGCGACGTCATTTCCTAACAGAAGAAGAAAAAAAAAACAATCATTTTGATAAGTTAGGTCTTAAAAAAATCAACTTATTCCACATATGTAGTAGTGCTGGCTTGAAAAAATCAAAAGATGATGTAATTTCTATATTGCATTTTAAAAGACATGTTGCAATTGATAATTGACCCAAAAATTGTGACATTTCATTAATTAAGCCTTTGTGTTAGAGAATTTATTTATTTATTTTTATCAATATAACTCAATGACTAATTGGGGAATATACAAAATAGTGGAGTTGGTATTCCCTAATGAATAAATTCTTATTCTTGTTTGATGTTACATCAACGTATACTCACTTTAGATGCTAAAAAATAAAGTCATAATTTTTATCATCATAAAAGTTTATTTTGTTCTGACTTCAAGAAAAGTTAATTACATTCTACTTTAGCCTTTTGGTTCACTTTCTTGATTTAATTTATTTTTTTAATGTATAAGGATTAAATGTTCAACAGTCACAAAATTGAACTTGTTTGCAATTTATTGGAGTACAAGGTCCACATCATTTCTGGAGTTAAAAATAATTTCACTGAGTTTTTCAATATAAAAATCTTATTTAATGAGTTTCGAGAAAAAAATTGTTCTCTTTCTGTTCAGGTTGTCAAAGAGATAACACAAACTTACCCTGTGCATGAAAGTGATTCGTTATGTAATCATATCTGTTGTTTTTTTCAATTTGATATGTCTGTTATTAAATAAGTTTATTTAATGGAACTCTTAATTATTATGAACTATAATATAACATGTTGATTAACAAAAAAAAACTCCACTTTTCACTTTTGGGAAGTTTAAATATCTGCAAAAAATGTTCCAACATTAAAAGTAATTTAGCGTCAAATAAGTAGATTTAGCATCAAACAATTTTATTTTATTACTTGCACCATATTACTCATAAAAACTGAAAAATAATCAGAGTATATAAAGTTTCATTAAATTGAATATCAAGAACAAGTTTTAATATGAGTTTCGGCCCATTTGTATACATCATGCATATTCAACTTTATATGTATTTATTATTATTTTTTTAACAAAAAAGAACTAGTAGTTATTTAGTCTAAGTAAAGTGAAATTTTCCGCCTGAAGTGCAATTTTAATTCTATTATGGCAGTATTGACTTTAAAAAATTCACTGCACACTTTACATTTGCTTTGGTTTTGCAATGCACTAGTGTATCTATTTCAGAAAGCATCACTTTTGTGATTGACGAACCAAGATAGCAGTGATCAGACTTGAGAATATATATAAACTTGTGCCTAAATTTCTCCTCTCAAATTTTGTTGGTTTTATAGATATCATGCTATTCACAAAGAGGTATATGAGTGGTTCAACATAAGCTTTGATGAGTTTGGTCGCACCTCAAGTCCACAGCAGACTGAAGTCTGTCAAGAAATATTCAAGAAATTGTTGGAGAACAACTGGCTTTCTGAAAACATTATGCAACAGGTTCAGTAGTACTACCTGCATAGTTTAATTCAATATATTTTTTCAGATTATAAGTATTCTTTACACCTGTTTTTCTGTTTAATTTATTGATAATTTATCTTTTTTATTTTCATGCAGCTCTACTGTGATACATGTAAAAGATTCTTGGCTGATCGGCTTGTAGAAGGTAATTGCCCAACATCAGGCTGTAACTATGATTCTGCACGTGGAGATCAGTGTGAAAAGTGTGGGAAGCTTTTAAATCCCACTGAATTACTCGATCCAAAGTGCAAGGTCTGGTTGTTATCTTATATAACTAAAGACTTAAATTTTGATACTTTAGAGTTAGAGTCCTCATTTGTTGGCTGCCTGCCCATTTTATCATGGTGAAACTGTGAGGGATTAATTGTTTTATGCGTTCCAGTAATATGGATTTAGAACTATATGCCAATTTTGTGAACAGGTTTGTCGCAATACTCCACACATCTGTGGTACAAACCACATGTTTCTTGAGCTTCCTCTGTTGAAGGATAAATTGGAAGAATATATAAAAAGCATGTCAGTAGCTGGAGGGTGGAGTCAAAATGCTATCCAAGCAACACATGCTTGGCTTAGAGAAGGGCTGAAACAACGGTGTATCACGAGAGATTTGAAATGGGGAGTTCCTGTTCCACATGAAAGATTTATGGATAAGGTAAAGTGGACGTGGTGAATAATGATTAGGTACATTGGAAATGGTAATTAATTATTGGTTTTGTTTTTCCCATATATAAATTATGCATTATGTTTACAACAATGGTTAGGTATTCTATGTATGGTTTGATGCACCTATTGGGTATATCTCAATCACTTCATGCTACACATCTGAATGGGAGAAGTGGTGGAAGAATCCTGAAAATGTGGAGCTGTTCCAATTCATGGGCAAGGATAATGTTCCTTTTCATACTGTAAGTCATCAAATTCAAAAACTTGCATTCTAAATCTTCACTTGACTGAGTTGTGGAGTGGTTTTGAGAAAGAATTATTATATATAATTATGATTTACTGAAACTGTCCAAGTCAAAGTTGTACAATAGATCAAGTACATCAAAGCATTGACATCAATGATTGACTGAGTAGAATAGATCCAATCACACGTCTTACTGCTGGTTGCCTTCTGTATGATGGATTTCTCAATTAGTGGTCACTTGATACTATGCATTTTTCTTATAACTGAATCGATGTACTGTAACTAAGACTTTTATCATCAAGCATTCAAGCTTTCCTACATCATATTTGGGTCGGTGCATTTTTTTTTTCAGGTGATGTTCCCCTCCACTCTTATTGGGACAGGTGAAAACTGGACATTAGTGAAAACCATCAGTGTTACGGAGTATTTGAACTATGAAGCAGGTTTCTTGTCTTAGTTGATCTGATATTGTGCTTTGCTTACATTTTTGACAATTTCCCCTCCCTTTTATAAGCTTATTCTGGATTAATTTCTCTTGTAAGCTGTTTTCCTTATTTTGGTGCATAGGAAAATTCTCAAAGAGCAAGGGAGTTGGCGTATTTGGAAATGACGCTAAAGACACAAATATACCTGTGGAGGTGTGGAGATACTATCTGCTAACAAATAGGCCAGAGGTGGGCTCTTTAAACTGCTCCTTTCTTTCATTTTAATGATGTATGCAAACTGGATCATATTGTGCTCTCGCACAAAGTGAAATGGATGCTTATTGTGAATATTTCATCGTTAGGTATCAGATACATTGTTCACATGGGACGATTTGCAAGCGAAGCTTAACAGCGAGTTGCTGAACAATCTAGGAAATTTCATCAACCGAGTCTTGAGTTTCATTGCAAAAGCTCCAGGTGGCTTGACTAATCCTTGATATAACACTTGGCTTTAGACGTGTTTCATTAATTTTTTGCCCATAAAACTATTAGATATGCTGTTTAGAAGGTATTTAGGTGATTCTTCACAACAAGATTCAAAAGCAATTGGTTGAACAGGAAAATGTCAGTTCACAGGCTCAATATTGTAGGACATTCGCTCAACCAAATTCCCAACACATTCAAGGATAACTCCAGTGGGCCTATCTTCACTCTTGATTGAGCTTAAAATTTTCAGTTGATCCAGAGTCTAATATTTGATCCAGAAGAGGGGAATATACCAAGAACCATTAGTATCCTATGTTTCAACAATCAAGCTCATATGGTTACATTCTTGGTTCGGTTCTTTATATTGGGTATAGAGACCCCTACTGGTTTGTCATGTCGTCTGACACAAGTTGAATATTGGTTATTGTTTTACAATTGCGTATTTTTTAGGTTGGTGCTAAAGAGGATAAAAACTCAATCACCATAGAGTCTCTATGAACTTTCCTTGAAGTTTCAGTTTTGGTAGGACAAAAATACAAGAGCTATTTTGGTAACTTGGACCACCAAACATATGTTTGCGCCTTGCAGCACCTCGTGAACTTAACCATCAAAAGAGTTATTTACGGTTTCACATACACTTCTAATGTTTTTCTTCACTAACTCAGGTTCAGGATATGGTTCTGTAATTCCTGATGCTCAGAGTGCAGATACTCATCCTTTGACAAAGGCATTGGGAGAGAAAATTGGTTGTTATGTGGAGCAGTATGTAGAAGCAATGGAGAAGGTAGGATGAACGCATTATGGCCTTATTTTGCTCTTGAATACAAGTACATGTTGGGGACAGGTTTATACATATTTCCAATAATAGAACTTCAAATGGCTTTTTATATAGGTGAAACTAAAGCAAGGATTGAAGATTGCTATAACCATATCTGGTGAAGGAAATGCTTACTTGCAAGTATGCCTTCCACATGCATACATTTCAATAAAGAATTTGTCTACGCTGCAGGCTACTACACCAATGTATTATGCTAAGCTCTTTATTGTGATCGAATCATGCTCTTACTTTATTCGAATTTTATCATACGTAGGAAAGTCAATTCTGGAAGCTTTACAAGGAGGATCATCCTACATGTTCCGTGGTGATGAAAACTTCTCTTGGATTGGTGTATCTTCTCGCGTGCCTATTAGAACCTTTTATGCCATCTTTCTCCCTTGAGGTAATTTTTTTACACTACAGAGATTGTTGCTATCTTTCATGCAAAAGGGGAACAAGTTGCTTTATGTGGAATGATGATTTCTTGTACATACAATACAGGTGCTTAAGCAGCTCAATTTACCACTTGAAACACAATTTTCACTTTGTGATGAAAAAGGTGAGGTTGAAAGGACCAAAACGCCCTGGGAGATTCTACCCGCAGGCCATAAAATTGGAAAACCGTCGCCATTGTTCAGAGAATTGGTAACCTTCACTGCCCTTATTTTTCTATTGTTTGTGTGATGAATTAAAGTAACAATTAATGTTGCAGTGCTTGCCGTCTTATTTCTTTTGCTTCGAATAATATGCATGCAGAAAGATGAAGAAGTAGAGTTCTTCAGAAAGAAATTCGCTGGAAGTCAAGCTGATAGGCTTGCTAAGGCCAAAGGTGAAGTGAAAACAATTGCTGAAAAACTCCAGGAGACCAAAATCTAAGGTTATGCTCTTGAACTTGTTTAACAACTACACTGATCCATGACCTTTCCCTCTCTCTCTCCCCCCTTTTTATCCCCCTTGGATTTCTCTCACAACAGATTTCTCTATGATTTACATGTTTGTTTATATCCTTCGTCGGCTCTCTTCTTTTCTTTTACATCCACGTCTAATGCAATTTTAGCACCCAATTTTGATTACAGGACGAGAATCGAACATGTTATGAACATGGTACGGAATTTGTGATTGGTTTTGGAAAAAAGAAATGGATTGTTTTTAGCTGCTGGTGAAGAAATTACCTTTTCTCTATCTATCTAGTGAGAAAATATATTTTTCTGGCCACTCCCACGAAAAATGCTCTCTGAAAATGGGCAAATGCCGTCAAGTCAATTTATGTCAACCTCTATCTCGTGTTAGCCTCCAATTAAGTGATTAAGGTAAAGTCTTGTCATTGGCATGGATATATATTTACTTTGTGTCAACGTTCAATCTTGTATGATCCTCCAACGTGGCGATGGCTTAATTGGGTCTAGTTAAAGTATTTTGAATGTCTGACCTAAATTAATTGGCTAAAAGGGTATTAACCTTCTTTTTTTTTTTTTTTTTTATTGGAAGATAAGACAAGGATATTATTATTATTAGAAAGTAGCTAGGAATATATATATATATATATATATATATATATATTTTCTGAAAATGGCAAAAAATGTCATATGTCCACAATTATTTTAAAATCTGATTTTTAGATAGAAGATTGTCAACAATATCGTATGATCCCTATACCCATAAAAAAGAAAAAATAGTCCTCTAAGAAAAATATATCCAATTAAATTTCTTTAGAAAACTAACTTAAAATATGGGACACGAGTTCTAAATTGACTTATTAAAATAACAAAAAAAATAATCATATTATTGGTTTTTAATTCAAATGGAAAAAGAAAAGAATATAAAAAGAAAAAATCCCATATGAAATTCATTAATTCAAACACAATCTTATCTTGTGCTCCTTAGTTTTCGCATTGAAGGTAAATTTAGCTGCTCAACAAGTTAATTTGGATGCCCATCAATTCGATCCCAATCTATCTAATGGTATGCTCATTAGTTTTTGCATTTGCTGAAGCAAAATATTGATTGCACAGGAATTTTCATGCTCGAGTCAAATTCAATTCTATTATGTAAATTCATAACAGAGAAAGAGATAACATAAATTATAAGATAAGAAGTGAGAAAGAAGTAGAGAAGAGGGTTCTACTTATCTTCATTTGTGAGAATGAGAAATAAGGCAAATTTGGGCAAAAAGGTAATGAATTTTCTTATTGGGTTTAAATTGTTGATAATTTGTTTCTTCTGGCTCAATAAAATTTATGTATGAAGTGTTATAATTTAGTTCATATCAGCATTGGTGATAAACTTAGTTTAAAGAAATAGATATTTTGTAAGACTATGACACAAATATCTTAAATAATAATAGTTTTCTTGGTATTTACTATTTGGGAAGTTTGGTTGAATGTAACATTATATCTCCTTATGTTATTAGTAAAGATGTTTTTTTTTCTTTTTTTAAGTCAAATATATCTAATCAGTATTAAATAATATAATTTAATGAAATAATATAATTTAATCACAAGTATAATTTTATTTTACCTAAAAGAAAGTCAGACAATTAGGTTAATTTATTGAACATATATAATAAAATATGAGAAGTTCACCTAAAAAAATAGAATATAAAGTTAATTTTTTTGAATATTTAGCAAAATATGTGATTGTTTTATGGAATGTATCTTTTATGATATGGAGTCAAACTTTTATGTATCGTTTTTTTTTAGAAAAATCGATTGATATAATCAACACAAATTCATTTGTGCAAAGAAGTTGTGAGCATTATTTTCACAATATGTGATATAATTTACATTATTTATTTTTATATACAGATATATGTACCAGTAACTACAAGCAAAAATATCTTAGCGGAAATTGCAATCGCCATAGCAATCAGATCTCTGCGTTTTGCCATTGTATATATTATTGTTACACTCAAAACAATAATGGATTCCTTCTCATTTCCCTTTCCTATTATAATTTTAAATACAACTCTTTATTCTATTTCTAGCTCCAATTTGTACTAAATATAATAAATGAATATAGTCTTTTACATTGGATTATTATGTTTTTTCATCCAATGTATATTCTTAAGAATGAATCATGAATTTTAATGGGCTAGATTTAGATGTGCAAATCGAATTCTAATGAGCTAGATTTAGATGTTGCAACTTGCACGGTTTGTTGGTTCTAGTCCTCAGTTTTTCTTTCTCATATTTCACATTTGAACTGAACCAACAGCTTGAAATTGTCGGTTCCCGAAACCAATTACCCTGAAATCAAAACTCGTAAAAATATGTAAAAGATATAATTTACATTAAAATATATATCAAAATATAATCAATTGATAAATTGTATACAAATAAATTATTTAATATTTTTATAAAAATATTACTTAATATTTATTTGTTATCAAATTTAATTCAAATAAATTCAAACATAATAAATATTAAAATTTAACCTAAATATCAACCAAAATAATTATATATTTTGTATTTAATAACTCATTTTAATATATACGATATAATTTTAAATTTAAAGATCATTAAAAAGAAAATTAATTAATATCTCATACATAAAAAGTGGAACAATAGCTATTTGTTTTAACAACTTGAAAATAATATTTTAAAAGAAAATGAAATTCAAGTAATAAAAAATGAATCATTATTTTTAGAAACTGAAAATTGATAGGAAAATTATATTTAGACTTCATTATTTTTAATTATTTTATTAATATAAATATTGATAATTTAAATAAAACCCCGCCAATCATGATCCCGCGCTCTCCAACCAGAGCGTATTATTGAATCGGTCCATTGCACCCATCCCATTCAAGGTTTTGAAGTTCGGCGGAAAAATATCTGAAATGGAATCTTTAATTTTGTTAAGTTAGTTCCAACAAGAACTATCCAGTGAGTAATTCCCTCAAGTTCCCTCAAGTTTCAACTATAGTCGGGCTTCATTTATCGCATCTTTACTTATCGCTCCATTTTCTAGTCGATATAAAAGTGAAACCTACAGTTGATCACAAAAATGGTGATCACACTATTATAACTGAACCCTTTGAAAACCCTTTGGTAAACCCTAGAACCACAGTTTCAGGCACAATCACGCAGAAAATGGGGAAAAAGAATAAGCAACCGCAAAATATCACGCAAGAAGACAAAAAAATCAGTGCGAAGAAGCAGGACGAACTGCTGTCAACACTCGGAGACTTCACTAGTAAAGAGAATTGGGACCAATTTTTTACCATTAGAGGCACCGATGATAACTTCGAGTGGTACGCTGACTGGCCGCAACTCGAGAGCTTGCTCATTGATAATCTCTCATTTCAGCCAAAAGAACAGCTGGATTCCGCCGGAGTGCCGCCGCCGCCGGCAAAACAGGCGGCGGAGGTGCGTATTTTAGTGCCGGGGTGCGGTAACTCAAAGCTCTCGGAGAATCTGTATGATGCTGGGTTTAAGGACATAACAAATGTGGATTTCTCTAAGGTTGTTATTTCCGACATGTTGAGGAGGAATGTGAGAGAACGGCCGGGGATGAAGTGGCGCGTTATGGACATGACTAGTATGCAGGTACTTTTGCAAGCCTTTGTGGTATTTAAGCTTTTTTTCTGAGGAATGCCTTGCTTGTTATTAGTTACAGAATGATGAAAACAATGAAAGAATGGATCGTGCTGGATCTGCAAAATGCAGTAGCTTACATGAAATTAAATCATTGTTGTTGTCTTGATGTTTATCGCCATGTGAATTGCATTCAGGATAATAAAAGGGTAACTCTACACCAAATGAGTTGAACAGGGAACAAGAGTACAAGCCATTTCAGTGCCAAATGGGAAACAATTTTTGTTAATAGGATTATGTTAGGTTTGTCTAATAATGACGGAACTCCTACTGATCCTGTTAGTACAAAAGCACTCAGTAAACACCAAGGAATATTTACACACAATAACTTGTACAATTAGACCAATATTCAGTGATAAAAGGAGGGAGGAGAGAGCTGCTTTTATTTTCCAGGATAGATGTTTGTCGAAACTTGCCTCTATCCTTCCAAGGAACCAATATGTTGTTAATTCAATTGCAAATCTGTGTCCGTGTGCTATAGAACTGGTTCTGAGAGGACACCAAGAACTCTAAACATTTCCTAGCATGCACACTTATGCATTTGTTAAATTATTATGGATTTCCCACACAGTGAACTTTTGTTGGGTCGTTCATTGATCATTCAAAAGTTCAATTGTAGTCTATATGATTTTCCCAATGAAGCCAGCACTATGGATGGCTGCACATGAAAAGCGTAGGACGTTAGGCAACATGCAGTCCAGTAGATGGATGCACATGAAAAAAGTAGGACCTTAGGCAACATGCAGTCAGGTTGATGGATAAGAGCAATAGGCAGGATTATAGTGCATGATAATAATACAGTGAATGTTGTTAATTGGCTGTTTCACACAAAAGGAATTTACTGGAAATTCACAAGATGACCTTATATGTTGATTGTAAAATATATGTTTAATCTCTTCTTTCTTGCACACTTGCATCTAGCTGCTTGTTGAGGATTTGCTTTCATCATCACCTTATGCTAAATTATCTTGAAGCTCATTTAGATTGTGTTTTTATTCCTTCTTTTTTCTTTCCAGTTTGAAAATGGGACTTTTGATGCCATTGTCGATAAAGGGGGATTGGATGCTTTGATGGAACCCAAGCTTGGTCAAAGACTAGGACGTCTGTACTTGTCTGAGGTGTATGGGAATCATATTTGATAGTGCACTAACTTTAATCTTTTACCCATGATGAGCTAACAAGCTTTACTCATCCAAATTTTATTATGTGTATTACCAGGTAAAAAGGATTTTAAAAGCAGGAGGAAAGTATGTTTGTCTAACCTTAGCGGAAGGTCATGTCTTAGGTATCGTCCCTTTACATCTGATTGGTGAAGAAATTTAACCTCTGTGATTGTTCTTTGCTGCTTCTATGCTCTAGGGTTTTGATTTTCCCATGCAGTCCTTAGATTTGATTCTTATTTCCTTAAATTGACCTTTTCTCAGATCTACTTTTCCCCATGTTTCGATTTGGGTGGAAAATGAGTCTTTATGCTATTGGTCGAGGACCATCATCGAGACCATTAAAATTGCAGACCTTTATGGTAGTTGCAGAGAAAGATAGTTCTACTGCTATATATGATATATCTTTTTTCATGGATAGACATTCTGTTGAATCGCAAGGTAATCAGGTAAAAATGCTTTTAACCTTTTCTTTAACATCTCTACCTTTCTTCCAAGGAATTGATCAACTTGAATACTGAGGATTCCAGACAATCTATTACTAATTTTTTCACTCCAGATTTCTATGATCTACTCTCATGCTCTCAGATGATTTAAGCTAAATGCTCTTTGCTAACTAAACTCAATATTAAATTGGGTTTACTTTTATATCTGAAGTAATATATTTATTTCTAACATGCTTTAGGCTCGTGATCTCTGTGAGGCACTTGAAAGAGAAAAAAAGATCCGTTTGGAATACTCTGATGACTCTGATATATTGTACTCACTTGAAGACCTGCATTTGGGGGCGAAAGGAAACCTTTCAGTGCTTGAACCAGGTCGTAGAGTAAAACTCATTTTAGGAGAACCTGGAGTATCCAGTTTCATCTATGACGGCGTGCTTCTCGATGCTAAGCAAGATTCAGAACCTTTCATTTATCACTATGGTGTATTCCTTGTTCCCCAAGTTAGTTTCTTTTCCCCCAACCCTTAATGTTTTCTAATTGATGACGGTTGGTTTATTTGAACTTTCTACTTATCATTTTACTCATGATTCAATTTTTATCTGAGCTTTGTGTCTGTCAGTTTCATTGTGATTAAATATTTATTGTTGCTTAATTCAAGCTAGTGAATGTAGATATTCCTAAATTGATATGAAACCTACACATTCTGTGTGTAGGAATCAAATCTTTATCCTTCACTCCAATGTCGGGGACCGTAGAATAGGATTTGTCGAAATTAAGTTAAATGTTTTTGAAATGAGCATGATGAGGGTGATCCTAGTGCTCTTATTTGCTTGTAGACAGGCTTATAATATGTTTCATCTATTTATTTGCAGAATAACCAGACTTGGAGTTGGATTTAAACAACTATCTCTTTGTCTAATTGTTTTTCCTATTTTTCTTGAAGGATATGGTATCAGTAACGTGACCATGTTCTTCCTGTCAATCAAACTCATGATTCTACTCTTGACAGCTTGGAGAATATGGCACCTATTTTTTCTTTGCGTTCAGTGTTATTAGTAATGACCAATAAATCAACTTCAACCAGCATGCCTTTATTCTGTAACTGTTTTCTTCATTCTAGGTGAAAAAAATTTCCCATCACATTTTAGCAACTTCGATATTTTAATTTTAGAATAGGGTTAGAGTGAACTTTCTTTTGCTTTTGGTTCAAAACTTATTCCAACCTGTCCCCTTTTCTGCTGTGAATCAAATGTTGGCATAGCGTGTTATGTGGCTTGTATTTCAATCCATATGGTATGTGACTAAAGTTTAGATTTCAGAACCGAGCTCATGATTGGCTCTTCACATCAGAAGAAGGACAATGGCTTATTGTTGTAAGCTCAAAGGCTGCTAGGTTGTTGATGGTAAATCTCTCCCATCACAAATATTTGTCCCTTTATGTTTCATTTCATTAATTAACCCCCCTTTATTTATTTCATTTTAGATTCTACTGGATTCCAGTAATTCTAATGTTTCCATGGAGTATATCCAGGTTAATATCCAACTTTTTTTTTTTTTTTTTTTTTTTTTTTTTTTTTTTTCCATAGAAGGGAAATATTTCTTGCTTGTGTAAATCTGATCACATCTTATATTTTGTTTTTCCTTATTTTAGATGGATCTTTCTCCTTTAGTCAAGCCATTGGCCCCCGGATATTATGATGACACAATTCAAATTCCGTATGTATCCATCAACATTTACATATCCATTAGTAGGATATCCAATACCATATTTCTTCTAAATAATGCTTTTTGCTCCTTTTTCCCTTTCTGATGTGTATTTGTGTATATGTTAAGCTATTTCCAAATCCCAGTGTATATTTTTGTTTTTAGAATTTACTAGTTTCCAATTATTCACACCATATTTTTGTGCATTTATTGATCATTTGTGGGTTTCGTTCATGTCATGTATGCATACCTGCACTTATAAATTGCATCTTTAGCTGGTGTCAGGAGTTGCGGACATACCAATTTAGGTTGAACATCATAATTTGAACCAATTCTCAGTATAGCTTATTCCAGAACTGAATAACAGGTATGAGTTTCGCCATTTTGTTGAAAATGAGAAGAGAAGAAAATGTGAAACTGAGGATGAGTGTGGGGGGAAAGGCAGACGATGGTGTTTGTGTCAATTCAATTTCTGTAGGCTGAGTGAATTCTGTGAGGTATTTGATTAGCTTATTGAAGATTATTGAAGATTGTTGTTGGTGGGTTTTGAGGGATAGTGCAGGTAGGTATTGATAGTGCTACTTGATGCTTTGTCCTGGTGAGAGAAAGTAGAAGCAGCAAATTCTTTATGTCTCTTGCCTGTAGCCACATTTTATTACACTTCCTTGCTATGTACATGATGAGTTTTAAGCTTTTAACTGAGAAGGGTTGGCCTCATGTTTTCAAATGTTATTTTCTTTCACTTGCTTGAGTTTATGAAAATGGATCTTCTGCAGGTTTTTAACTGCCGGTGATGGAATTAAGCAGCGAGAAAATGTGCACCAGGTTTAAGAACTGCTAATTCTTGTTTTATTTTTTGAGATGTGTAACACTATATTGGTTTCTTTTACTTATGCAGTGAGCTCTAGAGTCCAGATATCTGAATACTCTTAATGTGTCATACTTTGATGGATTCTGATAATTGGCTTCTTCTTGAATAATGTACACTGTTGTTTTGAATTCCCAGATTGACTTAAACCTTCTTAACATGCCTCATATGTTTGGCGTTGAGTATCCTTACATACTTATTGACTTGCATTGTTCTACTATTCCTATTTTGTTGAGCTTCCTTGAGGCTTTAGAATCACCAACAATTTTCATGACCTTACTTGAACAGGATCTGTTATATACACTCGTGACCCATATGGAGGAAAAGATGATAATCGGGGTTTATCCTGATAAATCTAATGGTCACTTGTGTTTTTTCTGGGGAATTATTTTTCTATGACAGCATCCCTTCTATTAGCATAGTAGCATTAATTGAAGAAGTAAAGGTTTTCTGTATGTTAAGTGCATATCTATTATAAAGGGAAAATCTGTGACTCTTACTTGATATTTTTTGTCCCACCTTTCTCTTTCAGTATTTCTTACTTTTTGGTAATCCAGGTTATATCTGCCTTGACTGGCCCAATTGATGTAGAGGATGTGATCTATCAAGAGATGAATGATGATGGTGTTATCGAGGAACGTAAATTCCGCCGTCTTACTTTTCAAAGAACTGAAAATTTGGTGCAATCAGAAGCTCTTTTATCAACAGAAGGATCAGATGGCATATCAAGTGATGTAGAGAAAGACAAAGACCAGGAAGCTCCCAAACCCAAATATAAAGGCAAGCAGAGTAAGTCTGATTTTTACTCATCTGGGTCTCGTGGTGACAGTCTTCTTTCTCTTTTTATTGGTTAACCTTTGAGAAATAAGATCTAGGCAGAAATTTTAAAGTTTATAATAGTAACTGCTCACTTGTGATGTGATTTTATGTTTCTAGTTTTTTCTTTTCTTATGTTGTTAGCTTTTAGATTCTAATTTAGTATGACTTTGTGCTCAAAATATTTGAATGCAAGTTTGTCCTGCTTCTATCTGGTAGATATCTAATCCTTTTAGTGATCAAGACTCATGTTTTTTGTAGTTTAATCAGCGCACAACATAACGGGCTTCATTTGGAGTCCTTCACATTCATGCCCCCAAAAGATCCATTTGTTTACCTTAAGATCCATTTCTGCCCTTCCATGTTTTTCCAGTTCATCAGGCTATTTTTGGACCTCTTAGTCTCCAATTCATGAAACTCTCTCTCTATCTCTTATCTCCCCCCCCCCCTCCCCCATCCCTCTCTCTCTCTGAGACGAGTAAAGCATTGTCTATTGATGACTTTAGGTTCCACTAGCAAAAGTAACAACTAAAGTAGCTTAGGTGCAGCGCAATTCCTTGATGTGCAAATAGGAATGCTATAAACTTTTGGTGCTGACAGTAAGTTTTCAGTCAAATATGGTTTTCCTGCTCAAGTTACCTTTGTGTTGCGCTTAAATTTTTCTTTTACATACTTATAATTACCATTATGTACAAATAGAAGTTGAAGTAGAGGTATTTTCTCATATTTTTTAACTAGTGTATCGTCTTGTTTGTGGCAGCATCAAGTGGTGAAGTGAAAGTTGTGCACAACCATTTAGCAAGTCCATACCACAATGGAATTATTGCTGGAATTATGTTGATTTATTCACATTTGAAAGTATCTACCTCAGATGGAGGCTTGGTGAGCCATCTACTCTCTTGAAATAAGATTCGAGTTACTACTATATCTTGTATAAGGAAACAATATAGTATTACAATTTGCAATTCATAGTGATGTCTAGAATATATTCAAATTGTTTTTTGTTGTGTTTATTTTTGTTATTAACATTTATCTATTTATTCTTCATATAATCTGTGTTTATCTATTTATTGTGTATTTTTGTGGTTTGGTTGGGGAAGGGGTGTTAGAGGGGGAAGGGCACAGTTGTGTGCTGGTGTTTCAAATGCTTGAACTTTTTAATATTCGTCTAAAGGTGATGTCTGCCCAAGGGGCTTACCTTGGCACTGCCCACATTTTGGGTGCGCGTGGCTTCAACTTCCTTAAAGAAAAACAAAACAAAAACCACTTTGAATTGATGGTGCCTTTTCCCCCTTTTCCAGGTCAAAACAGTGGTTATTGGTCTCGGAGCGGGATTACTTCCCATGTTTATGAAGAATTGTCTCACTTCTCTAAAGATTGAGGTGTATTAAAGTTCTCAATTTCTGTCTTCCTGTATATTTTGCTTGCTTATTCTTATGCTGATTCTTAATTTGGCAGGTCGTTGAGTTAGATTGTGTGGTTTTGAATGTTGCTAGAGAATATTTTGGTTTTAGAGAAGATGAGAGCTTAAAGGTAACACTTATTATTCGGTGTTAAGTTTCTTAACAACTTTTGATTTTAATATCAAAGTTTCGTTTCTCTGTTCTGCTGTGCAACTTGTTTCTTACATTTAAGAATCTTGCCAAAATATATTTGGCACACCATGGTTAGGAGAGAATTTTATCTTCACAAACAGTTTGATTGCAATTGGGAGAAGCAATGTTTAATAGCTGTTTCTTAAATACATGTGTGTGTTTAGAAGAAAGCAGTGATGTTGAATAGTAGTGCTGGCTTGATTTATTTTTCTTAGACTGGTATTTAAGTTTATGCCTTCGATGTCTGGCCTGATGTGATTGTGATAGATATGATGATAATAACATACAATTTACTCATTGTACTTTCTTTTGTTGGAACATGGTCACGTTAGGAAAGCTTACATTTGTGTCTTATTTTTTGCAGTGGTTAATTTCACATCTGTTATATTATACTGCATGTGTTAAGTTTGGCGAAAAAGTCTTTAAAAAGCTTGTATTTATCATTGTCTATAATTTTTGTTTCTTTTTCTTGTTCCTGTTCAGGTACATATTGCTGATGGAATTAAGTTTGTTAAGGAGAAAGCAGCTTCTGAGGCAGGTAAAGTCACAGTCACTAGTTTTGAAAACAAAGATGATGTCGATGTGCTCAACTAAAGTTATAGATTGGTTCCTCTCTATTCGATGCAGATGACAAAATTGACATTCTTGTAGTTGATGTGGACTCATCAGACCCAAGGTAATTAATGTGGATTCTAATCATATTACTGTTTACAATGAATCATATTACTGTTTACAAGTTTTTCATTTGATTCACTGCTTGTGTGCAGCTCTGGTTTGACCTGCCCCGCTGCAGATTTTGTTGAGCAGTCTTTTCTTTTGACCGTAAAAGACTCGCTCTCCGAGCATGGTTTATTTATCCTTAATTTGGTCTCACGGTCCTCTGCTGTGAAAAATGATGTATATTCAAGACTGAAAGAGGTGAGAGCTTATTGACTTAACGACTTACAAAAACTATCCTTGAGGTTTAGCCTACTTACAAAACAACCCACAAAATTATCCTTTTTGGCAAATTGCACCTATCTAAAGGGCAGTTTGCTCGGGAAACACATATCCTAAAGGGGTAATTGTAAGATAACATACTTGATTAATTTTGGGTCATTAGGCTAAAACTCTAAGGGCTGTGTATGTGATGATCCCTTGTCATTTCCTATTTGAGCTGCTGCTGCTGCTGCTTTCAAGTTTTTCGTATGTGGTACATTTTTGGTTGCAGGTATTCAGCAACATCTTTTCCCTCCAGCTTGAGGAAGATATCAATGAAGTATTGTTTGCCCGCAAGACAGACTTGCCCATCAATGAGGATCAACTTTCTGCACTCAAACAATCATTCGAACTGGAAGAGGAGGAGTGGACCCAAGAAGTCGTAGGGTTGTCAAAATCAATCAAGCCACTCAATTGATGAAGAAAACAACTTTTCTTACCAAAATACTTTGGGTAATTTCAAGTGCGATATTGGGTTCTGGGTTATACCGTCGTGTTTTCAGAATATTATGCTCGTATGTACCTGTTTGTTGGGTTATATTCTGGTGAATTTTGTCTTGTTGGCTAATCGTATTATATCCTCACACTGGGTACCTGCAGGGTTGTAAATTTCCATGGTTGCATTCCATCCATACCTTCTTGATCTCTCCCTTGAATTTTATTTTTGGTGTGGGCTATTATCACCAGTACACTCTAAATACACTATGAATGTCAATTCTACGCACCAGTGTTAGCATTACCCAATCGGTAGGATACTATTTGAACTTGATATTTTAATACGGGTATATTTTATTACCCGATTACCTTACTCATCTTCTTAATTATAAAAATATGTATTATTATATATGTTATACATTATATAATTATTAATTTCATGTAATATATTTTATAATTTTAAAATTATCATAAAATTTATTATTTATAAACTATATATAAGCTATGTTGTTTTATTCTTTCAATTTTATATATTGTATATACGTAATATTAATTATTCATATTTTTAATATATTTTGGGTAACTATAATATCGGACGGGTAATATCTGAACTATGAGAGATATATCTCAGGTAGGGTGTGGGTGTATCTTTCTCGTCACTTATGCTGGCTATAGTGAATAAAAGGGGGGCTTCATCACTTATAGCCCAACCATAATAAAGTTTAATCCATTCTATTTTCTACTACTTAACACCAAAATCATAATAAATACAAAATATTCCAACTACCACATTAATTCTTTGTATACATGTCCAAGAGCTACATGAATTTGTACACAATTTTTTAGAAAGTCAACAAAGACAAAATTATGTATTTTACAATAAAAATAGGCATATCTAGTTCAAATAAATTTGTAAGTGTGCTAAACAATTTTGTCCTCATCTTTCATCATTTTCATGTCTACCCATCATTTCTCTCTACCGCACCTTTCATTGTCGAACGAGCCATTTCATAGACGTGACCTAAATCACTGCATCCGACGAACCATTCTGCACACATGACCTAAATCACTGCATACCAGTTGTACAGATATAGGTCGACCCAATCCGTCAAATATTAAACAAAATAATAAAAATAACAATCACAAACTGCTAGTAGTAATATTCAAACTACAACTGAGAAAAATGCATGTATCTTGGAATAACATATCAAGAATTTATATCCTCTGATCGATCCAACAATAACAGATGCCTTGAATAACAGCATAAACAGAATGTCCTGCTGGGCACCGGATATCGAGGATTTTGTTTTTCTGCAAATCATATGCAAAATTCACATTATGTTGAGGGATGTCACTGACCTGTATTGAGGACGGCCAGTGCAAGAAGATGCCAATCTCCTGGCGATAAACAGGAACGGGCCAACCCACCGAGCAAGTCTGATGACTTGGTGAGCTTGCAAGAGAATTTAAACATTTCAGTTGCAAAACCTCCCAAGCCATGTATCTCTTCCTAAAACCAAAACAAACAAATTCTCCGGTGACAAAAGTCAAAACCGCTTGTAACCCATACTCTCCTGTGGATGATTAAATACTGCAAAATTACAGTTCCATTCGTCCAGCAAACATATCAGACCATTGCAGGAGCCCAATACCACCGCGTCGATTCAGGGTTCATTAGACCTTTAGAGATGCTTGTGAATGAATCTGGGGCAGGGAACGGTTCGAGCCAATCCTTGCAAGCACATTGCAAATAGCAGGTCATTGGCTGTAAAACCAGGATTTCCTCATATAAATCTGTTATAATATTCTCCTGTCTTCTTCTCTTGCTCCCATTTTTCTGTTTTTCTTCATAGCCATTTTTTGCCTCTTGAGGTTTAGGGTTTTGCAGGTCGATCTCTACTTCGATATTATGTACGCGGACTTAGGTTTTGCATGTTGATTATTACTTGACAGAAAGAGGGAGCATTCACCAGACTATAATATATTATTCTCTCCGTCCTAAAACGAGTCTTGTTTCAGAGGGAGTATCTTAGACATATATATGTTATGCTTTCACACATTCATTGATGGATATCAAGTGGCTAGAGAATCAGGATTTTAGTAAGCATCTCTGTTTCCTAAAAAATTCAAACCTACTTTTCCCCCTCAGTAAGTCTGGAAATAAAGGACCATATACTCAAACTAGTAATTTGGACAATAAACCTAATTTTTCTCACACTGAGGACATAATTGAACCAACTACACTTCAATGTGCAAAAATTATGACATAAATATCTTATCCTAAATTGTCAAATGAAGGGTTCGTGTGTGATACAGGTACTACTTCAAGCCAAACCGGAATATTCAAGCCCGATTGTCCTCAACACAAGAAAATTGCTAAACTACAGTACTAAATTGCCAACCCCAATATACAGTATCTTTGATTTACCGGACCTCCCTATAACGCTACAGGACACAAATAAGACCAACAAAAATTATTTACCAACAGATGCCGGTTAGACCGTTATTGAATAGGTAAACTCAAAATTAGATAAACAAGCAGAACAACATTAAATAGTGCATATTTTTGTGTAGCAGTGCAACAGAAGTATTTATATTTGCACATAGAGGACAAAATAAATGCTTCCTTCTAATGAAAGCAATTAGAGAGGGTAATCAAGCAATAACATGAGGAACGGGGATTGGGAAAAGTGACGCACACTAGAAAGCAATACACTGAATGAATGTCTCACAGTTTCACCATTCGCTGAAACCTTATGTGTATTAATTTAGAACATGTCCGTGTATCAATTAACAAATACGAGATGAATGTAATTCAAGCGTTTTTTGGTGACCCAATGTAAGGAAATTGATATTCAACTATAGGTACACGAAAAATTTGAGGTCGATATTAATTGTATGCTATACTAAATCGGATCAAGGGAGTACCAAGGAATTTATCAAGGAGAAAAGGGAAAAGAATATAAGCCAGCTATAGTACAGACATCTAATCTGGAGTATCAATTCTTTCAGAAAATCACGAACCTCTAATACTTCAGCCCCTTCAGTTTCTTCATGAGCATTAACCATCAACAATGAACTGATCTTCTTGGTTATCTCCCTCAACACGTGCATCACCATGTACCATACTGTTCACATGATGCAAGTTCTGCATCATCTGTGACATATAATGATTTGTAGCTCCTGTGTGATCGGAAAGCCCAGTAGGATGACCAGTCCACTGTGAAACAATTCCAAGAAACTGACTTGTAAGACTTTGTTGCTCGTGTAGTATCCTAGCCTGAATCTGACTCATTTCTGCTCTGTGCTGACTTAACGTCTCATCCATCCTCTTCTTCCATTCTGATCTCCTCCTGTTCATTCTCTCCTCCCATTCCCTCTCATGCTTTAACTCTTCCTCTCTTCTTCTTCTTTCTCTCTCCTCATTCTCTATCTCCATAGCCTCCCATTCTTGATTCCACTGCTTCCTCACCTTCTCCCTATTGTTCTCCCTGACCTCACGAGCCTTTTCAATCTCTTCCCACTTCCTTTCACGCTCCTTCTCCATCTCGCTTTGAAGATGCTCCCTCCTCTGCCGCTCCCGCTCTCTCTCCACCTCACGCTGCTCAAACCGAGACTCCATCTCCTTCAGTTGCCCTAACTGGTTAACAAGAAATCCCCATGCCTTCTTCTCCAGCCCTTTCAACACCTTTCTTTTCTTTCTCATATCTGAAGACACAGTGGGTTCAATAGGTTCACAAACAAATTTGGTGCCGTCATCTTCTCTCACACAAACATCATCTTTATCACCTACATTATAACTCTCACCCCCCTCCTCCCCTTCATAGTCAAACTCCAAATCCATAACCCCATTTTCAACATCAATCCCACCCACAAACTCCCCCTCAGCCACTTGACCCAGCTGCCCAAACCGGATAATATCCATCTCGTGACCATCCCCCTCGAAACCCCTATTACAACCATCCCCAATCCCATCGTTATTAGTAATCAAAAGAGGCACATCCCCAAATACTTCTTTATACCTAAGGAAATTAGACCAATGTGTAAGCCCTTCCATCCAATCAAACTCTTCCTCGCCCGATCCCCTAATTGAAGATTCTTGCTTCTTAATCTTCTGCTTCACCAGCGCATACTGATGCCTCATATTCTGCACTTTGGTGGATACATCTTTCCAAGTCCACTGCCATGGATACGAAACAGGGTCTCTCACATGATGCATGGAATTAACATGTAAAGCAATAGGTTTAAACTTTTTCTCCCTAGTTTTCATCTTAGCTAAAGTCCCATCACAAGCCATCTCCCCATACTTATCAATTAGAGTCCTCTCTTCCGCCTCAGTCCATTTCTTCCTTCTCGGCTGAGGCGTCATCACTTTACACCACTATAACAGCTAAAACTACTGTACAACTTAATACTCATTCAACAGAAAAGCCACACAAAGCATAAGATAGTTGCATAATCGGAAGAGCCCAGATCAAGATTCCTTACAGAGAGATGAAAAGACGTCTGCTTGATACTCGTGTGTGTAAAAACACAGGTAGATGCGTGTGCTTGCAGGCACCAAGAATCACGAAAGGTTGCTACAAACTGACCTTCAATTCGACAGGAGAAATCGAAGTGTGTCCTGAATTGGGTTGAATCGACCCGACGCGAAGAACACAGGGGTGGGGGGGGGACAATTTTGGGAAAACAAGCGAATTTCGGGGATGGGTATTTAAAGGTGAAAAAGTATATTCAGGAGGGACTCGGTAGGAATCAATCTCGACATGAACAGATATATAGTATACCTTCTGTATTTAAGTCCAAAATTGATAGTTCTTCGAAGCTAGGTGGCCGTTTAAATTTTATTTTTATTATTTTATTATTCATTTTTTAGTATATATTATATTTTTAATATTTTTAAAATATTGTACTATTTCTATAATTTTAATATTTAATTATATATAATATCTTTATTATAAATAATTAAGATATTTTTAAGAGAAATATGTATACATATATATACATTTCTCGACTGCCTAAATATTCGTCTAGCGTGACTAATCTTTCGTCTAGATATAAAAATATTTAACAATATTACTTTTTACATAATCAAAGATCGAATATCGCCGCGCGCGCACATATATATATATATATATATATATATATGCCAAAATTTATCATTATATTCATAATTAATTTAAATTACTTTTTAAAATCTCATATATTTTAATTACTTTAGTAATATATCCGAAACTTTTACTATTATTAATTGTTAATTTATAAGTCTTTATTGAATAATGCATCTCGAACCATATATAAACCTATATATACTTCTAAATTTGAGATATTCATAAAATTATATAAAAAAATAAAAAAATTAATTATGCGACTCTGGACTCAAACAACTGTATAGTTATTGTTTTCATTATTTATACAAATAAATATTTAAATAATATTTAAAACTTATTATTAAATGATTATTAATTGTTATACGACTTTAATTATTATTTTAATATATTTATATTAATTATGGTTTGAATAGATTAAGGTGGATTGATTACATAAATCCCTAAAAAAAATTGAATAATATTATTTATATTGGCATTATTTATATATTAGCAAAAAATTAGAAATCTCTTTATTTTTAGTCTTTAAAAGTTAGTGATATATTCTTGCAATAAGTGAGACAAAGAAAACCAATCATTTTATTTGAAGATTAATTTTTTGCTATTCGCCTACTTCGCACGAATAGATGCAATACGAAAACTGGTTTACTTAAATGGGAAAGACGAGCAAAAGATCAGTCGGAACAATTCATCCAATTCTTGCAAGATAATGACATACGTAAAATTATTTAAGATTAATTACATAAAAAAATATAAATTATAGTTAATTATAAATTTTAAAATATAACAAAAAAATACATAAACTATGAATATTTTACTTACAATATCGACTATATTTTTTACATTAGAATTTGAGGCCACTACCGTTGTTAGATGGCCCGAAAATTTATATATTATTTACTTTTGTTTTTATAAGTAATATATTTATTGTCATAAATTACAAAAATATATTAAAAAATAATTAAATGACTTGGATCAATTATAAAGATCATATTTGAATAATTCGTGTCAATGTCTATATTCATATATATAATTATAATCTAATCAATATGTATGTATTAGGTATTCGTTTGAAACTATGGTTATCCTCTATTTTATTCTGTATTTTATTTTATGTTCTTACTTTATCATGCATATTATATGTTCGTTAATAATATCATTCTATACATATGAAGTGTATTTCTAAAGTTGAAACATAAATGAAACACAAAATAGAATAAAAATCGAAAGAGACGCAAAGCCAAGATCAACAGAAGAGCACTGCCGAGCTGAAGCTGGTATAATCATCAAAAGTACATCACAATCAGCATAAGCAATTGGATTCTCCTAAACTCACACACCACTTTATTCTCTCTCATGTTGTAAGAATCTCTCTCTAAAACAATTGAAGAACACAACAAGAAAAACAATGGCTACTAAATTCTGTAAAAAGACTGAATCTATGATTGTCTACCACTTATTCCAATCAGTTGAAACTAATCCAACTTCTCATACTTACAGCATAAACTTTGTGTTCCCTCGTTGTCCATGGCCATGCACTCGTCTTGATCACCCACATATTCACTATCTGTATCAAAGCTCGGCGTTCCTCAAAGCCGGATCTGGGTTTGACGGTTTAAAAAAACGGGGCTGGTGCTTCCTTTGAACCTCCCATGTCCTTCGTTTTGTGGAGGAGGAAAGTTCCACAAAGGATGGTGATAAAGCCACAGAGTTCGGTCACAATTTGTGTCACGTTTTGAGAACCCATTTCCTGAATTCAAGACGGCAGTACATGAAAAACGTTAGAGTAACAATCTACACAGGATACGGTACATCAGAAGGCAGTGTTGTAAAGATCCCCGTCTGATGCCTAGAAAAGGCATGATCTGCTAATATCACTCAATCTGTGGTTGCAGACGCATATTGATTCTTGTGTTGCTATCAAGATTCAGTATTAATCATTCTCTGATGAATCAAATCAAGAAGAGTGTGTGTGTGTGTGTGTTCGGGTAGTGAGTTTTACTCGAAGAATGAAGAACAGACGAAATGTAAGGAGTTTCGCGAGAAAACATGAGGAGAGATTTCGCATCACCTTAAACATGATCATACTGGCAAGTATGGTGAAGGATGTGAACATGACATAATATACAGGCGAAACGACAGCAGTATTGAATATGTCCAGTGCCTGCAAAGGTGAGCAGAGAATCAGCAGTAGAATGTTGCAGAGAATCAAACACTAATATTAACATTAAAGAACTGTTAAAGTGCATCATTCTATATCAATATGTGTGGTATCTTACTACAAGGTATAAGCAGAAAACATCATTATAAACGGGGCGATAGACATTGCTACTTCGAATAAATTCAACAAATCGAATTGAACTTCATTTTGAGACCGAATGATACAGAAAGTACCTTGTTCAGATAAACCAGCTGCATAAGACAGAAAGCGATAACCACAATAGTGAAAAACCAAGGCTCGAAGTATACGAACTGATTCGATCCTGAAAAGGTCAGCTTCAAAGCAATTGCAACTGCTTTGACAGCCATAACCTGCATACAGAACAAAAGGATGACATACACAAAGCAAACAAGTCCCTTTCATAGTGATAGATAATAAAAGTATTAGACATCATGGACTAACCGTAAGAGAGCCCGTCAAAGAACAAATTCCGATATACACAACCATGTGGGTTTGACCGTAGCGAGGCACACACCAAAAGATAAGAAAGGCAACAATAGCCAAAACTAGGAAGGTGTAGACGAGGAATCCTGTAATTCGAACAATGGATGATGTCAAATGAGAACTAATACGAACCAGGTGCGAAAAGACCATTATGTACCTGGCTCAGTTGCTAGAGTCCATACTTCCTTGACAGACTGAATATTCCTCTCTAGAGGGGCATGCATAACAATGGTGACAGAACCCACCAAGCAGATTGCACAACCAACCACGCCAAACATATGCAATCGCTCGTCCAAAATAAAGTGAGCTAATATTGCACTGCATCCGGAATATTGCAATCAACGTCTCCACATTATGCTATATTTAAACTTTCGATGGTAGTATAGTGACAGACCTGAAAATGATACTCAAAGCTCCCAGAGGAGTTACAAGAATAGCTGGAGCATATGCATAGGCAACGAAATTTGCAGCCTCACCAGCAATCACTGTAATCCAAGCAGCATTTTGGCAAAAAACAAAAAGAGCGTTATCTATCACTCGACTACTTTATACATTAATACAATAGAATTCTGAAGGTCTGTTTGGCCTGAAACAATACCAAATCTACTCACTTGTTATCATCCCAGCCCACCACAAAGGTTCCTTCATATATGAAAAGCCTCCATCACCTTACCAAAAAGCATTATCAATGATAGCACGAAAATCCCAAAATTATCCAAAGAGTGAAAGTGTGAAGTCAATATAATCTTGAAACACCAAATATAAGTATTTCAGCACTGCAATCACAGAACTAACATCTCCTCGTTCTAAAGTCGCACGCAGGCATATATCACGACAGACGATGATCTACGCCTACATCACACAATCGCCTCAAAATGCTTAGATACTCTGAATGCATTGGACATGTATAAATTGTTCATATATATTGGCAACAAAAATGTCTTAATCATGAGATTAGCATACTCTGAGAAAAACACTAAACATTATGGCAATATACATTTCATCAGCCGAAACGGTCCCTCCGTAACCAGTCATCCATAATATCAAATAAATCATTTTCGTCTTTGGTAAATTTACCAAGGGCTATAGTCATAGTGATCCTCCTATTCAACTATTTCGACCATTTCCGAGCACCGCATAGTATTTTTGGGGCGTCTGAAGATTCGATCATTTCTCTATGATTTCTACCTCTATATCAACAAACCAAACCCCTTTTCGTCGAATTCAGGGTTAATTTCTCAAGCCCTGATTCTTGAATGATCATCAGAGTAATTGATCATAACGCTACAACAATGATTCTTCGTTAATGAAGGAGGAAATAAACTAACTTGCTCGAGTTCCGGAAGCACCAGCCTTCTTCAAGCCCTTCTTCTTGATGATGAAACTAGAACCAATGAATACGCTTGAAGAGAGAGCTAAAACAAGTCCCCTCACATTATCTGTTACTCCCCCCATTTATCAACAATTTAAACAATAATATTAACCAACGCAATTATCGAAAGAATTTCCCAATCCAATGCAGTTCCTGCACTGGAAAATACCCACAAATCATAATCAATAAAGAACCCAAATCAGAAATGAACCTTTAAAAAAAAAATCAAAATAATCATAGAAAGATCTCATGCTTACATAGAAAGGAAACAAACACACCTTCTTGACTTTCTCTGCAACCCGTCTTTAAACATGTAAAACCAACACCGAATCAAGATTCAATCTTATTATTCAGCTTTTTGGTAAGGAAATAATCTAATGGGGACGTCATATATACAGAAATCTTCATGATAATTTAGATTCTCCCTCATTTACAGTCTTCCTTGTACAGATATAAAACACTACGAAAATGAACATGGATCGATCCAGCCCCTCTCTCTCTCTCTCTTCCAAAATTTCTTGAGAAGAAGACAAAAAACCTTTTTCTTCTCTTTCTGAAACAGCTCTTCAAATGCAGTACGTGCAATATTCTATCTTCCAAAATACTTCCCTTCTTTGTGTCACATTTTGCAGCAAGACTCAGAAAAAGAAAAAAGGGGGGTGGTGGGGTGGGGGGTGGGGGTTGGCTCAGGAAATGGACGCAACCGGCATTACCATTACATCCCACAATTCATGGTATTCTCCGAATCCTACGTTGTAAACATTATAATGAATTACCATTATCACAATATCTCCTCCCAATTTCTTTCTTTAATTATCAGAAATAATAAAATAATCTATACTTGATTCCATGAATTACAAAATTTTGACTCAGTTTTTTTTTTTTTTTTTTTATTGGGTAATCCAAGAATTTTGACCGACTGTCAACAATATTTGTGATCTGTAATTTGTGTTGGAATTCAAAATACGTATAATTCAATGAAATCTCTTTTAATTAATGCTTAATAAAAATAATTAAAAAAATTCTAATATATAATAGACATAATTACATAATTCATTTAAAATATTAATTTTATACAGATATTTTCTTTTTTAGTCTCTTATTCAATTTGATCAAGTTTATTATATAAATATCTGACGTGTATTGAAAACATAGAATATAAGTCGATAATATCCTAATTAATATTTCTTCTATGTAAAAATATATTGTATTTATTCATTTATAATAAGATGAATTAAATTAAAATATCAATTTTAATCTTTATTAAACATAATTAATTTTCTTGTTTCAAACTCAATCTCACCAAAAATTGTTAAATCAATTACTAATACTGAAACCAACACCCAACTTACCAAAATGTTTAACATAAAGTAATAAAAAACAAAATTAAATAATCTTAAATAAAATTAATTCTTTTTTTTTCCAAATAATGCACTGCATTTATTTTTCATTAGAATAGTAATTTGATTTATTTAATAAAAAAACAAAATTTAATATTTTTCATTATTATTCTTGCAACATAAACACACAACGAATATCCTAGTTCAGCATTTATTAAATCCAACCTAAATATTATAATTAAAAAGTATGATCCAAATATTATATTTTTCAGCTAATAGCTCAGATATATAGATTTTATATTCTATTTTATTTTTAAATTTAAAAATAATTTCAAAATAAAATGTGTTTCTTATTCATTCTTTGGGAAGAGGGGGAGAGCACCTAAAAGACTTTTCCATAGAATATATTAAGTTAATTCTTATTTTTTCATCTTTAATTTGACATTTATATATAGATCGTCTCAGACTCCATATGCCACTTTTTTTTTTTTTTTTAGCAACGTGCGGCGAAAATTAGCAATTATATAAATATCTCTAACTATTCTGCTTGTTAATTTAAAAAGTACGTATAATAAGAAGAAGACACACGATTTTAAGATCCTATATTTAAGTTCATTCAATTTGGAGTCTCAAATTCTCAACCAATTATTGCCAAAATAAAAAGTTAAAATAGGACAAAGAAGAGCATACATCGAGTTCTGTTTAACTATAAGAATAAATGTCGTTTAAATGTTTTTCTAATGGTAAAGAGGAAGCACTGAAAGTGTGGAACCCTCCTGACAGCAACTGCTGGCTTTGCTGTTGGTTTGATTTGAATGCTCACTGGTGTTGGGTGCTACGTTGGAGTGCTGATACCAATTTTATTGAAGACACGGTTGGGGCCTCGTGGTTTTTCTTGGATGCTGATTTTGCTTTTGCATCTTAGTTTTTCTAGAATGTCACTTGGTCTTTGTGTTTTTGGGTCATTTCATATATTTACAGTTGTTCTAGGTTGCTTGTTCCCGTCCCCGTGTTGGGGATTAGGGCCTAGTTTTTATTCTCTTCGGGTATGCCCGAGTATTGGTGTACTACAAACTTTTTTTTTTACTTATTTAATTTCCGCGGTTTCGACCAAAAAAAGAAAGTGTGGAACCCTAATCACACCACCCGTCTCCGTTTCATCCAAGCTAATATTAATTCATCAACTTCTTTAATTTGTTTATCGATTTATAGTTCCAGTTCTCATATATATTACGAAAATTCATAAATTAATTTAAATTTCAGTTTTCAGATTATTTTTTTCTATAAGAAACTTTAATTTTTTTTAATTTATTGTGCCACCAAACAACCCATCAATACATGTTTGGATGCTCTATTATTTGAATTATTTATTTATCTATTTATTTATTTAGAGTTAAATATGAAAGAGGGGATTCAAATTTAATAAATCTTACTCAAATTAAGTCATCAGATTAAACATGCGGCGTCGTATTGGAAGTACAACCTGTGTCAGGTGCTTATTTTTCGCAATTATATTTAATAATATTATGAGACTTCATGGACCATGGCCCATGGGCTTAAAATAAGCCCATCAAGCACTAATAAAAGTGTATTTTTCTAATTAATAATGCCAATGATTTTATTTTTTATTATTATTTTGGAAAAAAATAGATAACTTTGTTCTTATAGACATCGAATTCATTATATTGAGTAATAGGATCGCAAAGTTAAGACAAATTGTAGGCGGTGAATCAACCATATTGAGTAATGGAATCGCAAAGTTAAGGTAGATTGTAGGCGGTGAATCGGGTTGAAAGTGAAAGCCGCCAAAAAGTGGCTAGGACAGTAAAAAGACTGTGGTGAATCGAGAAAGACAAATTCAATAAAAAATATTGAATCGACCAAAATAGACTACTGGCAACCAAAAGAAAATGAAGCGCACTCGTAGTTGGGGATGCAAGGAGCTCCTCAATTTACTAGATCTAATCCACTATGTCTTTGCAGGGCTAGGGCTCATAAACCCTTTCTTTCATTCATTAATAGGGTCATCAGTCTTCGAGAGAGCCAAAACTGGCTAGGGGCTTTCTTCTCCGAGGGTGTCTTAAAGGCCAATATGGTGCCAAGTCACTATCTAAACAAGGAATGGATCTTTCGTAAAATTGTTGTAAGCGTGACACAATTTAAAGTATTACTTATGTAATTATAAAATATTGTTTGTTTAACTATAAAGTATCACTATTTTTTAAGATAACTAATCAATAATAATACACTTAAAAAATAGTGATATTTTATAGTTAAACAAGTAATACCTTACATCGTTTCACATGTACAACCGTTTCACAAGAGTTTTTACGCTGAACAAATATTATATTTTTTTAAATACGAGACGCCAAAATAAATGTAAAATGTAAACAACAATACTTTTGATTACAAAATAAACCAAATCTCACTACCCAACTTTTCTCACAAATATGTTTTCTTTTTCTTTTTTTCCCTTTCCTCACAAACATATTTTCTTTACCAACCTTCTTATATTTAAATCTCCTACATTCACACCCTACAACTTCTCACTTACTTCAATTCACTAATAATTATAAATAAAGTCGGTTCATTCTATAAGGCCCTCTTTTTTCAATTCGGTCTTGAGCTCAACAATCTCGTTCGCCGGCAACATCACCATCACCGATCTCCCTCCGCCCTTCTTCGGCTCTGGAAGCACCAAAACGGCCCCTCTTTCTCCGACGCCGTCCACTATGTAACCAACCCTAACAGGTTTTTGCCCCCTGTATTCAAAGTCATAAAAGCCCGATTCTCCAAGGTCCACAAAGGTCAGATTCGCACCGTAGATGATGAAATCAGGCAGTCCATGATCCCTCTCCATAGCTTCTTCGATACTTTTGCGCTCGTTCCATGCCTCATTTTGCACCAACCATGCTAGCTCGCTAGGGTTGGCCTCCGCTGCAGAGAAATCAGCCTTCACCACACTAACGACTTGACTATTTTCCAAAGTCCCGTAAGTACTGTTTTGATCACTTTTTCTGCAAATCGTCACAACTCTTGGCTCCATTTCTTCAACCCTAATTCTTGCAATGCATTGCCAAATAACAGCAGAAAGTGCCTCAAAAGGGGGGAATTCAACCCCATTTCTAGTCAATTTTGATTGAAGATGATTCAGTTGTGTGGGACCAACATTGAAAGAGAATGCCTCAATTTTGCATGGAGGGACATGTACCCAATTATCTCCAACCGGGTCAACCCGTTTGACGGAAAGAGGATCCTCAGCAACTTTTGGGAGCCCATTTGGATTTTTGGGCTTTGTCAGACCAGGTGACAGGTTAATGGGCTTTTCTAGCGTAGACCCTGCTGCAACTCGGCCCAGCATATTAATGTACTCAGCGGCAGAGAATGCGTCCCCAAGAACATGGGCCCAACTTAGGCCCAAAGCCGTTCCTCCACATTTGAATTTAGTTAGCTGTTAAAAAAAAAAAAAAACACAAAATAAAATAGAAAATCACGTGCTCGTTGGAATAAATCCATAAGGTATTTAGAAAAATCATATTCTAAAATCAATTACTCTTTCCATCCCATGTCTAAAGAATCTTTTTTGGATAACGTACATAATTTATTTGTAAATTAAAAAGAGTATAATTCACTATAAACGATCAATTGTCACTTATACTCCGTCATTTATTTGTTAGTTTAATGTTTCCAACTACATAATACTCAAAAACTTTATTTCCATAAGAATATTATTAAAATTCTATCTAGTATTAACTTTAAAAATATTATTTTTTGAGTGAGTCTTCTATGAAACAGTTACACGTGTAAAGCGATTTAAGGTATTACTTGAATAATTATAAAGTATTACTTGGTTAACTATAAAGTATCACTATTTTTTAAGATAACTAATTAGCAGTCATACACTTAAAAAAATAATGATATTTTGCGTTATTTTTTAGGATAATTTTTATTTTTGGAAACATATATTTTTCGAACGGAAGAATTACAACATATTTATTCTCTATATGACAATATTTTTACTTTATCAGAGCTTGATTTGCTGTTTTGTTTTCTACACTGTTTATTGAATGCGGATTAGGAATATAAATATTTTTTCTTTTAAAAAAAATTATTCAAAAAAATTATTTAACTGAAAATAATGTATATTTCAAAAGTCAAATTCTCATTTTTCTTTATCAAAGAATCTTTTTTATTATTTTAAAAATAAATAATATATAATCAAATAATCAAACTCCTGAATAAATTAAATTGTATAAATACAAGTTTATAACTTTTAGAGAGTAATATCTTAAAATTGATTAAAAAAATAAAAAAAATTACACTTTTATGAAATAATTTCCTATTTTATTTTAACGAAAAGAGTGAAAAATAAAACATTAATAATCATTAAAAAAAGGGAAAAAAAAAAGTCAAAGATCATCTTCACAACTGCACGAATATGATTTTTTATCCAATCCCAATGTAAATAAATAAAAAATATTATTGTATCATTTATTTATTATTGTCTTATTTGTAATTCAATTTAGAGAAGGGTCTGTTCAATGTCAAGTTTAATATTTATTACACTCTACTCTAAATATTAAATACCTTCTATAAAGGTGGGCTTCCAAATAAATGGCTCTACCAACAATACTCTTTCCTACAATTCACATTTCAAATCAATTAAATACTATTTATTTTTATTATTATTATTATTATTATTATTATTATTATTATTATTATTATTATTATTATTATTATTCAATTTTCATCCGACTGTATTTATTTTATTTCAAACTCTTCATTGTATCTATATTTTTTTAAATAATTTTAAATTATTTGTAAATTCTAAAAATTAATTTCAAAATCAATTTTAAGTTGATTTTTTATACGGAACAAATACCAGCTACAAATTTATTAAAAGTAATTATAGTTTTTAGTTAATAAAATAGTGAGAAAGAGTGATTATTTAGCCAACACTCGACTTCCAAAATATTGATCGAAGTCACCTATATTTTTAAAAACTACATAATTTTAATTTTCGTATAAAAATTACTTTGAATCATTATTTTAATTAAAATCATAATCAATTACAAACTAACCCTATATTCAAATAAATTAAATTATCGCAAAAATTTATGTGAAACAGTTGCACGACACGATGTAAGGTATTACTTGTGTAACTATAAAGTATCACTATTTTTTTAAGTGTATTGCGGCTGATTAGTTATCTTAAAAATAGTGATACTTTATAATTAGAAAGTAATATTTTATAATTACATAATTAATACATTAAATCGTGTCACACGTGCAACCATTTCACAGTAAACTTACTCTTAAATTATAATAAGTTTTCACAAATCTGGTCTACAAAGATTCTAAGAGTATATGAAATCTTTTACTAATAAGCTTGTGTGTGTGTGTGTGTGTGTGTGAGATAGAGAGAGAGAGAGAGAGAGAGTTTGCAAACAAAATTACAAAGACTATAACCATGAGTAGAATTAAAAAGGATAAACACAGAGTAAGACGTACTTGTACGTAGACGAGAGGAGAGAACGAAAGCTCAGGACCAATAGTTTGACTGGGACACAGGAGCTTCTCAATGGCGGCATCCTTCGTCTCCAGCCACTCATCAAGACTCTTATCGCACCGGGCCTCGATGAACCTCACTCCACAATCATTACACTTGATGTAAGCCCGGCCCGACTCGTTCCTCCGAAACCGCCCACAGGTCTCGGGGTACAGGTTCAGCCATGCAAACATGGGCTCCTTGATGGCCAAGGTGGTCAGGCCCTCAAATGCTGGGCTCTCAAAGTAGTAGACGCCCCTAAGGTAGTGAAGCTTCATGGCCAGGTCCATGTTCCCGGGCTCGAATATCGAGTCGGGGCCCGTCACGTGTCCCGGCCCGACCGACGACAGCTTTCTGTTGTAGACGAGGCCTTCTTCCATGGCGGATGCAACCATTGGTCTTTAGGGACTGTTTGGCAAGATCAGTTGTAGTAGAGGGTTGAGTAAGAATGAGGAAAATACTTCCAAACTGGACTTAAATATTGCGGTAAGATGGCATTAACTAGCAACCGTTACTTGTTGGACCACTCAGGGCTGCAGAGGATTTATGTGGAGATGCTGGTGCTGACTCACTCATGTGAAATGGTTGTATGTATGACATGATATAAGGTATTACTTGTTTAAATATAAATTATTATTATTTTTTAAGTATATTATTATTGATTAATTATCTTAAAATATTGATATTTTATAGTTAAACAAGTAATACTTTATAGTTACATAAGTGATACCTTAAATCGTGTTACATGTGCAACCGTTTTACCGGAAACCCATTCTCATCATAAAATTATGTTTACCTCTGTTTTATTTTATCAATAAATTTTCTATGTTGTCAATGACAAATTGATCGGATTTTGAGTTCATGTGTCAAGTTGGAATGCAAGTATTAAATTGACCTACACGATTCTAATATAATTTATTAACTATATGTGTCATGATTTTTACTTACATCGCCATTAATATATATATATATGCATGTATATATATGTGTGAATATATACATAAGTGTAAGAAAGAATAAAACTTATAGACATTATAACAAAGAAAGTGTCAAAACAAGTCGTGTTAAACACCGTCCTAAAAAGTAAATCAACCACAAATAAAATATTAAATCACAAATAATTCTATATTATATTGTCATAAAAAATATGTGTTGCAGATCATTTACATTATGTAAATTAGTATTGTCTCCATGTGATTGCATAATTTATGATAAATAAAAAATAAAATTATAAAATTATTTTTAATGAATAAATATTTAATAATATCTAAAGTGTGTTATTATTTATTGTTAAAAATTATATCAAAATAATTTCGCTCAGTATAAAATCTATATATATATATATATATATATATTCATTTTTCCCAAACACAGAGCATTATATATATAAAAAAATGGTTAAATATATTAAATTATATATTAGTTAATAAGATTTAAAAATTTATTAATTAATATTTATTTACACTTCAAATTTAATATAAATAAATATTAAAATCTAACTTAATAATCAAGCAGAACATAACTGTATTTTTTTAATTTAAATACACGTAACAAATGGATTAGAAACAAAAAAAAAAATTAATTGTACTATAGCAAATTTAAAAAATATTTGAAAAATAAAATTGGACCAATAAAAGGCCATATGTCATTTCTAAATTATTTTTTTATTATTGAAAACCAAAAATAGATAAAAGAATTTAATTTAATTTTAATTTTATTATTATATTAGTATTGATGTTGATAGATTCCGGTACTGCATCTGCCTATGTTCAATTAGATACAAACTCGTATAGCAACATAAATATTATTGTTGATTATATAGCCGTGATTACAATTATTGGAGGACTAGTTAGGAAAAAGTAGTTGTATAACTAATATACTTATGCATAGGATGTGGCTATTTATATTTCGGAATTTTTATATATACCATAATGTTTAAATATACCTCATTAAAAATTAATAATTATCTTTTTTTATTAAATATACCCCATGTTTTACCCCTTATACCATTTTCACTAAAAAATAAATTAGTAGATTCCTCCGTAATTCTCTGCTTTTCCATAAAAAAAATTCAAATTTTTTCTCTCTTCTTCACATCCCTTATTCTCTACCTAGAAATTCAAAAAAAATTCTCTTTACGACAGCCCAATCACAGACAACTTCGCTGTATGTAGGTGACCTAGATTTCAACATGACAGACTCTATGGAGTTGCTGATTAAGACCATCAGACGTGCCCACACACACACACACACACACACATATATATATATATATAAACTCTTGTACACAAATTTTTTAACAAAATCAAGTTTGGGAAAAAAATCATTTAAAGAATAGTGTTAAATTTGTGTTAGTTATCAAGTTTGGCCTTCACAATGAAAGGTTTCAGATTTGGAGTAAAATTTTAAGAAAGCCATAAATATAAACCTTTTTGTATTGAAGAAAGATAGAAAAGAAGAAGATAATGTGGATTTCTGCAGTTAAAAATAGAAAAAAAATATATATATATATATATAATGTTATTTAGTCAATTTATTTATGTCTAATTTTACCATAATTATTATGAAATATATTTAGAAGTTTTGGGGTATGAATATCCAAACCTTGTATATATAGATATAAATTATTTTAAATCAACAAATAAAAAATTCCTTCCCTACCCTTATAAGGTGACTCGAATCCAGTTTCATTTTTTCTAGGTGGTTGGTGCACCTATTACTTCGGCCAACAAATTTTACCATTAAATTATTATTTACAAAAAATAAAAATAGTAAATTTTATTAATCACAAAGAATCAATGAGCTTTTACAATTCAAAAGGAATTAATCTAAAACCAATGAAACCTAAAATTGGGCAAGCCTTATCCTTACATTGGAAGTATATAAATTAAACTCGATCTCTATATATATTTTTTTTTTTGGCTAAAAAATTAGTAATGTTATTATTCTCTCAAAAAATGTGTGAAATCTACAAATTTATCTCTATATATTACAACACAAGAAAGAGGTACCAGCTTTAAAAATATCCAATAACCAATTTTACGCAAAGTCAAAATCATGATAACGAACATAACATCTAATTCAAGTCAAATATTATACAAAACAAGGCCGACATTATTATCAATGCACCCCCCAAAGGAGTAAAGCCCATATATAAGGTAGAATTTTTTTGTCTTTAATTACACCATCAACCTCAGCTGACTCAATATTATCTTTTGACGAACCCATCAATACTTAACTTTACGATAACATCGGTTGGCTGTCAAAATATGTAAAATTTTAAACTTAATTTATTTTATTGGTTTAAAGATCAAACTCACAATGTACAATTTGAGTATTTGAGACAGGGCTGGACATCGTTATATTTGAGCTTGAGTTATAATTTTAAAACGGACCCTAAATTATATTTTTTCAATCTACAAACATAAAAAGAAAAAAAAAAACATTTGTAATACTCTAGATATTATATATATATCATCATATAAAATAAAAGATAAATAAATTAAAAATAATTATTTAAATATAACTTGACTAATAGTTTTGGCGGCAACATATTAAACAAGTTGTTGAATAGTATCTTACATTAGTAGAATTTTAAAAAAAAAATAATGAAGCAAAACAACGCTCTCGAACCCAAATCTCCCCACAAATAAGAGCTCCCCTTAATCGTTGAGCTACAAAATAATTTGTATCATAATTCAATCTAATATATATTATGTATATATAAGATAATTTTAGGCTCTTAAAAATTTATAATTCTTCAAAGCTCAAGACGCTTACGAAATATTCAACCCTGATTTGAGATGATATTATTAAATTATCAATATTTATATAAAAAAAATTCGCTTAATGTTGTGTTTCACCTTAAACAGAACCTTTAAAAAGGAGAAACGATAACACCTAAAATAGAAAACCCTGATTTCAGACGATATTATTAAATTATTAATATCTATAAAATATTTTGCACTTAAGCTTGTGTTTCACCTTAAACGGAACCTTTGAAAAGGAGAAACGGTAACACCTAAAATAGAAGGGGTGGCTGCGTGGCGCAATTTTGTGAGAAAGAAACAATTAGGTTAGGGCATAGGCGTGGGTCACTCCAGTTTTAATTTTTTGGGCTACAATGGAGGTGCCCTATCCAGCCTCCTACATTTCCTTACTAGTCTCTCATCTCATTAATAGGGATGGTATATGATGCCAATTTTAGGACCCCTTTGCTTCCGGGCAATGGGGCAGGGTGGGACGAAATTGTATCGCGAAGCATCTCGATAAAATTGGGGTATAGTCGATGCATGCGGGGATTAAGTTAATTCAATTTGCGATTCAAACTGGAATAGCCTGATTCAAAATTTTAAACTTAAATTCAAATGCAAATTAAAATTTTCTATTCGTAAAAAATTCAAATACAAATATAAAAATGCATATAGTCGATTTGTATTTTATTTGAACTTTTTATTCGAATAATGTTAATATTAATATGTATATATACGTTGTGTGTGTTTTTAAATTATATGTTTATACTGCAAAGTAGAAAAAAATATGTTGCCTCCCGAACCCTTCTCCCTCCATATTTCATCAATAGAACTTTTGTAAATGACATTGTTACTATTTAGGTTTTCAATTTTCAATTAATGTTACAAGTAAGTAAAATTTTGCAAAAAAAACTAGGTTCTAATTTTTTTTTAAATATATTCAAATATTTTTCCGAATTCAATGCAAATTAAAATACATATTTGAAGATTATTTGAGTAAACATAGAGGACGACCTTGGGCCCTCCACTCCGGAGAGGGTTTGACTAATCATGCCGTCTATGGGCTGAAGTGTATTCTCTATATACATCGTATTTGGATTAAAAAAACCTCGGACAAAGTACAGTTACTGCCTTCTTGTCTTATAGGTGAGCATTCAGTTCTTATTGTGAAAGAAAAAAGCCGTCCCGCCACAGTCGTCATCCACCTGCTACCTTAAGCAAGGGACGATTGGGCCAAGCCCCGGTAAGTGTATGCTGGGCGGCAATCAGTATCACAAGATACCTCCGTGCCTACTCTGGTAGTTAGCAAACTTAGCAAGTTGAACTGAAGAAGTCTTCAAATCCCAACGAGCAGACGCGAAATTAAATTTGTTGATCTTCGATACAAAGTGAAATTGCTTTATATATGTCGGGACATTATGCCAATATTATTGTATGTTATATATGAATAATTTAGGATACTAGGGGACAGAGTCATATAGGGATTTTTATAAAATATCGAATAAACTCTTTTTTTTTTTTTTTTATTCTTTCTAGTTGAACTGTTTGGGGGGCGGGGGCGGGGACCTTGGAGGTGGGATTAATGGATGCAGTTGATAGTTATGAATGGTCAATACGGTATCGTATTAATATCTCAACTGTAACTTAGATACAGCTCTTGTATAATAAAAGAGCTACATTTATTATTTTATTAAATGAAGGCCTTTGGTAGTTGGCCATTACTATAATTTTCCAGCTGTCCTTTCCTCATGCTGACGAAAATTAAAGATTCCTTTCATAATGCTCATTTTTGTTGTATTTTAAATTATATTTCTTATAATATTTATTATTATATGTACCGATAAAATAAAATACAATATTAACGATATTTAGAGATGTTCCTCGTTGTTTCTCAATAAAAATATTTTAATTTTTTTAAATTTAAATATTGATGAATAATTAATTGTATGATTTTATTGAGATCGTCAAAAGTAAAATTTTATTGTAAATATCACAGAAATGTTAAAAAGATGATTGTTGTAATATGTACGTATGTATAAATAATAAGAGAACTCTAACAAAAATATCAAAATTGCATACTATTTTAAAATGTCTCGTAGCTAATCAGATTTTTTTTCTTGTTGTATCACGTTAATTAAAAAAGCATATAATTTTTTATCTTAACTCTGTTCTTTATGAAAAAATATATTAAATTAATTATTTTTCATAATTTTTAATTTGATATTCATATTGTATGTATATAAATAAAATCTTAATTTTTACATATGAATTATTTTTCTCTAAATTAATTGTGGTATATTATGATATTTAAAATATTTTTATATAAAATAAAATTGTGAGATATTTTTTTAAATAAAATAGTAATAAATTTAATTTCAAATAATTATATAACTATTTTTAAATTCTATCATAAGTATTACAAATTTTAGAACAAATGAAAGAGATACTAGTATTTATAGTCAAGAGTTAATAGGTAATATTAATATATTATTGAAAAAAATAAATTAGAGGTTGAATTTACTTTTTCAACCACCATCTACTCGAATCACGGGGCGTTATCAAATTTTAACTAATAATTAACTTTAATTTTTTAATATAAATATTTTGTACGGATCTTTTTTTTTTAAACAAACGCTTTTTATGGGACAGAGTGAATAATATTTAAAGTAATTTTGGAGAAAGGAAATTAAAGAATAAAATTTTACTGTGACCCTAATTGTAAATTTGAAAGAAAATAAGACCATTTAAATAATTAACCAACAATTTGTTCATATGATTAATTAAGGCATACCTTAATTTAATCATATATAACCCTAAATCCCATGAGGTAAAAAACAATAAAATCTTTGAATACAAAAAATATAATATTATAAGTATCTCGAGATCACAAAGAGACATTAGATTCGACCCAAAATAGGGATGGAAATGGGCGGGACGTGTAATTGAAGCATAGGCTCGCCCCAATTTTGATTGGAGCCGGGTGGGGTTGACCAACGAATATCAAGTTTAAATTGAATTTTTACTATTGTAATATTTATAAATTTTTTAATATAAACTTATTTTAAATGAAAACTAAATAAATAGTATTAGAAGCACGTTTATAAATTTATATTCACTTTTTAACAATATTTATATAAATTATAATATTTAATTATTTATCATATCTTATAATATGGTTTAACGATATAAGTTGACTTGACAAATATTTGTAAAGGTGAATTATTGTTGCTTATGTTATAAATAGTAAATTTTAAAAGTATATATTATAACTCGATTTATCCATACATATATATAACAATATAAATAAGACACTCTTATTGTTTTTATATTTAAAATAAATAAAATCATTCAACTATTAGGTTTGTGCTTACAAAGTTGAAGAAATGTTAGACCATTTGGGGAAAAACATTAAATAAGGACACATTAAGAAAAAATGCTTAGTATATTTAGAAAAGGTAATCTAGAAAAGGTAATCTGTAAATTATCAAAATTTAAGGTTACCAATATTACATTTATTTTAGATCATTTCAAATTTATATAAGTATATAATTATATCTTTAATTATATCACTGTATAAAAGTTAAATCTTGGAAATAGAGAGTTTTTATTATTTGCTCATATAACATTTATAAGTTGTCAGGATGTAAATTGGTAAGGTAGGGTACGGGTATGTCTTTCTCATATCCTACCCTAACACAAAATACTCTATTTTTATCCTACCCTATTGTCTGTTTATTTGTTGTGGGTAGGGTACAGACAATACTTGACGGACATACGAGTATCTGTGGGTAAATGGATTACCCGTTTATATGTTATTTTACATGGTAAAATTGCTCTGCCCTACCCATCATACCTCCCTAAAAAAATACACATTATTATTTTTGGAATAAAAATGCACTTTATTGACTTCTTTAACAATCACACATTAGAAAATATAATATTACGAAACAGGAACACAAATCAAACATAATATAAAATAATAATAATAACATCCAACATATAATCATAATGTGATCACCGATCACTTGATTCAAATTATCTCATGAACTAGGACTCCAAGTATTAAAATAATTAATATTATTTTTATTATATATAAAAGATATATTTATATATATAATTATATAAATACTGGTATACGGGTAGGGTATACGGGTCGGGTACATGAGTAAAATATTAAACACATATCCTACCGTTACCCTAACATAATTTGACAGGCACGGATAATACCATATCCGTTATCTAAAATTTTATGTCCTACCCTACTTAATTATCCGTTTACCCACAAATAACCCTACCCTGTGGATAAAACTAACATCTCTATCTTTTCATTGAGTATTTTCAATTTAATAATAATTTTAAATATGTATTATATTATATTAGATGGGTTGATAGAAGGATTTACTTTAAATATTTTAATATTGATGTAATAATTCATTTGAAAAAAAAAATCCTAAAAATAATAAAATAATAAAATTTATATAATATTTTGAAAAAGAAATTTTGGAATGAAAACCAATTGTGCCCTAAGTTATGGACTGGAGCGTTTTTATTCTATAGGAAGAGGTTTCGTAGAAATGGGCCGTATCAGATTTTCTTTTCCATCTTATAATAATCCATACAGGCCCATTGGGCCCATATGTTTTCTTAGAAGATGTTCAGCCCAGCCCAGCCCAGTATCGAATTTATATCAAACATATTTTATATTCATCGACTTTCCAATTTATTATATTGAATTATTAAATAGTGAATATTAATTTAAGTATTAAAATAAAATGATTTAAAATTTATTAAATTGTGTCGGCTTAGATATTCACATAATCTTTTTATAATTTAATTCAAAATAAAACTAATAAATTTTATATTCCCATCAATTAAAACACATTATATTAAGTTGAAAAAAATTTAAACATACCAAAAAATCTTTAGTTCAGGGCAGAATCTAAAACTATAAACCATTTCGTAAGTTAATAAAAACGGTCCTTATTTTTTTGCAAAAAAATTCTAATTAAGTTACACCTCTGCAGACGTGGGTATGGTTCTGATTAAATATCTGAGTCAACGATTTTATTTAACGACAGAACCTAACAACTGATTCGATTTTGATTACAAAATGAAATTTAAATTGAAATTGAAAAATGAACCGTTAAGTTTCAATTTTAGAGCAATCGGTTCCACTAACCAACTATTTTCAAACTGCCGATTTTAATTTCAAAATTACTAGTTCAAATTTTAATTTTATTTCTGAATTGGTAATTACAAATGTAAAATAAAAAAATACAAAAAAGAAAATAAAAAAGAAGAAAAATACCACTTTGAACGGAAACTAGCGGGGCCATGCCCATATCTACACCTCCGGACTAAAGGGGCCCTCAAATAAAGTCGTAGGGCCCACAACAGGCACAGCAATCGATACGAACAGCAGGAGAAGTAACTGTAGCAGATCTCAGATATTTCCGTGTTCAAATGTTTAAAGGTTTAGTCTGTATATATCCTACCCCAGGAGTGCGATCAGCATAAACCCTAGCCGCTTCTTCAAATTTCCTTTCTTCCTAAAACCCTTCTCCTTGACAGGTAGTACTCTTCTCCTCCTTTGCTCTGCTAAATAATTTTATGTGAGTTTCTTTGTCGATCTATTCTATTCTCAATGTGTTTTATGCTTCAATCACCTTCAAATTTTCATGGAAGGCAACTTCAAGAGACGATTAAAATTGAAAATTTTCTCATTGTCTATTTTCATGTCCTCTTTTGAGGCCTTATCTTTCAATTTGCTGGGTTTATAGTGTGTTCCGGTTTTATTTGTCTCTGTTTATGGTTTTTATTTGGGGTAATGGCCAAAAGAATACCACCATGAAAAAATAGAATGAATGATGTGAATTTTAGTCAGCTTGACAAAATCTCTTCATTTCTTTGTCCATTTTTTTGTGTATTTTTGTGTGTGGAAAACTTGTGTGGTTGTTCTATCACTCCTTATTTGGTGATGCAGTTAAATTTGAGATGTTTTTTAATCATTATTGTTTATACGTTTGACAGCACAGTTATTTCTTTCAGATTGTAAGTCAGACATGGCCTTTTACAATAAAGTCGGAAACATGTTGAGGCAGACCATCTCTGCCCGCACTTCATTGAGCGGCCAATCTTCAATGTTTAATGCTGTCCGCTGTGTGTCGACAAAGCTTTTCATCGGAGGTTGACTCCTAAACACTATTTTAATAGCAATGTAACAACATTATGTAATATTGTATTTGTTAAATTGATCTGGAATACCTATATCTTATTGTCTTGAATAGGGCTCTCCTATGGAACTGATGAACAGGCTCTGAGAGAGGCTTTTTCCGGCTTTGGCGAAGTTGAGTTTGGTATGCAAACAAGACTATTCAATATTTCAATTAAAGCCTGTATTATGCAATTGGTATTTGTGTGAATGGCTGGCATGTGTGCCCTCTCTTTCCTAAATTTTATGATTTTTAACTTCTATGTGATATTACTACATCTGTTGTTTTTAGTGGAAAAAAATCCCTGGTATTGATGGGATCAAACAGACTTGAGTTGCATCCTTGATCTTGAAATGAACGGCTGATATTATATGGAGTTGTGTTGTTAACAAATCACTATATCAACCTATCCTCGGTCGTAGGAGTCATTCTATGCTTGTACATGGTGTTTATTGTTGCTACGAACGCTGGCCATTCAGTATACTGCTTGAAATGCTCAAGTAATTTGACTTTATTCTAATTGCAGCTAGGGTTATTACTGACAGAGAAACTGGAAAATCAAAAGGTTTTGGGTTTGTGAACTACCACGAGGAGCAAGCTGCCAGCTCTGCTGTTTCAGCCATGGATGGACAGGTGAGGTTCCTTAGAAAGTCATTGAACATGTAAATCATTTTTACTTTCTTTTCGACTTCTAACCTGCCTCTGATTTGTATATATTTCCTGCAGGAATTGAATGGAAGGAATATAAGAGTGAGTTTTGCCCAAGAAAGAGCTCCTCGGAGCAACTTTAGCAGCGGTGGTGGTGGTTATGGAGGCGGTGGGTACTAAAACCGAGGAGCAACAGAAGGGGTTTTTTATGGAGGTGGGTACTAAACCTGAAGAGCGAGGGAAGGGTGTTTTTACGCTGCTTATGGCCTGTCCCGTTATTACGGGCATGGAAGGTTTAATAGAGTTAGTACTTAGTAGGGATTGAAGTTGCACTGTGGCCTTCACCGTGCATTTGTTTCTGTTTTCTGCTTTGATTCTTGATAACCTGTAATAATTTTCTGAATTTTATTACATGTTTTTCTGCTTCTGTCCGAACTGAGGAGCTTTTTTTGTGAATCCTATGAAAATTAGGTTTGCTTCCATGTTTATCTGGGTATGATTTTCTGCTCTCATTACTCTATATCTGTCGGGGAAAGAACCCGATGCTTATTTTGTACCTATTTGGATCGTCTTTTTGGAACTTTTACCAAAGTTTTCGAATTGTAAACTTTAATTTTCAGAATTAAACAAAAGATATTGGTTGTCTATTTGATTTTTTTTCCTGTTTGAATTCTGTTATTTTTTTATTTTCAAAGTAAAATAGTCTGTAATCTTTGATAAGAGTTACAAAAATATATGCATTAAATAAACTACTAAGGTATTTATCAATTTTCAAATTACATGGGAAAATTGTGCAATATTTATCGTGAGGTTATCCCTAAAAATAACATATATTCTGCCCTTTTACTAATATTTGTATATGTTTTTTTATAACTTTTTCCTTTTGTACATTATATATTGTACCTTCACCCCTTAAACTTTCATTTTCTTTACTTGAGTGTAGAACGTGGAAAATGGGTTTTAAGTAGCACAGTTCCTTACTGTCATTCGTAATTTCTTTTGGGATGAAGTGTTTCTGTGTTATTTGATAATTCATTCTTTATTGGAGAGAGAGTGTGTGTGTGTGTAGAGAAAGAGAGAGAGAGAGAGAGTGTGTGTGTGTGTGTAGAGAGGGAGTGTGTGCTTAATCTTCTTAATTTAGTACTCAATAATTTAATAATATATAGTATGCCATTCAATTAAAATATGACTATTGTAATTTACTTTTTCTTGAAATTCATTTCTCAAAAATCGATTAAACAACCACAACTTTCTATAAACAAAATCTCACTCAAATCACTTGAGAAAACAAAGGCGGTAGTGCCACTTTTCCTTATTCTTTATCCCAAAGAACTAAAATAAAGAAATTACATAAACAAACAACGGGGAAGCCTTAAACTTCCTCCAAAAAATTAATTAATTAATTAATTAACAAACAAGAAAGCCTTAAAACATGAAAATTGTGTGGTGTTCTTCTCTAGTATGAGTATGTTGCATTAGTCTTTGTACTTCATCTGAGACATCTGAAAGCCCGGCATGTCGAAAGAGGAGGAAAATTTTTCGACGTCAGCCTTTAGCTCTTCAATCTCTTTGTTGTTCTCCAAGCCCTTGTTGAAGTCCTTGAGCAGTTTGCCATGCTCCTTCTGTATCTTCAAGGTGATGGAGACCGCGCGGTGCAGGAATTCTGCGATCTTCTCAAAGTCTTTCTCGACCAACCCCCTTGACGTCATGGCGGGGGTACCTGCGTTACATATCAATTCAACTATCAGATCTAAGGTCCTTTTGGACATGTTATGATATATGCCAAATTAGCAGTTCTTATTATCCCACTTTAATAGTTATAAGCACTCCCATCAGTTTGATTCATTGCAGAAAACAGAGAATCAGGCAGCTGTAGAATCATAAGAAGATTAACTACTCTTGACCTTGCATTTTCTTGATACTACTCAAATTTCTAACAAGGATCAATTTAATCTTTATATAGATGAAGCCGCGCATTTCTGATATATCCATGATAAAATTCGAGGGGCCTAACAGTCCACCATATTATGCAAATTGCAACAGCAAAGCAGAAAAGTTATATTCGTCATATTTATCTTAAGCTTAAAGTTATAACAAGCAGATCTCCTTACCGATGCGAACTCCTCCAGGAGCCAAGGCACTACTATCACCAAACACAGCATTCTTGTTAACAGTAATGTTGCACAGATCACAGAGTTTCTCAACTTTGTTTCCTGCAAAATCACACCGCATATATGTCTCAACAGATATCACAGGCTCAACAAACACATTTCAATACAAAACAATCGAATTCAAAGCCAATACCAGTCAATCCAAGAGGGCGAAGATCCCACAAAACCAAGTGATTTTCGGTTCCACCAGTAACAATACTGTACCCTTTGCTCATCAGATAATTGCCAACTGCAACCGCATTGGCCCTGACCTGCTTAGCATACGCCTTGAATCCGGGGGACATGGCCTGTTTCAGGGCCACAGCAAGTGCACCTATCTGGTGGTTATGAGGACCACCCTGAAGGGATGGGAACACAGCAAAGTTGATTCTATCTTCAAAGTCGTAAACTGCATCCTCGGGCTGACCCTTCTTAGCGGGCTTTGGGCCCTTCCTGTAGAAGATCATTCCAGACCTTGGACCTCTTAGACTCTTGTGGGTTGTGGTTGTGACCATGTCGCAGTACTCGAATGGATCAGCTGCTTCCTAGAACCATGAAACATAAATACGAATGTAAAAGAATTAATAAACTTTTTAATGTACATTACCTACATGAATGATACCTGAAAACTTTGGCTAATACAAATTCAGAACTCCAAGATACAAGTTGATTTTGATCTTTTATGATGAGTAGATATTGACCTTTGATGATGCATATCTCAACTACCCACTAACCATCACCAGTTCTTGCGCAATCAACATACATGCAACAATTTCTTTCATGCTATGACATAAGAATCATTGAAAACATACAGATCTCTAAATCGAAAAACTTATCCCAATTGAAACAATACACAGATGCAGTTGAACAGTAAATCCATGTAATTCTAATCTCCAATGCAAATATCAAGCTACAAAATCAAATTGTCCAAACTGGAAATTACCATAGCAGAAACCAATTCAAGATTACGTTCTCTACATACCTGAGCAGCAACAAGGCCACTGATATGAGCCATATCACAGAGCAAAAGCGCCCCACACTTATCAGCGACCTCCCTGAATCTCTTGTAATCCCAATCCCTCGGATAAGAACTCCCTCCACAAATAATCAACTTGGGCCTAAAGTCCAAGGCCTTCTCCTCCAAACGATCATAATCAATATACCCAGTCTTCGGGTCGACCTTATACGGCAAACTCTCGAAATAAATCGAGGTCGCGCTTATCTTCTTCCCGCCGGAAGTATAGTATCCGTGCGTCAGATGTCCACCGGATGGCAAATCAAGCCCCATAATCCGGTCATGCGGGTTGAGCACCGCCGTATAAGCTGCGAAATTGGCAGGGGAGCCGCTGTATGGCTGCACATTGACACCCCATTTGGTGGGGTCGAGGCGGTAGACCTGGAGAGCACGTGAACGAGTGAGGTTCTCGATCTCGTCTATGAACTCGTTTCCACCGTAGTAGCGGTTTCCCGGCATGCCCTCGGAGTATTTGTTGGTGAGAGCGCTGCCGAGGGCCTCGATTACGGCGAAGGAGGTGAAGTTTTCGGAAGCGATGAGCTCGATTCCGCGGCATTGGCGGCGTTTCTCCTTCTCAATGAGGTCGTGGATGTCAGGGTCGACGGCGGAGAGAGCGGTGTTGCCCCATTGTGAGACGGGATCCATTTTTGGCGGGTGGTGGTTGTAACGGTATAGATTTGAAAAGACAATTGGGAGATGGGAAGTTGAGTTCGGACATGGTTTAAGTAGGAAATGTTTGGGGCGTGTGAGTTTACTATAATGCCCTTGTGGTGGGTGGAAGGGCTTTTCTGTAATTTCCTCTTTTACTATATAAAGATTACTTGTAATAGAGTTATAATGTTGTCATTTTGACAACACAACCTATGCCTTTATTTTTGGTACATCAACTTGTATAAAAGTAGTTCCGGAAATATGCATCGGATGTATCGTACACCTTATTTATATAATATTATTTATTTAATTAAAAAATTCTATTTATTTATTTAAAATATATTTTAAGACAATAAATTAGTAATAATTCTTTTTAAATAAATAAATAATATTATAAATCAAATTGCACGTTTATGTAAAAAAAATTCTATCCCATATTGTTGAGTTTGAATAAAAGGCTATCCATGTTCGTCGTGCATTTGATGCTATATCGAGTAGGAGTTGAGCCATGCTGAACAACATATTATTAAATTTCTTAATATTTTTGCTGAATATTGGTATTTTTGTCACAAATAAATCAATTTATTTGAAATGAAATTAAATATAATATTTTCAAAATTTTATGAATGCATATAATTAAGGGTTGATGTTATTAAAAAATAATAAAATTAATTATATTTTAAATTTAAAATATATTGTAATGTGATTTATGTCGTCTTTATTTTGAATAAAATATTAGTTGACCTGACATAAAACTAATATGAAAATTTAAAATTCTTCTTGAAGTATTATTATTATACACATTATAAAACGGACAAAAATATATTTTGGAATTATTTGTAAATTACAGTATTTAGAAGATATCAATTTCATTTTTCAATATTCTTCTAAAACATAGTATGTAACTGCACGTATCTGAAAACAACATTTTTCGTTTAAATATTTAAGTACCCGAAAAATATATTATTGCATGCTAACATTAGGTGAATAATACTTTTGTGACAAATTAACATTTTCACATTAATGTTACTATAATGATATCAACATTTTGGTCATAGTAACTAACATTTGTTAGAAAATGTGACATTATAAATGAAAGGTTTGAACACTACTACCAAATTTCTTATGTGGTTGGTATTTTTGTAATTATTCAAAAGACATAGGCTCATAGGTATTATAAATTTTGAATTTTCCGAAATACTTACAGATGAACCGTGTAATATAATTTATAATATTATCTGTTTAATTAAAAATATTACTTATTTACTTGAAAAATATTACTGCTGATTTATTACCTTAAAACATTAATATTATATTACAAGTAAATAAATAATATTTTTTAATTAAAAAAATAATGTTATAGATTGAATACAAAAGATTCACTCAAAATCTCTCACTATCAATAATAAATTAAATAAATATTTGTTATATTTTAAATTAATAAATATTTATAAAATAAGATTCGGTTTACTTATTTATAAAACATTTCATATCTAATCACAGCCTCAATCAAATATTTAATAATTATTATTTATTTTCATATTTAATTATACATTTATTTTGTATTATTTATTTAATATATATCATACAATAATTTTCGTACAAAAAATATTAAGGCTTAAATCGCAGCTATAATTCCCAGGTCAATTTACCAAACTTTCGGGTCGGGTCGGGTCGGGTCGTTTTCGTTCACCAACTCCCAGATTCAGATCTACCAACCCCTCCAAATCTTATTAAACAATTTCTTTATACGGAAAAATCTTTTTATAAATATCTCTTCCTCACTCTGTTTTTATTCGTTCATCGCCATTCTTAAATCTCAGATCCCAGTTAATTTTGCAAACTCGCTGAAACCATGGCTCTTCTAGTGGAGAAGACTACCTCCGGCCGCGAGTACAAGGTGAAGGATATGTCCCAGGCCGATTTCGGGCGCCTCGAAATTGAGCTCGCCGAGGTTGAAATGCCGGGCCTCATGTCATGTAGGACCGAGTTCGGGCCCTCCCAGCCCTTCAAAGGCGCCAGGATCACCGGCAGTCTCCACATGACCATTCAAACTGCTGTCTTGATCGAAACCCTGACCGCCTTGGGCGCCGAGGTCAGATGGTGCTCCTGCAACATCTTCTCCACTCAGGACCACGCCGCCGCTGCCATTGCCCGCGACAGCGCCGCGGTGTTCGCGTGGAAAGGCGAGACATTGCAGGAGTACTGGTGGTGCACCGAGCGAGCGCTCGACTGGGGCCCAGGCGGTGGGCCCGATTTGATCGTGGATGACGGTGGTGATGCCACTCTGTTGATTCATGAGGGTGTGAAGGCTGAGGAGGAGTACGAGAAGACCGGAAAGGTGCCGGACCCCAGTTCGACGGATAATGCCGAGTTTCAGCTTGTGCTGACGATAATTAGAGAAGGGTTGAAGGTTGACCCCAAGAAGTACTCAAAGATGAAGGAGAGATTGGTTGGTGTTTCTGAGGAGACTACCACCGGTGTCAAGAGATTGTATCAGATGCAGGCCAGCGGCACTCTGCTTTTCCCTGCTATCAATGTCAATGATTCTGTCACCAAGAGCAAGGTATGTGGACTGTGTTTTGTAGTAGTTATTTAAGATCTGATTTATGTGTGATTTTTTTCCCGAAATTCGTTGCTAGCAACTAAGATTAGCTTGATTTAATTTGGGTTTTAGATTGATTTTGCCGAATCTTGATGCTTTAGATTTCATATCAGTATTGTGTGTTGGATCTGATATGTTTGTAAGATGCTGCTCTTCGGAGTGAGATATCAATTTTTCTGATCTGTTTATACAAAAACTGTCCAGGCGGTTTTATTTATTTCATTATATCCAAAGATTCGTCTTTGAATTTTGGCTGCTTAAAATTGTAGGTCTCGGTCTGTTTCTAACTATGTTATAGCTGCTTGTTATGTTATAGCTGCTTCTCTGTTAACACTGATCATCTTGTATGATATTGCTCGATTCAGTTTGATAACTTGTATGGATGCCGCCACTCACTGCCTGATGGTCTCATGAGGGCCACTGACGTGATGATCGCTGGAAAGGTCGGCGTCGTATGTGGCTACGGAGATGTCGGAAAGGGCTGTGCTGTTGCTTTGAAACAAGCAGGTGCCCGTGTAATAGTAACTGAAATCGATCCAATCTGTGCTCTCCAAGCCCTGATGGAAGGTTTCCAAGTCCTGACCCTTGAGGACGTCGTCTCCGATGCTGACATCTTTGTCACCACCACAGGCAACAAGGACATCATAATGGTGGACCACATGAGGAAGATGAAGAACAATGCCATCGTCTGCAACATCGGCCACTTTGACAATGAGATCGACATGCTCGGCCTTGAGACCTACCCGGGCGTGAAGAGGATCACCATCAAGCCCCAGACTGACAGGTGGGTCTTCCCAGAGACCAACACCGGAATCATTGTGTTGGCTGAGGGTCGGCTCATGAACCTGGGGTGTGCCACGGGCCACCCTAGCTTTGTCATGTCTTGCTCTTTCACCAACCAGGTTATCGCCCAACTTGAGCTGTGGAACGAGAGGAAGTCGGGCAAGTATGCCAAGGAGGTCTATGTGTTGCCCAAACATCTTGATGAGAAGGTGGCTGCTCTTCATCTTGGGAAGCTTGGGGCTAAGCTGACCAAGCTGAGCAAGGATCAGGCTGATTACATCAGCGTGCCGGTCGAGGGTCCTTACAAGCCTCCTCACTACAGGTACTAAGATTATTCGATTGAGAATCGAGAAAAGAATGTACCATGATGATCCGCATTGTTGTTTCCTTCCATTTATCTGGATTTTGTGTTAGGTTGGTAGTTTTAAGGTTTTGTTGGGGAGAGTTATATGTTATCAGTGCATTTGATGGCAAAAATAAAAAGATAAGGATGTTATTAAAGTTTTTGATGCACTTGATTTATTGCTTTGTGCAGTAATTACACTCTTTAAGGGTATGTTTGGATTGGGTTGGGCACGATCGGTTGTGGATTTTGCCCCAACCAAGCCTGTATTTGTTTACAAGGTTGTGGATTGCGGTTGTTCCATCCACAACCCTACCTACTCTATACATCTTTCTCCTCCCTCTTCTCTCATCATTTCCATAAATAATGAAAACTATTCAATATATATTTTTTCACCCAAAACTTTTATAATTTTTTTATTTCAAATTCATTTTTTATAAAAATTATATCATATTAATTCTCTTCTTAGGATCTTTATTTTGACATCCATTTAGCATATATATATATATATATATATATAATAATAATCTATCACCAATTATTAAATCCACAAATCATTAACAAATCTTTATCTCTCATAATATAATGATACAAACAAAATTCTACTAAACCTATTGATTTGATATGTCAATATCAACCTACCTTATCACAATCCAAAACAAATAACACCTTTTACTATACATTTGATTGTGACACAACCCACAATCAGTTGTGCTATGCAGGCCTCCGGCCTAGTTCAAACATCCCCTAAGAGCTTGAGCTTGAACTGGTTTCGTTATCAACTTAAGTTTCAGCTTTAGTCGAACCAAACACGATTTATATTAACCAATCCGAATATTTTGAATCATGAACACTAATTACTTGTTTTGTTATTTTGAGTAAAATATTATTGGTTAGCAATTATTTGTATAACTCAATAATGTCTTTGATAGAGTAACTTTTTTAATGTTGTCAAATATTTTAAAATTATTACTTGATAAATTAATAATCTTTTTGATATAGTAACTCTTTTTGGTATTGCTTTATGTTTTATAAACTAAATTAATATTCAATAAATTAATAACTTATTTTAATTGATATATTTTTACTGATTCCAAATTATTAATTTAAAAGAGTTTTTAGTGTTGTCATGAGTTTTACATATCTGTTGTCCCTTCGCTATACAAAAGTTGCCTGTTGGGCCAAACTTATGGGTTTCAAAATATACATGGGCTGCCCCACCACGCCTCTTTAGGCCCAAGTTACACTTTAAGCCTAACAATCTGATGATGGTTTTAAGCCCACTAACATACAAATAATAATAATAATAATAATAATAATAATAATAATAATAATAATAATAATAATAATAATAATAATAGCAAATATCGATTTTCATCATAAAAAATTCCAAACACTACTTTATAGACATTTTTATAGTTGGGGATTACGTTATTTCTTGAATACTGTCCTATTTCTTTGTGTAGTTAAACTGCACTTTCAAATTTTAAAAAATTCCTTCAACAATTTGTACTAAAAAAACATATTAAATATTTTTATTCAAATTTATTTATTTAAAATATAAATATATTTTTACTTGGGCCCTTAAATTTTTGGGCCCAAATGGTGCATTGGGCCATTTATCTCAAAGGTGGTACAAAATGTCACACTTACCTACTAAATTCATTCTGTAGATATAAATTCGGGAAAATGTAAATTTTATTTCGATTATTATAAAAATAAGTCAAACCAGTTTAGAGCGCAGAAATTTCTTTAAAAAAAATCTTTTATAATTGCAGTAATATTTAGGATGCTATGTACGGTTTGGAAGAGGCTATTATAAATAAATACTTTATTATATTATGAATAACTAATAATTTAATTGTATACCATTTTTTCCTTAAAAATCCTCTCTTTTATTAGATTATATTTATTTTTATTCATTTTAAATTTTTATCATTTATAATGTAATATTAAGAATCCTCTTAGTCCTCTAAACGCATTTACATTTAGACATAGGCACGATTTTGGTTTGGAATCGGAATTGGCAGTCAACGGTTCGGTTTAACCGTTGAACCGGTTTTAATTCGGAACCGAAATCAGAATTAGAACCTAGCCGATTTGGTTTCGGTTCCAAGATATTCGGTTCCTGGAATTGGCGGTTCCGGTTCCAAAACCATTGGTTGGTTAAACACCGGCGGTTTCAATTTCAAATCGGCAATTTCAAGTGTGAATTTGTAAAAAAGACAAAAAAAAGGAATTGGGACCAGAACCGTTGAAACGCCGGTTTCGGTTTCACCCCTCCCGGTTTCAGGAACCGACAGTTTCGAAACTAAAACCGGAACTGGCGAACCGTGCCCATGTCTATTTACATCATCAAATTTTAAACTCTCTTGCTTTATTAGCTAGATAGTCGGCTACTCTATTTCCTTCTCGGTGCAGATATAATTTATAATTCCAAATGCGTTGCATGCCTCTTTCTAAACCACCTCATCTCATAAATTTTAGATATCATTAAATATCGAGAGACACTTCAATTTGCATATATTTATACACATATTTATTTTTATTTTAGTATAAATTTAAGAAAGAATAAAATAGGTGTAACTCAATTTAAAGTACTTAATTTATGTTACAAGAAACTCAACTTTAATTCTTTCGAATCCATTCTTGAACTTATATCATCAAGAGTTTCTTAAAACATATTATGATCATAAAAGCTTACAACTTAACACATGAAACATAAATAATAACTTTAATTTTTAAATAAGCATATAATAATAATCCACATAAAATAATACATAGATATAGTGAGGCCTTACATCTTACTCTCGTTGAAAAAGATTTTGTACTCAAAATTTAGTTAAAATATTTAACATGAGAAACGTTTATTTATAAGATTTCTAGTTCAAATAAAAAGTTTCATAAATTTCATGTATGCACTGTGTTTAACTTTCAAGAACACATCCATTGATTCGTAAGTAAAATTAAAATATATAAATTTCAAATTATAACAAAGACTACCCTTTAAAGGGTTTTTTACCAGATTCATGTTCATATCATCCCTCGGTGCCGAACCATCTCAATCTACTTTGTCAAAGCAAGAAAAATAACAAGACAGGTCGAGTTGTAAATCTTTGAAAATCTCCATGCTCAATGAACTTTTTTGCTTTAGCGTTGTATACTTCACTGGTGGGTCACTCTCACTCACACTTTCATGCGCAGAATAGTGAGTAGTTAGTTGTAAACAGCACTCATTTAATGCTCTCGGATCTCACTCGCCACCATTTTCACACACACAGCAGACACCGAAGCCAACCCTGATCCACAAAATGCCCAAATCTAAATTGCACTCCCTTTTCTTGATAGCACTGTCTTTCCTGCTTGCCGAGGTGGGAATGTGTGAAGGGGTGTCGGTTTTGGATCTGAATCCGATGAAACCCGGCGAAATGGATGCAATGGTGAAGAGAGCTTGCGTCGGGAAGATCGGTGAGTGCTCGGATATGGCGGCGGAGGAAGAGATGATGGATTCGGAGAGCAATAGGAGGGCTTTGCTGGTGCGGAAAAGGTACATTAGCTACGATACTTTGAAGAGGGATTTGGTGCCATGTGATAGGCCTGGAGCTTCGTATTATAACTGCAAGGGTCCTGGTGTTGCCCATTCTTATAGCAGGGGTTGTGAGATGATTACAAGGTGTGCAAGGGGAGATTAATGGCGTTCACACTGGTCTGGACTGGTAAATTTTGATGTCCTCTTTTTTTTTTTTTTTTTTTTTTGGGGGGGGGGGTCTATTTTGGGGGGTTGTTGCGGCTTGCGACTCTGTATATTTCCTATGATGTATAATCTTGCTGTAATATAAAATTTAAGTTGTTTTCAGCTCCTAACAGATCTTCATATAAACTGTAATCTGAGTATAATTCTTGAGATCTGTCATTCAGTCTGAGAATTTTGTCAAATGCAAAAGTGTACTTTTTAATTCGAGCAAATTGTAATTCATCTTTTCAAAGGTTGTGGTGACTGGGATTATCGTGTTATTTAACGGGTTAGACACAATCTAAGGTTGCGATAGATTGAAGGATTTGATGACGGATTTGAAGTAGTGATATGCATTTCAAATCCACCTTCGTTTGAGTGAATTTGAATTTCAAATCCTTCTATCCAAACGCAACCAAAGTGGTTTACTTTTCCACATCCTTCTCTTAGGTAGATGATGATCATTTGTTTACATGCTAGATCTTATAGGATCAGAACTCTCGGTAAAGCTTGAAGCGACGATGCTTTGAATGTTGATATCTGATAATAGTCTGAATTTTTATTACATTCCTCTAGTTCTTGAACACATTTTAAGAAGTTAGACAATGATAGAAGTCTGAATTTTATTACATGTGATTAGTTCTTGAACACATGTTATGAAGTTGTCTAATGCTTCATGTGATTGGATCAAAATGAGTTTTGGCATATAACCGACGATGCTTTGAATGTTGATACCTGATAGAAGTCTGAATATTTTTTTACATTTAATTAGTTCTTGAACACATTGTAAGAAGTTTGTCTAATACTTCATGTGATTGGATCAAATGAGTTTTGGAACTACTGTAAGTCTTGATCATATAGCATAGCCAGCCACCCTCGTAACACTGATGGATTTGAACGAGTCTATTACTGTTTGTCATGCATTGACAGTTATTCCTAGTAATAAACAATTTTTCGGATTATACTGCCAAATTTTGAAATCCTAATCGAAGGTACTTATCGGATGTTTGTCAATGACAAGTTCTTGGACTTGCACCTTTGCATCCTTGATCCTCACTAATGGCTTTGGAGAAGAAACTTTGTGTCAATACAGTGTATGCTATGTCTAGTTGCAGCAGTAAGAAAAATCTGATGCATTTTCTGCAGCTCTATGGCATCAATTTAGACTGGATTGCTTCTAAGTTTCCCCCCGATTCCTCTTTACAGCGAGCCAATGAGTATGTATGGTTTTGATTGCTTTTAGTTTTCTCTGTTTACCTTTTTCTATATTGAATTTAACGTACCGATCATGGTGTGTTCCAAACTTGTATACAACGTTATTTTCTGCTATACTTGGTAAAAGTTCAGCTAGAATGGTAATCTGCATCTCATGGCTTCGATTTTAGCATGCATACTGAAACAAGAACATCAGAAAGAAACTCACGACTTGCTTTGGCTATGACGATACGCGAGCATAGAACTAGAAAACATCATGGACCAAATGCTTGCTAGACTGCTCTGTTAAAAGAGCAGTTACCGTATGTCTTCTTTTGAGTGATGGTATTTTACTCCATTTACTGTTTCTGATTGCAGCAGTTGAGAAATATTGGAGGACATTTTGCTGATACAATGAATTCTATGACTTGTGATGAAAAGGGTGAAAAGTAGAACCAAAATACTCGAAGAAGATTGTTTTACATGCATATATTCAAAGACTACAGTTGTCCGGCCAAGTCCAAGAACTTGTCTTAGAATTGATGCATACAACTCTCTCTCTCTCTAAGTAATGGAATTCCTTTATTTCAGCAAAATGTTCTCAAATCTTTCTGAATTAGATCTCATAACAAAACTATTTTCCAGAAATTTTGGACGGAAGTTGATATTGTAAAAAGAAAAAACATATTTACCAGAGCACCACCGAAATGCAGAAGAGAACAACTGGACATGATTGTAGAAATTCTTGAAACTCATAACTTAAGATAGGGTGTTCAACATAAAAGGCTAATACTGCCTTCTATCTCGGACAATTGTTCCTTAGGACATTATGTCCCAAACAAATGACACTTCCTTCAAACACAGAACACTTCTTCCTCAACAGGCATACTAAATCACGAAAAACACAACACTATAAAACCACACGAAAAACACAACACTAAAAAACCACCAATCCGACTCACAAAAACAAAACTGAAAAACAAATAAATTACGTTGTTCAAGAATACATTTTTCCAAATCCATTCTCCCGGCGTTTTTGCCCCTCAGTACCTGTAGTGAGGAGGCTTGTAGGGACCCTCAACTGGCACACTAATGTAATCCGCCTGTTCCTTGCTCAGCTTAGTCAGCTTAGCACCTAGCTTCCCAAGATGAAGAGCAGCAACCTTCTCATCAAGATGCTTAGGCAAGACGTAGACCTCCTTGGCATACTTGCCTGACTTCCTCTCGTTCCACAGCTCAAGTTGGGCGATAACCTGGTTGGTGAAAGAGCAGGACATGACAAAGCTAGGGTGGCCTGTGGCACACCCCAGGTTCATGAGTCGACCCTCAGCCAACACAATGATTCCGCTGTTGGTCTCCGGGAAGACCCACCTGTCAGTCTGGGGCTTGATGGTGATCCTCTTCACGCCCGGGTAGGTCTCAAGGCCGAGCATGTCAATCTCATTGTCAAAGTGGCCGATGTTGCAGACAATGGCGTTGTTCTTCATCTTCCTCATGTGGTCCACCATTATGATGTCCTTGTTGCCTGTGGTGGTGACGAAGATGTCAGCATCAGACACGACGTCCTCAAGGGTCAGGACTTGGAAACCTTCCATCAGGGCTTGGAGAGCGCAGATTGGATCGATTTCGGTCACTATTACACGGGCACCAGCTTGTTTCAAAGCAACAGCACAGCCCTTTCCGACATCTCCGTAGCCACATACAACGCCGACCTTTCCAGCGATCATCACGTCAGTGGCCCTCATGAGACCATCAGGCAGTGAGTGGCGGCATCCATACAAGTTATCAAACTGAATCGAGCATAAACAGACAACATATTAACAGAGAATAAGAGGAGTTCTAAAAGATATAAACATATAATGAGAAACTAAATCTCCATTTATTAAAAAGAAACAGAAAATATTATTAAATTTATACTAAGAAACTAAATCAAGAATTAAAACATAACTAAAGCAAAAGTGCAGAACAAAATGGAATCTTCAATCCATGTCAGCCAAGAGATGCAGACATTATGTGCAAAAGATCTTTCTATTACGATATCTACTCAAAGCTGAATCTTCAAAGTTAATGAGATAACATAATCTGAGTTAATTGAGAAAACATGAGAATTTGATTAAGCCAAGATGAAACATAACTTCAGCTATAATATCTTCAATTCTAAGCAGCCTGAGATACATACACTATGTAGCAAAATTCATCACATAGCAAAATCTACTCAAAAACCCAATCTTTCTAACTAATGAGACGCAAAAAGCCTAGCCAGTTTATAAACAAATCAAAACCATTTACATCTCCTTTAAACATTGGTATCTAAGCACATATCAGTCACACAACTAATTCAAATGAAACCTAAATCCACAAATTTTGGTGGTAGTACAACAGAACATATGACAATTACCAGAATAAACCATGCTGATTGCACAACGTAGCTCAGATCTAAATTATAATAACAAAATAGATATACCTTGCTCTTTGTGACGGAATCATTGACATTGATAGCAGGGAAAAGCAAAGTGCCGTTGGCCTGCATCTGATACAATCTCTTCACACCAGTGGTGGTCTCCTCAGAAACACCAACCAATCTCTCCTTCATCTTTGAGTACTTCTTGGGGTCAACCTTCAACCCATCTCTAATTATTGTCAGCACAAGCTGAAACTCGGCATTATCCGTTGAACTGGGGTCCGGCACCTTTCCGGTCTTCTCGTACTCCTCCTCAGCCTTCACACCCTCGTGAATCAACAGAGTGGCATCACCACCGTCATCCACGATCAAATCGGGCCCGCCGCCTGGGCCCCAGTCGAGCGCTCGCTCGGTGCACCACCAGTACTCCTGCAATGTCTCTCCTTTCCACGCGAACACGGCGGCGCTGTCGCGGGCAATTGCAGCGGCGGCGTGGTCCTGAGTGGAGAAGATGTTGCAGGAGCACCATCTGACCTCGGCGCCCAAAGCTGTCAAGGTTTCGATCAGGACAGCAGTTTGAATTGTCATGTGAAGACTGCCGGTGATCCTGGCGCCTTTGAAGGGCTGGGAAGGCCCGAACTCGGTCCTACATGACATGAGGCCCGGCATTTCGACCTCGGCGAGTTCAATCTCGAGGCGGCCGAAATCTGCCTGGGACATGTCCTTGACCTTGTACTCGCGGCCGGAGGTTGTCTTTTCTACGAGGAGAGCCATGATTCCGGCGGGTGTGCTGGAACTGATTTGGATCTGAGATTTGGTTTTGCTTTTCTTCCTGTGAGGTTTTGGAAGAAGCGCTGTGGTGGGAGGAGTGGGTGAGAAATATCGTCTGCTCTTAAAGAGCAGCAGACGGCTGTGATGTAGGGGTTTGGGTTTAAGGATCAAAATCAACGGCTGAGATACGGCAGGTTTAGGTGCGGTTCGGGTGGGAAGTGGGCGATCTTGTATAGTCGGTCCACATGCACCGACGCACACTTCTATGCTTTATTTAAATAAGAAAATAAAATTCTAAAATTATATTTCCCGTAAAAAGATTCCTCACGGAAAGAGTATTGCATTTTTTATTTTTTATTTTTGGCAATTAAATATTTAAATATTCATTTCCCACTCATTTTTTAATTAATTTCCGAAAAAAAAATTAGAAGTTGGTTTATTTATTTTCATATCCGATCATATAATATATGGAGTAATTAATTAATATCTCAATTTAATATATTTTTTTAATTAAAACACCTCATTTACTGACAGTACATCATAATTCTTACTTTTTTATTTTTTTAAATACAATTTAAGTTGCCTTTTTTTTTGGTAATTTATACTTATTTATGGTATCTTAATGTGTTTTCTTTAATTTTAATTGAATTTTCAAAATTTTCAAATAAATTTTCAAATAATTCTTTGTTTTGTTAATAGTGACATATATTATTTGAATTGAATTTGGGTGAAAATAAAAATAAAATAAATATTGTTGTAGAAGATTTATAAAATTATTTTTTATACAATAATCGATTTATTATTATTTTTAATTTAATTTGTTCTATAAATAAATATAATTTTTATTATCTATCGTATGTATATATATATATTTATATATATGTATAGTAGTAGAAGTCCATCTAATTATATTTATTATAATATTAAGAGTGACGGTTATTATTAAGATTTTTAGAGAATTCTATAATTTGCTAAAATATAGTTGTTGTTCAGATTTTGTAGAAAATTCCATGATTCGTTTTATAGTAAATCTAGCATACAATATATAATATATAAAAGACCTATATATATATAAAGAGAAGTATCAGCTAAAATAGTTTTCTAAATTTGGATATGTTTTTTTAAAACCATATATAACATTTTTTTAATTATTAAACAATATAATTATTAGTAGTAAATAATTTATTCATCCGTAAATTAAGAAAGTTAATCTCACATTACAAATTTCGAACTGCTTTTGCAATTTTGAAGCTAATCAACATAAATTTTGGAATTATGGAATAACATTAATCTATATATATAAAAACAAAACGACTTTTTCCAATTCCGTTTTCCCGCCTAAACTTCATTACTTATTTGTAATAATTATATTATTATTAAATTAAAAATAGACGTTTTTATTCTAGACATTTTAATTCGATTTTAAAATTTAAATTATTCCACAAATTTAGGTGTTTCATAATTAGATGATATAAAGATGAATATACTGCAATATTTAATACATTATTCGAAATCTATATATTTTATTGAATATTGATCAAATCACTGAATTATGAGATTAAAAAAATATATGAAATTTAACAAATATATGACTCAATTTTTTCGATTCATTTTATCAAAAAGAATATATATATAAATAAAATTACTTTTTAAAATTTTATTTTTTCAACCTAAATTTCAATCATATAAATGTAAAACTATATATATTTATGCAACTCTTTTAAGATACACTATTACAATTTAATTGAAGGAATTAATATCAACAATCTTTGGAATTTGCTTAGTTTCTGTTGTTCAACATAAATAAATTTAAATTTTAAAGATTTTTTTGTTAACTCAAAATATATTCAAAATAAGAAATAAATTTGTTAGGAACGTGAAATCATTGTAGTTTTGTTATATTATGGAAAATCATTAACAATTTTCCTATAATTAAACTATCAATTATTTAAAATCACTCAATCACGTGGATAAAATCTGATTTTGTCAAATATGAAATTAAATTTTCAACAATCTTACCATAATTCAAAATCATTTCTCTTGTCTATCTCTTCTTTCTATATATTTTATCAAGATTATTACTAAATATTTTAAGGTCTCTCTTTTTTATTCTCCCTCCTCTTGAAGTGTTTTGCATTTTCTGTTTTGAAAAAATAAATGGTAAGACATGTACGACAATATGTGTCATATTTCAATTGTCACAAAAGCCTACACTCTTCAAAATATTATTTAAATTTTTTTTATTCATATGTTGATTTCAATTTATCATAAACACATTTAATTTTCTTCACTATTTTTCTCTCTTATTTTTAAACAAAAAGTTCTTCCATCTCTTTCATGTTTCTTTTGATTATTCTTGTGATTTTCTGTTGAGATCTGCTAATTATTTTGACGTATAAGCACCGTGCAATCCTTCATTAGCTTTAAAAGTATTTGTTTCTATCAAATTTTAAAATTTTGTAATATTATTACATTTAATTAGCAATTTGCAAAATATTTTTTGTCCTTAATTTGACTATGTAGTTGGCAAATTTTACAAAATCTGTGCAAATCTTTATTTTATTTAATCTGTTGATATGGCTATTTTTTAATTTAATTTGATTCATCCTACTATAAATCGTGGATATCATGCTTATTAATTTGTGAACGAGGCTAATTCTAATAGAAGAAAAGATGAAACATAAAATTACAACAAATTTCTACTCATTATACAAAAAAATGATCATTGATTTACAAATCTACGTCTTCTATAATATACTACTTAACTTGAATATATGATTATATTACAAAATATAAGAAAAAATATCTTCTGTGCATCCCTAGTTATAGAATATATCAAAAAGTGATACCTCAATTATTCTGAATTTTTTTAATTTCTTCCAAAAATAATATAAGATAATAATTTGTTGAAATTTATCTATCTATATATGAAAAGAGAAGTATCATCTATTTATTGTAGTTGTCATATTTTTCGATCAAAACATGGTTATTATAACATAAAAATACTGTAAAACTTTGCTCATACGTAACCTTAAAATATGATAAATTTAATATAATTTTGCTTATATTCATACTTTTATCCTTACCCATGCATTGACCTATTACTTTTAGGCGAACTACATATAATTACTTTCTTAATCTAAATTTTGAATTTATTATATTTTATCCATTATATACTTATATGGTTTATATATAATATTTATATCTCTTTCTATAAACATGCTATATATACAAATTATTGAATATAATTTTATATTTTTTAAAAATATCAATGTTATATATTTTTAATTATAATAATATTGTACTATAAAATTATATAAAAATAATTTATAAAAAATCAATATGTCCGTGCATCGCACATGACAAGTTACTAGTTACTAATATAGTTACAGAAAAGTGTATAAATAGTAAAATTATGTTATTTTTCAATTTTAATTGACAACTTTTTGTAAAATATTAAAATAAAGAATTAGTTGGTGAACATCACCTTTCTTCTTACAATGCACACGTAAGGGCTGAAAAAATCTATAGATTTGTTGTGTTTTTTTTCTTTCTTTTTATTCTATTTTTTGGATTTTTTTTTTTATCAATATCCTCAAACACAAATGATAAAGTTTTTATTATTTATTTTTAATGTATAATATATAAAATTAATATTTTGAAATGGAGGAAATATGATTTTTTGTACAAATTATATTTGTGTATATGTTCTTATTAGTTATTAGTAAAAAAAAAAAGAATATTCTTAAATATTAGCTTACTTCAAAATATATTATAGATATATTTATTTCATTTCAAATTAATTACAGTTTTCCATAAATTTTTGTATAATTTTTTGATTAAATAAATTAAAACATTAAAATATAATCTTTCTTTATATTAAAAAAGAATAGCCGAAGAATTATGATAATTATTGTTTTTCTTTGGATGTGTTTCAACTATATTTCTCACTCTCTTTTTTTATTTTTCACTAAACTTTATAAACTTAAATAAATTTTTCGTTTTAAATTCATTTTTGACGTCTCATATATACATATATATAAATTAATTATCTTTTTGTAATATTTAATTTGACACCAATATCGCCTATTTTAAAATAAATAATTGTATTTAAAAGATGCTATTTAATCTTTTATGAATAGAATATAGTTTTTTATGGATTGAAATATTTTTTTTATTTTGATATATGTGTTAGATTTGAATAAATGATATATGAATTTGATATAAAAATATAAATATTTTTTGTAAAAAAAATTATACCATTAATTAATATAATATTATAATTTTTCCTCCACCTTAACCAGTTTTATCGAATTTAAGATTTTGTATTGAGTTGGGAACAATGTAAAATTTAATTCGAATAGTCATGCAATTTTTTATTTGATAAAGATACATTTTAAGAGAATAAAAATATTATATAACACAATAAAAAAATTAAATTGCATAATATTATATAAATATAATTGATATAAATAATTATTATGTGAATTATATTAATATAATAATAATATAATTTTATCATATATATTATAATAAAAAAATATATTATATTCGTGTATGGCACGGACGACCATCGAGTTATATAAAAGTAATTGAGTGGTGGATATGATTATATTATTATTTTTGATGATTTGATAATTATAATGTGAATATTTTGATTAAATATTATATGTATATTATATGTATATATTATATATATATATTTTCGAATAGCGTATGAGCAAAGAGTTCCTTTTATTGATGATGGAGGTGGGGACAGAAAAGGGTAACTTTGACCTTTCATGTAAAATTATGCAAGAAAATAATAAAGTAAGGTAATTTTTTTGAAAGAATGCCAACGCGTAATCCACAGTGGTTTACCTACTAATCGAGAACCGTCAGCGAGAGAGAGAGAGAGAGAGAGAGAGAGAGAGTCAAGAACGGAACCAGAATTCCCAATTGTGTCAGAATGGACGGCGGAGCTACCGGGGGCACGGCTGCAGGCGGCGGCGGCGGCGGGCCGGCGCCTTTCCTCTTGAAAACTTATGAGATGGTGGATGATGCGTCGACGGATGCCATTGTGTCATGGAGCGGGAGCAGAAAAAGCTTCGTGGTCTGGAATCCACCGGAATTCGCCCGTGTGCTCCTCCCTTCTTACTTTAAGCACAACAATTTCTCAAGCTTCATTCGCCAGCTCAACACCTATGTATGTTTGTCCCTCAATTGAATACTTTTGACGAACAAATTTCTTAATAGATTGCGTTGGCAGCTTTAAATTGTTCGATTAGGGTTCATAGCTGTTTCGAGCATGTCGGTTTTTATCGGTTACAGGCTTACAGCTATAGAAATTGGTATTGGGCAGAAAAGTGCTTTCTATTTTCCGCAGAAGTTTATTTCTGTTTATGTGATCATACTATTAAGTTATTTGCCAGTTTTGTTGGTGAAGTCTAGCTGTGCACTTTTGATCATTGATGTATACTTTGTTTGGCATAGTTCATGTATTCAGCTCAATATGATTGGTAGAGCCACTCTTCATAGACGTATACCTATCTTCTCATGCAACATACTCCTAATCAATCTAAAATGCCACCATGCTTTAAGGTTGTTTGTAGATTTAGAATTTGCCGTTTGTCTTGGTGGAAAGCAGGGTGTGGGCGTCACAGAAAAATGTTTATGCAAGCTATTTCTTGGAAATATTGGAACATTGCTCAATTACCATCTCACATTTTCTTGCTTTTATTGAATTGGAAATTGAATTTATAGTTTGATGGAAAGATAAATACTTTCCAACTCACCTGTGTAAAATGGAACTGGTTTAAGGGGGATTTGTGGCTTCACAATGGTAATAAGAAGAAATCCTTAACCGGAGACTGTCATTGATACCAAGGGTTGTTGTAGAACAACAAACATTGGAAATTTGTGAAGGGGAATTATGAACTTGAATATGTCCTGGCTAATCATTACAGTGGTTCATTGCAATAAGGTAAGCCAACTTTGTGTGATAATTCCTGATTGATAGACGTAAACAAAGACACTGACCGTATGTTTTGTTTCCTTTAGGAAAAATGCTTATACATCTTCTGCAATTAGGCACATTTGGAATGTGTAAATTTGGGGATTAATACTTTTATTCTGATCATTATTTCGAATACAAATATCGATGGTTATCATTCACGCTCTTAAATAATAACAACATAAGATGAAAGAAAAGCTTGATGTGACCCCATCAACCTAGTGAAACTATATGAAAAGGCAACTCCAATTGAAAATATCATTTGTAATTTACTTTTCCATGGCATCATCATATTTCCGACCATCCGAACTCCTTCTGAATTCCACACCTGCTCCTTCTTGCCTCCCAAATTCGTTTCCCAAAAATGACACCAGACAATCGATGATCTCATCCCTTGATGGAAGGAACAAGAATTGGGAAATTTATGGTTATAAATCAGGAAAGGTTGGCCAACTAAGATAAAAGAAAATTGGATAAAGCTCCCTAATAACTGTAGGTAAAGTAGATTGATTTTCATTTTTATATATGTTACTAAAGAAGAGATCAAAGGTCCCGCAGCTTCCTCTCTCAATCACTCTCAACTGCCAGCTGCCCCCCTCAGACCAAGGGGAAGGCAAATGGGGCATTATTCTGCTTTGCAATTAATTACTGTATAAAGGTGTATCCTTATGGGCATATCCATAACAACTGTCAAAGTAAAATATCCTTGCATCTTCTTAGTTGCCAAAATTTCCTCATGTCTCTGTGTGTGCTTGTTTGATTTTTTAGTCTGTGAGTGTTGTATTTTGTTCTGTACAGTGACCTATTCCTTGTAGTGAAAAGTCATAAATAATCCATGATGTTCTAGTGAAAACAAAGATGACTGCAACTTACAGTTGGCTTGGTTTTGGTGGCTTGTGGATTTTGAATATTCTGGGGCACATTCTCTTAAACATGCCTGAACACAAGACAGTATGTTTGGTGCTGTGGTTGTGAAGTTAGAAGCGCTGTTTAGGGGCACTGTATCCCAGAATGTTATGATTCTTGCTAAAAACTGCTATGTTTGCTAATCTTTATCAAGTATAAATTTCTTTTTTAGTTTCCAAAATCAGTTGTTGCACTTTTTCTTGTGTGCTACTTCTCTTGTTATTTTCTTAATAAAAGCAGTTTTTTATCGTGCAAAAAATTTATATTCATGATTTTGCTGTAAATTAACCTTCCTTTGTGCCCAAAGGATAAATTATTTAAAGAAGACACACTGAAGTAGATATATCATGTAATATATGAATTCTTCAGTAAATTCCAGTAGACACTCACATTTCTCCGATGCCTGAATTATCTAATGAATAAGCATGTTCACTGAAATGGTTTACATACTTTTTGGCTGTAGGGATTTAGGAAGATTGATCCAGAAAGATGGGAATTTGCTAATGAAGATTTCATGAAAGATCAAAAGCATCTTCTTAAGAACATTCATCGTAGAAAGCCTATTCACAGCCACAGCCAGCCTCAAGGTTTAATTGATCCTGAAAGAGCAGCATTCGAGGAAGAAATTGATAAGCTAACACGCGAGAAGGCCACTCTGGAGGGAAATTTGTTGGGATTTAAGGAGCAGCATTCTGCAGCTAAGGGGCTGTTGGAAAATCTAACACCGCGTATAGGTAGCATGGAGCAGAGACAGGAGAAATTACTGAACTTTCTAGAAAAAGCACTCCTAAATCATGAGTTTGTCGATCGCCTAGTTCAGAAGCTCGAATCAATGGACTTTTCAGCGTACAATAAGAAGAGGAGACTCCCTCAAGCCGACGATGATGTCCAGTCAATTCAGGAGAATGTTTTAGTGGACAATCAAAGCAGCTGTAGGGCTGAGTTTGAAGTTTCTGATCATGATTTCTGCAATAAGCTCAGACTGGAACTGTCAACAGCCGTTTCAGATGTCAACTTGCTTTCACATAGCACACAAAGCTCTAATGAAGACGGGATGCTGAGTCCTCAAGGGAGAATGGAGGGATGGGCAAAAGACGTGCACGTGAGAGGTTCGGGTTTCTTATGCCCATCTGAAACGTTGGAACTGTCTGATACAGGGGCTTCCTTAAACTTGAATATGGATTCATCCTTGTCATGTAGAGTGGGGCCCGAAAGCCCGAAACTGCATTCCTTCAACCACAGCTTGGCTTCGAATGACGAAGGTGATGCCCATCTTTCCTGCCTCCTGAATCTCACTCTTGCATCTTCTCATTTGGAACTGAACAGAAGTCAAAACTCAATCGAAATGCCTCTTTCAAGTCCAGAAATCTGCACATCGTCTAGGGCAAACGACGACAACAATGAAGATTGTCATCAGGTTCGGGCCCCACCAGAGGATAAAGCACATGCAGAGGAGGCCCAAACTTTGTCTTCCTCACCTGATGCCAACAAGCAAGGGCCTGCTACAGATCCAAAACGGGTGAATGATGTGTTCTGGGAACAGTTTTTAACGGAGAGACCAGGCTGCTCGGATACTGAAGAGGCCAGCTCGAGTTACAGGGCAAACGCTTATGACGAACAGGAAGAGAGGAAATCAGCTAAAGGAGTGGCAAGAAACACAAAAAGTATGGAGCATCTTACTCTCTAAACAAATTTGTTTCTTGTCACGAGCAATTGTGGTATAACTTGAATTTAACTCCTGTGCATGGAAATTGTCCATAATCTGCATCTTGAATCACGTTATTTGATCTTTTTCCTCATATGATCATTGTAGGATTATCTCGTTGGCTTGACTGTGGATTATGATGTAATGATGTTTAAAACATCCAGACCCATTCATTTTTTTTCATGTAAGATAATTGTTCGTTGCTTTTAGATATATTGTTACTGTTGTTGTTGTTGTTGTTTTTTTTTTCTTCGAATTGTCAGATAGTTTATTAGCTGACTGTGTTATCTCAAAGAGTCTAGATTACTAATGAGATATTGATAATGTGCAAAGAAACCACATAAACAAATATTGATGAATACATATAATTCTGTGTAAATAATATATATAAATATATATGTATGATATATATACATATATATATATATATATATAATATAAATATGTTAGTACATATATGCAAATTTTATTTGGGAGAAAGGGAAAAAGAAAGAAGAGCATCTCGAAAAAAGTCATCTTAAGATTTCTTAAAGCTTATAGACAATAAAAGATAATTGCATTGTTAAACAATGCTTACAAAATTATCAATTTAATCATAATTTTATTAATAAATAAAATTATAAAATTAATGTGAAAATGATACAAATTAGATTTTAAATTAATATATTGTGTAATTCAGAACATTAAAGTTAGGTCTACCGTTAACAAAATTTGCACCCTCTCACAAATTGGCAAAAAATATAACTAATTAAATATCAACGATTATATATATATATATATATTATTTTTGTGTATGGTAAAGGTAAATAAAAAGTTTTTCGGAATTGATTTTTTTATCATACATAATTGACAACAAAAAATTTGTTCTCGTTATGAACCTGATGTGGATAAATTTGCGAGCCTAGAAATTCATTTCGGCCAATTGAACCTCCCTTAATAATTGTCGTTTAGATTTTTCACTAATTTTTACTATTAGATATTTATTTTATTGTGACTGATTAATTTCTATTTAAAGGATTTCAAAACCAATTAATTTTCATCTAGGTTATTTTAAAAATACTAAACGTCTTATATTTTTTAAACCCCTAATATTTAAAATGATTTATTTTCTTATGCCTAATTTAGATCTTTAATTGATTTTTTATAAGCTAATGAGTAATTAGCATTGTGAATTTATTAATTAATATAATAATTTTTATATTTTTATTTAACTTATGATAAATATGTATAAAAAATGTAAAATACTTCCATCTAATTCCTGCAGAAGTTCACCAAACGCTAGGCCTCAATCCCAGTAGATAGCATCAAATCGGGCCTCGTTAGGTTGGAGCCCAATTCCGGAAAGCCCATTCTCTCCCCCTGCAAACAGTGCAAACGAGCAGCAACTGAAACCTTAAAATTCAAGACTGAAACATGAAGAAACAGCAGTGAACAGTAATGGAAGGCTCAAGCGCACCAAAAGAAGCAATCTTTCGTCTCTTTGATGAAAAACCCAATTCTGGTTTAGGCTTTCTCGACTTCCCTGAAAAACCCCTCCCCCCTCCACCGCCTTGCCTTGAAATTCATGCCTCAGAGGTACTATTTTCTTACGAACAAACATCTATGAGAAGAATATAATAAATTGCCTCTTTTGATATATATATATATATATATATATATATATATATATGAGAAGAATATAATTAATTGCCTCTTTTGATGTGTGTGTGTGTGTGTGTGTGTGTATATATATTGGGTGTAGAAGTTACTGATTGACTTAGAAAGTGAAGTGTAGGTTTCATCAAATGTGAAGTGTACTGTAGAGCCTGTCAACGTTGGTGGGCTTACACTGCTTAAGGTAAGGAAAAAGTATATTGATGGTATTTGTTTGATCATTATAAACTGTAAGACACTGATATTTCGAGTGAGCGAAGAATTATCCTATTTCTTCCAAGAAGAACAAATGATTTATTTTTTATTTTCAATATTTTCTCTGTATTTTTTCTCCTTAGGTTGGAAGGTTCATTTTGGTGATGATGATGATTGGTTTCACTTGTATAGGATCAGATAGTGTGCATTTAACTGGTTGCATTTCTTGCAGGGCAGGGTAAGCACTGAGGAGGTATTTGCATTGGGAAACTCAGATTTGGTACCTGGTAAATATGAAGGTTAGTATAGTTTCCAGATTAATTTCTGATATGTCACTGGAAAAATATACGGGCATGCTTAGTAACGTTGATATTTTGTGGATGGGAGCAGGAGGATTGAAACTATGGGAGGGTTCACTAGATTTAATTACAGCTCTTAGTTCGGAGATACAAGATGGGAAGTTGTCGTTCACAGGAAAGCGAGTTCTTGAGGTGGGGCACTAAGGCTAAGGTGATTTGAAAATCTTTACTTTGCACACTTATGCCCTAATGAGACGCTCAGGTGCTATACACTCGTAATGACAGTTTCGTAATAAACCTATAAAAAATTTGTTCTCATATGCTCAATTTAGCATATCTTATTTCTGTTGGAGTTAGCCATTTAGTAGAGATAGGAATAAACAATTCCCCTGTGTGTACTTGCATTGAGACATCGACTGCCAAAGTAATAGGAACCTCTCTCCTATTTAGGGGCCATTTGTGTTTATCTCCTCTAACTGCACGTTTTGCGTCATAGTAGATTTCTTATTCTTAAATGGAGTTTGATGCATTGACTTCTTCTTGTGTACTTGCATTGAGACATCGACTGCCAAAGTAATATGAACCTCTCTCCTATTTAGGGGCCATTTGTGTTTATCTCCTCTAACTGCAGGTTTTGTGTCGTAGTAGATTTCTTATTCTTAAATGGAGTTTGATGCATTGACGTCTTCTTACCCATGGCCACACTGTAAGAGTTTATGAGTTAGGTAATCAGATCATGAATGAAATTCTTCTAAAAATGAGGGGACAATGTTAAGTACTGTGTATAGATGATGACTAAGACTAGTAAATGAATGAAAGTTCGACTTTGTTGAACAAATAAATTAGTCATTATTGTCAGCAAAGTATAGAAGATATAATTATAGAGTCTGTCTTTCCCCTCCTGATTTTCTGAAAGTCTTATGTTGCTTGGGTCATGGTAAATGTTTTGTGTTACCATTCATGCTGACTTCCTTTCATCTTTCAGCTTGGATGCGGTCATGGGCTTCCTGGTATATTTGCTTGCCTAAAGGTAACTAAAAGTGTATCGACATATTGGTTTCTTGATATATTACCTTGATATCAATAGGTCTTATGGTAATTGCTTCTGTTATGTTAGGGTGCAGCAGCCGTACATTTCCAGGACTTCAATGCAGAAGTCCTCACGTGCCTCACCATTCCCAATGTTACCGCTAATATTGAAAAGAATCCTCATTATTTGGTTCGCAATGAAGACGAGGCCCATATTAACCCTGAGACTCGCTTCTTTTCGGGTGACTGGGGCGAAGTGCATCGTGTTCTGGATCAGATAGCTGGTTATGATATCATTCTCATGGCAGAGACGGTTTACTCAATATCTGCACTGCCTAATCTTTACAAACTTATAAAGAAGGTTTGGTTTTTTGTTTCCTCATTCTTTCATGTTTGTTTGCTTTATTTATGGGTGTTTGTTTCTTAGCAAGTTTCTTGTTCCTTGTGACCACAGTGCTTGAAGAATCCTGATGGAGCTGTGTTCATGGCAGCAAAGAAGTATTATTTTGGGGTCGGGGGAGGATCAAGGCGGTTTCTATCTGTTGTGGAAAAAGATGGTGAGCTATTCTCGGATGCTAGTACTCTTTGTTCCTCTATTGTTTTGTTTGTTCATCTCTTTTCTTTTCTTTTCTTTTGCCATTCCTTTGCTATACAAGTGGCAGGATCACAATTATACAGAAATCCGTATGCAGTAGGAGAATATTTCTGTCTGGATACAACACTTCATGTTCCTGCAGATTGTAGGGTCTTTTTTCATTTAGAATTCCATGCTTTTAGTGTAGAAATTGAAAAGAGGCAAATGCTGTAGGTTTGAATTATGAAATCATCATCTTCCTTCGAAACACGACATCCCCACCCCCTCCCCTCTCCCGATGTACCTGACATCTTCATCCTTCTTCTTATGAACGTTGTCAGGTGCTATTGCCTCGTCTCTGGTTGCAGAGGTTGCAGATGGTTCATCCAATGTTAGAGAGGTTTGGAAGCTTCATCTCAAATGATTTTTCAGCCTAAAGGCTTTACTACAGTCTCATTATCACTCGTTTTCTCATCAAGTATGTATACTTACTATTTTGTATTTGTGAAGTGAATCCAACTTAACAGCATATCTCCTCTCTCCCATCTTCTGTATTGCTCGCCTCTTAGGGCAGAAAATCAGATCAAGCTATTCGATACTTGATTTGAGATTGTTAGTTAAAAATTCGTTCGAACTATGTTCGGCAAAGATATCAAACAAGCTTGAAGATATTTTTTCCTTTGATATTCATTATTTGATAAGTTTGGTAAGTCTGAGTGTTTACATTGAAAAGGTATTGCAATAGGAGATGAAATTTAATGGAAACCATTGTTAACAAAACTTGCAATTTCAACTTATGATTGCATTACATAACAAGACATATAAGAAGAAGCACACCAATCAGGAAACAGCACCAATATATCCTGAGAATAATCATGCATCCATCACTGATCACCCCTACACTGATAGTACCTAGAGCAGCCTCTGTGGTACGGATTTGACGGCGCGGGGATGCATCCGCCGCCTCTCGAGTACGGCTCCCCCGGTGCTCCACCATTGCACACTGGCTGGTCCCGCTTGAGGGCTCTCGGCGAGATGTACTTCTTCTGCTCAAGAAATCTTCTGCTTATCTCGGATTCCATCAGCATCTCCATGTCTTGGTTGCATTCTGCTATTGAACCCGTGCACGACGACGGTGGGGCTGCCGCCCCGGTGTCGTTGAATGTGGCGGTGGAGGTGAGAGAAAGGAGGAGGAAGAAGAAGATATGGAGAAGGAAGAAAGTGGGATTTGTTTCCATTTTTTTAGTGGATGAACTGTTGTTATGAGTTCGGAGGCATTATTGATTTTGAGGAATGTTTATAAAGATTTGAAGATAGTGGAAGCCACCCTAAAAGCAGGGAACCGCACTTCACCTAACTTAATAGGGAACTCTTTTTCGGCGCAATATGATTTAGTAAATGGCTTTGGATTAAAAATTGAACAAATTTTTTTATTGTATGTTCGATAACTTTGATCGTGTTCAATTTATGATGTCTAATTATAAAATTTTGATAGTTTTTTTTATCGTTTGATCTTGTTCGATTTATAATTAATTTTCTTAATATTGTTAATGTGACGATCATGTTGTTTATGCGGCATGTGAAATTAGGAGAGCTGCATCAGTAACTTCTGATAAAGAGTGAGTTTCCTGTGAAACGGTTGCACGCGTGACACGATTTAAGATATTACTTGTATAATTTTCAAGTATTAGTTGTTTAATTATAAATTATCACTATTTTTTAAGGTAACTAATTATAATAATACACTTAAAAGAATAGTTATATTTGATAGTTAAACAAGTAATACTTTATAATTACACAAGTAATACCCTAAATCGTGTCACACGTACAAACGTTTTATAGGAATTTTTGCGTCTGATAAAATATTAAAAATTTGTTGCACTTCGACATTAATTGAACAAGAATGAAGTATTTAGCCGCTTAATATTTAATCAGAGTAGATTAATCTCCTGATTTTTTAAAAATTCGAACAAAATATTTTGCAATTGGTCACGATATTGATAATAAGCCTCTTTAAGTGTGTGTGAATTAGTGCGTGTTATTTGAGATTTTCTCTTATTTCGACTAAAAATATTGGTTTGACCAAAAAAATAAAAAGATAAATATATATTATATTAAGAAAAAATATTACAAAATATTTTTTAATTTTAAATAGTGGAAGATATTACTCCCACCGTTCTAAAATTAAAAGTTATATTACGTACAAAGATAGAACTATGTTTGGAAAGTTAATTCTGGTTTTATTAATGAAAAATAAAAAATATTTTTTTTATTCATAAACAATTATATAAATATAAATAAGTTAAATTAATAAATAAATAAATCTTATAAATGTAAATTTATAGTTTTTATAAAATTGCAATTTTATCTAATTGAAAAAAAAACTCATAAAATATATTACTATTTTCTTAAATCAAAAGAGTATTTTACAAAATAACCATTGTAATATACTACATTATTGAAAAAAAATACTCTTTCTGATTTGTTTCCTAAAAAATTAGGTATCATCATAAAAAATTATATAAATCTGAATTTATAATTTAAAAAAAATATTACTATTTTCTTGAAATAAGGTCGTCTTATTTATTTTATTTTTGTAATTTTGTTCAAATTTTTAATTTTTTTATTTATTATAAAAATTAGATGTCACTACGCTGTCTCAAAACATACGAACTTTCACAATTTTTATTAATATAATATAAAAATAAAGGCGAAAAAATAGTTTTTTTCTTTTCCTTTGGAAACCTAATAAAAGATTAAATAATAAAAAGTGATTGTCAATTATTGAGGCACAGCCCAAAACGTATAAACAATTATTAATTTTCTAACAAAATATAATAATGAATATTTATTATTTTTTTAATTTTTAATTTTTAATTTTTAAATTAAATTGGGATGAGATGACAGTAAAAGAACCATATCCTTTATCCTTCTCAAACTCATCCTCCACCTCATGTCCATCAATGCATATGCACCTTAACCGGATTTGAGTTGACTCAGTGGCTCATCTCTCTTTGACTTGACTCACTATACCTTATCCAAGCCTTACTTCATATTATACCACGATTAAGTTGTTATTCGATTTTTTTATTAGTTTTCAATAACTGGATAAGCACATGCATATAATATTTAATAGAAATATTGCTGTATATTGGAGAATATTAATTAATAAAGAATAATTAAAATTTGAAAGTTGAGATAAGGATGTCTTCGAAAAATGGGGTTCGGTCTCAATACGTGAGGTACTTATTAGAGATTATAGAAATAAAAGTTCGTTTTTTGTGTACTAAATATATGATTTTTTTTTAATATATAAATGGTTCGTTTCCATTTGTAATACACAAAAATTGTGGATGACATCTTTAGAAAGATTTTTCTATATAGACATAACATAGTATTTATTTGTAAAAAAGTAATATATATCAGAAATAGATAATATTTTTTTAACAATCTCACAATATTTACTTTTTCTTAAAAAAAAATATTAGGTCAAAATATTTGCGGAGGCTTGCACTACAAGAGCCAAATCCACGCAATAACTGCCAGGTCGAATCGACTAAGATTTGTGTTTTTTTGTTATTTTGGCTTAGCATCCAATCCATTATATAAAATAAAGCAATACATATAATACATACAATTTTTATTTATAATATTAAATAAGGTATATATCATTTTATTATAAATTTAAATAGTTCTCCTATTATTTTCGACCACCTAAAAAACATTATGGCCATCATATTTTTGGACGGTCCAAATTTTTGTATTTTTCTTATCAGTCAACATCTTATACTTTTACTCTTTTCTATCCACAATAAATGTCGTTTTAGAAATTTTATATATATTAAAAAATAAATTAATGCCTATTTTATCCTTAATTAATGAAGAAGAAATATTAATAATTAGTGATAAAAAGACACATCATGTGTATATTTACAAGAAAGGTTAAGAAAATTAAAAAAATAAAATTAATTTCCATCTTGAAAGTTATAAAACGTTATTTATATATAAAAAAAACTACTAAAACAACACTTATTGTAAGGTAGGAGAGACTATACGAATTTAATATAAATCATATTGTATCTATATGTACCACGTTTATTTATTATATATTTTAATATTTTAATATATTAATATTTTCCACGTTTATTTATTATATATTTTAATATATTAATGCGTGAGGATGTATGTTGATTGTGATGGGAAAACATAACCCATAATTTTAAATATAGAATTTGTGGTAAATTCATTTTTTTTTATTTCAATCATCAAAAAATACTTATATGTATATTTATGAACATATAAAATAATATATATAGTCAAGATTTATTTAAATAACATTTTAAAATTATGAACAAAAAGGGAAACTTAGGAAAAAATCAGCTTCATATTAAAATTGAAACCACCAAATAAAATATTATTTATTCTTTAATTATATATTTTAGATTTATTTAAAAATGAAAATTGTTTAATGTGACAAAAAAAAGTTATTGTGATTGTCATATTTTCACTAATATTACTATAAATATATATTTCTTTATAGAATAAAATTAAAATTAAAGAATCAAATAAATTAAATTGATTAGTAGTGTTTTAAAAAATAGAGTTACTTAATAAGTTTATCATAGAAAGCTATTTAACAAAATTTATATAGATCAAGATTAATATAAATAGTTAATTCATAATAAATAATCATAATTTATTTATATAATAAATTATTATAATTTTTGAATTTCATAATAAATAATCATAATTTATTTATATAATAAATTATTATAATTTTTGAATTTATATTATATTTTAATATTTGTGGTGCGAAAAATTAAAAATTACAAAAAAAAAGAAAAAGAAAATGAACTTGATATATTTTAATTAAAGCAAACAAATTCAAATGATTATAAGTATATATGAATATAGTCTAAAAATCTGTCCGGATCCATGAATATACAGAAAAAAGAAGAAATTATATGGAGATTACATTGAGATCCCATATTCCCATTCCCAACCTGGAATCCTGGGTCACGGCACATGTTATTACATAATAAGATCACTCCACACGTACGTACAGACAAACAAGGAAACGGAGGTCAATTTGTCGGCTTCTCAATTGTTAATTTCTTGCCATACCTCGGAAAGGAGTTCTGGGATAACAAGAAGACTGGCCTTCGGATTCCAGACTAAACTCGTGACGCTCAGAAAGACCAAAAGGGGTCATACATTTGTGGCGATTTGGGATCTGGGTGTTGTTTAAATTCATCAGAAAAGGAGAGAAAATAGAGAAGAAAGATGGCAACTGATATGGTGGTTCTGCAGCATGCAGAGGTGGAAAACGGGTGCTGCAAGAAGGGCCCAGGTTATGCTACTCCGCTTGAAGCCATGTCCGGTCCCAGGGAAAAGCTTATTTATGTTACTTGTGTTTATACAGGTATTTTTGGTTTCTTTTCTTTTATTTGGTTTATGTTCATCTTAGTCTCTTTCAATTAACTGTTTTTTTTTTTTTCTATTTTTCTTTTTTTGTGTGTGTTTGTAATTCATGTTTCTTGATCTCAGTTTGATTTGTAGTTCTGCAAGTATTTTTCATGAAATTGTTTTCTTTGTGATTTTGTGGGCTGAAATTACAGTGGATAGAAGAGAGAAGATAAGAGAGAGAAATTCAGAGGGTAAAATCTTGTTTTCCAATTGGAAAATACTATTGAGTTTGCATCTGGATTCAGGGGCTTGATTTGTGAAGAGGATTTGAAATCATAAATGAATGAAATTAGAGGATGAAATCATGTTAAAAGCTGGTTTTAATTCATGTTTTTGGTACTTTTTAAGTTTCTTTCAGTAATTAGTTGAATTTTGGGAATAGAAAGATCCATTTTGCCTCTCATAAGTGAGGAAATTAACAGTTAGTATGAGCAAAAAATTTATTAGCTGTTGAAACTGTAGAATAATTATCATTTTTCTCCCAACAATTTTTTCCATTTCCATTGCTACGGTCGTCTCTAATGCCGAATCTTTACAGGGACTGGAAAGGAGAAGCCAGACTACCTTGCTACAGTCGACATTGATCCGAATTCACCTACATATTCTAAAGTCATTCACAGGCTTCCCATGCCTTACCTTGGTGATGAACTACACCATTCCGGATGGAATGCTTGCAGCTCGTGCCATGGAGATTCATTAGCTACAAGACGCTATCTTGTACTGCCTTCTCTAGTGTAAGCCATCGAGTTTCTAAGCTGCCCTCGACTCGTACTTCTGATATGGATAGGGTGATTATTGCTGAGAGCAATTATTCATTTGTGGTAGTTCATTGCACTTCTTAGAATATATCTGAACTCATATTTCACCGTTTTGCTTAGTTTTACCTAGTATATTTAAGTAAATAAAATTCTTGGAAATGGCGTTACTAGTGTCCGCAATCTAGCTTTCTGTTATAAAAATCCCCTCCTATTCCTCACCTAGGCGCTAGGCTTCCCTCGGCTGACTTTGATTTTTTTCGCAAATTGGCACCACCTAACCCGCTCAGGTACCGCCTAGACACTAATCCGCAGGCCAACTCACCCCTGGTGTGTACGCCTATTACAACTATAGTTGGAGGTGCTATTTGTTGAAATGAGGACAAAAATTACTCAACTTTTTACTTGTTCCTGATAAGAAAAATGTAATTACTGAATAGGTGAGAATGGCTTTTGAGATCTTTTTGGCTGCTACAAATTGTATGCACTACATGCTAGAGAAAGTATTTGTTTGTTCAATGTAAATGTTGTGGAGAACAGGCATCATTTAGGTAGTTTTCAGTTTTCCTTTTCGTGTTTTTAAGGTGTGAAACTTGATAGCACGTTTAGTATGTTTTTGTCTTCAGTGGTGGGCTATCAACGTTTGACATTTGATGTATTTTATATCAGGTCCGGTCGCATATATGCCGTTGATACTCAAAAGGATCCAAGGGCTCCGACTTTGCATAAAATAGTCGATCCCAATGATATATTCCAGAAGACGGGACTGGCATACCCGCACACAGCTCACTGCCTTGCCTCAGGTGAAATCATGGTGTCATGTCTTGGAGATAAAGATGGAAATGCTGAAGGAAATGGATTTCTTCTGCTGGACTCTGATTTTAATGTCAAAGGAAGGTACGCTCAACATTCTATTTATATTTACTTGAAAATAAGTGTCCGGCAGGACATTATTGGGTGAGACGAGAACCATTTTTATCATTGTTCTTTAAAAAATTAATGAATACACAGTAGCATCTCTAATTTCCTTAAACTTCACAAGTAGTTTTCTACACTAGTTGCTAGCGATAATCTTCTCAGATAGTTAAGATATTAACAGATGAACCTTGGCCTATTTTTCTTTATAATAGGTGGGAGAAACCAGGGCACAGCCCCCTTTTCGGCTATGATTTCTGGTATCAACCACGACACAAGACCATGATCAGCACCTCTTGGGGAGCTCCGGCTGCTTTTACGAAAGGTTTCAACCTTCAGCATGTTTCGGATGGTTTATATGGGAGACATTTGCATGTATATAGCTGGCCCGAGGGTGAGTTGAAACAAACGTTGGATCTTGGAAACACGGGTCTGTTACCCTTGGAGGTTAGTATATAGCTCATCATCATTTTCTTGATTTCTACGTCGTCTATTATATGCAAGTAATTAATATTTAATTGCACATGCCTATCTATGTATAGATACGATTCTTGCATGATCCGACCAAGGATACAGGTTTTGTGGGGTGTGCTCTGACGAGCAACATGGTAAGATTTTTCAAGAAGCCGGATGAGTCATGGGGCCACGAGGTATGTGATAAAAACTGGACTTAGTCTTTTCAATCAACGGCTGAACTGAAAACACGTTTTGATTGATGAATCCGAATCAACTGTAGGTATCAATATCAGTGAAGCCACTCAAGGTGCAAAACTGGATTCTCCCTGAGATGCCTGGTCTTATAACCGATTTTCTGATCTCTCTTGATGACCGTTTCCTCTACTTGGCCAACTGGCTTCACGGGGATATCAGACAATATAATATCGAAGATCCTGCAAATCCAAAGCTGGCAGGCCAGGTATTCGTTGGAGGTTCCATCTCTAAAGGTAGCACTGTGGTTGCTGAGGCAGAAGACGGGACAACGTACCAGGTCGATGTTACAGAAGTTCAGGTATTTCTTCCTCATCTACTATGTCAACTAACACTATTTAGGGGTCTCTACTGAATTCTTTTTCGGAATGTATCAAATTTAGGGGCACAAATTAAGAGGAGGGCCACAGATGATACAGCTGAGTTTGGATGGGAAACGGCTATACGTTACAAACTCTCTATTCAGCACGTGGGACCGTCAGTTCTATCCCGGGCTTGTGGAGAAAGGTTCTCACATGCTGCAGATTGATGTCGACACTGAGAAAGGTGGTCTTGTGATCAACCCGAGTTTCTTTGTGGATTTTGGGGCTGAACCCGATGGCCCCTCGTTGGCGCATGAGATGAGGTATCCGGGTGGAGACTGCACATCCGACATTTGGGTTTAAGCTCACTGAATATGTTCGGACATGATTGTCTTAACCATGGTTGCAGCAGAATGTAAATAGCGCACAATAAGCTTGCACAACAAACAGTATTGGACGAGACATAATAAATCTTGATTGTTATGTTACATCACAGCCAACTAGGCTAACTTTGTATCCTTAGTTCAAATATACATGGATCCTCTTATCTTTATCTTATTATAATTTCATGATTTATTCCGTTGGTACAATCATATGTACAGTGTTTGTATTGGCTCCACCCGACATTTTAGGTGAGTTGGACTGTATGTTTTGAGCCCCAAAATGCGACTGGGCCACTTAGCTTGACCAGACAGACCAATAGCCCACAGGCCATGGATGTGTTCGGCTGGACCCAGCCCAATATTTAGCATCGTTGGCCCGGGGGGGTGATCATTGGCCCGTGGGCTCGGGTCCGTCGAATTGCAAGCTCTACTCATGCTTCTCTCTATGTATTGTATTCCCACGTCTAGAAAAAGAGTAATCTTACCAAGAAAACCACAAATAATTATGTTGTTAGAGTGTTGAAAAAAGTTAATCTAACAAATAAACGAAGGGGTATAAGTAAATTAATGATTCTAATAAGATATAATTTTATTTATTTAATAAAGTAAAATAAAATTATACATTGCTCAAACATGACTCTCGTTACTAATGATGATGCTTGCTTCTATAAGTAGAAAGGTTAGTTTAGCATTAGGAGTTATCGTTCCCGGTTCTGGTTTGAACCAACGGTTCCCCCAACGGTTGCAGAATCTTAGCCGTTGGAGATCAACAACTAGTTAATCTCAGCCGTTGATCTTCAACGGCTAAAATTGTAAAAAGACGGTTAGAACAGCCGGTTCGAACCGGAACCGACGGTTCCTCGATCCGAAAAGTAGGGAACTGGAACCGAACTGTGAGTTAGATGTTTTGATTTCAATTTAGAACCGAAAATAGATCAACGATTGAACCGAACTGTTGACCAACGATTCAAATTAACAATTCCGATTCCAAACCAAAACCTTGCCCGCTAGATAATCATGATCCTCTTTGCTTTGGAAGAAGGATATATTACTTATTGGAATTGGGCTTTAAAGGCAGATCATGGTGAGACCAATATTGGGCTGAAGCCCACTCCTAACCACCTAGAAAACCTCATAGCCCAAATCCACGAAAATTTAAGCCGAGGCCCATTTTAGTTTTATTAAATTTGAGCCCAACAAATTAAGCCTGAGTAGAATTCCACCACCTTTTAGGTTCCCTTTAAGTTTTTCAATTATTTGTCTTAATGGAATTCTCTGTATATACAAATTTTTTATATTTTATTTATACAAAATAAAATAAAATTTTTAAATAAAATATAAAAAATTTAAAATTAAAAGAAATTTAATAAAGGTAAAAAAGGTTCAACCCACAGCAAATACTTGAATATAAATTAAATTACTAACTAATAATAATTATATTTTTTAATCTAAAATTTCATTTTAATTTATATTATACGAACATTAAATTAAAGATGATAAAAATTATCAATTTGATACCGCAAAAAAATAGATTAAAATGTGTACAAAACTATTTTTCGTTGTGCAAACAATCATTCAACTCAATAAAATTGAAAATTCCGATACGTGCTTGACAAATTTATAATTTTGATATACCAGTCTGTGTCTCGGTTCTCCTTTATATTGGAGACGAGTATTATTATTGACGAGAAGAGATTGTATTACAATTAATTTTTCTTTTAGTTAATAAAAAATGAGAAATTATTGAACACAGAGAATATTATTTTATATATGTAATATATAATATAAAATAAAATATAAAACAATCACATGATAAGATCAAATGATCTGATTCCTATTATTGGGACGATAGGGTTGTCAGCAGTGATATGCATTCAATATTGATCGATCACCACATATATATACATTATATATACACACACATATATACATATATACATATATATATATATAATCACTAAACGTCAACTGTATGGATTTTTAAATAAAACTGGTATTTGTAGCGACATTTGTCAAAAGAATTATGGCATTAGCTAATCAACAAATATAAATATATATGTAGGCAAATGTATATAATATAGAAAGTCAAAACTCATAATGTATATAGGGTTGTCAAATAAGTCGGGTTCTGAGTTCGAATCTCCGTTTTGGTTGCTGTTATTACAAATTTTGTAAGAAAAATATGAACTATTTTTTTTTTTTTTTTTGTAAAAAATTATAACACAAACATAATCTATTTATATCGCGGGCTTGAACCAGTTCAGTCGACCTAGTTACACCCGAGTAATGAAAAATATAATAAAATTCTATAATAACTTATAAAAACAAATAAATTATGACATGTATCAACGTAAAAATCTCTATAAGTTTATCAAACAATAATTGAAATTAACCGTTTATAATAGTAAATGAAAATTTTCTTATAAAAATACAATTTTTTTATAGAAATATTTGAGAAACTACAACAATTTCTTTTATATATAATAATAATACATGATGTTGGGTTCGATCTAACCCGCCTCTTTTTGTATCATTCGAGTCAATACATTTTTTATCCAAACTCACAAAAAATTAATTCTAACTCACTACATTTTTCTTGACTTCACTCAAATGAAAGACGGACTCAACCCAAATATATGTTTGTTTTGAGATGTGGATGAGAATCGAATATTTTTCCGACATCCAAACTCAATTGATTGTTATTGGTGTGACTTCCATCTTTTATAATTTTTTGAATATATTCATCCTGATATGTCACGAACATTTATATCCCAATACTTTTGGATGTGATTCACTTAACATATTTTGGCCATAATAATAAGAGTGGGTGTCCAAATGATTGCACATGTCACATGATTTAAGATATTACTTATGTAACTATAAAGTATTATTTATTTAACTATAAAATATCACTATTTATTAAGGTAATTAATAAGTAGTAATACACTTAAAAAATATTGATACTTTATAATTAAACAGATAATACTTTATAGTTAAAAAAGTAATACCTTATATCGTGTCACACTTACAACCGTTTCACATAAATTTTTACGTAATAATAATAATATAATAAAAGAAACAAAAAATTTGAGGAATCAGAGGCAAAAAAAATTCCTGAATCCATGGCGCAATGATACAGTCATAAACCAATGTCCATGTTAGTCACATCATCACTTCAAACCCTAGATTCAAGCCTCCTGTTTCGCCGCAACTGATTTTATTGACTTATTAAACCTTATATGACGTTGGATAAAGTTTAATTTTTTTTTTTAATTTTTTTTTTTTAAATAACTTGTTAAGTAATTATTTAGAATATTTATTTTACATTGGAGAGAATTATAATTATAAATAGCCTAAAATTTAAAATGAAAATATATTATCAAAATTATAAACAATCATTTGATCAAAAATTTATATTTATAAATTTTCTCGACTCAACATGATGCGTATTAGTTATCGATACAATGTACATTTATCGTATAATTTATGTTTTGTACAAGAATGTTACTTTAATCCTAAGAAAATGTCTAATCTTGCAAAAGAAGTTTAGAATCATAATCTAAAATTGTTTATAGAATCATTTAAAGTAGTAAAACTACTTCCATCATATGCCCCCTTTTTCTCCTCCCGCCCATGTGATACAGCTTTCATCTTCTAAACCCACCAAACTCACAAACAAAACAATATATATATATATATATATATATATATATATCAAGAAGAAAACTTTGATGTATCGTTGGTGCAATATTATTAGTTTAACTAAAAAATATTACTACTGATTTGTTGTTTTTAAAAAAAGTAGTAATATTTTTTAGTTAATAAGTAATACTTTTAATGAACAAATAATATTGTACATCGGGTGTACGGTGTATCTGATGAACAAAAATTCAATATATATATATATTATATGCATACATGAATGTGTATAAATATATGATAAAAATATATGATACATTGCGCACATATGGCTGAAAATCATAGAAAGTTATTCGATACTCGATTCGAGCTTGTTCGTTTAAAGCTCGTTTGAATTCGGTTTGATAATAATGTCAAACAAACTTGAACGCACTTTTACGTTTGATAAAATCTAAAATTCAACTTGATCTCAAGCTTGGTAATCAAAATTTGTTAAAACAAGTGTAAAATATCACACTACTCGAGCTCGACTTGTGTTCGGCTCGATTAAAACTTGTTCAAGTTTGACTTGATTAATAATTAAACTTATCTAAAATAAAATATTAAAAACTCGATAATATTTCAAACAATTTTAAATCATGATACAATCGGTTCGACTCAACTCATTTATCCTGCGAAAAAAAAAAAAAAAAGTGTAGCAAATATGCTCCGCGTAGCCAGCTTTAGTACAGCAGATTTGTTAAATTTGTGCAAACTCTAAAAAGAGAAAAAGATGACAGATAGCATTGGTCCACAATAAAATTATTAATGTCCGGCTGGCCTAAGAGATTTAAGATGCCGCCCGCCCCCCCCCCCCCCCCCCCCCCCCCCCCCCCCCCCCCCCCCCCCCCCCGCCCCAGCCTGGAATTATTATTAATATTAATATATTTAATGTCAGAAATACATTAAACAAATACAATTTGCACATATATATATATATATTTTTTTTCTTTTTTGTCGCATTCATAAGTACTTCAAATTTAATAGAATTCTAGAAGAGTATGTGAAAATTTCATTAACTCTATTTTCATATATATATATATATATATATATAGTGAGTCTCACATGAAACGGTTGCATCTTTAGTACGATTTAAAATAATGCTTATGTAACTATAAAATATTATATATTTAATTATAAAGTATTACTATTTTTTAAGATAACTAATCAACTGTAATATACTTAAAAAATAGTAATACTTTATAATTAAACAAATAATATTTTATAATTAAATAAATACTATCTTAAATTGTGTTACGTACAATTGTTTTAGAAATTGTTTTGCAAAATATATATGTATATATATATATATAGAGAGAGAGAGAGAGAGAGAGAGAGGGGGGGGGGGGGGGGGGGGGGGCGGGGGGAGAGATCCGCATAGATAGCAGCATGAAAACTTCACCTACGCCAAACAACTATCATATTTGAATGAGCTGTCCAACCAAATTCATATGTCGCCATTGGATATTGGATGTACTATTTTTTAAATTTATGTATAATACTATTAAATTGTTAAAGTTATATTTAATTTTTTTAATTATTAATCAAATTAAACTTTAATCAAATCGGACACAAATATTTTAACAAATTTTCTCTAACAAATTCAAATCGAATATTAAATTTTATGAAAAAAAAATATATTCAAAGAAAAATTAAAGAAATTTTTAACAATCTCAAATCGAGTAACTTGATTTGGAAGAAGTCTCACAATCACAAGAATTGTCCAGCTTCATCTTCAAAGAATCCAACCAAACACAACATATATTTTCTCCCATCAACACATTTTTTTTCTTCCATCAACACATTTTGTTTCTTCTTCAAAATTACTATCAAAGGGGAGAAAAAGTCAACAACGATAAAAAATCATAGTGTACATAAAATTCAAGTGGAAAAAGAATAAATTAAATACAATTAGCAACCCTCCCTTGTGAAATCAGAAAACAGGAAAGAAAAAAGAATTAAATACAACTTGCAACCTTCAAAATAGACCTAACCGGACGCGCCTCGCCAGCTATCCTTGTTCCCATTCGATTACCAAACGATACCATTTATGATCATCTACAGTCCATAGAACTAAATGAGTCTGCAAACCCAGAAGGTTTTGAGGGAATGCTCGACTGTGTCTGACTGTACGAAAGGTCATCGAACATTCTAGAAGTACCTTCATCGGCTTGCCATCTTTGAAGGGCTTGGGGGAGGCTTAAATGGAGATCAATGCCACAGGCTTCATCTTCTTGAGGTTTGGATGGCTTCCACTGCTCAACGAGAGGGCCCAGGACGTTGACTGCATGTCCCATGTCAGGCCTCTGGAAAGGCTCCCGAGCTGTACAGTGACCTGCCAGCTCAGCAACCTTGCAGATGCTTTCATAGGTTTCGTCATCTGGATCAAGAATTGAGTCTATGGATTTTCGAATGTTGTCTTTGCTGATAAGGACCCTACGGAACCATGTGACCAGATGAGCCCTCTCGTCTGGCACATTCTCATCTAGGGCTTTTCTACCCGTAATGATCTCCATTAGAACGACGCCAAATGCATAAACATCAACTTTTGTTGTTACTCTTCCAGTAGCTGTGGGGAGGAAAAAAGAATTTTATGAAATGAGTCATCATTTTTAACCATCCCCTTGTAGCAGAACATATGAAAATTGGAAACAAAAGATCATGATAAGACAAGGGGACAACTCAGAATAAATGTTAATGTAAGAACTATTTCAGGAGCATTCGGGTCAGTCTCTGACTCCCTTACATCCAACACCCGGTGCATTCCACCTGGTGTAGAATCATCACAATTTCACACACCACCATCCATGTTGGTGCGTGTGTGATTGTGTAAATTTGTGGTGGATTCTGCGCCCGGTGAAATGCAACGAATGTAGATGGAATACATCCATCCAGATTTTACAGCCACATATAAAATGGTTCATGTATACCATCATCTGGAAAAGAACTGCAAAACCAAAACAGGATATTTTCTAAATCTATGACTCCTGATCTTAATTACAGCAAGCTTTACAAACCCTGAAATGCAGACTTGTTAAAGCATCTTCAGAAAGAATCTTTCAAAGGTTAAATTGCAGATAGAGCGATAAATGTAGTTAAAGAAACTAATCACAAAGTCTATCGGCCTACTATTTTCACCCCATCTTGCGTATCTAGAACACAGAAGGTCGAGTATTTATTGCAATTGATCTATGAACTAAAACTAAGCTCAGTGTTCAGTAAGCACAAACATAAGCTCAGAATTCACAACTATTGATGTCTAATATAGAGACCTATCAAAAGACAACAGTTAATACAAATCTATAATGTCAAAGAAGCACGGACTAGATTAGTACTTACCAGCATATTCAGGTGCAAGATAGCCAAAGGTTCCAGCCAACCGTGTCTCAACAGAATACTTCCCATCAGGTGCATTTCTCACCAATCCAAAATCAGCAACCTTAGCTCTCATATCATCCGAAAGAAGTATATTGGTGGGCTTCAAATCTCTATGAATGAAACTCTGTTGAGCCAGGCTGTGAAGATACTCAACTCCTCTGGCCACATCCAACGCTATCGTCACCCGCTGTTTCCAAGTCAGAGGCTGGTACCCATGTTCCTGCCATTCGAACAAATGCTGTGCTAAAGTTCCCTGAGGCATGTACTCATATACCAAAAGCCTCTCATGTCCATTTATACAGTAACCCAAAAGGGCAACAAGATGTCTGTGCCTAACTTTGGTAAGAACAGCAATTTCTGCTTGAAACTCATTCATTCCTTTAGTTCCCATTGCACCCGACTCCATTCTCTTGACTGCAATTTTAGTCCCATCATGTAATTCACCCTTGTAAACGACTCCAAATCCTCCTTTACCCAGTATATTCTCTTCGCTGAAATTGTTCGTTACTTGCCTAAGAACCTGTATGGAGATGGTGACATTTCCACCTTCAAAAACAGGCATTTCACTATGATCACCACTACTTTGGCTCTGAAGATCGCTCGGGACTCCAGCATATCCATTTGCTCTGTTTATGCCATTAGCCATTGCCATTTCCTTCCCCTTCTCAGAGCCCTCAACAACCGCAAATCTCTTATGGCGTCTCTTCAAATAGCATTTATAAGACACAAACAAAACAATTCCAACGAAAACTAAAACGGCTATAATCACCCCAACAATCATACCAGCAGAACTAGACTTTTTCGATGATCCAGAGCTCCCTTTTTGTCTGCTAGGATCTGTTCCAGAACCCCCACTACCACCTCCTCCACCATTAGTATCATTCTTACCAAGTAACGAATTTCCACCATATGAAAACTTCACATTAGCAGGAAACAATGGAATTGGCCCAGATAATTTATTATTTGACACATCGAAAGTCTGAAGCTGTGGCAAAGTAGTCAAGGCACTAGGAATCTCACCTGAGAGATTGTTGTCACTTAATACCAAAGTCCTCAAAGAGGTCAGATTCGCAAATGCAGGCGAAATCCTGCCTGAAAACCCCTGCTTTCCCATGGTCACAACTGTCAAATTCTTCTCCTGCGAATCGCAGCTAACCAATCGCCAACCTTTACAAGCATCATTACCTTGCCAAGACTCCGCCAACGACATAGGGTACCCTAAAGCACCTGCAACATCAAGAAGCGCGCTCACTTGCGGATCGCAGGGCCCTGGTTTATCCAAACAAAAGCTGTTAGTGGTCCCTAATGTCGCCTGGACGTTGCTCGGAAACTTAGGGTAAGGACCCTGCAGCTTGTTGTTCTGCAAAGTAATATTAGCAAGCTTCGGCAGATTTATCAAAGAAGGCGGTACTACACCAGTAAGGCTGTTGTCCCTTAACTGCAAATCCACCAGATTTTGGCACTTCGATAAATCAGGAATCCCACCTGAAAAATCATTAGCGTGTAACCAAACCTGAGACAACTGAGTCATATTGGACAACACATCGAGGGTTCCAGATAATCCCTGTCTCTGATTATTGAGCCAGAGATTCTGAATACCCGACCCGGAAAACGATCCGGGCAAAGATCCGGTCAAGTTGTTGTAAGACAGCCTCAAGTTCTGCAAATTCAGAAAAGAGCCGAAAATGTCTGGGATGATGCCAATAATGCTAACATTACTGGCATAGAAAGTATCCAGACTCGTGCTATCAGACAAGTAAGTAGGGATTTCCCACGAACCCAGATTGATGTTTTCACTTATACTGAAAGTCTGAAGATTTGTGACTCCTAGGAGGAAATTTTTGGGGATTGAAGTGAAGTCGTTGTCGTCCAGATAAATTTGCTCAAGGGAAGTCATGTTTTCGAAAGAAGGTAAGACACCAGTTAGAGAGTTTTTCTGGACAGAAAGGGATTTGAGCTGAGAGAGATTGTTGATCTCAGGCGGAAGAGAACCGGAAACGCCAGCGGAGTCCAGGTTGATGCCGGTAACGAAGTTTTCAGTAGGGTCGCAGTTGATGTTAGTCCACTTACAGAAGTGGGTGGACGAGGACCAGCCCTTGGGAGGAGCGGGCGAGAAGGAGGACAGGAGTTTCGACATGACGGCGGAGTCATCGGCGGCGGACAGGAGGAGTAGGCTGAGGAAGGAAAGAATGTATGGGCCGCAGTGGCGGATGGCCATCGGTGGTTGAAGAGCAAAATAATAGAGAGAGAGAGAGAGAGAATTTTGGGGGCGGTGTATTTTGGGGCTGAGCTTTTGTATTTGTAAAGGTACTTTCTTCTGCTGCAAAATGGAGCTCCGCGGAGAAGGGTTTTTTTCTTTCCTTTTTTAAATTTGGTGTAGTTTCGTTTTTCATTTTCGGTAATACCTAAAACTTGCCAGCTGTAAGGCTATAATGCCAATCATAATAGATCCTAATAATATTACTCTTTATATTAATTACTTAATTAAAATTAATTATTCAATATTTAATTTTTTAATTTTTTTGTTGTCATATAGCAGTTTACATTACTCTAATATAAATTTTGCACAACTTTAGCGCTGCACCACTTTAGCGTTTCTTTCCAACATTTTGCACTATTTTCTTCACTAAAAAAATAATATTACATAATAATTTTTATTTTCTTTATTTTTAATATTTATTTTTATTACTAAATATTTGTTAAAAACATTAATGTAATTTTATTTAACATTAAATTTTGAGATAATATTTATTTTATTAATATTCTTAAACTATTATTTTCAAAAAATATATATGTAAAATTGAATATCGGGTAATATTATGCAATTCTATTTAAATTTATATATAATATTTAAAATCTCATATACTTATTTAAATTATATTTTTATTATTATTTAGATTACACATCTTATGACTTTAAAAAACTTGATTTAATTTTAATTTGGATAATTGAGATAAAAAAATTACAATATTAAATATTTAAAAAAGATATATTATAAAGAAGAAAAGGAAACAAAAGTATCCCAATAAAAAATCTGCTGTAAAAGTGGTGCAAAAATTTCAAAAACTTCAAAGTGGTGGAGAGAATGAAGTACGGGTGAAAACTGACGTCAAATGTTAAAGTAGCTTCTTGCTCAAGACCTAATCGATCAAAATTCAATTCCATTTAAAACATTAATGAACCAAATCAAGCTCGCAATTTCAAATTAAAAGCTTGAGCTTCGTTTGACAGTTTGAGCTTGACTACTCATGCTAATTATTCTCGAGCTAAATTTAGTCGAACCTTTTCAGACTCGAGCTCAGCTCGACCCATTATCAACGTTAGTTGTGATACTTGGCATGTCCTTAGGGTTGAATGAATGCATCGGACACTTGCACTTGCATCGAAAAACATAACGAAAAGCAAACTGAATTAGATGGTTGGTTAAAGAATGTCGAACAAAAATAGAGTTTCCAACAAATATTATTCGTCTCTGCCAAAACAGAAAACTATCTGGGCCGATAAACCAGATTAGGCCCAAGATAGGTGAATGGGCCTAGATAGGCCTGGACTCTTTTGTCCTTTTAAGAGCAAGTCTGGGCCTGGGCCTATTACATTGGAAACAATATCTGGTTTCTTGTGTTAGAAAATATATCTGTTATCATATTATTTAAAGTCATTGAATTGTTTTATTTCTAAATTATAATATTATTTAAAATCTAAAATTGAATTATTTTAGTTTACAAAAAACTTATATTTGATTGAATGAGTTAAATCTATAAATAAAAAAATTGTTAAAAATTTGTATGTTTCAGAATATAACATTTTTTTTTTGCAAAACTACCAGCTGAGATAGTTCAAAACAATCAATTATCATAAAAATAAATAAAATTGCGAGTGTTTTTGTATAATTATATAATTCGAAAGTTGGGTTTAAATATTTTGAAATTTAGTTATATTTTTGTAGTATTCGACAATCGTACAAGGAAGGAAATTATATGCACATACACATTCGAGTTTATTATTTTTCTTTTCTTGGATAGATGTTTTTAATATATATTTTTAAAATTTACGAGAGTTTGATCAATTTAACGATCATTACTTTATATAATATGATGTTATTTCATATACCGACGTACATGTGTTATTGAAATAAAATAGGAGATGAAGCATTTCACCAAGATTAAAACCCTAAAATCATTCAAGCACCTCCAACCTGTTCAAGAAACCCGCTGAGATTCTTCACCGACGATCCTTCTCTCTCATCCATGGCTTCCCTCGCCAATTTCTTCCATTTCTTTGCATTTTCTCTCACTTCCCCACACTTCTCACCCCCGTCCATCACCATCTCAATACACCTCTGAATTTCACAGCTATCCACCCCACCCCCCTCATTAATTCTCACCCTCACACCTGTCCCCCACACATCCTCTATTAGCTTCGCATTTGTCCCCTGGTCGAACCACTGCGGAAACGCCACCACCGGAACTCCGAAAGATAGGCTCTCCACGGCGGAGTTCCACCCACAGTGGGTCACGAAACACCCCATTGAAGAATGTGTTAGAACCTCCAGCTGTGAACACCAAGAAACTATTTTTCCCAATCGTTTCAGTTCCTCTATACAGCTCAGCTCTTCTTCGTCTTCTTCGGCTGCTTTGACCTCGTCTTCGTTTACTCGAATGACCCACAGAAATGGCCTGCCGGAATCCAGCAGCCCCTTTGCTATCTCCTCCAATTGTGCCTTCGGCAGTCTCACGAAGCTTCCGAAGGAGAGATAAACTACTGAGGATTCAGGTTTTGTGTTCAACCAATCGAGGTAATCGTCTTCGGATCTTCTGAAAAGATCGCCGCCGAACGACCTGTCGGCGGGATCTTTGCCGTCCGAGAAAGCGGAAGGGATCAACGGGCCGATTCCGATCAGCTCGTACCTATCAATGGCGTTGAGTGCATCAGGCTCCAACGCGTCAAAAGTGTTCACCAGCACTTTCGGCTTCTTCTCTGCATTTAAAATTTCCAGCTTCTCCTTCATCAGCAACCGGAATCTCTCCGGCGTTGACGGAAGCAGAAAGGACGGAAGATCTTTCTGGGACAGTACCGGCAGGTGGGGCAGCTGAATTTCGTCGGAACCAGCATCGATCTTCTCCTCATATCCATTGAAGTAGTAGTAATATATACACAGCACTGTAGCAGGTTCGATCCAGAGAAGCGCGCTCGGGATGTGGAACTCACGCGCCACCTCCGCCGCCCATCCGAAGAGGTGGGAATACACGAGGTAGGTGACGGGGCGGCCTTCGCGCTCTTCGTCATTATTGGTGTGAAGATGTTCTCTCAGGGCCTTGGCGCCGCGGGTTTTCATCTGGTGCATGTAATCCTTCCCGTCGCCGCCGGGCTTCAGCCCGTCGTCGTAGCCATCGGAAAAAGCCACGAAATTCAGGCTGGCGGGAGCATCGTCGCCGCCGGGGGCAGCGGATTTGGCCATGCGCTTCCATGCGTAAACGCTGGTGAAGAATGTGACGTGAGTGCCGGTGCGGAGGAGCTTCTTGGCGAACTGGAGGGCGGGATTTATGTGGCCTTGCGCCGGGAAAGTTGCTAAGAGGACGTGACGGCGGCCCATCTTTTGTGCCTGTAGTCACTGTAGTGGATGGAGATGGCAATCTTCATGGCCTGCTGGCATATATATATATACACATATATATATATATGTATATATTTATTTATTTATTTATTTATTATTGCATGCCGACACTTTTGTGCAATATGTCCAATCTTTGGTCTAAATTTTTGTTGTATTTTATTTTATTTTTTCAAACTAAAAGACCACATGATATATTTATATGTACTCAAATATTATCAATTTGCAGTTTACATTTGTGTCAAATAAATTAATGAACATATAATCAACTAATATTAGGGTTTAACAAAATATATGATAATTAAAGTAAAGTAATTAACAAAAAAAGTTTAGTGTTACACTTTGGTGCTCGATATATTTCAGCTTGGTAATTCAGACGAATAGTAAGTTAAAATTTAATATTTTGTAGTTAATTTTGTACGAATTTCTTAACGCTATTGAATGTTGTTATTAATTTATAGGGTGACGAACGACTTCCTCTCCAATATATACGAGTGGACAAAACTTAAATTAGGATTCCAACATTTGAGCCTAGTCATAAAATTCATCAGAAATCTTGAATTTTACGTCGATCAAAACAACGAATGTATACTTACCTTCAACGTGGATACATTTGAAATCTTCTATTTTCATTTGCCTAAAGAGGCCCTGTCCATATTTCAAATTGATGACCATGCCTTATTTATTAATTATGACATTTTCCTTTGGGTAAATATCGAAATATTTCAAATATTGGATTATTTTTCTAATTTATTTCATTCCATTTGTCATTTATCATCAATGTTTTTTGTGCACTAAAAATGTAAAAATACGTTCAAGCGTTTAATATATATATATATATATATTATCTTGTGTTCGAATAGTTCAATATTTTTTCAATATTTTCCATAGATTTTAATAATATATGCGAGCTCTCATATTAAGGGACCGAAAGATATTTGTTCTAAAAATTCATTAAAACATTGTAAATATCTATACCAATATAATAAAAAATAAAAATTGGTCTCAAAATAGTAACCTTGTTTCAATATTTCAGGTTTCCAAAGTAGAAATATTGTTTGAAGAAATGATGAGTCATTTTTTATTATTTATATTTAATTTTCTTCCTTTTTTGGAGAATTTTTTAAATTTTTTAAAATACAAATAATTTTTTTCATCATTTTTTACGTATAATATATATTATATTAATCATCTTTTCACCATTTGACAATTTTTTGACATATGCTATAATGATGCATTAGATTTGAAAAATAAAATTATTGTATGATTTGACTCTTTGAGTTGAATTTTAATATTTATTATGCAGTGGATTATTTGTATTATATTTGAGCTGCAAATAAATACTAACTAATATACTTAAAAAAACGTATTAAATAATTTAATTTTCAATACAATTTATCAACTTTTTTATTGAAACAAAACTCTTATCTTGAGATAGGAGAGATATATATGTTTACATATCTTTACCAATAAAATAATAATATATTTTAAATATTGATTCACGCAAAATTATATTATATATTTTATGTTATTTTTTTATAATATTATAAATCATGTATCGTACAATAATAATACTAGTTCAAACATTTAATACGATGTTCATACTTTCTTCAAATTTCTATCCATCTCTATATATTCATCCATTTTTCTTTTCTTTTTTAAATTATAAGACTGAGTTTTTCACTATATAATTGTTTTCGTCTAAACAATATGAACATTGAAAAATAATAATAATAATAATAATATTAATAATAATAATAATAATAATAATAATAATATTATTATTATTATTATTATTATTATTATTATTATTAAAAAATAAAAAAATAAACTCCCTGTTGACTGACGGGTGTACCCGAAAGTTTGGAGAAGAAAAGAGTATTTAATTTTGACCAAACAAACTGTTTGGTTAGGTGAGGGTTTTCATGTGTTCCTTGAATTTTTATTTGAACTGAAATTTCTAGTCCCACTGGCAATGTGACCCAAATTATGTTGTTTATGGGACTGTTTCTTTAAAAAAATTATATATATATATATATAAATATATTGAAGTATAAAAATTTAGGTGAAAGTTAATTTAAAATGAATTTGGTAATGAATATAAAGTGAGTCTTTTGTGCATCAAGTGCATAGTACATCCGATCTACAGATTCACTTGTTTTATAAAATAGAATACTTATTTATTTGAAAAAATATTTCTACTTTTTTTTAAGATAACAAACAACTATTATAATTTTTAAGTAAACAAATGGTATTTTAGTCAAACAAGTAATATTGTAGATCACGTTATACAATGCATTCGATGCACATAAGTATTTGCGACAAGGCAAATACAAAACAAAACAATAAAAAAATCACTTTTTAGGGTTTGCAAACCCTATATTAGTTCATTGGTTTGTTTGTCAATTGATTTTTATATTGGTTTATGTATTTATTTTTATTTGTTTTGTAATTATAATTATGTAGCATTCTATGATAAAATATTTAATATATGATCCCTTGATAACCAAAGATGATCTCATATTACATTTTTTATAGAAATCTAATTTTCTTATTTGAATATTTTTATAATATTTTAAAAAATAAAAACAAAAAAAAAATATTTATAATATAATTTTGAGTAAATTAATATTTAAGTAACTCAGAATTATTGTATTACTTTATTAGTAAATGCATGTAATATATATATATATATATATATATAGTTTTGTATTAAAAAATAAATTCCTTCGATCTCAAAATAAGAGTTTTGTTTCTATAATAAATTGATGAATTATAATAAAAATAAATTATTTAATAAGTTTTTAAAAATTATTAGTTAATATTTATTTGCAGCCAAATATAATACAAATAATCTAATACACAATAAATATTCAAACTTAATCCAAATAATTAATAAAAAGTCATTATCTGCTTTGAATCTAATGACTTATTTTAATATATGCGACATTGGTGCCATATTAAATATCGTGAAAAAAATAACTTATTTGATATATTATACGTTAAAAGCGAAGTAAAAATTAAACATTTCTTTATATTTTAATAAATTATAAATATATTTCCAAAAAAAGTCATCTAATTAAATTCTAACACATTATTTGTAGATCAATTCACTTTTAAAATTTTTTTTAATTAAATTTTAGTTTTTAAAACTACTTTAGTATTAATATTAACATAAATTGAACGAATATATCATTTTAACTCATTCCTACGTCGTTTCAAAACTCTTACATAAGAGGAACTCATCTTTCCTTATTTAGTAAATGAATCTTTAATTATAAATCCCCTCTGCTCCAAATAACCTAATTTCGTATATTTTTTAACATATTTGAACTTTTATTTTACTATTAACAACAACACACCTAAGTGTAAAATAAAATTATTAATAAATATTTAAAGTGCATTATAATATTGTAAAATATAATATCAAATTATTATTTAAAATAAATAAATACAATTAAGAAATTTGTTACGAGCAATGGGGTTTGCAATTTGCTACATGAAAGTCAATGTTGCTAGTATATAGTTAGGGGTGTCAACGACTCGAGTCAAATATATTATTGTTTAAAATTGTTTGAAATATTATTGATTTTTTAATATTTTATTTGAGATTGGTTTGAATATTCATCGAGTCGAGCTTTTATCGAGCCGAACACGAGTCGAGCTCAAGTAGTACAATTATTTTAATGAATTTTGTTTAACGAGCTTAATGTCACGAAATTGGGCTTCTTGGGCCACTTTTGCACTTAGACTTGGGAGGTTCATGCCTTACTAAGCCTAATCTTTGAGCCCAAGGGCTTGGCCCACATTGTTAACCCCCTGTACATAGAACTCTCTAGAATATTAGGGTTTGAGAATATTCTAGAGAATGTGTATATGTATAGTAAGTTGTAGAGAATTCTAGAGACTTGATCTCTACCGTAGGATCTAACCGATCACCACCGTCCATTAAGGAGGTGGAGTAGTATAAATAGGGGTCATTCCATTCATCTGTAATCAGCAAATTTTCAATAAAGTTTTGATCAAGTTATCAAGTTCCTATAAAGCATTCTCCAAGAGAGTTTGAGTGAATATTCCTTTTACTTGTTTTCCTTACTTTCTTGCCAATACTTTTGCACACACTAAGTGTTCGAGTGAGGCTGACTTAGCAACCGCGAGGGGCGGAAATAAGATAAGGCCGCACGGTTCTTTGTTAAGAGAACAGGTCCGTGACATTAAGCTCGAGTCGAACTTTTAATTTTATTAAACATAAAAATGTGTTCAAACAATTTTTTAACAAACAAGCTCGAATTAAGTATCAAATCACTTAATTTATTTTTCATCGCTACGTACAATTCCTTGTCGACAAAATAATTGATGGGAGGTGTAATAATTGAGGCTGGGGCCACTTAAAGTACATATCAAAAATAATTACACGTGGAATATTAAAAGAGCTGCACCTTTTTTTTTGTTTTTGTTTTTGTTTTTGGGGATTGCACCAACTTTTCTTGTTGGTTGTTTGTTATAGAACCGGTGGGTGAGACCAATATGTATGGTCAGAATTCAGATGATTTATTTATTTATTTATTTTCTTTTTATTGAAATTGATTAATAAATATTGGTGTTAATTTATGTTCCATTAAAAAAAATAAGCGTGAAATTAAAGTTTATGTTTCGAATTGATAAATTTAGAATTTTTTTTAAAAATATAATTCTGAATGAATAAAAAATTAATATTTAAAGTTAGCAACTTAAATAAGGTAAATTCTTGAAAATGAATGAAATACAGATTGTCATTGCACAAAGGAAAAATAAGTAATCGATCTTTAACAAAGAGTAATTGATTTTTCGATAGGACAATCCAATGGTGTTTTGTGTTAGCCTAGAGTTTCAGAAAGCCCTTTTCAAGGCCCCTCATGACTGATCTTCCGCCGGAATGGAATAGGAAGGAGTGGCCCTCACATTTGCGCTCACACATTCCACTTGTTGCATTTGGCTCTTTCTAGGCACGCTTTGCACTTGCGCTCACACATTCCACTTGTTGCATTTGGCTCTTTCTAGGCACGCTTTGCACTTGGGATATTGTACGCATGTACCAAACATATGCAAAAACTTGGGTACATCCTGGTATTTTTTATATGTTTTGAACATACACAAAAAATTATGTCCACTACGAGATTAAATAAGATAATAAAGTTTGTAATTATTTTTATTGATTGAGTATTCTAATTTGTGGTCTTATAGATTAAAACAAGTAAATTTAAATACTTTACAAAAACTAGTTTGCCAAGGCAACTTTGTAATTTTTTTGAATTTCCAGAATTTTAACCTCAAGTTGTCTCAACTCCATTTCAATTCTAAGTTCAAAATAGCTGGGTCGAACCCAATTTCAGCATAACAATTCTAAGTCCAATTAGCTTGGGTCGAACCCAATTTTGGCTGAACTCATGTAAGGACCAACCATATAGTCCCAATTCGTACCTTAGCCCAAACTCAACTCAAACCAACATTACTCGTATGTAGTTTTTGGCAAGATTATAGGTACATGTGCCATAATTTCACTTTAAAATCAAAGATGACAGTTTGAACCCTAGTCAACAGTTCAATTAGTTGAACTGTTTCGAATCAGAACTGAAATCAAAATAAAAAATTAGTTGGTTCAGTTATGTTCTAGAAAATCAAAAGTGCAATTCGAGGAACACTGAAATTGAGTGAGGACATGAATTGAATATGATATATATTAGTAGAACTATATTACAGGAATTAAAAAAAAAAAAAAAGATTTAAAAACTATGATAGAAAAGATAGATTTATATCCATGAGCCCTCCTATAATGTAGGATAAAGTTGTGCATGCAGTTATTGAACTGTTTCAAATTAGAACTAGAACCAAAATAAAAAATTAGTTGGTTCAATTTTGTTCTAGTCGGAAGGTGCAATCCAAGAACACTTAAATTGAGTGAGGACATGAATTGAATATGTTATATATCAGTATAACTATATTACTATAATTAAAAAAAATGATTTAAAAACTATGATAGAAAAAATAGATTTATATCCATGAGCCCTCCTATAATGTAGGATAAAGTTGTGCATGCAGTTATTGAGTCTAACTAGATTTGAGTTTATCATGAAAACCAATTCAGTCAGTTGAACTGTTTCAAATCAGAATTGGAACCAAAATAAAAAATTAGTTGGTTCAATTTTGTTTTAGTTGGAAGGAGCAATCCAAGAACACTTAAATTGAGTGAGGACATGAATTGAATATGTTATATATCAGTAGAACTATATTACTGGAATTAAAAAAAAAAAAAGATTTAAAAACTATGATAGAAAAAATAGATTTATATCCATGAGCCCTCCTATAATATAGGATAAAGTTGTGCATGCAGTTATTAAGTCTAACTAGATTTGAGTTTATCATGAAAACATAAATCTGAAGATCAAGTTTATCATTAATACGTGTGTATCTATAAATATATATATATACACACACACCTGTGTGTACATATACATACATCCCCTACGCAAACCCTAATACCATAAATTGGCTATTGGGACATGGCCTCTGAGGAGCAGAGAATGAAAAAGGCCGCCGCAGCTGGTAAGAATCTCAAAGCTCCGCCATATGTTCCTGATAAGAATCTCAAAGCGCCGCCATATGTTCCGCTTGATGTCATAGAAACCATCATGTATGGGTTACCAGTTAAGTCCCTTCTTAGGTTTAAAACTGTCTGTAAATCATGGGAAGCGACCATCTCCGATCCGCGATTCACCCATACTTATACTATCCAACAACCGGAGACCCATAATCTCTTTCTCACCTGGGTTTTGGAACCAAGCCCTACAATGATAAGTTATTCTTTGATCAAACTGGAAAATGGAAAACCTCAGATTACATTAAAGAAGCTGGTACAGCCATTAGGTCTGAAGGCCAGGACTGTGTGCTCTTGTAATGGTATAGTACTCTTGCAGGGATGGGAGTCCGGAAACCTGGAGTTGACTCTATGGAATCCGTTTATTGACAAGCAAACTACAGTCCCTGACAGCCCCTTTAATTTTCATCCTGTGCTCAACAGTTGCGGCCTTTATTATGACCCAAGTATTGATGATTACAAGGTTGTTGTAATTTCAGATGAGTGCTACTCAGTTTTCTCGTGTAAGAGTGGGAGTTGGGGTGGGAAAAGACTACATTCTGACGAGCACAGAATGTTGTTCGATGCAGTGTTTTTTGATGGGTATTTCTACCTTTGTCGTAGCGGGGAAATCGAATGTTTTGATGTCATGGAGGGGGAGTGGAAGACGGTGCAAGAGCTCAAGTATGGTGAGGAGACAGACGCCGAAACAGACTGCTTGATTGTAATGTCGGGGCGTTTGTATTTGTACCGCTGGAGCATATATGGGACAAGGCTTCAAGTCTTGGTGATGGAAAAGAGGCAGAGGCAGAATTGGAACGGTGCAGGGTGGAGGGAAGTGATCAAGATGGAGAGACCAGAGCTGGATTCCATAACCGGAAGGCCGATAATGTTCATCGGCCCGGTGTGTTTGACAAATGAAGATGATGTTGTGATACGTGCGGCGGGTTTGAGATTCCTCATATACAATACCCGTGACAAGAGATTTGAGGACACTTCTGATATCTTTTACTACAGGATACTCTTACGCGGGGAGAGCTTAGCCTTTCCACGGCTCCACTCTTGATTCATCCATTTGTTATGTGGAATGCAAAAAAGAATGTCTATCAGGGTTTCTCTTCCACCAGTACCATGGTTCTAAAAATCAGCTAGGCGCTCCTAGGCCGAATCGAAATACCCCAAATCGGTCAATAAATGCGGCTAGGTGATTGGGCGACGTCTGAGTCCGCCCAGACGCCTGGTGCACAACCGCCCAGTCACATAGGATTTTTCTTTTTTTTTTATTATTATTATTTTTTTATTTTTAGAATTAAGTTATAATGTCTATCAGGGTTTGAAATTTTTTGGTTCGTTTGAAAATGTTTATTTGTTTTGTAATTTTCTATATTTGGAATTAGAACTTGTTATTTGGGAGATTTGCATTTCGATTTTGATGGTGTTGTTAATTTGTTATTATGACTAATTAACTAGGTGACAACTTATATGTTTTGACATTTTTACTTATATTATGATATTATACATGTTAATATAAATTAATTAATTTTAGTATATCCGTCTAGGTCCCGACTAGACCCCACCTAGGCGCCTAGCAAATTTTAGAACATTGACCTATACAACTGAAAGTGTAAGTGTTTGTTTTGAATTTGAAACTTTGCATGTAGTATGTTATTTTCTACCCGAGTAAAGTAGAGCTCAGAAAAGGTTAATTTATGCAATTCAGAATCTATTTTAAACACGCCATAGAAATGTCTTAATTATCTATGAAGTTTTGAAAAAGTGTTTCCAAAATAATATAAAATGTCTAAAGAATCATTAGGCCTAATTTTTTTTAAGTTGATCAAACTGAAAATTGAAAACGTTAGATATTTTGATGTTTTTTAATTTTCAATTTATGTATATATATGCATTGCTATGCAAGCATTCATCACATATATATATAACACACACATATGTACTATATATAATTATATATACATAAATGATTTTATTTAATTTATTTTTTTTGTTTTTCTAATTATGTGTATATATATATTTATGTATAATTAATATTTATATATATAATTTTATTATCTTTTAAATTATAAATATTTCGATAAAATAAAAAATTGTATTTATTTATTTATAATATTTTACCACATATTATATTAAAATTAAAATGATCAAATTTCACAAATGAATTCATACATAACATATTTTATATAGAATTTTTATTAATAATGATATATTTTATTTATTGAATTAAAATTTAAGTAAATAAATTTTAAATCGACAAAAATAATTAAACAACATCAATCCCACTGATGTTTTCAATAAAACCTTAAGGGCTTGACATTTTCAATATTTTTTTAAGTAAACAAAAATATTTATTTCTTTATAATATTTTAACAACAATGTATATTAAAAATATTCTTATGAAAATATTATAAATATATTAATACAAAATATAATTTAAAAGAAATTTGAAAAATGAATTATTTTTTTTTTTTGTGTAACGACCCGAATATTTATTTAGAAAACTATTAATTTACTACAAATTTTTAATAATAAAAAGTAAAATAGGTTACCAAATAAAAAAAAATGTAAATAAATATTAAGGAATTTCATCCTAATAACTAGGTCGTTAAAGTAACCCTACTACATTAAAATTTATAGCAGCGGAAAATATAATTGATTTATAACATATAATTAAATAGTAAATTACAGTTATAAACAAGTAGACACATAATATATGCTTTGGTAAAATTAAAAGAGAACCCTATGGCATAAATTTTATCCAAGCACTACAATGAATTACTAGATTTTATGATACTACATTTTTGTATGTCGTAACCTCAAGTAATTATAACCAATAATATATTTTCAAAAACAAAATTAAATAATAAGCAGTAGCATAAAGACCTAAACAACAAGAAATTGATTTCTCATGCCCATTAACCCAACAAACAATTTATTCTAAAATGAGTTCGTAATTAAAATCAACCTAGTCATGCCACTAATTAAATAATTATTCAATTTGAAAAACTCATAATTTCATATAATCACGAAAGTAGGCATAAGCATTTGTTTCCTAAGATAAGTTTGAAGAAAAACATAACAAACCCTAATAAAATTTCAATCGTTTATGAATAAAATGTAACCCATCATTCAAAAAAGAGAATAATAAAAATATGCTTCATCCGCCTGCTCCCGTCACCTTGACAAACTCCCTATCCTGAAAAGTAGGAAGGAAAAAGGGGGTGAGCTACACCCAGCTCGTGAGGTTCAGGCTTGTCAAAATTAAATATAGAGTAGTAAAAGCATAGAATGAAAGCAACATGAGCGTATCAAATCGTAACATTTCGTATCAATAAATGGCCAACGTAACATAGGTGGATCAAATTAATGATCCCGTATCAGTTTGGATCAAATTAATGATCCCGTATCAGTTTGGATCAAATAATGATCCCGTATCAATTTGGATCAAATTATGATCCCGTATCAGCGTATCAATTCATATAGCAATCATAACATACTTAAACATACAACATATTTAATAATGACATGCCATAAAAGGAACCTCACCTCTTTCGTGACTTCTCGTAATATAAGAAAAATCTCATGCAAGTGATATGTTTCTAATACGTGCCTTATCTCCTCGCCTGAAGTTCTAAAATACCTAGATCATTCATGTTGAAGGAATGCTAGGTTGTATTTATAGGTTTGGCAAGATTTAAATCTAGATGTATCTTCTAAACAAAATCTGTATCTGTATCTAATCTTCTAACTAATTGAGAGAAAATATCTCTTTTTTTCCTAGCAAAAGGCTAACCTCCGTACCCATAAGATTCTAAGAAAAATATATCATATCTTGACTGAAAATTCTATTATATATAATATGGGCTTAGAGAAAAGTAACTTACGGTCCAATAATTCTAATTGAAACAATAATAAGCCCACGTAAAAATAAAATAAAATTAATCAAGAAAATTAAATATTGCGTAAAAATAATCGGGTATTACATTTTGGTTTTTAAAAAATATATTTTAGGCCTGAAACCATCGGTTTGAAATTGGCAGTTTAGAATCGAAACTCGAACCGACAATTTGGAACAATTAATTTCTAGAATCGGCTATCCTGAAATTGAAACCAAACTAACCACATTTTAGTTTCGATATCAATTTCATTCAGAACCAAATCAATAATTCAATCAAATTGTCATCAAATATTCGAATTGTCGCCACAAATTCGAATTGTCATTCCAATTATAAATCAGAAGAGTCTCATATCTAACTATGGCTCTACAATTGAGCACAAAAGTCACTCTATTATCTCTAATGAAAGAATTTTCTCAAATTATTATTATTATTATTATTATTATTATTATTATTATTATTATTATTATTATTATAAACCAAAGTAATTTAGCCAACACAAACAATTGACTCATTTGTTTATAACCCACAACGGATTGTTAATGTTGTAGTCCAAACGTAACTTTATTTGACATGAAAAGAATTATAATTATTAATAATATAATATATATATATATATATATATATATTATTTTATTTAGTCGACGTGAAAAGAATTTATAATATAATTTTGGTAAATGGAGTTGTAAAAGATGGTGGTGAGCGCGTAGAAACACACGGTGGGGTCAAAGCATTTCGAACCCTTTTTGAAACTCGAAACGCAGTTCCCTGCTTCCCCACATCTGAAAAAAGAGAAGTCTGTGTATGTGCAATAAAATCCCTATTTCATAGTTCAGATTAGAAATTTCCCAATCCAAAGCAATAATTAATTGAGGAAAAGGGAATCCGGCCATGTACTTCCATTCGCATACACGAACATATATAGATGCGCGTATACAGCGGTGAAATCTATATATTTTTCCCGAAATTCGGAACGTGCAGCGGCCGCGGTTCAGATCTGAGTTTCTTTGGTGAGCACGCTTTATGAATCGCCGATTCTGTGTGCGTCTGTGTTGGTGGTGTAAGTAATGAGGAAATCAATTGGTACCTGCGTTTAAATGATTGAAGAAGTTTATAAGATGAAGTATTGGATATGGAGATTTTTTTATGAAGGTGCTTTGTGGTTTGGGAATTTGTTTAGTGGAATACTATGGATCGGTGCTTCATTGCTTATTTGTGCACTTTTTGCTGGTTTCGGTTTTATTCTTTTTATTTTTGTTGTGGGGGAGGGGATGATTTGCATGTTAACGTTTTTGTGGAATATTGATTTGGAATTTGACTTGTGGATATTAGTTTTCTATTGCTAGTTTTTGCACATTTTGCTGTTTTGATATATATATATATATATATATATATATTTGTTTGGATGATTTGGAAATAAAATCCGTTTGTTGTCGAAGTATAATGCCTGCTTATTTCAAGTCCAATGTGCAAGCTCTTGTCAAAAACTGTTGTATATTAATGATAACAGAATACTTACTTAATGGCAATTACAGCCCATTGTAGAGATTTTGATCACAGTCGTTTTATTTCTATTCCAGTAACTCTTTGTAAGACTATCATTTTAGTATTTTACTTTAGTTATTTGACATATTTATCGGTAGCTGTCCTAAGTGAGTGCTTTCTATCTATGGTTGCTACTTTTTGGTTTGATATATCTCTAACTTTTGGTGGTTCTCGTTTGAAACTGAAATTTTGTTTCAACATCTATTTGACGCATTATCTAGACAACACAGCTGTTTCTCCTTTTATTGGATATTCAGTGGCTGGTAGCAATGATAGAGACTAGAGCCGTCAAGACGGGCTGGCGTGGCGGGGCGGGGCGGGCTGCTAAAGCACCAACCCAGCCCAACCCACCAACATGTTACAGGCTTGGCGGGCCAACACACGGGCCGTCGGAATTGGGGGTGGGGGCCAGAGGGCGGTGCTGGCGATGCCGATGGCCGTCCGAATTGGGGTGGGGGAAGGTGGGGGCAAGGGAGGGTGGTTGTGGGCTATGGCCGTGTCATGTTCGTGAGTCTCATGACTGAGATTTGGGCATCCGAGGGATTTGGGAATTGGGGGGAGATAATAAATTATTAGTGAATTGGAGGTTTAGACTTCCAGTCGTCACTTTTGTGACTTGTGAGATAGGGAGAGTAGGTTGGTTATGGGAAGGGGTGGGTCATGGGTGGGGCCGTGGTGTTATGATCCCGACCCCAACCCGTTTCAACCCGCGGCCCACGTGAGCCAGCCCGCTGCGGGCCGCCAGTTAGCAGGCTGTTAAATTCCTAGCCCAACCCACCTGTTTTGCGGGGCGGGACGGGCTAGCTCGGCGGGCCTAGTCCATTTTGACAGCTCTAATAGAGACAATTGATGGAAAGGTTTAAAGTGGTGTGATTCAACCTGTTTGATCCTATTCCTCAGCTAGATTTGTGATACTCTCTCATATGCACAGTATCCATATTGATGTGTTCACCACTTGGTGGGGCGCTTTATGTTAATTCTATCAAACGAAGTGGATTCTTTCAAATGGAATAGGAGTAATATAAAAATGGCATACAGACTCTAGAATGTCGTACCTCACTTTTCAGCACTTCAAGAAACAAAAGGATCATTCGACTTTGTGCTGTTAGAAGTGCAGATTCGATTTGCGTGTTGAATTTGATCACAACTCACTGGATAATTCCCGACGTTGAAAAATTCCTCATTGTGCTGCCTCCTTATTGTCACTGTAGATTCAAGCTCATGCTGAAGATATATATTGCTTATTTGAATGACTTATTTCTTGAGACTACATACAGGGTCTCAAATCTGCATATGTACATGAACTTGCATGAAATAGACTTGCGATATGGTTTGTGCCTCCCTGTTTTATTTCCTACATGTGTAAGTGCAATTGTGTTAAGAACTATTTCCTATGAAGATTAACATTGTTCTGAAATCAGGTTAAATAGGCCATTCACTTTGTTTTAACAGCACCAAGATTTAAGATTTTCATGGGTTATCTTTGTTGAAGACTTTATTGTGATGACTATTTCCTAATATTTGGTCTTGTAAAGGAAATGGCCCGCTCCCCTGTTCTATTACAACATTGCAACACCTTTAGAGGAACAAAAATCCCATGTCTTGAATAGTGTGGGACCGTGGGTAGTAACTTGGATTTTTTTCTATCAAGAGCTATAAATTTTTGACGTCTATTAACTTTCTTGCTTCTGCATGATCATGAAGCTTATTATATTTGATTTATTGTGGATTTGTTTGTGATCATCTTGCATACTTCAACACAGATTATGCTTGTTATCTTGTCTGTAGGAATTGTGGAAATTGTTTCACCCAGGACAATCGTTACAGGCAAATCACGTTAAAGCTTAAGTACTGAGAAATGGCAGGTGGAATGTCAAGTTTTTGGGGCCCTGTGACATCTACTCATGAGTGGTGTGAGGCAAATTATATCCACTCTTCCTATATAGCCGAGTTTTTCAACACTATATCTAATGTTCCATGCATCATCTTAGCACTCATTGGTCTTGTTAATTCACTGAGACAGCGTTTTGAAAAAAGGTTTAGTGTCCTTCACTTATCGAATGTGATACTTGCCATTGGCAGCATGCTATATCATTCCACACTGCAGCGGCTGTAAGTTTTTATTTTTTGTATTTCCCTTCTACTTTACCTATTTGAGTTGATTGTATGGACCTGTAATGAGCATAAAGGTTTTAGTGGAGCTCCTTCTCTATTTTATGTTTTCTAATGAACCTGATTTCTTTGGGATATTATATCACAATTATAGTAATACTCACGCACGGAGGAACCATATACTTTTCAAACCTTTATTTATGCCTGATAATAAACCCACTATCATATTTATAAGTGTGTGTATAGATATTTATATATTTATTTATTTATTTATTTATAGAGGATGAGTTTCTTGCTTCAAAGTTTAGTTGAGAACAGGATGATATGCAATCTTATAATTTTAGACACCTTCATATATCTTTGAATTCTATGATAAGTATCATATTCTCTTTCCATTCAGATTATAACCTATAACTTTTTTTATCACTTGCATCGATACAATCATGTGACCTGCTGTAGATGATCCTGTACTAGAAAAGGAAGGAGAGAAGCCTTAGGATGTTGCAATACTTTTAGCTTGAGTAATCTCATAGGCATGTTTTTAACTAAATAACTTCTAATTCACTTTGAATTTAATTTCAGGCAACAACAAGGGGATGAAACACCTATGGTGTGGGAAATGCTCCTCTACATCTACATCCTCTACTCTCCCGATTGGCACTACCGTAGTACAATGCCTACGTTTCTCTTCCTCTATGGTGCCCTATTTGCCATCGCACATTCACAAATCCGCTTTGACATTGGTTTCAAGGTGCACTACGCACTTCTCTGTCTTCTTTGCATTCCCAGGATGTACAAATACTACATTCACACAGAGGACAAAGCAGCTAAGCGTCTCGCCAAGTTTTACGTCGGCACCCTTGCGATCGGGACTTTCTGCTGGCTAGTCGACCGTCTGTTATGCAAATATGTCTCACAGTGGCCTTTTAATCCACAGGGCCATGCCCTGTGGCATGTTTTCATGGGTTTCAACTCATACTATGCCAACACTTTCCTGATGTACTGTCGTGCTCATCAACGAGGTTGGGACCCGAAAGTGAAACACTTTTTGGGAGTTTTACCTTATGTGAAGATTCAAAAACCGAAAGCTCAGTAGTGGAAAGTGCTCTTAATGATACAAGCATTGCTTTTGTGAAAGTGAGCACGTGCTTGGTACTGGATGGTGAATGAAGATTCATTATCTTATCTTTTCTTTTGTTTTTTTTTTTCTTTTTTTTTCCCCTTTTTTGGTCTTTAATTTGAAACATGTAATGTAAATGATAGATGGGAGTAAACTTGAATGGTGGATAGCATTTAAATTTTGGCTGTAAAATTAGCGTCTTGTGAGGTAGCAATTACACTCCCACTCAAGATTACATGAAGTAGGCGTAATTTATTGAGTTCCCAATATTTTGTTAGCTGTCAGGGAAGCGACGAGAAAGAAACGTGTTTATTGTCTTATTTTGCATTTGGTGCAAAATGTGTATGCGCACCGGTGGAAGCGCTTACCGTGTTTTTTGAAGAAAACAATGTTGTGAGGATGAATTAGCTGCCCTGTCTATTTTCTGCCATATGCATCCTACACCCAGTGTGCTATATATTGAAGGTATTCACTACACATGCACACACTTCAACGCTATGATGTGGAGTTGTGTCAATAAATGGTACAAAAATTCCGTACATTGTGCATAGGTTCAAGTCAGCCTTTACTATCTTCTATGATGTCTTAACTTAAAGTAAACAGCCAATTTTTCCTGTAGGGTATTAATGAATTTTGTCAAGATGCTGAGAATAATTTGCAATCGACCTTCGAAACATGGTACAATAAAGTGATGCATTGAAAAAGAGTATAGAGAAGTTGAACTCAAAGGCGTATAAGCTCTTGGAAAGTGTTAAAAGTGAGCAGATATTATCTCCAAGTTATCTTATATGATTTGGAAATCAAACCCCAAACCTACATTATTATTTGGCGAGATAATGTTATTAGTCGATCAAAACTTAGACAGACGCACATAAATGAAAACATGCTGAGAAAGAGATTGCAGGGTCCATTCAATGCTATTGAAGTCTATGCAGTAAGACTCAAACTGTCCCATATTTTATTCCATCTATAGAAACTATATGATAATAAAGATTAGGAATACATACACAATAATCTCATATTATATCCTATCTATAAACAGTGATAATGAGGTTTCATCACTATATCTATACACAATGTAGTCCAGCAAAATTAAATTAAAACAAAACGCAACACTAAAATATCAAAGAAATAAATATTTCGCGCAGGCACATTATGATGTGTTGAAAAACGTATCATATTCAGCATAACAAATTAACTGCTACAAGAAATCAATAAGCTTATGCATGCTCATTGCTTAAAATGTGTACATTTCAATATCATATCAACTGTACATCTGTAAAACTATTTCTGTGAAGCTATATCTATTTGTAGCCAAACTGTAGAGAGCAAGAATCTAATTCCAACTACAAAGAATAACCAGGAAAAAAAAATCGACAGCACAACTATTGTTTTGGCACCACAAATGCTAACTTGAGATTACCAGTCTGGCACAATCTGGCAGGATTTTTATATACCGTCACTCTTGCCATATTGTCATCTGCCAAAACTACATGAGCAATGCTGAAGGATTCACCCTTTTCAATTGCAAACTGCCACTCTCTCATTGATATAAGGAACCAATTCTTTCTCCCGAATTTGGTTGCTTTAACTTCAATATATTCCTTGCTATCATCGCCTTCCAAGACAATATCATAAGGTAGTCCGGTTTCATTAGTTTCGTTTACCCATTTCACCAAATGCTCACCTGCATTCCCCATGAAATATTTGAAAGCTACGAACTCACCCAGTCTCCCTGTAAGCAAGGCCTGTTGTGCCGATGACTGATCTCTATCTGCAATATCTGATAGACCAACATTCTTGATATCTGGTGAAACAAGGTCAGCAGAATCAAGGACTATGTTCATGCTGGATGATGTCAAGTTGCTTGAAAGAATAGACTGGGATTCCAGGATATCTGGCTCTATCAGAAATGCTCCTTGTGTGATGGCAGCTGTATCAGCCTCACTATTAAATTCATTTCTCTTATAATTAGGAGAATTATCTGTTTGCTCAAGATTATGCTCAGCATTACTCCCCTCTGTGATTTGCAGGATGCTAGGTCCTTGAGTTTCAAACCCAGATGGATGGACAGGATTGAAACCGGGTGCAGTTTTCCAATCAGCAGGAGGCCAGTTTGAGTTAATACCAGGTTTCCTCTTGACCAACAAAGAGTTCAATTCCTCAACTCTTGGAACATGACAATTTTCTAGCTGCATAGAGTTGTTGTCCGTTGATGATAAGACAGGTTGAAGAGACCATCTCAGTTCATCAGAAGGGAGTTTGGGCACCTTCTGGCTGTTCAGAATAAATAATTCAGTTTGCTCCTCAGTTGCACCTGATTTTGCCATAATTGTGATCATGTGAAGAAAATTTGCAAAGTGCAATTCAGGAGCTCCGTCGAATAGTAAACGAGATAACTCTAAGAATATTGAGTGCGGATCAGATTCCCGTGAGCAGTACAAGATGTTTTCCTGCAAACATTACTTGGAGAAATCAGGATAATGAAACATAAATAAACAAGGGTGTCATGAGTAAGGAAGGATTGAGTACCTGCAGAAGGCAATCACACTGGTGTCTTTTCTTCGATGTAATCTCACATTTCTTTATCTTATTCCGAAAGAACAGCTTTTCCACAACAACAATTTTCAGATGTTTTAGATTATCAAAACCAGATTGCTTGAGTTGGAAATATTTGTCTGCTCGGGCATTATGAATGTAGCGCTGAGCATAAGGAAGAACCCAATTCACCAGAGAGAAACAGAAATTACTGTCTGCTGGACCGTACGAGATAGCCTCACGAGTTACAATCTGCCAAAGAAAGAAGGTAACATTGCTAAGGGAGACATAAAAAGGTTTTGCACTTCTATATTATAGCCCCAATAGATGTAACTAAGTAGATATACTCAATTGGTCTCCATTTTACTTGGCAGCCTGAGTGCAAATAAAAGAGATTGAAAAGAGCCCAGAAGTATTCAGTGCATGTGATATATGACTACTTGCAAAAATATGTTCATAGTCAACTAGTTGTGTCAGCCTCTTGCAACCGCAAAAAAGCATCACATTGAGAAACAAATCATTCCAGCCAGTCAAAGTGTATTGTCTTGTTGTCGAAGTTAATAAAATAAAAGTGAAAACCGAAAATAATCCTGAACCCCATATGCAATTACTATCCTTTCCAACTGTACTATCATTTCATAAAGGAACAGAAAAATAAAAATGAGAAAAAAAATTACTTGGCCTTTTGCCAGATTTTAAAACTATATGAACCAAGTAGATTGAGTCACAAGAGATTCAGCTGCAACATAAAATTAACGCCTAAAATAAATTAGTGGATATGGTTTAGTACTTGAGAAGTAAGAACGAACAATGAGTCGAGGTAGATAGAGCACTTAAAAAGCACAAATTTACAAAAAAATGAAAAATTAGAACTAAAGCTTATGAGCAGGCTAGCAAGCTACTCCTATCATTGTCAATCAGTTGGCAGACTAAGCTTGTGAGTCATGTCAACCCATCTTACACAGCTGTAAAATACATAAATAAACAAAGAACAAGGACATCAGATTTTTATATTATATATATATATTATATGTATAGGAAATATGGCCATCTGCTACATGGTTATATGCAAAATTTAAGAATTGTAAGAAAGTAACTGTCCAGATACACTACAATATGTATAAAATAGAAAATAGGCATGAACCATAAAAGGAAAAGTTGGGAAAGGAAAGTCTGGGTTGTGGCATAAGAAATTTCTTCTAAGAAAGTTTTTAACTTGTAGAAACAACTTGAACAGAAATTAAGAAGCAAATAACAAAATCTGTAGTGAGAAAACAGATGAGTGTCAATATATTCATGAAAACCCCATATACAACTTATTGAAAAATAAATTATCTTAGGAATCCTTTGACCATTTAAGTGACCCTTCATGGTTCTAATGGAAACAGAAGATAAATGAAATATAATTGTTATATCGGGCAAAGAATAGGCCAGCAAACCAAACTATTCTGAGTCTCTGACCATCATGTGCCCATTATTATAAGCCAACATTTCTAAGAGAGTTGGTACTTGGTTTCTTCTACGAGAGGAAAAATGGCATCTACTTCCACCATATAAAAAATAACTAAATAAATCGAGAATGCAGTCGTTAAAATCATAAAATGCCCAAAACTTAGTGAGTGAATTAAGAAAATAGATAGAACAAAAAAAATATATTGATAACCACAATCAGAAAAGGTAATAGATATTTAACCTATTGTAAACCATGAGAATTGTATTAAAATTAAAAAGATTAGCAAAATGATTAAAAATATATGGTTAATATTATTTTTATAGATCAGTAAATCAATTATGCAAATTCAAATTAGGAACCAGTCATAAGAAAGGCTCTTGGACATTAGAATATACCATTAAATAAAATTGCAAACAAAACTAATTTTAATAAAATTAATAAGAACGAAATAATAGAAAATGTAACAAAATAAAATAGAAAATCAAGATGACTCAAATAGCTTAACCATAAGACCGTTTAGAAGTTTAAATAACCTAGAAACAAACTCTAATTAGAACAAATCAGATGCTAAATATAAAAAGAAATGGCAATAAATGTGGTTCATTTTGGTTGTTGTTTTGAACTTCATGTTATAGTGTCACAAATTGCAAAATTCAAAACATAAGATGGAGAATTTTTGTTTGAATGGCAGAACATCAAGTGTGACCAAATATGAAAAATCAACAAAAAGGATTAAGAACAGAACTTTAGTTTCATGTATCAGCAGCCATTAAAAAAAGATTATGGAAAAAAAAACGGGCTTCATCCATGGAAATATATGATAATATTACTTGTATGACATCGAATAAATGCTAGATACATGTCAAACGTATCAGAAGAGCTACTTATAAGGTGATTAACCATAACAAATATCTTAATGAATAGATTAATAAATAATCCTCCAATGCCATAGTCCACATAGTGGTGACGTGCACATAACAAGGACATCATTTTGATGTAACGCATAATAATATGTTAACCTGTTCGCAACTTGGTTGTCAGGAAAATGGAAGTTACCCTCCACAACAATGGATAAGGAGATGTCAACAATGTCGGAATAATCATTTCCCAATGTGTGCGAAATCCATTCCAACAGCCATTCGGCACAGAGGTGCAGCATATTAAATAAAAAATAAAAAATCAGGGTAAAAGATATCGCGATGGATGGGCAGAGGTTTTAAAGATTCTTCAGCAAGCTTCTGATTCAAGCAAGCGAAGTAGGATTATGTAGAGAAAATGGACATGTGATTGAAGTGGCGACGTTTGAGCACAGCAATCTAATATTCATGTCTAAACAAGATACCAATTTAGCATGGTACAACAAATCAACAGAGAGCAGAACTTGTATGCCACCAGGTAAAATTTAAAATATGAGCGAATGCATGTGTGTATGCAATATATACAGAGTGCAAGTGGGAGACAGAACCTCAGACAGGGCTGGAATTCCTAGTTGTTGCAGGATACCCGAGACCTTTGCGGCAAGCATCTGATTATTTTCATCAGTAGATTCCCCGAAACACAGGAAGTCAACTCTTTCAAGATGTCTGAATTCCCGTCCTAAATTATCGTCATCACACCAACAGATTAAACCAAATGATGAGTGTAGAGAAACCCATTTATCTTGTTTAGTAGGAAGCACAGAATATTCCTTTTTCAGGAAACTTTCTTTCAGGTACTCAACATCTTCCGCACTCATCGATCCAGATTTCAGAGCATCATCCCAGATTAAGAACACCTCAAAAACCTACCACAATTCAAAGAAAATCAAGCTAAGATTCTTAGGTGAGAAACTGTATACCAAGACCAAATTAGTACTATTTAAGGATTGCTCACCCTCTTTGCAGCCTGATGAGGTAAAGCAGTAGCAGATAACTGCAGCAGAATCTGGAGGTAGCTGCTCAAAGGAGGACTTTCAACCACTCCACACTCATTTACAAAAAAATCACGAAGATTCGGATAAAAGTTACATAACATTTTTCTCTGAGGGCTGCTTGCTATTCTTGACACCCCTTCTGGGTGACCTGACTTTATTCGCTCCACTGAACCAATACTATCATGCCAAAAGAATTCTTGGGGAGACAAAAGTGCACCAGGTAAAGCATCTTCCTCTGAATATATAGATGTATTTGGAACAAATATGAAAGGTCCTGAAAGTAATTCTTCTATAACCTTCTTCTTCGAATGAGCCATACCCTTCCAGAGGAATGAATAAAAATTGGACATCTGTGAGACACTGGCAAGACAAGTAAAGAGTGTTTATATGGGCACACCACTTTGATGGAAACTACAGTGCAGCAGTATAAGTACTAAATATGCTTTAAAAGGAAAAAGATCAAGTTGTTTAAGCTCTCAGCCAAAGAAGAATAGATAATTTATATTCCAAGTATCTCTATAAACCAACAGATAGCTTTTCTGAATTGCCTTAAGATAGTACAGCTGTTTTATGTCTGCTTCCCATCATGAGGATTTACCTTACAAACTTGTGTAAAATTTTTGAATGCAAGCCTTCGATGAATATGCAAGCCAGCTAACAGTTTACAAGAGTGAACAATCATCAACTTTCAAATCATATTTCCAGTTATGTGAAGGAGATCATTATTTTTTTTTTCTTTGTAAAGTATCATTTGCAAGCACCATAAAGGCATCTAAACTCTTTTCATTCAGAGAATTACCTATATTATTGCTGATTAGAATTAAAAGAAAAAGATTTGACAGTTGAAAAAAAAAAATTCATGCAGGAAACAGCTTATGCTGTCAAAGAAGAGAACTCATTTCTGATTTCTCCAGGAATAGTAAAGTTATAACAATTATTAATCTCAATAAATCATGCATGGTTGCTAAAAAGGGATACCTAGCCTGAAAATGAGATTCCGATGTTCTCCAAAGTCTAAGAACGGATAAAGCGTCATCTAGCGTAACTTGAGTTTTTAGACCAATAGCGCCAAGCAACTTTTCACTTCTCACCTGTTTCAAATGGGAGAAGTTTCATTAGTTCAAACTTAAAACCCGCACTGTAACACACACACACACATGCATCTAGTGGATCCTTAGAGAAAGGTTCAAGTTCCATTCTACTACAATTAAGTATCAGAAGTAACGTATTTACTTCAACTGAGAAGATTAAACATTCCTCTGGAAAGCAGTCTGAAGAAAAATTGCAGATGCCAAAAAATAAGATATCACACTGCAAAATACATTAATATAAACAAAAACAAAGATCATATGCATGCTAATTCCGAAATTACAATAAAACAAAAATGATGTGTGTACAGTGTACTAATCTAAAAAATCATTGAGATACTATTTCAAAGTTCAAAATAATGATTTGTACTTTCCAAATATTAAGTGCACTACTTAATAGAAAATATCATAATAGAAGCCACATAAACCAGAGTACATCAACAAACAAAGCCTTTATCCTACTACATGAACTCAACTATATGTATTGTATCTTCCCATTTTCTTCAGTCTAGACTCATGTTCAATTTATATTTAGCATAACATCTTGTTTATACTTTCTTTCCAATTCCTTTTTGGTCTTTTCCTCCCCATCTAATTTGAGTCAATCATTCTCTACTTCCATACACTGTACTGGAGCATCTAACGGTTTCCTTTGCACATGTTTGTTTATTCTTAAGCGTGTTTCTTGAATTTTTCTCATCTATTGATGCTACCATCAACTTCTTTCTAATGCATTCATGACTTATTCTATCTAGTTCTAGTGTATCCGCACATCAATCTTAATATTCTCACTTTTTTCAACATGTCATTTTGTGTTCTTCATATAGTCGCCTAACACACTGCTCCATAAAGAATTGCAGGTCACATGGCTTCTTTATAAAAATCACATTCAATTTTTTTAGTACGTTATGGTCAGAAAATAGAAGACGCACTCTCATGTGCAACTTAGTTATTAATTTCCGCATTTCCTTCTGTGATAGATCCTAACTATTTAGTAATTTTAGATTCATCATATTCATAGACAGCAATTTTCATAGATGCTGACTAACCAATTCACCATTTTCCCAATTGATACTCCACAGATGCTAAGTAATCACATAAGTTATTACGATAAAAAGATATGGGCTTAAGGCTGATCCATGATGCAATCCTATCGTATTTGCCTATTCCAGAATTAATTTATATATATCTATAAAAGATATTTTCGCACCTCTTTTTCTAATAAGTATCAGAATAACCCATCACAGGTATAATTTCCCTTAGTAGCACCTCAGACACAACAATCTGATGAATAATGCCATATCACCACTCCGAACAAATTCAGCAAGTTCAAGGCTATGCAGAAATGATTTTCTGATTGTTTATTCTATCAGATAAAAGTTGCTCACAGTTGATTTCCATGTAGATTTACATCTGGAACAAGTAAATCATTAGGTTCAACAATAGCTAAACTGACAGAAAATGATGAATTTTGTGAGGTCACACCAACGACATAACGTCCCGTTATTTTCAAAAATTGCAGCAAGTCGAACTCTAATGTTTAGGATAATGCTGAAACAAGATGCTATAGAAACTTCCAACAAAACTTATTCATAATTAGAATCATGTTTTAGGTACAGTTGACAATGAAAGCAAGAAGGGAATACGTCAATAATAGTGGTTTCTCTTCATACCAGAAGAATTTAGGATTTAAAAAGGTCAGTCTTCAAGATTATCTGCAATAAAATTAGATTTTGTACTTTTAACAACATAAAGAACACCGCTATGAGAACAATGACTCTACAAGAAGTAAAAGAGTTATAATGTTGCCCAGAGGAAAAGACTAAAAACTCAAATACTTGGCCCTTGCATGACTTAAAGAGCCAAAACATAATTAATCAACAAAATTTGTATAAATCGTGAAATGATCATAGACTGAAGACAATAAAATATTATGAAATGGATATTAAGAAAAAAAAAAAAGGAGAATTAGCTTTAACCTTCATTTGCACCAGAGATCGAAATTTTCTAGTTAAGGACTTACTAGTAATTCAATCGACTGTCTATGCAATATACCAAGAATCATGTCCAGTCAAGAGAAGATACTAACAAAAATCTGAAAGGGCTGAGAAAATAACTTCAGGGGAAAGAAATGAAAGAGCGACAAACTATAAGCACCTCTCACGCACAGAAAGGCAAACAACAGGTAAAAGAGCAGACAAGCCTTCCAACTTCAGAGTCGGGATTGGAACATAAAACGCTTGAAAACTTAAAAGAACATGAAAAAAATACTGTGGGGGAAATTAAAAGCTGACTAACCTTTGGAACACTATAAGGGGCGCTAACACCAAGTATGGAATTCACTGCCACACAATCATGAAACAAGTCTTTAGGATAATGAAGTTTGTTGTTGATATTTGAAGCTACCCATGGAAAATCTTCAAGGATTCTTTTAAGTGATGATTTGCACGGTTTGCATTCACCAGTCACATCAATGTAAGAACCAAAAACCTTATTACTGAAATAATCATCCCACAAACTATCAAGAATCTCCAAAAGGTATTTGGACTTTTCCCGATCCTCTCTAGAAGATAGAGAGGACAATAAGTGAAACAACTCCTCAGATTCCCAATTTTTAACTGAATCAGTAGATATCATGTCATTGGCTTGCAGTACATCCTTAGGATTAACAAGGGACATTTCAGGAACATTCTTATTCACTTCAACAACTTGAACAAAGTCAGTTACTCCAATTTCCTGGAAAAAGTTCCTCCACTTCAACTCTCCACCAGACATAGATTTGGTGATTGGATGTCTCACGTACGCAGCATCTATTTCATGCCATCTCATATCAAGTCCAGTAACTAGCCTATCCACATCGACAGGATTTCCGTACACCCAAGTAAAATGAATAGGCAGTTCATTAGGCCGTTTAAATCCAAAATTTGTTAGGATCAGAGCTTTCTCATGCAACTCTGCAATAATGTGACCCTTTTCTAGGCTACAAGTTGTGCAGCTTGAATGTAAATGGAACATTGCAAAGGCAAGGTACTCTATCATCAATTCTTCCTGCCCCACTGCAATTTTAAAATCAGAAATGGCTGGTAAGATCTGCAACTTCACAATATCATGAAGGGACAACTTCTGGACACCAACTTTATAAAGCATTCTTGCAACATTCTCCACAATCATTATGTCAGGGCATGAACTCCCAATGGAGGCAGCTGCAGCCAACAGGCTGGGACTCACAATTCGCAGTTTAGCATATAATTTTGGGAAGGTTTTAAGAAGATATTCATCATTAATATCCTGATCTACGGGTTCAGATGGCAACCAAATAGTTCCCTCAACCACAGAGCTGTATTTACCATCTGAAAGAGGGATAAATGGAGTTTTTTGAAGGTTAAGTATCAAATCAGATTCAGTCCCAGAACTCATGGAATTTTGCATTAAATTCTGAGATGACATAACATAAATTGTGCAAAGCCAAGAAGCTAACCAACCCAAACCCATTGACTTTAACCCATCATCTGAGCGGCACAGTGAAGACATAACCCTAAGTAACGTTGTGGATCCATAATCCTCTACACCCAGAGCCTTTGCTAGTGAATCTGTGAGAACTATATCCTTATTCAAGAATCCAAGACCAAGATGCTCATGAAGCAAACTATCAGGTAATAGAGAACGTGTCTGGTCGGTCCAATTTCTCAGGACCTTGCAAGGAGGAACCCATTCTTTTTCACCACCTTCCAGAATCAAACAGTTCGACATGCATAATTTTGAAATTATCCTTCGTGGTAGGCTAGAAAAAAATCCATGCACTTCACCCACAAGAGGAACAAAACTCATAAATACTGTTATAGCTTTCCCTGGAGTGCTCTTATAACATGGAAGAGCACAAAATGACCTCTCAGCACTAACAAACAAATCAGGAAATTCTGACAATAACCACTGGTTCCACGGATTGTTTCCATCAACTTCTTCCCTGGAAGAAGGCAAAACAAAATCTCCTTGAAGAATAAACTTAAGGCCATATGTCCTCAAAGGAAGAAATGAAAACACAGGTTGTTGGTTTAGAATTGGGACATATCCTTCTTCACCACTCTCCTTTAGCGTAAAAGCTACAGAAATTTCTGTTGTTGGCACATCAGAACGAATAATATCAGCCTTTAATTTCTTTGATGCAACAAACCAAGTCATTTTCTGGTTACCAAATGCAACCTCCACTATGCCATCACCTACAACTTTTTTCCTCATAACAATGATCGAATCATCAAGTAAGTTTCTAAATTTAATGCATTGTAGCCGATGAAGAAACAACAACAATGATGGATGAAGATCTGAGAACATTGATAAAAGGTTGGTCATGGCATATCCTTCCAATAAGTTCGATCTAAAAGGGAGCACAATACATGTCCTCCATGAGTTCTGATCCAGTTGGTCAGCATTTGCTGATGCCAATCTGGCATACAAGTCAATATCACAGGGAGAAACCACTGTTGGTAGAACAAAACCAATCTGGCCTTCAGTTATGTCAAATTTTATATGAAACCCATTGGAATGTATTTCTGGAGCATCAGTAACCTGCAAGCGAGAAGAAAAAGTAAAGTTACGGCATACCAAGAACTGCAAGCTTCAGCCAGTCACATTTACATTAGAAAAGATACCAGCCACTAACTATTTCAATTTGACAATTCATATATGACACATAGACAAGAAGCATTTGGATTCTGTCGTAGACTATGAACCTGGGCGCACATATGCATAAAAATGACTTCTAATCAAATTCAGCCCATCAAGATGACTTCTCGGAGCTGTAACAGAGTAACATCCATCTAGTCCAAAGTGCAATTTGGAATGCATTATTTCTTAAGTTTTAAGCTTTAGCCAGAATCATTCATAAATATGATGTTAGAGCTACAGGCTTTGCAGCAACATGTATCATGGAAAGAGATGCTCATGGCCAGTGTAAGACAAAGGTAACACGTGATGCTTTTGGCTGCAAAAAGATTCTTTTGCACAACAGAAAGATACTCGATACATATTTGTTCGAAGATTATGTCAAGTTGGAATAATACAACTAGTGAAATGGCTTGAGGAAAGTGAGCACAGAAGTCAGGATTCTCAAATTTGTAGAACATCTCGTCATACATTCTAGGCAAGAATAATCATTTATGCAATAATTACATAGCAAGAAACAGTTGATCAAGCTTTGTACTCTATTCACAATGTTTCTATGTATGAACTAACTTTCCACATAATGCAGAAAGGACCTAAACACCAATTAATCATACCCGGAATACCGATTTGAAACCAATGCCTTTCTTCCCGATGTATCCAGCATTAAGACCCTTTTTGGTTGAATTTCCAACATCACAGAGCGCTCTGATGTTATTGAAAGAAAAACCTAGCTCATTGTTCAACACAACAATGCCTTTCTCTTGAAGAATGAATGTTAGAGTGGGTTCCACATTTTCTGAATAAATATTATCATCAGCATTTTGTACCTATAGAATTAGAAAAAGAAGAGAAAGTAAAATGTCAGAAAAAACACTATGGCAACCAACACATACAATCAGATACCAAAAGGTAACTTCAAATATTTGGTGCTCCATGATGAGCTTTTCTTTGGGTCCTAAACAATATAAATCTAAACATCTAGCTAATTATGCAGACTTGCAGCTTCCACTATGACAATTTCTAGAAATTTCCATTGTTTTTTGAACTAGATCTGCTGTATTAGTCCTTAAACTTATATAACTACAATTTCTTACGTTCTACTCAATAAGAACCTTTAATTCTTAAATTTACTTCCACCAAATTATTGCAGCTTACTAGATTATTACTATTTTTAATCAATACGATCATTTAATGTGTTGATTCGTATTATTTACGAATTTCAATAATACTTTTTAGGGACTGTTCCATTTCTGCAAGATCAAAGAATGTGTAATCATGATAAAATAAAGATCGTAAAAAAAGGCACATGTGCATACCAGCTCAAGAATAAAATGTGAATCCTGAGAATACAACTCTTGTGACAGACAATGGAGAGCCCTGCCTAATCGAGCGTGCTGCTTCTCCAACATGCTATTTTCAGTAGCTGAAAGACTTCGATCTAGACCAAATTCCTCTTGCCTAATAGATTCAATAAATCTGGCTGGATCATTATCAATGTGATTATCAAGGCCTGATGATTGCTTTGAATACGCAGTTGGAGAAGAAACTGAAAACTTTACTGGATCCCCCATAACACTGACTGATTTTTCTTTGTCATGATGACCTACATCACATGAAACCAGCATTTCACCTGAAGAAGCAGGACACATATCCAATTCACCTTGCTCAATCATTGGTGATGCATTGAGCTCAGAATTGACCATGTCTAAGCATGACGATTCAGAAGATCCGGTAGTTGCAGAAGAACAAAGAGATTGATAGTCATTAACCCATTCCAAAAATCCAAGAGACAATCCAATTTCATGAAGCATGAGCCGCTGATGTGTTTGCTTACATTCAGCCAAGATAGCTGCAGGAACATTGCTCACAAAAGCTTGCAACCCAGCAATCAATACATCTGCAGCGAAACTGCAAAATTCAATTGGAAGATAACTCAGACAATCAAGTATAAACCTTGACATAACTGCACCTGCTTTCTTGAGTACACTCATACCATCCAGTAACTTGCTATCCAAGTTGCTGGATGTACTTTTCCCAAAAATATGCTGATCGTCAGATACATTCCCACATGTGATTGGATTCCTATCACTATTTAATTTCATCTCCGAATAATTATTAATTATCACTTCAAAGGCTTGCCGTGCATGACACTTTAGAAGTGATAGAGGAACACTGCGTTCACCACCATATAATGCAAGCAAAGACAATAATTGCACTGCAGTCTCAAAACAAGACTCCTGAATTAAAACTTTTAAAAAGGAGTCTGTAGTAGCCAATGGGTCTACACGGATTACTTTACCATCCTTGGTAACCAAACACAGCAACTCTTTTGTATTTACCTCTTTTAACAGCCACTCCACAATCGAACCGAGAGAAGGAGCATACAAGATGTCCCAATGTGACCACAACTTCAAATCAGTGAGCATAGGGGCCTGAAGTAAGACCTTAATAGCATCCTTGGTAGAAACTGCAGTAATAGCTCCGTCTCTTGTTAATCTGTTATTAGCAAACTCGATAGTTTCTTCCATATTTTTCTCATTTTGAGATGATGAATCACCCTTATAGGTCAATCTTGCCAAGGGCGCAGAAAACAATACAGAATTCGATTTCAAATTAAATCTTCTTTCTTGTAGGATATCTGGAAAGTTTGCCATAGGATCACTGCTCACTAGTTTGAAGCATACTAAAGGAAATTGCCTTGTCAGCAACTCAGAAATATTCTGCATGTTTATAGTTTCACTTTCCCATAAACCATTTGAAGCTTGTGATAGTAATAAATCCAACTGAATAGGCAGCAAATGAGCCTCCAAAGAACCATTTTCTGATATATCACCCATTACGTACTTTTGTAATGCATGAGGAAACAGCTCCATATATTTCTCTAGAAACATAAAATATTCTCCATAACCAAGGGATTCGAACTTGTCAATACAAAATTGTTGAATTAGCCAATACTCACACTTGCAAAGCTTCCTCAAGAAACAAATTCTGTTTTTTCGGGAAGGACTTTTACAGGTCAAGCCATCATTCTCAAGATATCCAGACATTTTCAGCACAATATCTTCAGCTCTAACATCTACAGAAATGAAAAACATAAAAAGAGAGAAAAGCATCAACAAACACACCACAATTGATAGATAAAGCAACATAAAACACCAGTATTAGACAATTAACAGATAACAATACAGGTCTATAAATTAATTATACCCAAAAAGAGTGTTATTGAAGACCAAATACACTTTGAGATGCTTTCTGGAGGTTATGACTTATGAGAGATCAAATATCAAAGAAACAGTACAATCAACCAGCACAGTGAAACCAGTCCTAATAAATGTGCGGCACAGCTAAATAGATATCTTTAAGGGAAATTGCATTCACTAAGGATGATGACGATGTTTTGAGTTATGACTAGCACTTAAAGTAAGCATTACAAGCTAGAATTATACAGGGAAAATTGCATAGTTGTCACTACATAGTTCCCAATCAATTCAAATTCTAGCATTACTGCAGTCATACCCATTTCACGATGAACACTAAATTACAGAAGGTTGGAACACAAAAAAAACCAAGAACTAAAATCATTAGAATGATAAGGATCAGTGAACTCTCCGAGCCAAAATTACTCACCATGTTTCTGAGCAGGAAGTTCATGTCCTGGAATTGCAACATCCTTCTTAGCAGATTCAACATCAATGCTTATGTAATCAGCTAAACTCTCAACTGGTTTGTCATTTATGCATTCTTCATTAAAAGTCTGGAGAGTATCATACATATTATCCCATATTCCAAGCTTAATACATGTCACCTGTAACAGCCAGATGCTAGTTATATGAACATGTTGGAAAAGTGAACCTTCTATAAGCAGGATAGGAAGCATGTTCGAGGTATAGAACCAACTTAATGGTACGCAATAAAAAACTTTAAAAGATATTTACTTACAGCAGCATAGAGCAATCCAACAAATGGGTATGACGCAAACATTTCTTTCACTTTCCTCTTTCTCCTTGAGTTGTAATATTGAAGCATCATGTCAAGAACCTAATGTGCAAAAATGAGTGAAAATTGAAGTCTGAAAATCTATATTGCAAACGGAAACATCAAATTGATGGATTCTCAAAACAAAATCAACATCAAATTTTCTGTAAGTTTCTTATGCAGATAAGAAGAGCAGTCATCTAGTGAATTTTTAACATACAGATCAAATGTTTTTCCATATTCTCATTAACATATCAAGATTACTTCACCAATTGAAGTAACTTTTGATTAAAGACAAAATGAAAAAAGAAAATAGAGAGCTAAAAAGAAAAACAACTATAAATCTGATCGTGCAAAGAGCAATCCCAAAAAGAGCTATATCTAGCACAGCTATTATGTCACTATATAAATTAAGCTCTCCTGCTATGCATTCCCAATTAAAGCCCATCATGCAAAATTCCAAAAAGAACACAATTCTTTCAGCCTTGAATTTTGGAATAAAGTTCGCTAAGGAAAGTAGTGATTGTAATGACACATCAGTTTAAGTGCGATGGAAACAACAATAAAGTGAAAAAGAGCAACAAATTCAGGATGAATAGAGTATATCTCACCTACAAAACCTAGGCTTATAATGAAATTATGACTAATGATGGACAGCCGTGCTAATAACTACCTAGAAACAAATTGATCGTCCAATAGTCCTCAGGTAATTGGTGTTTTGTAAAATGATCAAAAAGTTAACATGACGCACATGCATAAGGGGCTCTGTTAGGATGTCCATATCCATGTCAAAGAACAAGATACTACCTCATCTGCATTGTTCCCTCGGCATGCATCCTTCCAAGTTGTTACAAACATCTTTAATGACTCAATGGAAAGTGAATGATCACCCATGCCCTCATTGCCAGTGCTCTTATGCTTGAGATCTGCAGCAAACTTGTCCTTTTTAGGCAGCTTGCGAGGCCCAGGACCACTGGAACTCATGTTTTCATGTCTCCTCTTTTTTTGGGAGAACTCATTATCTATGTTGCGACGTACACTTCCATCAGGCATGCAAGAGGTAGACTCTACTTCGCTTTTTAAGCCCAGCCTTCTCCTTTCTTCAGTTGCTGATGGATAAGGGCAGCTAGTGACACGTTCTGATCTAACACTTGGCAGAGACAAACTGCTGTCGGTATTCTTCTGATCCTGATTATCTTCATAATCACTAGCTTCACTATCATCATCCTCTGAACTAGATGACATAAATCTTATGTGTTTCCCACAGAATTGGGTATTTACTGATGAGAAAGATTTCATACGCTGTGATATTGAAATAAAACTTTCATCCATCTCCCTCTTTTGTGCAGAAAAAAGTGGACGCTTCTTGTGCCTCTTACCAGAACTTGTTCTCATTTTATCGTAACATTTTTCTAGTACACTATCTTCTGTTTGTCTTGCCTGTTTTATAAGATTAATATATAATCTGGACACAAGAAGTATAACTGGTTCAGAAATTAATTAAAAAGTTTGATACCCATTATAGAAACTGCACAATTCTTCATAAATACAAAAGGCGGACTTGCAGCATAGTGTTTCATATATGATCAACTCCTCATGGGAAATAACAATAATCTATTGTATAGCACACACAATATAACTCCCAAGCTTTTCAAAAGACATATGAAGTGGCTTATTTATCCAAAATTCACAGTTGACAGCATGCGATGTAACCGAAAGCACAACTGCAAACATATTACACCAACTAAAAGGAAAAAAAATTACGTACCCAAAGTTCTGAACACGCACACAAAGCACTTCCCTGGAACTGACAGATTGCTTCTCGCAAATAAAATCCAAAAATGCATCAACTTTTATTTCTTTCTTTTTGTGAGTACAAGTGAACTCATAGAGATAATCTATTATCTCTTCAGTTCTAATTCTGTACACTTCTGTCAGATTAGAAGACACAGAAAAATAATGCCCAGCAAGAGGATGTCGCACCAAAGGACCCAATTCCAGCTCTTCAAACCGTTCAACCCCCTCGCTCTCACATATTGCCACTTCTAGATCATACAAAGAAGTAATTCTTCTAACCGCAACAAAGCAGTGGATGAATGCATTGATCTTAGAGAAATAGAAACATAAAAATAAAACTAGTTAGAGTAACATACTAAAATCTTTTTTATTATTATATATACATACTAAATTCTGCAACTCAAGAAATGTTATTTCTGCATGGAAATACTAATTAAAAAACCTGCAACCCTATAATCTCTTTGTTCTTGTTTACAAGATCAGCAACAAAAGACGTTTAATTTAAATAGTTGAAAATGGACACTGGGAGTGAGCTCATTTAAACCCATATGCCTAGTGCTGAGGATGAAAGAACATTATGGATATATTCATCATCGAAGGCCAAAAAAACAATAATCGTATGACATAAGAAATAAAAAGCTACGTCGATACCATACGATCTTTAACAATTGTATAAAGATAAAGGGAACAAAGTAACATTTAGAAAGGGATGAAAACAGTAATTGTATAGCATGTGCTCCAATGGAGTAAGAGTAAGGATACTAACCAGAGCAATACATATTACAACTAGTCTTTGTCCAACTTCCAGGTCTATTTCTTACAACTAAGGAGTAGTACAGAATGTCAATAGATGTTGCTTGCATCTCCAACAAAATTTTGGTTTCGTTCACATAAATATGATTAACGTGAATTTCAGTTTTCATATAATCCCCTCCCAAATCTTTTTAATGAATGAAAAAAAAATAATAACAAAGCAGAGTGATTCCAACAAAAAACTAATTTGCTTACCTTTCCTTCCGTAGCCAGGAGGCTATTCAGCGAGGGCACTTGCTGCATTTGAAACCCCAAACTCTCCCAAGACTCCGCTTTCACAGCCGACAAAGCAGCCTGTGAAACTTTCCACGCCGAAACATTCTCATTCGACTTCAAAAGGTCCTTCCGAGCCATCACCGCCGCCTTATCGAGTTTCTCAACCATCTCCTTTTGCACCTTATCGTGCTGTTGAGGAAGCGTACCGTTGTTATTTACATTAGGGCGCTGTGGTTGAAAATTATTATAGTCAGCATTCAGTTGAACATGGAAATTACTGTTGGGAAACTGTTGCTGAATCTGGGAAAAACTGTTAGGGTTTTGGAAGAAGGGGTTTAGTTGAGCTAGGAAATTGGGATTTTGCTGGGAGAGAAAAAGATTGGGGTTTGGGAAGAAATTAGGGTTCAGGTGAACTTGCTGTTGCGGTTGCGCTGTCCCGCGACCGCCGCCGCCAGGGCGGAAGTGCTGTGGCTGTCCGTACATTAGATAGAGAAGGAAGAGTGTTTCAATTGGGCGGGGTGGCGGGACCGAAAATAACTATTTATAGTGCCTTATAAAATATTGAAATTACAATTTGGCCCTCGGAGAGTAGCTCTTTTCGCCGAGACTGTCTTTACTTCCCTAGTCATGAATGGATAGGATATGACAGAAATTGGGATTAAACTTGGGACAGGGATAATTTTAAAATTTTTATCCTGAGTTTACTTCGTAGAATAATATTATGATAGAGAAAGATAATTTTATACTATCCAACATTTATTTCGTGGGATTAGCTCGGATAATGCGAAAATTACAAAATTGCCCTTAATACATAATTGAACTTTAAAAACATGATTTATATATAAGGACATTTTTGTAATCCATTTCTTATCCCGCTGGATAATTTTTATCCCAGGGGTTGAGGAGGGATTACTATCCGACCACTTATCCCGAATTCTGTTATTTATCCCGGGTCGGCAGGATTGACCCAAGAAAATATCCAACCAAGTAATCACGGGATTACTCTGGATGATTTTCCGTAATCCAGGTTTATCAGCCAAAGTAAACAGGCCCTGAGTGGATTGCGACAACCAAAAAAAAATATTAAATTAAAATATTTATTTATTTATGTTGTTTAAATTATAATAATGTTTTATTTACTATTTATTATATATATGTACATTTTTCATTTAAATTGTTTTGTTGGGGAGTATGTGTCATTATGAAATATAATTCAAATGGAGAGAAATATAATTTTTATAAAATATCAATTATAAAAGTCATAATATATATGAAACAGTATCCAAAATCATACAATCCAAAAAAATAACAAATTATTAAGACAAACATAAACAGATCACGTTTGTAGACATTCGTTCCGAAATATAACCTAAAATGTTGGAATTTGTTTGGCAACATGACTGTGCACCAAATATATTACTCAACAGGCAATACGATGACCTGAAAAAAGATGTTTCTGGAAGAAACAAGCAAATACTTTTTACAATTAGCATGCATGCATCTTTCTCTGTCATTAATTTGCCCTGATTTGTAAGGATTGTTTACATGGCAAGTTCATGTTTTTTGTTTCCATTCCCGGGCAGCAGCGGTGGCAATTCAGGTTATCGGGTCAAGTTCAAGCTCGGGTTTGAGCCGATTTCAGGTTATACCCAAGATACATCAATAGCTATCCATATAAATCTAACACTATCATATTTCAACATACATAGGTACAATTGTGTCATAATCAAACTAGTCGTGTTCATGTCGGGTCGGTTTTGGATAATCTCTTGGCATGTTCAACCTAGAACACAGTACTATTTCTACATGCGTGCTTTTCATGCTGATTTAACTGTTGTATAGTAATCCAGAAAGCCCACCTATCAAAACATAAAATCTAAAATACTAAAAATAAATAAAATTAAAAAATGACGTACATTACACTGGAAATCAGAGAAAAAGGGTTCTGGCAATCTACATAATCACAAATCAATGTTTCTAACTCTTTTTTTTTTCTTTTTTTTACAGAAATAAAACCTAAGACAAAAATAACACCACATGGAATTGTTGAAAACCTCAGGCTGCCAAGTGAACTCGCAGCTTGTTGGCAACGTAGAGGAGGTGGCTGATGTTCGTCGACGGATAGTTTTGGAGTAACTTTAGATTCGATGTAAAGTCACCAGCAAGTAAACGCTTCCGGACAATGATCAGCATTGCACAACAAATTCGTAGTAGGGTTTCCTGCAAATTTTAAAAGTGTACAGCATCAAATATGGATTCTGTGATAGGATCCCATCATATCACAATGCACACTATAAAAATTCTAAAAACGTTTTTTAATGGATGATACTTGGTAGTCTAGTACAAACAACAAAAATTGCTCTAGTTTTCGTCTGCTGATACTTATGCATCTCCTAGAAAACAATGCAACAGTACAAATTAGTACATATATATATAGCAGCCGGTTGGTAATATATATATATACATATATATATATTTTTTTTTTTTATTTTTTTTTTAAATATGGAGAGTCCGACTTCAACACAAATTACTAGTACAGTGATATAAAATACTAGTAATCTGGTACAATTTGCATTGAGGATGACTTCATATAGAGCCTAAGATTGGTTTTTATATCAAAACCACACGTGCTTATATATATAACACATATATCAAAACCATGCATATATAATATGCATAAATGTACACACATATATACAGAGAAAGAGATTGCTGAAATGTTACATTACTGTATGCATGCAGAGATAATATCAGTATGTAGAGATCCAACAACTAGATTTTAAAAGTGACTGACCTGAGGACCCTCGGGGTCATTCAGAAGTGTGTCCCAGATTATGAGAGACTCAGGAAAATTAAACTCTTGGGTCAAAAGGAGTGTAATCCATCTGAATGCATAAAACTGGGGGTTGACCTGCACATAGAGTCATAATCCACAGTAAAAAGATCATTGTTAGAATTGAGATATTATCTAAGTTGCCAAATTTATGCAACGGCCGAAGTGGGTTAATCATTTGGCCTAAGCAGACAGCTGGTTGCATGCCTTACCAAAGTGAAGCAAAAGAAATGCATGGTTGTCCCAAACACAATCGAATACCGATAATTTCAGCGAATTTTGAAGTGATTGACAAAATTTAAGTGTAACTTAGTACATTGCTAAAATCAGAAATGGATCAAAGGATTCAGAAAATACCATCTTTAGAACAAACAAGTTCAAATTCAAAGGCAATGGGCAACAAATTATACGAACCGGCAAGAAGATATTCTTAATCAGACAGTAAGACATCAAGATAGTTCTCTTCCTCCCCATGCCATCATAATCATCATTTTTTATGCATATCGCTCATCCTTTACATAAGTTACCCCAAAAGTTGGCTCCTTCCACTTCTTATAAATAAGATGGTAAGTAGCAACATGTTTATGAAGTTGGTGTTTGCTAGGCTAGTGTTTCCTTTAATCCAATTGCTATTTAACCCTTTACTAATAAATAATCAGGTAGGTAAACGAGTAACATAGCATTTCTAAAGCAAATGAATAACTATGGAATCCTTTTGCATAGCAATTGTCACTCACGGAGTTATAATGATGAAGAATTGACATACTCCACTCCACCAGATTAAAGACAAAACTGACTAAATTAATTAAACAACACATAACAGACAATATGTCTCAATTATGTAAGTCGAGATACCATACAACTTTATTGCCACAAGAATTCTCATAGACTGACCATCCGCTACCCACCCTTTTCCTCAATGAAGACAATAACCATTCACATAACATACAAAGACTTAGCATTGGATCTAAGAATTGAAAATTTAAGTCTCATCTACCAAGTAACAAAAAACTTAACAGCTGAAGTCTTTTACTGATACATTTATCCTATATAGTCTTTGACAGCTGTGTCCTGGAATGCAAGTATGCAACCGGTCCCCTTGCATATATGTCTTAAGGCCCTCCATGAGATCACTGATAGATAATTTACCTAGAGATGTGTTTTAAGTTGATGCAATGATAAATATGGACCAAAACATATATTTGAGAAATCAAGGTTTTGAGTATCTTTCATTCTAATTTTTTTCCCAAATAAATCATTATGTGCTAACTCCGAAAATGGACTTTTAATATTTCTAAATATAGTTCACTTCATCTCATTCATCATTCCCACAACACAGGATGCAGAGATTAATGATGTAGAATGTATAGATTCTTACTTTTGTTGTCATCTCAAGATGACGCCAGAGTTCTTCATCATGCTCCTTTAGAAGCTGTGATAATCTAGTAATAGTGGAACGGATCCCCACAACACTGTTATCAAGCTGTTGGACGAAGTTATCCCGAAATCCACTTAACAACTCCACAAAACAGAAGAAAGTATCTGCCTCAGCAGAAGCCTGCAGAATATACAAAAGGACATAGTAACTGAAAAAGAAAACAAAACAACTACACGAAAGTGCAGTTTTATAATGTTGCATGAAGAAATTACAACAAAGAAAATAAATGTTGAAAATTGTTTCGAATGATTCAATGAAGCACTTTAACTGGTCTTAACAAATTTTGAATAGAGAAAGTGGCCAACACAATTTCAGTGATAGTAAGATTTTGCATATAGTTAAAACTATTTATTACCATAAAAAAAGAGAGAAAACGATTATAAGCTGGAAAGGAACCTCAAGGACTTAAGATTACAGAATATACGTAAAGCAATCAAAAAGCTTATTAGGCCAGAAATAGTGAATTCCAAATTAAGTTCCTAATGATTCAAAACTTGCCTGACAGTCCTTCAAACTCTGTTATTTACACCTTAACAACTCAAAGCCAAGGATTCGGCAGACTGTTTACCAGCTGTTTGCAGTAAACTTCTATAAAGAGGATCCAGTTTGCACAAAAGAAAACGTTGTCTTTAAAATGTCATGATTCTCATCTAGTTTCCATTGCCATTGCCCAGAGAACAGCTAAATTCTTAATAGAAAATTTTTAAAAACAAATAGATACACAGAAAGTCCAACCCCAAAAGGTGCTAGCAGAGTTGAGCATATTTTCCTCCAAATGTAAATACGGGTCACTCCGAGCAGCGGTTCGATCAAAAGGAAAAATGGAGAGTGGCTATTCTTAAGGTCCAGTAGTAAAACTGGATAAATTACCTTACTAGCTGGTAGAATAAGTTACGCAAAGACAACATAAGGTAGATTCTTATCCCAGCCTCATATCTTTGTTATAAACAAGAAAGTAAAGATCAAGGAAAACAACGTACCGCATTTTCTTCATTAAGGTCATTTTTGAACACGTAGAATAAAGGTGCTAAGATTTCATTCATCCCTTGCACATATCTTATTCCAGGATTCAGTTTTGCAAATACAATCAATATATTCCTCAAAGCCTCCTGAAAGCATGATCATGGCCAAGTGAATTATATTCACAAGCATGCATCACTTACAACAAGAAAGAAAAAGAGAATGGAGCTTGAGCTCACTTGGTTGGATTTAGCAAAAGTTGAATCCCCTGAGAAAAAGCTCATGCCTGGATGAGTACGCTTGACATCTCTGTCAATCTGTTCAATGATCTCAGCATCCTACAAAGTACAGATTTTTGGAGTCAAATCGCATAATATTTGGTGTTAATATTGGTAGCTGCATTCCAGGCACACTGTCAAGCAAGACCAACAACTTTAAGTTCAATATAGAGAAGGGCATCGCTGCAGATTGGACCTATGTGGCATAATAGCATTATGTAATATGTCACGTTGAATGTGGAAAGAAATAAACATACCTGAAAGAACTGATTCCATATGCTACTCTTCCCAAGACTTAAGGGATGCTCTCCATGAGTTATCTCTGATCTTGAGAGGAAACCCTGGCTGCCATCTTGCTCATTTTTCTCAAGACTTGCCTTTTCCAGCCTCCTCGTAATATCTGACTGACCAGCCATGGAATCATTCAGAAATGCCAAAGAATTGAAAGATGTGTAGTTATTAGAGCCAATCACATGCACAATATTTTTTTTATATATAAGCCCCAAGCACAAATTACAATACCACTGATGACTATATCACTTTAACTGATAAAAAATTTGCAACAAATTAAACCACTTCCCTGTATTGATGGTATGCAGTTACCAGTAAACTAAATCAAAACTCTGCATTTTTTATGTAGGAGTGGGGAAAAAAAACACATCTAATCAATTTTTTGTCTGCAACACATTGATTATCACTACATTTTCATGCATTAAGATTTCATGGAAAAATGAAAATTGAGGATTTGAGGGTGGCTGAGTTTCCAGTGGTGCCAAAAGGACTCATTTTAAACAAGTACTGTGCCTTCTCACTGTCTCGGTACAGTCGTGTCCTACATGCAAAGGGTCAATTTTTCAATTAAATTCATTAACAACCAGAATTAGACAGTTACATCACCCTGCACAACCAAGGTAAGGGAATTTCTAACCAAAGAAAAGAAAGCTGGTAAAATTTCATATATTGATATGAGATTTTAGAACCAAAAAATATGCAACAACTGGTATTGCTCTTTCTACCCCCTTACTTTTTCGATATCTGTTTGTCTATGCAGTTAAAAGCACAGATGAGCAAAAATAGTATAGGCCAACTGTAGCAGATGTAACAAATGACTATATGGGTGATATCCCTGAAAGCTTCTATTTTCCAGCTTCACAGTCATTCCAAGGAGTGAAGTAGGCATTAGCATGTTCAGGTAATGGCCAAAAATTTCCAGGAACTTACAGGATTGATCATTAACTCCTCTTTGAAATGCTTATATTGTGACCGTTTCTTGGCCAATTCTGAAGGCCAAAGAGAGCGATCGGGAGGTAGATACCCCAATAATAGCTGAAAAAGTTCGAAGTAAGATTATAATCACATCAAAATTTACCTTCAAAATGCAAATATCACATCTCCCCTAAAGAAAGATGCAACACAAGAAGAAAAAAAACAAAAGCACAAACATCAAAATCGTATTAACTTACAATTCATACCTTCCACACAATTGCACGAATTCCAGCTCCATCAGGTATGCCTTCTGATGCTAACCTTCTCAATTCTCCCATATTTATAACCTTCCTTGACAGCTGAGGTTCACAAAAGATGCACATTAAAACATACTATAAACAAGGAAGCTCGCAGATATGGAAAGGGATGAGAAAAATAATAAAAAAGCAAGGACGGGGAGCAACAAAGTTGCTGTGCCAGACATATAGGTTATCCAGTGTTCACAACTAAACACAGAGCATCTTTCCATGCAACTTGACCACGGAAGACAAGATCCCCCGTAATATCATTTGAGTCATGTCACTCATTAATACAATCTCCAATCTCCATGTACAGTTATAAATTGTGAAGAGGTAAAGAGGCACAAAGTCCACACAACAGAACAATCTAATGTACTCAAAACAAGTTAGTTGTCAGAGCCAATACTACAAGAAGAGTGCACTCATTTGCAACAGGAGGCATAAAAGATTATCCGTGATAATTCTGGGGTCACTAAAAAAAAAGGCCCTCCCCCTTTTATTTGGATTTGTCTGTGAAATAAACTGAATAGTTTGCTGCATCATTTTATTATATTACCTAATACTAATTCTTAAAATCATGTTTGTATTCATGATTCATACTAAAGTTTCTCCAGGCAATAGGCCCGAACCAGCTCAGACAAGGTGGACCTTAAGACCATCCCCAGTGCCTCCTTCTCAGGCCTAGCCTTTGTTGTCTCCACCACCAACTCGAGCATCAGAAATTTGCAAAAACAATTCCATATTAGGTAACATTTGGTATTGACATATTGAACACCTAAACATGTGATTTGAACTATTTACTCGTATCTATGATTTCGTATATAGAGAGAGGGCACAATGTGCATGATTAACTGTAACCACTTGGTCGTAGAAAATGATGAGGACAACCACTACGAAGTAGCATATATATCGATGAACACCCGTAAACAATTATGGAGTTCAAATTCAGTAGTCAGCCCTCGTACATCAAAGAGTAACACATTGCATGAGAAAACCAAAGAGGAATTATTGTGGTTTGGTGTAATTTGATACTCTAAGAAGAACAGTAGCCAGTTATTCTCATTCCCACCAGTATGTCATATGATGGCTCTAAACCGCGTGAATATATTTCTTATCAATCAGGTCTCCTCAAGCATCCATAGCCAACGTTTCGAAAGTTTTCCAGTAGTTCAGCGTGTATGAGTATGCCTTTTTAAATAAACATGTGCAAACACGAGCATATTTGGACGCATTGTCATTTCTAGGCATATGTGTGAGCTCGACAGAGAGAAAGAGAGAGGGGGGAGGAAATCTTGAAACCTCTTGTAAAATCTGAGCCTGCCTAGAGATAATTTCAGGAGCAGGAGATGCCAGGGCTGGTGCCGCTGCCGCAGTTGCAGCCGCACCGCCAGCTGACGCTATAGAGTTGGCAGAAGAGCTCCCATTTTCCTCATCGCTTTGACAAACACTGCTACCATTACCATAATTGCTACACAATGGATCCCTGATTTCTGTTTTCGCAGCACTAGTAGCGTGAACAGAAGAAGTGCTCGGAGGCTCCGGCGGGGGCACTGGCGCAGGGGGCTCGACAATTGGAGGAACAGATGGTTTTATGGGATCGTTCGATGGCGGTGACGGGGGCGGTTGAGGAGCCGACCACATGGAGCTGTTGAGCCAGTCGGGAACCCGTTTGTTCACCATACTCGGAGCAATTTCCAGTAACTGCGACTGGATCAACGGATTGATTTGGGGAGAAAGAGATTGCAGTCAAATCAGTTGATTAAAAGTGGAGAAGAAATTTCATTGAATTGATCACTGTGAATGCAGACGATCACACGGAAGCGTCGCACTCATTCAGCTGTATGTATTCCTCTCTGCGTGTGTGCGTGTTTGTGTGAGAGAGAGACAAGAGAGTTGGGACGAACGAACAGCGAAGTGAGGTTGCCAGGTGGAGTGGTTCTGGTCACGTGGCTTGCACATGTGTGAGACGTTCAGAAACTTTTACCAAAATATGCCGGCCTTATGCATAATTTTATTAATAAAAATTTTAAATATATATTTAAAATATGCAGCATTGAGATAAAATTAGAAATTATTAAAAAATAATTAATTAGATATATTATACATAAAAAAAAACTTATAAAAAATAAAAATATTATTTATATTTCAAATATTTGAAAAATATCTATTTGAAGAAAATCACAAGCTATCACATATAATTTTTTCTTTATTTTTCTTTACTAAAAATTATTTTAAAAAATCAAAATTAGAGATTGTTGAAGATGACAAAGAACCAACACTCTTTCTGATATAATTCTGATTGAAACTATCATTTGAAATGAGAACTTTAGAACACAAGATTTTCTCTTTGTGGTGTCTTTTCGAAATAGTGATCTAGTTATTATTTTTTCACATACAAAAGTCGAAATGGTGAAATCACAAGTTCAAAACAGAAAAGATAGTAACTTGGTTGTCATGATGTCCATCTTTGATCAGAAAAAAAAAATCAAAATCTAAATGGTGAAATCACAAGTTCAAAACAGGAAACACAATCATTTACTTATGATTGAATCCATTTCCCGAAAAGGGAGAGGTGAGGAATTGTCCGCACCCATTCAACTCATGTGACGAACCGAACATTGTCCTTGGCACCCTCCATATGCCCACTCATTTCATTTTGGGTTCTAAAACCATTGATGAGCTAAACTAACAAACAAATAATAATAATAATAATACACAAAGTATCTTGAGAAATATATCTTTTTATTTCTTTCCTTTTCATTTATTTTTTTAGCATGAAAAATAATACAATTTAAATAAAAAATTTGCATGTATCCACACACGTGTGAAGTTATTTTAAATTTTTTAATTTTCAATATATTGCCCTACATGGGAAATAGAAGCTTTACGCGAGTTCCTATTAAAAAATAAGTTAGATATATAGAGCTTAAGTTTGTAAAAATAGGTAGATTTTCAAATCGTGATAATGTAAAAATTACAATGTATTGATTTTTAGCAAATTTCATCCTCAATCTATAACTCATGTAGTAGCTACAAGAGTTGCACCCACCATCTTGGCGTAACAATATCATCATAGATGCATATCTTGAATTCAACTGAACTTTAAGTTCAAAATTTCTCACGAAAAAAAAAATACAAAATTGTTTTATAATATTTATTTTGAATTTTGTTATCCTCACCATACCCGTTGCCAGGGAACACACCATGAAATCTAAAAGTATTGTATAAACCCACAATGAGGAAATGAGAGTAGGGCCAAGAAAAGCTATAAAACATACAATAACAAAATCCAAGTAAAGTGGGCTAATCCATCTTGATTTTGACATAGTAAGTGGAGAAACAAGGCAAGATGCACATGCCATTGCCTCCTATACATCATACTCATTCTCTTCCTTTTTTCCCTTGACTTTAATATTATCTTATATGATATTACATCAATTATTTTTGAAATAAGATTGTATTGGGGTAATCAAATTTCAACTACATATATTAAATATATATTGGCTGAAGTATATATATGAAGAGAAAAGTATCGTGTTAAAAAATAAGTATGAAACATGTTTTGTGACGAGATAATAGTTTTAAATAATAATAAAATATGATTCATTACAATAATAGATGAGTAAAAGAGTTAACAAAATTATATAAGTAAAAGAAATATTATGATTATGACTACAATACTATGCATTTGCAATATTTTTGGGCATATTGAGTGATGAGACTTTACCAAGCAATTATTGAATAATTTTTTATTATTTTTTAAATAAAACAAGAAGAAATGACAATGGTGTAAGGTTAACCACTTAAAAGGGCAATGAGATTGTGTTGTGACTTGTGAGGATTTGATCCATCTTCCTTCTCATCACTCGAAAAGCACATAGTACAAACGGCCCAACATGTAAAATGTGATTGTGGAGCACATCAAAGAATTTTCGTGGATAATTTTCTCTAATCATTTCATTATATAAATATACACACACACACACACAAATATATTTAAAATGTCTTGTAACCTCTACAAAGTTTGAATTTAAGGAGATCCATTATTTTATTTCACATATAAATTTGAAATTCTGTCATATTTGATACGCAGCTGTCTTCAAGAATCCAAAAATAACAAAGAGGGTATAAAAATATAATAATCAAAATAAGTTATAATGAAAAAGTTTACAACCCAAACTAGTAAAATAAACTATTATTTGGGAAAGTAGAGTCCTAACCAGGAGTCCCCCAAAAAAAACCAAAAACTTCTTTCGGGGATGTGGTGGGGTTTCCAAAATCTAATGACAATCTGCTGCAGAACAAGGCGAATACACGATAGAAACATATCAAGGATGCATAACAAAGCTAGTACGCGACAGAAACATGAAGGATGTGAGTGCGCGCGCACACAAGACACTAAAAAGCCGTTGCCTACGAGGTTCACCCAGCATTGAAGAAGCTAAAAATATGCAAACCAAATAGATTACAAAAATTGTAATTGGCACTGATTTGGAAAATGGACCAACATGTTAAAGTGCTCTGCCAAAACAAAAACAATGGCACCCCCTAAAGAATACAAGTACAATTTACAGAAGCTTACAACGAATCAAGCAATTCATATCACACATCTATATACTCAGGCGAAAGAATAGTCCTTGTGAGCTCCTTTAAATTTGCTAATATATGACGCGGTCCTAAGCTCTTAAGACCAATAAAATTCAAGAGCTGCTCTAAATCCTGCAACCATATTCACAGATATGTTATAAGAGACCATCTTTCTATCGTAAGAAATCACAACGCAAGACAGCAGAATCCACGCAGCAGAGAATAAAACACACCGTTTTTAACAACGTATCCTCAACAAATATTTACTTAGTTTACATTACATTTTGAGCAATAGTAAAGATCCCTGCTTGTAATTGCAATAATTTCTTTATACATCAATATTCCATCTCAGTCATGATCAATTTAGTGTCGAAGAGAAATTGATTCCACACACGTTACTAAAGTTAATAACATATATGAACAATTTATGAAATTTGACTAAAGGGCAAGCTGCAAGCAATTTTTAGATCGGCAAAATTATTAATGCCTAGTGTTGGGTGCAAAAACAAAAAAGTAAAGATCGGCAATATCTAGTGTTGTAACCTTAATTGACATGCATGACATAACATAAGTCCATTTTCAATTAGTAAAAGGTAGTTTGCAATGCAACAAATATCTTGAAATCTTTTCAGCATAATATAAGACATGCAACAATCCAGAAACGGAGCACACCTTGTTTAGCAAGAACACGGCATAAGCTGCTCTAGTCGAGTCCTGACCTTCAACGAAAAGGGGAAATTCTACAGGCTTTGTGCTTGATGAAGTTACTGAATCCAAAGATGTACTGGGTGCTGAATGTTCAACTGAAGGGGAATAGTCACGTATATATGATCGAGAACCTCCTAAGCGTAACGGATAACGCAGCGGAACTTGCAAATACAAAGCAATAAGTGACACAGCCTGCATAGTAAACCGATCATTTGATAACAATATATCAACTTAGTTTACTGGACAAGCAGACTGGCTATGGAATGAAGATCCATAAACCCAGATATTAAAGCTCACAATTTGATCTTAAATACATTAATATATTCTAAATGTAGAATAGCATTTCAAGAAAATCAGAATCAAAATTCAAGTTGCTGCAAATTGAAAGGAAATAACACACATGAGCTACATATCCCAGGGCAGTCGAAGATCGCTGAACCTCCTTCTTGTCAGTGAAAAAACTTATCTTTGCAAAAGGGACCACAGTTAGTTGCAAGCCTGAGATTGTCAATGTTCCCTGGTCAACAGGTTTTGATCCATCAGGAACACCTGAATTTGGGAACAATAGGCAAACGCAACTATTATGTTTCGCATAAATCAGATCAAGAAAAAGCTTCGAGCAACGCTGTGACTGCATCAACTAAGATATGAAACTGCATAACATCTACAAATTGAAATCTGCGCTATAAAAGTGAAAAGGCTATATAAAACTGTAACACCTAATAGGACACTCCTTAAAGCATTTTGTAGTATAGAAAGTTAATCATAAAACAAAAACATCTACCCAACCTCGCAAAATGAGCAATATGTTTACAATATCTATACACATCTGGACATATCCGAGCTGGTTCTGCAAATTGCAACACTTATATTATGAAAAGCCATCCCTCTATTTTTTTCACAAATCAAAGAGTAAACTAACACCGGCATTTTCTTACAGGTGGTTCTTTTAAGAGTTTATGGAAAAAAAAAGATGGTGCAGATGAAGATAACAAAACACAGAATATACAGTTGCATAAGACATAAGGTAGACACACACACGTACACATCGCCATAATGAACAGGCATGAAGACAACAAATAGTACATATGTTATGGTTTTTTCTGGTACTCGCAAACTGATTTCTCCTGTTGGACATGAATCAGGCTGACAATTTCAAAGAAAATCCCTAATTACATATCTCAGCCATGTCATGGTCTTACTACTCTAATGCTATTAAGACCATGCAAAACATAACACCAAATAGTTTCATCGCTGATTCCCTATAGTCTATGCATGTATTATACACAGATACATCTTTGAAACATGAAAACAGTCATGGGCAATTACAACAGGTCTTTTTCAGAAGGCATCAAAACTACTGCAGAGAGTTTCATTACTCCATAAGGATCTTTTCATTTTAACAGAACTGATAACGTAAAATAACCTAGCAGAGTCACTGACAACATTTAAATAGTGCACAAAACTCAGAAGCTATGTTGCTTGGACTTGGATATATAGCCCTGGACACAGAAGTGCTGGACATGCCAGGTGTCAAATTTTAAACAGGACAAAAGACAAGAAAAGGTGTTTTGATATATGATATGGGCAAAGTGAAAAGTAACTATTAGCACTCAGTTGATATACAGTTTGAAATTTGTATCATTTACTTATAAGAGTAGACAGTTTTATACAATTTTGTAAAATGTTTCATTTACTTTGATTGGTTACAATTAAATTAGCTCATTTCTTGATTTAAAACATGATTTTTGCAGTCAATAGAATGAATAAAAAGCTTCCTTCCAACAACCTCTAAAGAGACATGGCACATAAAATGACTTACTCTGGGACCTCATACAAAAGATTATTAGACATAAAGTATTTAACATGAATTTAACTCTCTAAAGCAGGGTACACGGAATCACTCATGACTCAAAACTGTCAAATACCAGCATACCAAGCTAGAGTCACCACAAAATGAAGTATCAGCATAGAACACACTGAATAACACTCAACTCTTTGAATAAAAGTAAGATCAATTACCTGACTTAATACTGCTACGAAAAGATTCAAGTTCTTGCTCAGGAGCTTTTCTGATCATAACCTTTATTGGATAAAGCAAGGAAACCTGTGAAACCATATGCTGTTGCCTCATTCTCAATAATTTCTGCAAGTTTCTCAAATGACCATAACCTTTTTCTCCAGAAAATGACCTGCTTGAATCCTGCATTGAAACATCACATTTCAAATAAGAATCAGATTTCCTAACATATATATTTCCATTCGGCGAGGCTCAGAAAATTGAAGGTCAAGAGAATAAAATATCCACAACACATTATATCAATCCATTAATCCAAATAATGGTTACAAAATGAAAAGCAAAATACCGAGCATAAGGATAGGGAAGTGTTAAGGATGTCTCTGACCGAACCACTTTAGGAAATGGAGAGGGCATAAAGAAGCAAGTTGTAGAGCTAAGGTCAGTCAAACACAAGGTAGTCGATAGGGTGATACGACAGTTTGCAAGATTCAATCTCTCAGGTCTGCTTTCACGTGTTGACCAGACTGAAGTGAATCTACCCAGTTGAGAAAAACAACAATAACCTTCACCGCAAGGTTTCTCTACTACAGGAGTTAAAGTTCACAACCTAAAGGACTTCAAGATAGGTAAATGGAATTGAAAAACAGAAAAGATCGTTCTACGTTGCTTAAAGAAATTGTGTACATACTTTGAATTACCAATAAGGCATATATTTGCTATTTGCATACTCATAAAGGCCATAGCAATTAGCATACAAATTCACTGCAGAAATAAGAATGCAGGTTCAGATGGCAAAGGTGAACGTGTCAAGAGAGCTTATCCTATGATTCTCTGTGATTGGATGTACAGGTTTTCATTTTCCTCTTTCTTCAGTCTTTTACCAATATTTTTATTTCATTAGACTCTGGTGAATGTCAATTCAAAAGAATAACAAATATATATATATATATAATAATAATAATAATAATAAATAAATCAATAGGACCCCCAGCAAAGTGCTGTTTTAGATGTTTGTCATTACACAAAAACAATATTTGTTTGCTCTATTTCTAATACGAACTTCAAGGACTTTATTTACTTACTCTTAAAGCCCAGTCTTTTTTAAAGGAAAAGAAAGAGAATGGAGGCAGGGAGGAAGGGACAACTCGCTGAAACTATGTAAACTATAAAACCCTTGCTGCGCCCAAGTTCACCAATCATAAGTCAAGAATTTGCAAGCTGGCAAGCAAGTCTGTTCGGTGTTCCAATATCATTTCCATTCAGGTCTCTATTGGTCATTCTCTGTATTACAGTTAAGTAAATTTAGGAAATCGCTGACAGTCTCTATTGGTCATTCGCCTTTTTTTTTTTGGATAACAAACAAAGCATTCTATTAAGAACTAGAAAAAGATGTTTACAATCAGTGTATAAGACGGCCACCCAAAACCATGCAACCAAACAAAAGTAAAAAGCTAAACTCCAATCCTTACTAAATCAGAAACAAAAACATTCCTAAGCTCATTAAGCCTTTTAATCCATGATGCCACCCTAAATGTAGGAGGTCATCATACTCAGCCTCTTAACTATAATACTATCACATATACAAGTCATGAGTCGTGACTTAAACAGCCAAAACTTGAGGCGCAAGGCTCATTCATTTCAGTGAAAAATTAAAATTAAAACAAATAAGCAACTTATATAATTACACCACCTGCATGCGTTTGTTGGCCGCAGAAAGAGAGCTTCCACCAACCAATAGAGATCTAATTTCAACACCAAGTTGTTCCTCTTGTTTTCTTACTTTCTCTTTTACCACCTTGGATTGCATAGACATGTTTCCCATCACCAATTTACGAAATTCCATTTTCTCACGCATCTGATCAAGCTCATTTGACCGGCTTAATGACTCAGATTTTATCTGTACATTTGTCAATCAATAGAATTCAGCAGAGGAAAGGTCAAAGGGGTGGGAAAAGAATCACAAAGCTTAAAAATTCATGAAAATTTTCAGTCACCATATATAAGTAAAAGGCACAATATATATATATCCACAATAAAAAACTACATGAAGTTTTTCTAATTCATACATATAAACAAAAGTCCTTTGGTAGTTAACTAAAATGAGCTATGCAGCTTTCAAAGGTCACATGATCACATGCAACAAATCAGACTTACATTAAAAAATATTGAAAATTATATAACTGTAGTTAGATAATATAGCAATGGGAAAATAGAATGTTAAACAAATCATAAATGTGCATCACTTTTTAGTCAATGTTTTACAGATACATTATTAGATATATTAATACGTACCAGTACGTTGTGCCATTCAGGCATGCATTTTATTTATATTTGTCTAATTATTTCCTATAAATGATTTAGAACCATATTAGTGCCATTTTCTTTTGATCAGCCTTTTCGATTTATCATCCATAAACAACTCAGTATTTGAAGCTGGAGTATTTCAGAGGAAGTGGTTAGGCAGAAAAACAGATGGATCACTGTTCACTGGAAATAGGGAATAAAGTTAGCTATTATCTACAAAAATAAAGATAAGAAATATGATGATATAAAGTTATGGAATTTTAACCTTTACTAGTAAATTAATATTCGGGGCAGGTTCCAAATCAGGAGACAGGTGCTTGGATTTTTAAATAATACATGATAAGCAGATAATCCCATGCCAACATTCTGAGATAAAGCCCTCAATATCATATAGACCAGCATTCCTAAAGTCCTCACATTCCCCTCCAGCCATATATACCAGCATCCAATGGACATGTTAGCGCTACATAACACCCAACCTCTACTATGTGGAGCCACCCTTAATTTTTACAACGTATATCAGCACATGGAGCCACCCAGCAAGACCAACTGACCAAGCTCCACCAAAATATTGGACAACAAAACTCTTGTCAAAGAACAATGCTGAAAGATGTGATCTAGAGTGTCTGACTTTCACCTGCACAGTGCACACCAGCTACGAGAGTGGGAATAATATAATGAATTCTCCTTTCTTACGTCACAAGCAAGTAACTTGCCCAAAACCACTAACCACAAGAACAATTGAATCTCTGCAGGTATCGCCACTTTCCAAATAGCATCAACAAAAAAGGGTGATATGAAGTGGGATTTGATCCCACATCGGATTCACAAGTGATTGTGGATGGGTATTTAAGTGGGAGGTCAAACCTACACTCTGGAGCTAGCTTTTGTGGTGTAGTTAGGGCTTCCCCACTTGGGTCCCTATCATTTGGTCCGACCTGCTGGATCCCGGACGTACTACGGAAAAGGGCTACCTGTGGAAAGGGCTACCCGGCATGATGAGGCCGTAGGGAGGCCGAGAGTGGAGCCGTCCGTGGACGTCCGGTTTCAAAGGGGGACCGATTGATATGAAGTGGGATTTGATCCCACATCGGATTCACAAGTGATTGTGGATGGGTATTTAAGTGGGAGGTCAAACCTACACTCTGGAGCTAGCTTTTGTGCCCACTTGGGTCCCTATCATTTGGTCCGACCTGCCGGATCCCGGACGTACTACGAAAAAGGGCTACCTGTGGAAAGGGCTACCCGGCATGATGAGGCCGTAGGGAGGCCGACAAGGGGCCGGAGTGAAGCCGCCCAGAGTGGAGCCGTCCGTGGACGTCCGGTTTCAAAGGGGGACCGATTGATATGAAGTGGGATTTGATCCCACATCGGATTCACAAGTGATTGTGGATGGGTATTTAAGTGGGAGGTCAAACCTACACTCTGGAGCTAGCTTTTGTGGTGTAGCCAGATCATGAATTAGTAACTGCATCCAATTTCCAAAAAAAATCCCAATTGTGTCGAACTTTCCATTTTTGGAATGGAATAGGATCAAGATTCAACCTTATTCCATGGTATTTACATGAGGTCCCTCTTTAAGAAAGTCCCCGAGAGGGCTTAGTTGATCCATGATTTATGTTTCATCTTTCGTTTCCTTTTCGTTTGTTTCGAGAAATCTATCGATCAATTCCGATTCGGGGAAGCCCTAACTACACCACAAAAGCTAGCTCCAGAGTGTAGGTTTGACCTCCCACTTAAATACCCATCCACAATCACTTGTGAATCCGATGTGGGATCAAATCCCACTTCATATCAATCGGTCCCCCTTTGAAACCGGACGTCCACGGACGGCTCCACTCTGGGCGGCTTCACTCCGGCCCCTTGTCGGCCTCCCTACGGCCTCATCATGCCGGGTAGCCCTTTCCACAGGTAGCCCTTTTCCGTAGTACGTCCGGGATCCGGCAGGTCGGACCAAATGATAGGGACCCAAGTGGGCACAAAAGCTAGCTCCAGAGTGTAGGTTTGACCTCCCACTTAAATACCCATCCACCGATTGATATGAAGTGGGATTTGATCCCACATCGGATTCACAAGTGATTGTGGATGGGTATTTAAGTGGGAGGTCAAACCTACACTCTGGAGCTAGCTTTTGTGGTGTAGTTAGGGCTTCCCCACTTGGGTCCCTATCAAAGGGAGTAAGGAAAAGATTGTTGTGGAAAGCAAGACTGACAAAGGGATGAAAAAAATACTTGAGGAATTCCAAACCCACCTTTTTAAATCCCCAGCCACTTCCATCCAACTGCACATTCTCTAACAAACCCAACATAGATCACAAATCAGACGTTTCTTAATCCCTCAAGGTATGTCGAAAGTCAAAGTTCCATGATAAATGAGGTTTAACAAGTGAAGGAGGGAACTGGAAAAGGGTAACAACTGGCTGATGACATAGCAATCTTACAATAATGGGAATAATTCTGCAAAAGGAATACCCCCCAACTCTGCCGGGCCTCCCGAAACCTTACCCCACTACCTCCTCCAACTGAAACTTCCACTGATTGAAGGCTTAAGGCTGAACACCTATTTCCTGCTTGTCAGACTTGCATCCTACCTATTTTCCTGCCACCCGTACTTACAAATATAACCCTCCCCCAAAGTGAATCCCAAAATATACTAAAGTCATTATTACAATGTAAACATCTCTGGTAAATGACAGAAGTGCCATCTGTTGAAGGCTTAAGGCTGAACACTTTGTTTGACAGAATGGGCAAGAGTAGCTAAGGTGTAACATGGGTAATTTGACTTGTCCTATCCTCATGGTGTCCCCCCACTAACACAACACAGCTAGACCCTGGGCACCATTACAAGGAACACCGATAGTAAAAACAATTTACAAGAATTAGACAAAAGCATCATGAAACTAATTACATATATAACAACCACATAATGGCATAATCAATCATCATGAGAATTTGACTATGTCTTTGCTCGGTCGACGCATATCAAATTGGATTTTCTACGACTTCGGCATCTCAGTTCACGAAATAGAACAAGGATACTTTGGAAACTTCCCAAGTCCATCTTTAAGTCATCGACTTATAACTTTCATACTTTTAATCAGCAATATTCTTTAATTCGGGCACATCTATTCTATTTGATTTCATGAAACCAAACAAAGCATATTCCAGATCACCTTGACTATAATTATGATCTATGAACAGTTTCATAAAACTACAAAATGGCGCCACTTCATTGGGTTAATGTGTCAAAACTGGAATCTGCCATTTTTGCAAATATGATCCCCTACTTTTTTTTAAGAATATCTCAGTTGATACAAGTAGCCCAAATGGAACGCCGCATTTTGAAAAATTACTCCCTTTTCCCAATATTACTATATTATTGACCAGCAGATATATTTATACACACGCACTAACATTCAATACAATAAAAAAAAACGAAAATCTTACTTGTATCAATGACTGAAGCTTCTCCTGAAGCATTAATTTATTGCTCTTGGCTTCTTCAAGTGCGGAGGTCAAACTGCACAAACGAGCAAGCTCCTGTTCGTAATCCTCCCATTCTATAACCTTGGCCGGCTGATCCTCTTGTACTACACGATTTTCCTCCTGTGCCTTCACAATTGGCTTTTTAGACGGCTCCATTCACAACTCACGATCGAAGAATTATTACCAACAAAATTTATCGATTTCAATGGAGAAAAGCGATAGCCATCCGCAAAACTCCTCTTCACCATCGTAGTACGAAGAATTTTCTGAAGATAATTTAGGGTTTAGATGGTCCGAGCCTTGCCCTCATAGCTATAAATCTTTGATTCGTGAAAATGGAGGAATTGGAAAGGGAAAGTGCAGCAGTTTTCCTTGTTTGATTCCTTCCCATTTCAAGTGCTTCTGTTTCCTCGTTTTTGTTTACTTTCTCGCTGCGGTTAAGCCTGAAAAAGCGTCAAAGTTTTGGATCGAGAACTAACGCTTTTAATGTAATTAAAAATAACTAATATTATTTACGGGTTGTAATATATATTTTATTAAAAAACAACATATTATATTAAATAAATTACTTTCAAAAATTTATGTTTTCCTTTTAATAAAATGTCATTTTTTAAAAGAATAATTAATTCTTATTTGAAACTTAAACCACAACAAATAGTTGAATCAATAACAAATATTAAAATTAAAAAAATGGAATAATCTTATTATAAATTTATTTTTTATTTTCTTTAAATAAGCACAAATTTATTTTTTTGACAAAATATTTACAATAACATAGATAATATGTTTTGATTAGAAAAATTAACATCATAAATGATTATAAGAACAAGATATGTTTACAATATGTTGATATAATTAGATGGATTGTAGTGATGAGTTATATTTTATTAATTTAATTATTATAATATAAATTTATTTTATTGTATTGTAATTCATGTTAACATCTTGAGAATTTCACAAATTCTACCCTAGTTATCTATATCCAAATATATACTAATAAAATAATTAAATAGTTCAATTATAATTTTCTGCCAATTTTTTTTCATAAGAAAAAATAATTTTTGAAAATTGATATGTTTTTATTAGTTAATTTTCTTTAATTGGATATTATACTATATATCTCTTACATGTCAATGCCACTAAAATAATTTAGAGATTCTTAAATACGGGTTAACTTGATATTATACTATAAATATAATTTATTTTATTTTTTAAATATATTACAAACTGTCGAGGGTACTACTAATATATATATATAAGATGTAAAAAGATTTCATTATTTCATGTCCATGATTTCATTAACTCAAGTGTAATCCAACAAAGTCGAGCTGAGTTTATAATAGTTTGCCTTCTGAGTTAGTTCATTGTTAAATCAAGATCATTTATAATTTATTGGTACACTCATAGCTCTCGAGCTAATTTGAGCTATCAAATCAGGCGAACTTAATAAATATATATGTTGAGATATTTGCTCCAAATTGATTAGTCATTTCAAAAGTATTTAAGATATAAATATGGTATCATTCTTCAAAAGTAACTCCATTTATTTAAAAATATTGGTTTGAACTATAAATTTATCACTAATTGTGTCTAATCGATTATTATTCTCAATCATTTGGTGTTTCGGTTCAAACAAATTGTCAAATATCTTGCAACCCTCCTATAATGTGATTTAATTATAAAAAAAACACAAATAGTTTAACTTTTACAATTAAAAATAGTCTTTATTAAAATTACAAAACTACTTAAATTAATTTAAATAAAATAATATAGTTTAATTCAGACAAAATGTCAAGATATTTGCTTCGTGTTTATCGATCATTTCTTGAATGTTCGACTAGTTTCAATTGAGCATATATCTCAATCGAATATTTTTTTATATTTATCATGAATAAACTCAAAAAATACCTTGAGTGTGAACCCTTCCAAAAAAAGAAAAAAAAAGAAAGAAAAGGAAAAAAAAGGTTAATATCCAAATAATATAATAATGCATCTTAAAATGCCACATATTTAGAAAAAAATAAAAAAATAATAATAATAAAAAAAGAAAAAAAGAAAAGAAAAAGGGCTCCTGATATTCTCCACATTTGTTTTGTTCCTCTCTCATCCCCAATTTATTGATCAGTCAATTTAAATTTCACCTAACTCATTTCACAAAGTTCCAACACAAATTTCATCACAAACCCTAGATATAAACACCCAAAATTCCGAAAACCACGCGATCCAGAACCAAACTCTTTTTCTATATTGTAGCGGTGGATCCTCTCGGAGTATAAATCAGATATGGCGGGGGTTTCATTGAAGTGTGGAGACTGCGGAACGCTTCTGAAGTCAGTGGAGGAAGCACAGGAGCACGCTGAGCTAACTAAGCACTCTAATTTCGTTGAATCCACCGAAGCGGTGCTTAATTTAGTCTGCTCCGATTGCGGGAAGCCTTGCCGCTCGAAAACCGTACAATTCTTGAACTGTATTTGATATGATTGATTCCATTTGTAGATTTGTGTGCGTGAGGTGCGGAGACTCTAGAGGCTTTTATGTTAATCGCATAGTGCTTTTCAGTTTTTGTTCTTTTTACTGTTCATTTAATTGCAAAAAAAATTGACGATTGATGCTTTTTTAGTCCAAATATTTAATGATCCTTTCATTTTATTTTGTGTTACGTGGGGGTTTTTATATTTTGTTATATATATATATTTTATTATTATTATTAACTTTTTTGGGCAAAAATTTGTGAATGGTGCATAGCGACACAAGTTTGATTTTGCTAATGTACTAAGGACATCATTTTTATAATGATGCATCACCATATTCCGTTATTCTGAGATTTATGTTAGTTGTGTCATGATATGTAATTACAGGGATTGAGCTTAAATGATGGTTAATGACACATTTTCCTGATTAATGCGGTAAAGATATGGAGGGGGAAATTTGTAGAGGGAACCATGAGCAAACAACTACCTGAAAGTGAAACACTACGATTTGTAAGATGGGAGAAAGAAAACAATTCAACATTATGTGATGGATTTCACAACCTTAAAAATTCTCAGGACTTCTGTATTGGCGGTTCTGGAACATGCTTGTGTGTTTCTGTTTTTTAGATAATGAAAGCTGGAACATTACAATGTTGAAAATTTAGGTTGGTCTTGAGATTCATTCAAATGGAATAGTTTGCTGTGATATCAACTTATTATATCCGTGGATCCATGGAAATACTCCTCTGTGTTGCTTTATCTCTATTATTTTTAAAAAGATGTTCTCAACAGTACCTCTATGATTTAGCCTTCCTCTCTATGAGTTTTTTTTGACAGGACCAACCAGATTTATGATATTTTGCATGTTGTCAAGCTAAACTACCATTATGTAGGGATTATTCCTTGCCCTGATTGCTAAAAACCAATAGATGCATAATCATTCAATAAAATTTTCATGCTTTTGGTTGGTGGGCTCTCCATCCATATCTGGGCACTTGGCTTTCATTCTTTGGCATCCGTTTATTCTTTTATGACACATTGTTTTATCATGTTGAGATTCCTTTTCTCACATAATCAAAATTTGCACAGGAAATGTAGTGGTAATCAATTATTCATATTACATTTCTACAATAATTTAAATCTATAGCATGTGGCTGTGATGTTTGAATTCTCTAATTTGTTTTTTTGTTGAACTCAGGAAAGTGATTTACATACTAAGAGGACAGGGCACACTGAATTTGTGGACAAGACTTCAGAGGCAGCAAAACCTATAAGTTTGGAGGCTCCAAAGCCTAAGGATGATGTGGAGATGGAGGTTGGCGAGGGTAGTGGCAGTCAGCAAGAAGGTAGTCACATATCTGCTATTGTCTTGCTCATGCTGCATGTTAAGTAACATCTTTTGAAAAATTAAGCGAACCATTTTCTCTCTCTAAAGAATTGAACCTTGTGGGTCCAGCTGATACATTTGTCACAGGCTGAGCATTTAAATTTTTCTATGTATGGAATTTGTCTCTACTCTTGATTAGTTTATGAATAGAATGTATTGGACTAGCATTGTCATTTCACTTTTGGATGGGCAGTATGCACTTTCCCAAACTTACTATCTTAAGTTCTTTTTTCTTTTGATTCGGAGTCTGAGTTCTTTGATTTTTGATTTATTTCATTCAATATGAGGACTGGAGTTTGTAGCATATCCGCATGTGGGGCTAGTGGTTGTTTAAAGTTTTGTCACTAGCTCTAGTCTCATCAGCTTAATGCAGCTGCCTGAAGCTTTTCCTCTGTTTAGAAATGGTTGTTCCTGAAGTAAATCAGGAGATACTTGCAGAACTTGAGGAAATGGGATTTCCTAAAGAAAGAGCAACTCGTGCGCTTCACTTTTCTGGTATGTTCTCTCCGAAATACTAATTAATGCTTTGTAGTCTCTCTTATTTTTTGATATTTCATCATTAGTTCATTTATATATATCACATCAAGGGGAATCTGGAATCGTGTTTTCATGTTTGCAATAATTTCGATGTGGTTGTTTGTGTAGATATGTAAAAAATACGAGACATAGAGTGCTTTAGTACAATGCTTGTTTTACTAAAGCTTTTTATAAAATTGTTCAGATGAAATTCTTGAGTTAATACTGTATTGGCCTTTTCCAGGCAATGTTAGCCTTGAGGCTGCTGCAAATTGGATAGTTGAACATGAAAGCGACTCTGACATTGATCAGATGCCACTGGTACGTATTTATGCATACACATTGCTGAAAACTTATATTACTTGATGTTAACATTACCTCATCTACGCTCGTATTTGGAAACTAGACTTGACTTCTTATTTATTCACCTTACTCTCTATGGTCAGTAGATTAGATTAGGTCAGACCTTAAACAGGTCTGCTTTTCATATCTTGAAATCCCCCCTTCCTTTATTCCCTGAAGCTTAGCAAAAGGTAAATGCATGATTAGAAAGAAACCTGCATATGATTATGATAAGTTATGCCTCATATACCGCGAAGCAAGAGCAGTTCTCTTTGGGAACATCACCTCTGTTGTATTTATTCCCCTTCCTCTTGCTGGTTGACCTTGCCTGCTTGGTTGCTTTCCATATTCAATATTCTCAGTTTAAATTCTGGTAATGATTTGGACATGTGTGCTGGATAATTACCAATTTGACCTATTGGTGGCTAATGTTCTTTTAATATTTTTTGAAAGTGATGTTTTTTCTGCTAAGATTTTTTTCCATCCTATAAGTTCCACTTAGAAGCTGTGCAACCTGTTATTGGTCTACTTTTTTCAAATTTAACTATTAACATTTTGTTTATTTATCTGCTCAATCCACTAAATATTTTTGACTGGCAAGAGCATGCATATTATTGTCATCTGTCCTGCTTATGCTTAGGTACCTGTGAGTTCCAATAAACCTGTGGCTCCAAAGTCATCTCTCACACCTGAAGAGATAAAGCAGAAGCAACAAGAATTAAGGTAATTTTGGATTCTTGATAGCTTCTTCCCATCTTTTCTTGGTGGTAAAACATCTTTACCTTTTTCTTGCCCATAGAGGCAATATATGCATTATTAGCTTCTTACCACTTGATAATGCAACAAGACTGTTGGGTTTAGTAGTATAAATGACGGTTACTGAAACAATATTGTAGGTGTCTATGAACCTGACAGAATTTCCCAATGACCCTCCCCCCCTCCGTGGCTCATGCCTAATTTCTTAACTTCTTGTTAGGCACTGTCTGAAAATGCTCGCTTAACCTCATCTAGACCTGCCAAGGTTCCTTGGCTGGCCCCTCCTTTTCCCAAATTGGAGTGCCTAAGCTCTAGATCCCAATCTGCCCCCCACCAAGTACCAACTTACGCCTCAGCCCTTAAGAACATTCTAGTGGGTTCATAATTGCTTCATGGGATACATTCGGATTTTTTTTCATCCTTAACTTTTGTGCTACATACTCCTGATGATGTTGCAATAGCATGTTATAATTTTTGTATAGATTTATTTCTTAATTTTGTTTTCTCTTCTCACTAATTTGATATTTCTAGGGAGCGAGCTCGCAAAAAGAAAGAAGAGGAAGAAAAGCGAATGGAAAGAGAAAGAGAGAAGGTATATATTAGTTTGTTTTTCTCTTCCTATATCTATGTACTTATCTGGTTGTTCATTTTACCAGGCATGAGCTTTTGAATCTGGGATCTGGAGTCAGTATTCAAAATCTCTCTGTTATAGTATTGATCCACTTAGTTTGTGCTGACATGCACCTTTAGTCATTTATTATGCTCTAATATACTAATTTTCAGTGTTTGCCACATCTATTATTTTTGTGATTTCATTTAGTTTTTGAAATGGCTTCAAACATTATGGCAGGAGAGAATTCGGGTGGGGAGGGAATTGCTTGAAGCAAAACGCATTGAAGAAGACAATGAGAGAAAACGGTTTGCCATCACATGTGTTTCAATTTTAATTTTGGCAATTATTCATGTATATTCTTAATGAGTTGGGGCTTGGCTCAAACAGTGTACTGGCCTTGCGAAAAGCAGAGAAAGAGGAAGAAAGAAGAGCTAGAGAGAAAATTCGTCAAAAGTTGGAGGAAGATAAGGTCCATATGATAAACTCTTCTATCTATTTCATGGCAATATTTGAGTTGCTAATTTATGCAACAAGTCCTGTATACATAAGTACAAACTCGTTGGTTGATGACTTGACCTTATTCTTCTAGTTTTCTGTTTTGTGTATATAAAGCACCCCCACCCCCCCAACAATTAATTCCATTGAGCTCTGACTCAAAACAACAATCTACTTCGCATGACAGGCAGAAAGACGTAGGAAACTTGGGTTGCCCCCGGAAGATCCAGCTGCTGCAAAGCCTTCTGCTCCACCTGTTGAGGAAAAAAAGGTATTGTTTAACGTAATTTTTCAGTGTTTTTGTCTGCCTTTTTCTCTTTTGCCCTTCTGAGCTTCTCTTCTCAAAATTGAACTGCAGAGCTTCCTGCCTGTCCGGCCAGCTACAAAGGCAGAGCAAATGAGGGAGTGCCTGAGAACCCTTAAACAGACACACAAGGTATTAACTATGTTTTGTAGTGGTTTGCGAATAAAGAATCATGGGCTTATTTGAATTGTGGACCCCCCAAAAAGACAGCAGGATTGAATTTAAGTAAAATGCATCCTAAGGTCCTTAAACTGTCCGTGAATGTTTCCAAAGTCCCTCAATTATGGAATTTTTTGTAAAGGTCCCTTGGTTATTAGAAAGATAGGAGTCCTTCAGTTATTAAAAAAGTAATTTCTACATGACATAAGTTGCCATATCCGTCAATGCCAGCATTCAAAACTTTTAAAAGTCGGCTATTTTTAAAAAATTCTATCTGATATTCCACACCATTTCCCATTTCTTTTTTACGCCTCTGATAGAAGCCCTAGGAATAACCAAAATTGAATTTTGCACAATAAAACAGAACAAAACAAATCCCTGCTTTCTCTTCTCTTATGGAAGGAATCATACATCACTTTTAATAGCTGATGGACGCGTAAAAACACTTCCATAACGGAGGGACCTTTCAAAATATTTACAGATAACCGATGGAGGACCTTAGCATGCATTTTTCCTTGAATTTATGGGGTCAAAATATTGATGAATTATAATATTTCTCAAAATAGAAATTGTGGAGCTACGCTATAATTTTTTATGTAATACATCCTCCTGAATTACTGTGTTCTGGCCAGGCATTATCTACTATTTTCAAGAGTTATTTACTTTGTTGATTAACCAGGAAGATGATGCCAAAGTGAAGACAGCTTTCAACACACTGTTAACTTTCGCAAAGAATGTCGCAACAAATCCGAATGAGGAGAAGTTCCGCAAAATTAGACTTTCGAATGCTAATATTCAGGTGCAACACGTTAAGTTTTTCCTAGTTTTATATTTGTTTTATACATGATATTACTCCATTTTCATGTTATCTGTTATGGGTCAAAACTTGCTGCACTTCATTAACAGGGATTCCACCTGCATAACTCTTGATTATATATTTTACAGACCTAGCTTAACATGCCAATTGCCCAGTAAATAAATAGTTCTTAATGGCTGACAATCCACCTTGTGCTACACTGATCGTCCAAACATATATTTTCACGATAATTATACTTTTTTTTTTTTGGACAGGAACGTGTAGGAAAAGTGAAAGGAGGCATTGAATTTCTGGAGCTCTGTGGATTTGAAAAAATCGAAGGAGGCGAATTTTTGTATCTACCGAGAGAGAAAGTCGACATAGCAGTGCTTCACACTGCAGGGAGTGAGTTAAACAGTGCAATAAATAATCCCTTCTTTGGTGTTCTTTGATATTTGCTCACATACATTTTCTGCCTCAATGAAGGATTGTTGATCATGATCTCTCTTTTCACCATTATAGGAACCATCTGAAATGAACTTTTATTCGGAAATCTTTATTCAGTGAAAAAACGAGATTTGCCCCCTCCCCCCTCAAGAGAAAAAGTGTTTTTGTCTTTTGAAGCCGGATTTCATTATCTGATGAAAATATTTATCTGTTCATGTGGAAAATATATTACGCTATTACTTTAGTTTGTGGATGCTGATATATCTTTTCCTCTTTATTTGCTGTGTTTCATTATTTTGTTTTTAAACATTTGCATCAAGTAGTAGTTCTGACAGCATGTTAGCATCATACTAAATTAAGCATGTTGAAAATATATGCATGTATAGATGATAGATACGCACACTGATATAGAAAACTACAGAGAATGGATGGTGTTGAACACGGGTTTATTATGAAGTCGGTATAATGCACCTGGTGTAGCATAGACAACACTTGCAAGTTCAAAAGATTTTGAGCAGGTGGTAGTTCGTTGAAGAAGCGCACATGGTGGCGGGATTAGTAATTTAGGAAATGGGAATCTTGTTGGGATATATAGGAGTGTCCCCTAGGTTAGAAAATCCTAACTCTACTTGTTGCTGGTGTTGATGCTTTCTCACGAAAGAGGTTTGATAAGAGAAGAATTCGCAATCCCCAGGGTTTGGTAAGTTTTTCTTTTTAATTCTAAAATATCAATCATGTATGTCCATAATAACTATGAATTTATATAAATTTTAATTATCTTATAAGGTAATAAAACTTTCTTAATATTTTTTATCAAATTATTATTTTAAGTTAATAAAAATTATACTTGATAAATTGAAAAAATACCAATAAATATAATTAATTTGAAGATGTTAAACTAATTCCATATATTAAATTTAAATTTTTGCTTAAAATCATTGACATTTATTAAAACCTTATTGTGAAATAAATTTAGCATGGTTTTAGAAGCTGTTAAACCTCAAATAATATTTTCCTAGACTTTTTATGGATTGATAAACGAAAAACTTTTTAGTGTGAACTATTGGTAGAATTTAAAATAAAATAAAATGCCGACATGTGAACGATTCAACACCGGAATGGACGGATACAACTTTCATCATGTAAAAATTATTTTTTGAATGATCGAGACTCCTAAAAACTATTTTTAATAACTGAAGGATCTATATAAATATTTTTATAAGGAATCTTTTGACATATTTACAAATTTGGAAGCATTTTGTACCCAAATATATGCAAGTATTCCAATGGAGTAGCATATAATGATGATTCATCACCGTTGATATTTATTCCCGAGTTTATATACATATTAGCAAACAAACCATGACCAAAAAACACACACACACGTGTGTGTGTGTGTTGTATGATTAAATTCTAACAAATCAATGAAAATAAAATGAAAACATGATTTCATTCAGTCAAAAGGAAATGTTTTAACCAAAGTATATATCTGAATACAGGCAAACCGCCCATACGTTGCTGGGTAAAACCAACAAATCATTCTTGCTGCATAATAGCTAATTCTAAAATGTTAAATCAGATTTTCTCTAATTTCATCATGGCGATCTTAATAATTTCATACTTCTTCTAATGTACAAGACGGTATTAGTTCACTCGAAAGCAGTACGCAGAATATATGATGATAAAACATGCCTCGTCTTGTCCTTAAGAGGTCTAATATCCGACTGTGTGTGCTTCTTGAAATTCTTGGCCTCAAATATTGCCCTGCAGAATACGAGCTCAAGCAGGTAGTTCGAGTTTTGCGTTCTTCTTCCAGCTGAAGTGGGTCGGAAAACAAATCATTGACATTTGGAGATGAAATTGAAGCTCAAATATGTGATCAACATGGTAAAGTAATTTTACCTTTGGAAGTAATAATAAAAGAAATCAGCATAAAGCAATGTCTGAACAAGCCCTGAAATCCAAGCTGCAAGAGCAGAACCAGTGTATAAGTTTGCCATCAACTTTTCAAGAAAAGGAGCATTTGAAGAAAACTTTCAAGCTAAGAGAGAGAGAGAGAGAGAGAGAGAGAGAGGCTATACTTATCCAATGGACGTAGTGTGTTTGAGTGAAGTATCGATAAATCCAGTTCAAAATGTACAATGCTCGATATGCGCTGCAAGAAGATACCAAAGAGTTTAGTCAAATGTACATTAAACAGCTTACAAAATCAGTCAACTCATTAGGGAAGATGGAAACTTTTGGGACACCTCGAATATTAAGTGTTAAAAAACATTTTCTTTACCACAACTCGGAGAATTATGGTGAGTTTTCCATGAAAGGGAGAGGGAAAAAAACCCGAAACCGATATGCTGGAAGTAGATTAGTAGAACTTCCAAAATTACCAAGACATCCAGAAAATTCAAATTTTCAGCTGAAAAATAATACTAAATTTTTCATTGCTTATGGCATTTATCCTTCAATTATAAACCATGGAACGCTTCTTGGCTTCTTCTGTTTATAGTTGTTGAATCAGTTTCACAAGAACATAATAGAAAGAAAGCAGCTAATTTTTATCCTCAACATAACATACTTTGGCCATGTCAAAACATCAATCAGACTCGTAGAACCGTCTACCCACAAACCAATCGAATGGACATCGGCTATCTGCTATCAATTTAACTCCAAAGAAACGAAAAGAAGAAGACGTCACAGCTAGATTCGGCGTAAATCATGTTTATGTAATAAGCAAGAAAATATGAAGAAATACACACGCCTAGACCAAATTGACACTTATAAGCTTGCTGTCAATCATCTTATACCACGAAAGTAAATGAAAATAATAAGCCAGCAACTTTTTTAAATCATACCACCTACAGATAAGGGTGCACAATGTGGTTCTGCAGCAGCTTTAATTCAACGAATGAATTTGAAGTCATTTGAGACAATTAATTACGTTAGGAGTGGTTTGTGGATTCCGAACAGCTAAAGTAGCTGAACCTAATAAGATTGCAATTACAACCCAAGAAGTAATAAGTACTTGACCATGTACTTGGAAACCCCATATATGCCAATAGAAATGTTGGCCTACTTCCACACCGGATAACATCATATAACTCCTTTAGTGTGTTGATGGAACATGATAGCACATTAATATTGTCCTCTGAAAAAAATCGAACTTATAAAAAAAAAGATTTGATTCAACTATCTCCTTGAATCGGATATATTTAGAATACCAAATAATATTTTGAATACTAACTAATCACATAGTAGCCCCAATTATTTTTATCTACTATAAGAAAATCAATAACTATTTGCTTGGGAAAATGACTTGTGGACCAGTACTCATCAGCCTATGTCTTCCATCTTCTGTTTATTCTCCTCAAATAAAAAAATACGGACATACCACTGCAATTGATCACTGCAGGGATACTATTGTAATGCGGGAGGGAGTGGCATCTCAATAAAACCTTATTAGAACTTGATGATTTTATTCTTGTAGCATGGTAGCAACGATTGCCAAAAGAAATAAATTGTAAAAGAGATGAAAGTTTGTGATCCCAAATGCTTTGGCATCAATTCTTTTGGGTGGTCTTAAAGGCGGAAACAATCCATAAAGATGGGAATACGAAATGGAACCATCAATGTAACTTTGCGTGCATTGGTATCTTTGGAATAGGAAATGGAAAACCATTTGGAATAGACGACTGGAGTGGTGGTTGAGAGGGAAGTGGCATAAATTTTAGTTTTCACATCATTAACAAATCATGTTATACTCACATGACGCAGTAATAATAATAACATGGTATAGAACATAAAATCAAGATAAATATTTTCCCATAAAATCAAATCAATTATTAATGGACCAATTTAACTGTGACACTTTAAAACTGGCAAGCATACTACTCCCTTCATATATAATGAATGCTATCATTATATTCTGGCAGATGTTACTAAATTATAAAGCCCATTCCAGCATAGGTGGCAACATCATGCAAATACACGAGCAAATGAAGAAAATTGATTTCTAAAATCAAGAAAAGAAAATTCATATGCCTCAATTCAACAAAAGATTCAATGCCCACTAAACTTGCAAATAATTTTGACTAACAAAATGATTTCCAAAACCACAGAGAAATATAATAGAGACACCACCAGTCACAAGCTTGACCCAAGACAGTGATTTACACCAGTCCTTCAATTCATATAAACCTTCTGATGTAACAAAAACTATATTTAAAATATGAGAACAAAGAAATAATAAATTACCCGAGAAGAAAAACATATTGTCCAGTCAAGTTATCGATATTCCTTGTTCTCTGCAACAAGACCAGCTGCGGAAGGATGGCAACAGCCTCCAGGTACAAGGAAAAAGTCCACATAACCTGGTCATTAATATCAAGCATAGATATAAGATATTTAAGAAGATTAACGCAAGTAACAATTATCTTATGGGATTAGAGTACCTCTCTGAAAGTAAACTTCTCATTAATGATGATGGCTAGAAACAAGCACGGTAGAATAAGGAAATAGTGGCGAAAAGTGTCCTGGTCCTTGTCATAGGATCTGCGGACGATCTTGTGCCGCCTAATATACCAGACAATTGAGAAAGAGCTCACCAAAAATATTACTTTCATTAGTGTATTATAGAATGAGATATAGTTTGTAAATAAATCCAAGTAGCGAGTAGCAAACACAAGAGCATAAAGCTCTTGGGTCTTCAGAGAGACGCCTGCACAAACAAATAAAGTCAATGTCATAACTGATAATAATCTAAGAGAAATTTGGAGGGGGCATTATATCTGTGGATCAAAACTAAACCAAAGAGCAGAAAATAAGGGAGCATATATAAGTGATAAGATAAGATATCACTGTGTAGGCTAAACAAATGAAAATCGTAAACTGGCATGAATTGTTTAGACAAAGAAAGCAAATTTTTCCAACTACCATGCCATTCAAACTTGATCCACCATCATAAATATCTACAACACCAAAAAAAAAAAAATTTAAATAAATAAATAAACGAGGCCTTGAGAGGGCTAAAGAATTTGCACCAAATAAAGAATTTAATGAACATTGTCAAAATAAATGCAATGCTTCCAACCTTGAAGGACATGTCATTGTTAACTCAGAGTTAAAACTACAGACAGCAGTCGGCCAATAAGGGTTAAATATGCTAAACTCCATCAACTATATCACGCATCCAACTAACTTAACTCCCTCAAACCATAAGGTTTTCTAGAATACACAAATTGCCAGCCAAACTGAACAATTACTAGCAAATCAGCATCATCAATTTTCAAAAGGCAAGTTTATTTCTCCCCCATAATTTTCAAAAAATGGAAAGTAAAAAATAGAATAACTCCAATTGCCACCTCCCTCTCTGCCTCCTTGGGACCCCACATCACCATCAAATAATCCAACGAGCTCGACGAGTTTCTTGGCTTGACATATTTCTGGCAGCTATCAATACTAAGGCCAGCATATAACACTTGAATGCTTCATTAACATCAAATTAAGCGAAAAAAGAAACATGGGAACTACATAAACCTTCACACCAAGCCACAGAAAGCATCAAATCCCTAGAAGCCCCAAAACCCTCAATCAATACCAATACATTATCAAAGAAACTGTCGAATAACACCGAAATCAAAATATCCATCATTCACAACTGACTTTTACAAAACTTCCATAAAAGTAGTAACCACTTCACCAACCATAGAAATGACAGCAATAAAAGCACCAAAATTGACAGCAATAAGTTGCCTTTCAGCTATAAAAATCAAATATTTTCTGGATCTTGAGAAGCAGAACACAGAAACAAGAAATGTTAAAAATGCATACCAGCACAGGATTTAATAGTGTGAATCTTGAGGAGCAGAACAAGAACACTCGCCAAATGGGTCATGTCCCCTGCTAGCCTAAATATATTCATCTTCACTCTCCCTCTGCAAATCAATAGCCTATAATTTCTCTACAGGAGATTTCAGTGCTTCTGGTTTATCGTTTTTGGGCTTTTCTGACGCTTGTTAATGGGTATAACTCCGGTTTAATCCAAGAAAATGGCAATAGAAATTTTATTTCATATTTTCCTTATCAAAAGAAAACAATAAATAATTAAATAAAGTGACTGTTAGAAAATGAAAGTCAAGAACTAAATATTGGCACGTGCGAGAGGTACGATCATGAAGACGTGTCTCGTCCAATCAAATCCAAGTTTGAGGCGTGTGAGAATACTTACACGACTATATTATTAAAATTAAATCCCCCCCCCCAACTTTTATCTATAGGATTTGTGCTCCCTAAAATTTTAATTAAATTTCACTTTGCTCCCTCAATTTCAATTTTGGTATCACTTTACCCCAATGTTTGAAATTTCCCCTATTTTTCTCCTAAATTTATCACTTTTATTGTAATTTGAAATGTTTATATAATTAATGTTGAAATTTTAATTTTATTTTCTTTTTTTTTTATATAATATTCCCTAAAATTTCATTAGTCTTTGTCATTAACATATCATTTTGTTGAAATTTACAAGTTAAACTTATGCATTGGAGTTTATTACAATGTCCCCTAAAATATCATTGAAAATACTAATTTTTTATATAGTATTTATATTATTTTCATTTTTTTGTTAGTATTAATATATATATATATATATATATCAAATCTTTAAGGAGTTAATTGTTTTGGTATATAGGTTTCGTGGAACTTTCAAATGAGTATATTCAAAAAATTTACATTCAAATGAATAGTAAAAAAATATATTTGTATAAGAATAAAATAGGGTATGATATAAATGACAGATGTCACATAGTAGAGAGAGAAAGAAAGAGATGTAAATTAGTATAATTTTGATGACGTTCGATGCTCTATCCACAATTCAAAACAAATATATATTTGGGTTGAACTCGATCGGATTAGTCCAACCCAGTACAAACAACTCCTAAATTTGGGTCAAGAATAACTTAATTTAAAGGCCCAACAGGCCATACAACCAAGCCTCGCACCATATTTGGGCCGATTTTGGCCCAAATAGGTCAATCTGGGCCTCTAATACTCCCTGCTGTTCTTTTATAAGTCTCACACTATAAATTGTTGGAAATTTTTGTTAAAAAACTTATTTCTTAATTTATGGGATTTAATGGGAGCGTTACCTCTTCAATTACTTTTAAAATTCTTCTCGTTTATGGGCCTAACGACGGTTTATTTAAAGGGTGTCGCTATTCATATCTTCAAAATCTCTAAACATATCCCATGACTAAATTTGAAACGAGTTAAAAAAACTATTTAAATAGAAATAGAGTTTGAATTTGTGTTTTTAGGTACCTTTATCCGAAACTATTTATATTTAAAAATTATCTAACAAAATTTTATCTCCAAGAACTGAACTTTATCGTTTTTATAGAGGGAGCAAGAATTTTAGGATTGATATTCTAATTTCGACATATTTATAATTTTAAATATTTAACAATTTTAAAAATATTATTCTTGTATTTTGTTGATTTGTATGATACTTATTTAAATATCCATTTAAATTGTTGAGTAGCTCGGCCCAACAGTTGGGCCCACTTGTTATTTTTGGATTCCTCCTTGTATTGAGCCCTAGGCTTATTTTTTCGTTTTTCAATAAAAGAATAATAAAAACTATATAATAACGTGTTTCAATAGTAATATTTTTTAAAAAATTAATAATATTTTTTAGTTATATAAATAATACTGTTTATCAAATTATACCGTACATAGAAGTTTTGCCAACAATTTTATCTCCTACATGAATTAGATAAGGACCGAACCACGCCCTTTTACAAGTGAAGTAAAATTTTAAAGATGATATTTAATTGTAGACACGTTTATAATTTTGAATATTTGACATCTATCTTTTACGTTTTATTTATGCTATGGTACCTATTTAAAAATACACGTAATTCAACGATACTCGCCTAACTTTCCTCCTCGAACACTACAAGGCCAATAGACCACATATTGAGTTCTTTTACATAAATTGGATAAGGACTCAACCACGGGTAAGTGTTTTAGGGTTGGTATTTTAATTCTATGCATTTATAATTTTAAATATTTTGTTGATGCTATTTAAATATATTAAAAATATTTTTGTACACGTAAGAATCTTAGGGTTGATATTTTAATTCTAGATACATTTATAAGGGTGCGGCTATTCATAACTCTAGAATCTCTAAACAGAAGTTAAAATATATCTCATTAAAAATTAATAATTATCTTTTTTTACTAAATATACTCAATTTTTACTTCTTATACCCTTCTCTCTAAAAAATAAAAAAATAAATGAACATCCCAACCTGACTGTCCATCCGTCCGTAATTCCCAACACAAATTGACAACCATCCCCCGTAATTTCCAACACAAATTGACAAATCAAAGTTAAAAAATTTCAATTTTTTTCTTTCTGTAATTTCTCCATCTACCATAAATTTATGCACCTCATCTCTTTTCAACAAAATAAAAAATCCTCTTTGTTCTCAGATCAGTAACAACAAGGATGGAGGAAAAGAAATCTTGCTGAAATTGAAAAATGACACAAATTTAAGTTCAGCACCAGAATGTCGCCGCCAGAAAAATGACAATCACAGACAATTTTCTTGTATCCGGGTGACTTAGATTTTAATGCGACGGATTACATGGAGTTTGACGTGCCCACATACAACGAACACATATATATATACACACACACATATATAAATATATAAAAATATTTTAATTAACTTATTTATGCCTATTTTTATCATAACATTATGAAATATATTTAGATATTTTGAGAATATGAATACACACATCCTATTTATAATTTAAAACTTTTAATATTTGATATCTCTACTTTTTATATTTTATCGATGGCTATAATACCTATTTAAATATATATATACGTAATTCAACGATACGCGCCTAACTTTGATTCACGAACAGTACATGACAAGTGGAGCACAGATTTAGTTCATTACTCTTACTACCTCGCTTATTGGTGGAATATTCCATTCAGAACTTATCAATGGATTTTTTTTTTTTCAATTTTATTTTATTTTATATAATTACATAAGGATATGCCTTTGGAATAATGGATATTATTTTGTTCAAATATTCCCTACGGATATTCCTGCAAGAAGAACAGGAAAAGTAAAATGGAAGCGGAGGGATGGGGCATGAAAGAGGCAAGCCATAAAGCAGGTTTTGGTGATGATAACGATGCTTTTCGTCCCAAGCCTGTAACTGACATAACCGCTGTTTGTCATATTCGTCACTGCCCTCCAGAGCTTTCACGCCACCCCATACCCCCCACCCCTACGAAACCCAATCCCATCCCCTCTCGACTCTGGTTTTCATCATCAAAATTGACTCTTTTTTCTGCCACCTTTATGTGGTTTCAATATATATATATATACATATGCGTGTGTGTGTGTGTGTGGGTGTGTATTTTTAAAGATTAAAGAACCATTGTTTGTCCCATTGCCACCCCTGTCCCTTTCACCCTCCACTCTTCAAAAGTAAGATATATATATATATGTGTGTGTGTGTGTGTGTGTGTGTGTTTTCTTGTTTTCTTCCAATGTCAAACTTAACCCATATATGAACTCTGTGGTTTGTTGAGAAAAACCCGCGAGTTCTTGATATGATAGCTTAGCATGGCATTCAAGGCAATTTATATCTATATAAAGATTAATCTGGTATTTTAATTAGGGAGAAATTTCTTTGACTCTCATAAAACAGGGGAGCTTCTTTCTTTGATTCTTTCTTCCAATTACTTCTGTCTCTTCCCCCCTCTAAATTGTTGGTTATCCATTTCTTCCCAATTTCGATTTTGGGTTTAGTTTTGTGCTTTTGAGGAAATGGCTCTGCACTTGGTGGCAACATTCCTTTTTCTTTCTTTGAATGTGTTTCGAATTTATGGTGAAATTCCGACAACCCTTGATGGGCCATTCAGTCCTGTTACTGTTTCATTAGAAAAGAGCTTCAGGGGGAATGCAGTAGATTTGCCTGATACAGATCCCAGAGTGCAAAGGAATGTATCTGGGTTTGAGCCTGAACAAGTTTCAGTTTCTCTCTCTTCCACTCATGATTCTGTCTGGATTTCTTGGATTACAGGTTAGAATTTCTTTGTTTCTGTTTCATTAATTTTTGGGGTGAAGTTATAACAATGCTAAGTTTGGCTTCAAATTTGATTGAATGGGTTCTTGCAGGTCCAATTTATGTATTTGTTGAATCATGATTTCTTGTTAGTATTGCTTTAAGTTTAATTGAAAATTTTCTTGAATGTTCATTTTATGAACTAATTTGTTGAGACATGAAAATACTAAAGAGTTTGGTTGTGAGAAAGGATTTTATCACCTTGCATGTTATATGATGTAGGCCAAAACTGCTCGGTTGAGATCTGCCATTTCATTTTCGTGTTCCAACTTCATCAACACACGTCATGTGTTAATTGATAATTTCATTCGATACAAATGATATGCATTAGTAGATTTGGAGCATGAGATGAAACACTAATGACATAGGTGATCTCGTATGAAAACTGCTTGGTTTTTTAGAATGTAACAATGGCGATTTTATGTACAGGGGAATTCCAAATTGGTGACAATATTAAACCATTGAACCCGAAAAGTGTTGCAAGTATGGTTCACTATGGAAAGCTAAGACATCCTTTACTTCACAAAGCTACAGGGCAATCACTCATCTACAGCCAGCTTTATCCTTTTGAAGGACTCCAGAATTACACGTCCGGAATCATTCATCATGTCCGTCTTACAGGTATTCTAAAAGAATTTTCGCCGTTCCTTGTCAAATGCTTCGTTTAAATAATATCATTTTTCATAGTCTGTAGCTTTAGATATCAACTGATTTCTAATTACAAATGGCTGCTTAACTTGCATGTGCTGTTAAGTTTATTTTGCAAGAAACTATCTCCTGTCATTGAATAAGGGAAAAATTGAGATTGTATATTCATAATCTTCACCTATAGTTCTAAGTGGTGGATTTGTTTTGCAGGATTGGAGCCCAATGCACTTTACTACTATAGGTGCGGAGATCCATCAATACCGGCGATGAGTGACATCTATTATTTCAAGACAATGCCGGTTTCTACCCCCAAAAGTTATCCGAGGAGAATAGCTATTATCGGAGATCTAGGTTTGACGTATAATTCCACATCGACAGTTGAACATTTGACTAGCAACAAGCCTGATCTGGTTCTGTTGGTTGGAGATGTGTGCTATGCTAACTTGTATCTTACAAATGGGAGTGGTTCAGATTGCTATTCTTGCTCATTTTCAGATACTCCTATACATGAGACTTATCAGCCGCGTTGGGATTATTGGGGAAGGTAAACGCTCGAGCAATTATCTCTCCATTTATATAATTTTGTTCAGTTTGATAATTTTGGTCATTCTGTGGTCAGTTATGATTCTAATTAGATTATTTAATCCTGACAAAACTGTAAACTTCGACATTGTTCTTTAACTCAGCAGCAAAAACTGGCTTTAGCTCTTTTTTTCGAAACACGATTATGTTGATTTTCTGTTTTTCAGTAAGTTCCGTCAATCATTGTTTCTCCAGAACTTTCAAAAATTATGGAAATAGTGCTCTTGGTCGAATTTGCCTCAGAATTTCATGTAGTTGATTCGTCGTAAATTTGTTTGTTGCCTCTCCATTATCATTGCATAAGCTTACTCTGAAAGAAACCATGATTTATGATTTATGATCTTGACAGATTTATGCAGCCACTGATCTCAAAAGTTCCAATAATGATGGTGCAAGGGAACCATGAAATAGAAGAACAAGCCCAAAGTCGTACTTTTGCAGCCTACGCTTCTCGATTTGCATTCCCCCATAAAGAAAGTGGATCCTCTTCCCTGTTCTACTATTCGTTTAATGCCGGGGGCATACATTTCATAGTCCTAGGTGGATACACTGCATATAATGAATCAGGTAAAACCTAACCATTCACGTATATTCCATAAAATCATAACATCATTTTCGTTGTCTGATAATTGTACCCTTGGACTTAAATTCTGTCTTCGTCCCTTCTACAGATGATCAATACAAATGGTTGCAAAAGGATCTAGCTAAAGTTAACAGAAATGTTACACCATGGCTAGTAGCTACATGGCACCCGCCCTGGTACACCAGTTACAGGTCACACTACAGAGAAGCTGAGTGTATGAGGGTAGCCATGGAAGATTTACTATACCAGTATGGTGTGGACATTGTCTTTAATGGACATGTAAGTTTTTTTGTTCTCTTGAATTTCTCCGAAAATTATGTTACAAATAGTCAAATTCTCAGCATTGAATTTTATTGCACTTTAGTTAAGCTGTTCTATTATCAGCCTCAAAGTTCTTAGTCATAAACATCGCTAGATGCTTAGGTTTGCTGTCGCTGTCTGAATTTTTTTCGAATCATTCATACAAGAATTGACTGAAAAATGACAGCTGCGAAAAACTTCAGCACGAAATGTGGGTTTTGACCCTTTTGCTTATCAGAAAATGGGAAATTCATTAAGAAAAATGGAATCCACCCACTTTGCCACATAAAAAAACTAAGATGCCATCCTCGACGAGTTAAAGTCTATCCCACCCACCTTCTTTACTTGTGACATCCATGTCTTGAGTTTCGATAGGTCTTGGAACGCGTAGAGATAGAAAGAATTAGGAAGGGTATCGTAATCTTTTTCTTTGCCAAAAGGGGTATATTCCTTTTTGTTTTTCTTACCATTCTTTGAATGATTAAACAAACTTTGGTCTCTCAATGTTCAGGTTCATGCCTATGAGAGGTCAAACAGAGTGTATAACTACACACTCGATCCCTGTGGTCCTGTCTACTTAGCAGTTGGTGATGGAGGTAACAGAGAGAAAATGGCAACCAGTCACGTTGATGATCCAGGTAACTGTCCCGAGCCATCCAGCACACCTGATGCATTCATGGGTGGATTCTGTGCATACAATTTCACATCAGGACCAGCTGCTGGCAAGTTCTGTTGGGACCGACAACCTGAGTATAGCGCGTACAGGGAAGCCAGCTTTGGCCATGGAATTCTCGAGGTACTCTCTCTCTCTCTCTCGCACACAGACACAGACACAGACACATGAGTTTCTTGTAACTTATGTCGTCTTGTTTGCTGTTTCTATTTGCAGGTGAAGAATGAGACACATGCTCTGTGGACATGGCATCGCAACCAAGACTTGTACAATAGGGCTGGAGATCAGATATACATTGTAAGGCAACCTGAGAGATGTCCTGTTGAACCAAAGGTAATAAAACTTTGGCGAACTGAAAAGTCGAACAGTCTAGCTCTTTCGGTTTCCACTGACTGAATTCGTAAAAAGTTTCTGGAACCTGGAGCTGATATTTTTTATTACAGTTGATCAACTGAAAACTGGTATTGCTGTAATCATATTGTAGATAGGAAAGACATAATTTACTATTAGTTTGATGAGATTTAGATTAGACCAGACCAGACGCTTAAAGCTCTATGGCATGAATGTATATATAGATTACTGTATCCTTATGTCTTTTTCTAGCCATTTTCTTTCGATCTCAAGGTTTTGTCTTTTAAGGGCGATTTCTGTTCAACAGACTTGCTGACACAATGAAGCTCAAGCAAACGATAACCTCAGTTGTGACTTGTATGCCTGTTTCTGTGGCTTGTCCAGGCAGATGGAAACTGAAACTATATCGGTTCTTAATGAAACAAATTTATTCCATTTCTAATACTATACGTACGTACCTTATATTGGGAGATACTATTTCATAATGTATTGAGTCAACTCTCCATAAATTTAACTATGTGGATGGTATTTGACAAGATGAAACATAATTTGCAGGAATCCGAATGCATGAATACCCTATGCACGTGTTAATATGTCCATCAATGATGTGTTAAAATTACATTTACAAATCTATCATTGCCGTGATTCCACATTTACCCACATGAAAACAAACAGATGAGCAATATCATGAGATCAGCACGAGGGTGCAGGTAGCACCAAAAAATCGAGTTTAGACCAACCTTCGAGTCAGCAATGAGGTTGCCAATCATTGGAAGACAATCAAAAGAAATGATCAAAATGTCTTCCTAAGAGTGAAATAGTGATTACAAGGCTCCACATTTCTAACACAAAACTGGGGCTGACCTACTTTCCGCATTATATGTATGGTGGTGATGAACCTTGTACAGCCTAAATGGATTGAAAGATAAACAAGAAAATGAGCAAGAAAATCAAAGGAGACAGGTTTGTTTTTTGTAGAATTTGAGAACCACTAGGCATGGGGGAGTCGGGGATTACTGGTCCGGTGCCTGGTGTAAGCCCACCTCCACTTCCGTACAGAGGTCCCGTGGACCCTGGTGGTGGCGGAGGTATGATTGTACCTGGTGTAGTTGTAGGTGTGCCTCCAGGCATCCCTCCAGGTGTCCCTCCTGCAGTACTGCAGAATTGAGACAAATAAGTTAATAAGAAACATACTCTTGCCCTTTCATATGTTCGTAGTTACTATGATTATTCAGTTTACACGCGCTTCTCATTTTATCAAACAAACTTGCAACATGGTCTATTGGCAAAGAATCATCGCAGCAGAAAAAGAAAATCAGAAATAGAAAGAAGCCCTGAGAAGGGAAGTTAAGCTCAACAACTTTATATGCACATTGCTAATGATTGTAAACTGACTGCATGTTGGAGTTTTATGAACTAGAACTGAATCTACGATCTGCTTCTCATTTTTGAACTGAATCTTTGCAGATAAGTTGCAACTTCAGATTCTTTCTGGATTCGAGCTATTTAACACAGATATCCTAATGACCATCTGCAAGTGAAAATAAATTACTTGCTTGTTCCAGTGTCTATCTAAATTACCTTCAGAAGATAGATTATGGTCGCAGCCTACAGAGCAGTTGAATTACAGTCAAAATCGCAACAAATGAAAATTAGTACGGAACATCATAATCGCAAGTAATTTCTATATAGAGCCAATAAAAGTAAGTTTATGTCACCAAATGCATATGTCATACATATGTTACATACGCTTAATTTGAAACAAAAGAGCCAAAACAATGTAGATGATAAATCATGACATTACTTTTTTGCAAGAAAGTAAATGACATTCAGATATGTTTTGACCACATTAACCTTCCCAAGTTACTTGGCACTATATATGTTCAAAATAGAAAGTTTTGTCTAAACTTTTACAGTTTCCGGTTTGAAGTGCTATTATGTTTCTTTACCTGTCTTCAGAGACATACAAAGCCCAACCCTGTATTCACCTTTTAGGTTGAAAACAACATCTATATCCCTACCAACATGGTTAGTCCAATGTGCCTTTAAATTGCTACACCCAATTGAAAATGTAACGTCGCATATTAAAATAAACGATATTACTAAATGATCTTATCAAGTAATATTAAATCTGTGATAATACGAATACTTCATGGCACAAACTTAATACATTTTACAGCTCAATCTTGATTTTCTATCACAATTAGCATCCACATGTAACATACACTAAATGACGTCACCAATCATAACTCGACATTTATTAGGTGAATAGCAATATGAGATGAAAACCAATGACAATAGGAGATCCAAACCTGTTGCAACTTGATAACTATAACACATCTATGTTCATGTCAACAGGCAACTGTACATGAGTACTCGGTCATGGTCCTTATGAAGCATTTGATGACTAGATGTAATTCTCCATTTATTTTGCAGAGTACCATTTGATTGTCAAAGCTCCACTCTTTCAGTTGGTCATTACAAATAAGCAAACACTCCCATCTTTAACTCCCACAAGGATCTTCACACAATAGATTTTCTGTTTCCCCAAACAAACTTGGTATTTTATTTCAATATTTATTCTGTAACCAATATTACTTTTTGGTAAAAACATGCAAGATGATAAGTGGTTTAGCTGAAGTCTCCAACACAAGCTAGTGAATGCACCTGAGAAGTATGGGGACCCTACCCATTTCTTCAATATTTTTAAGAACTTGATTTGTGACAAATGGTATTAACAGCATCGTTGTTTCCCTTATAGTTAAAACTGTGCCCAACCCCAAAACACTACTTGATTCCAGCATATTATGCTAAGTTGCTAACATTCTGGTCACTTGTCAAGAGGTCCCAACAATTTAAGGTTGCAGCTCAATTTGTTATTAAATGTAAGTCATTGTAGATCTATGTGGTTCAATACAAAATCAGACAACCTTCGGATAAGTGAACTAGACTAATTTCTACATACACATCCAATAAACTGAAAAAAAAAAAAAAAAAAAAAAAAAAAAAAAACTGAAATAATACAATAAATGGAGCCATCTTGAATTAAAGTCATGTTGTTATTTCAGATTTTAAGTGGGGTTTTATTCACCAAAGCATCAGAGTTCATAATTTATTAGGCTCTACTTCAACTTCATGCAATATGTGCTACCATTCTCTGTAATGAAATCTAAGAATTCTCCATAATGTCTTGTTCATGGGGAAATATGAAGGTCCAAGATCAAACAATCAACTTTCTGATGAGCAACAACAGAACATTACAGAGAAAAACAGAAAATCAGCATAGGCTAAAAACCAGACAAATTGGGAAAAGGAAGTACCTTGGAGATGGTGGATAAACACAAGATCCATAGCCTGAAAACAGAGAAACACATGGAATTTGAAAATGAATATATCAAGAAAGCATCGGAAACCCAAAAAGAAAGCCAAGAAACTGTGGCAAACAAAGCATGCAGATATACAGTGAGGGAGAGAGATACAAACTTGGATCAGTTCTTGCAATGGTGGAAGTGCCCGCAAAGGAACAAGAATCAGGAGCATTGCCCTTCCGCTGATAATAACTATTGAAAGCATACGAAGCATGAGCCTGCAGCGTGTTCGGCAGAAAGCAAAGCCCAGAAGGTTGAATAGGCGCACAGTCGGCGCCAGCCCCACATGCATAATCAAGGGCTGTCTGCAGCGCCTGGTCGCTGGCGTCGCTCCTCGCCACACACCAGTTGGCTGCCGCCACACCCGCAGCGGAGAAGGTGGCGGCGGCAAAAAGCAAGAAGAGTAGAACCACTGCCTTGAACGCCGCTTCTGCCATGACTGGTTGGTAAAGCTAGTGAGAGAGTGTGGGGGGAAGGGAATCAAGAATGAAGTTGCTCTTTCTTTGATTCTTGGTTCCTTTTCACTCTTTATTGTTGGGTTTGATGTCGTTCTTTTTCTTTTGGGTTTTGGCGACCCTTTTCTTTTCGAGTTTCTTGGTTTTGCTTTTTGCGATGAATTTAATGGCGGAAATAAATGTTTTCTGGTTCTCCTTGTCTGAAGCTACATGCTCTGCTTGGGCCTCGAGCCTCTCTGCCAAACCTCAACTTCAAATTTTGTCCCATTAATTGTATCCAGATATTCTTCATTTCTGAGAGGAATGTTTTAAATTGAATGACACACACACACATATATATATATATATATATATATTGTTTGAAATTGTGAGTTTATGAATTTATAGTAAAAAGGATTTTGAATTATATATATATATATATATATAAATTTTAATGATACTTAATACTATTTGTAAATCTCATAATTTTACGGCTCACTTTTACGATCTGATATTATTATCCCACCCATAATTCTATTTAAGAAAATGAGTTTAACGACTTCACATATTATATTATGAAGTTCAAGTATTATAAAATATATATCACTATATAAAAACCGATTCATGAAAATAAAAAATTGTCATATTTTCCGTTCATAAATTATTCCATATATTTTATGTATCTAGAATTAGACAAATAAGAAAAATATTTAATGCCTTCTTTTTTATAAGAAAGAAATATTTCCTTAATTGTTACAATAATTAAAAAAAGTAACAAAAAATATCAATTAATTCAAGATTATCATATCATACATTTTCTAAACATATTTTCCAAGAATTTTATTATTCTTATTAATTTTAAATTGCATAATAGAATAAAATAATTATTTTTATGATATTTTATAATACTCATAATACTCATAATTATTTATGTTTTATATAAATTATTTGTAATGTTAAGTAACGTCTACATTTTCTTCAAACTTAAAATTATTACTCACATTTTTATCAAATGTTTTTATAAATTGATTTTTTTTTATCAAATTACTATTTTCATAAATAAAATATTAAAATTATTTTCATAAATAAATATCGTGCAACAGAGCAATGCTGGCATGAAATAAGGATACAAACTTGGAACATTTTTCTCTCCTCTTTAAATAATAATTCCAATTAATTAAATGAAAATGATAAAATTTTAAATATTTTTTGAGATTTTTTTTGAATTGAAAATTGCTAAACAAAAATGATAAATAATTATTTTTGAAAAAAGAATAATTTTAACTTAAATTAAAATCATATTTATATTTAAAAAATGAATATATATGTATATGTATATGTATATAAAGTTGAAGTGGGGACCCAAAATATGCACCTTTGAATACATCACTATTCCACATAAAATGCCTAGAAATAAGAATTCTATGTACTTTCAACTATACAATATACGCAAAAATTCATGTGAAACGGTTGCATGTGTGATACGATGTAAAATATTATTTGTTTAACTATAAAGTATTACTTGTTTAACTATAAAGTATCACTATTTTTTTTATTTTTTTAAGTGTATTACTACTGATTAATTATCTTAAACAATAGTGATACTTTATAGTTAAACAAATAATACTTTATAGTTACATAATTAATACCTTAAATTGTGTCATATGTGCAACCGTTTCACAGGAGATCCACCAATTATATTTTAATAAATTAAGTCAAGTACTAACAATTTTGTTTGAATTAATTTTATATTATTAGGTTTTAAATTTTTATTTTTTTAATAAATTTATATGCATCGAATACACCGAGCAATTCAATATAGAGTATTATTTATTTAATAAGAAAATATTACTATTGATTTGATACATTGAAAAAAATAGTAATAATTTTTAATTAAACAAGTAATACAGTAACTCGGGTGTATGGTGCTCCGATGGACAAAAGACTCACTCTTATTTTTAATTGTATACTTTCAATTCGATTTTATTTGGATTTATTGCATACTTTTAATTATAAGTAATTTTATTTCAAAATTTAATTTTATTAACTTTTTAAAAGTTAAAGCACAACAAAATTGTTAACGTGTGTGTGTGTGTGTGTGTGTGTGTGTTCCTCTGTATAGTAAACATTGGGGATAAGTCAGAGTCCACCCGCTGATCACAGTTTACTCGGCTCTCTCCTTTCCGCAGACCTTTCTTTGTAGATTTCTTCCGGCGACATTTCAATGACTCATATCCTCCTCCATAGTCGCCTTTCTTTTTTCCTTTTTTCTTTTGCTCTTCTTTTCCGGCAAGATTAGTATGGTTATTGTAAATCTAAGATGTTACTTTTCTTGATTGTATTTGGACACAATTATCCGTTATGTGTGTAACATTTCGAAATTTATATATTTTTTTCTTTTATGGTGAACCCGGTAATTCTTATTAATGCCTGTGTGCAGCGATTTCCTTTTGGTTTCGGTATGGTTTTGTGTATTTCTTGACTGGAATTATTAACGCGGTTCTCAAAGAGAACGTGACAGAGACAGGGCTCAGGCTCGGAGCGGCGGTGGCAAAGGAAAGAATAAAGATGACGGCTTGACCCCAGAACAGCGCCGTGAAAGGTACCCTCTGTGTGTGTGTGTGTGTGTGTTTTACATTATCTCGAAATTTATTTATTTATTTTATTCATGTTTTTGGGGTTTTGTAGTGAATCTTGGTTTTCTTAGTTCTTGTTTCTTGTTATTAGAGGTGTTGGTGTTCTGATTAAGCAGTGGCATATGAGGGTTATATCAAAATCACATTCTTATGGTGTAATTATGTTACTTCACCTTATTGGATTGTGCTTGTAAATTGGAAGTAACAAAAAGCATTGGGTAAATACTGAAATTGTCGAAAAGAATGGAAAACGGAAGCAATGTTTGTCTGAAGTAGGCAAGATCTTTACATTGGTTAATGTATTCCAGTAGATCTGTAGTGCTTATAGTCTTCTAACAAATATTAGGAAAACTTTGTGTTGCTCTGAATCATAGAACTATAAAGAAATGTATGATCAACCAACAATTATCGAATTAGAAAATGACAATGGTTGATACATTCAGGTGTAGTAATTTCTTGACAAGCTTACTCCTATGGGAATCAATGGAAATACTGTTGTTTCGAGTGCCTGTGCCGCACCTTTTGTTGCTCATAACTAATCTAACATTGCATTTGGATTGAAGGATTTGAAATCTAGTGGTGTTGTTTGAATAGATATGGATTTGAAACCCATCCCGTTCATTTAGAACTAATGTGGATGGATTTGAGTGGATTTGAAATTTATTGATTCCTTAATTCTTGCCTTTCAAATGAAAGGTGGCAATTTGTTTTGTTTATTTTGCATAATTGAGCCCTTATTCCACTAGCCACATTTCTGTTCCTCGATTTCTTCCTTTGTATGGCTGCAGTTAACTCAAATTTCTCTCATAGTGTCTCATCCTGATTGTTTGTTGTCTTCATCAACTTCGTCTTCTTCTCTGTGTTTAAGCACTGACACCATTGAAGTTTCTTGTATTTTTGTGTTGTGTTATTTAATTTTCATTAATCAACTAAATTTCAACATTCACATGTTTCTGTTTTTGTGCAACTAATTATTCATCGGTCTGTGCATAATTAATTATTATATGAGAATCCGTTCAGTAATTGTGGATTTGGGAAATTTGAAATAATGGTTAACTTGTCAGTTTGACCTTTTCACTTCCAGAGACAATCTTATATCGTTCCTCATCTAGATTCATACTAGTCATTATGTTCAACAACTACACGTTGGGTGGATCGTGCTTTGCCATTGTGATGTTAATACATTTTTGAGGACTGATATGCGTGTAACTATGCCTTGATGACGTGCGTCCGTGTGTTTTATTAGGGACGCAAAGGCTCTTCAAGAGAAGGCAGCAAAGAAGGCAGCAGAAGCAGCAGGGAGTGGTGATGCTGGAGGTAAAAGTAACAAGAAATAGGAACCATCTGGTTAATGTTAAATGATCAGCTCTGTACTGTTTCCCCTTCTTGATAAAACTGTAAGCACCAAATTGTGATTATTGATATGTCATATATGAATAAAACTGTTTGCACTGGGCACTAAGTGGGTGGCAGCTTGGGCCCTAGTGCCTAGTCGGGGTTTAGGCGGGGATTCTTACAACCGTGCATGTTCATGATGTTTACTTTGTTTTCTTGCTCTACCACTTCTGTTTTTGATGCAAAAAGTTTATTATGACGTGCATTTAGATTCTATGATCTAAGTTTGTATATTGATTTTTGGAATCTCTACGTGGTTTTATTTTGCTGTACGTATACGTATCTCCATACCTATGTATCGGTTTAGTTCCGTTTATGGAGATACGTATGTATGTATCGATTGGATGTGTGGAGCAGTTGTAGTTTGCTGCGATATTTTGGTTTGCTGTGTCAAGTTGGGTTTAGATTCTGCTTTTAATGTTGTCCAAAATCATACGGGTCTGAATTCTGACATTTGAAGTACTCATGCTGATATCAATAAATGAATTGAGTCGAGTCGAACGTTTTTAATGTTTGAACTTCTGTTGACTTTTAAAATTGTGTCTTAAATTGTTTAATTAATGACTAGATTGAGTTTTAATCAAAACTATTATATCATTTCTATTTGCAACTGAAGCATTACTTTTATTTTTATTTTATATTTTTTTATTGCACATGTTATTTTCATTCTTAAACCTCTGTTCCCTTTTTTTTTTTGATTAAAATCCAAAAATTTATGTTTTAGTAATTTTTTTTAAATTACTTTAAAATCAGAAAATTATTTTTAAAGATATTTAAATTATTTTAAAAAATTTAAAAATAATTAAATAAAAGCATAAAACAAGAACGCCTCTTGGGAATATATATATATATATATATATATGCGCATAAGTTTCAACCTATTAATAATTAGGAGTTAGTCTTTTATACCTCAAATATATAAATTTTTACATGTAAATCGGTCAATTTAACTTGAAAAATTTTAAAAATTGCAAATTGCGTATTTAAAAAAAAAAAATTCATGGCCAATTGTGCGTGGGCGTTTGCACAATCGGCATAGGATCCACACACTTTGCGTGCATTCAAATTGATTAAGATCCACACATTTTTTCTGGTTTTTATTGTTGCTTTTAAATTTTGAGTTAGAATCCATCTCGATATATATATAAAAAAATTATGTATATGATGTATACAAGTCTTTGCCAACAAAGGTGATTCTCCATATTTTGGGTCGATTAGAAAATGACCAAACACTCGATGATCACATCGAATACAAGAAAGACGTTTAAAGGGGTATGCGTATTTTACGTTGTGGATTTTAGTTTATTCTGAAAAAGGAAATTAATGGAATAATCCATTTTAGGTTCATAAATTTTATAATAAAGTATGTCACCAATTTGGGACCATCCTAATTCAATTTAATTTTATTATTTGATCCCCTACGATTAATTTATAATCCAATCAGCAGCACTAAAGAAAGATTTAATTGGTAATGTCACATTTATAACTGCCGTTGAAATATTTCCAAATGCTAGTGGTTGCATCGTGACCAAATTTTTAATTGAGTCAACGCCTCTTTTATATTTTATTTAATATATTTTTTTTAATTTATATTATTGGAATTTAGCATGCGTGACAGATTTAAAATTAAATTTAAATTTAAATATATATATATATATATATATATATAGACAAAAAAAAAAAAGAAAAAAAAAAGAAATAGAACAGATTAACAAAAACTTCCCTAATGGAGCAGATGAGGATGGCTGCTAGATTGTATAGTCTACTAAACACGGCTGGTTTTAATTTGAAGTAGATTTGAAATTTGTAATTTTTTTTTTTGAATTTTACAATATTTACCACTAAAATTAGATATCAACACGGTTTGGGTTCTGAATTGGAACCGACAGTCTTTGGTTCAGTTTTTAACCGTTGATCTGAATTTGAAGCTGGAATTTGGCAGGTTCAGTTTTGTTTTCAGAGCAGTGGGCGGTTATAGACTGATTTTTTTCAATGGTTGAGATCAAATAGACATTGGGTACCAACTCTCCGAACCAGAATCGAGAACTGAAACAACCTATTTGTCAATTTGGTTTAGATTCCCCCACGATTCCTTAAAACAGAAATCGGTGAAATTGTAATTAGTTAATTAATACTAACTTTTAAAATAAAACATATTACTTTTATGATAAAAGGTAATGTTTTTTAGATTGTCCAAAATGTAAAAAAATTCACCAAAAAACAATTATATTTTAAACTTTTTTTTTTTTTTTCTAATTAATCAAATAATAACTAACATTTTTAATTAAAATGTAATTCTTTTATGGTGAAATTTTTTATCTTCTTCATATTGTACAAAAACTATTAGTTTTCACCAAAAAAAAAGAAAAAAAAAGAGTTTTATAATACAATATCTTTTATTGTACAAAAACTATTTTTTTTCACCAAAAAAAAAAGTTTTAGAATACAATATTTTTTACAAATCTACATACGTAAAGCAAACGCGGGACTAATTCACCAGGAGCTCTTTTAAAGAGGATTCACATAATTTTTCCGCAAATCCACATCTAATCAATCCGTTGCACCGTACAACCCAGTACTTTATCAAAATTGAAATATGATACATAATATATACTATATATATATATAACTATAATTTAACCCTAAAATACATAATTTCATTTAGCAATCTGTATTTAGAGGTGATCCAACGTTTAATCATTACTCTGAAATAAATAAGTAAAAAATATATATCTATATATATATATACATATATATATATATATATTTCTGGCAAAATTTCCTCACCTGTACCTAACTTTTGTCTGAATGTTTAGTTGTCTTAACTGATGATGATAATATTAATTAGACAGCAATAATCTGGATTAATCTGAATATATATTACAAAAGTGCAGCATGTCTTAATCATAATTAGGTCTTTTATATTGGTGGCATACATGATGACCCAAGTACAACTTAGCTTTTGCAGGACATGATAATTTTCTTTAATCAATCTTCACTAACTTAGCCTTTGCTGGTTATCTAAGCATATACATACCAATTTATTTCATTTATGCACCCATTTTATTAAAAAACTTATGATGCTTATGTGGACAAGAAAAATTGATTTTTTCATGAAAAATAAAGCATCGTTAATCGAAAAGGATCGCAACAAATCTCATTGAGAATACAGTTATTCACAGAGTCTGGAGGCTCGATTAATGTTCTCAATTGTTTTACCCTTTTGAGAAATCTTACTAGTATGCTAACGATGTACACGCATTGGAGAATTTTTTTTTTTTTAGTCTTTTTTCCAACGACAAATCTACTCCTTGAAATCTTGATGAAAAAAATGTAAGTACTTAAAGAATGACCCTTCATTTTTGTCGTATTGATATCAAATTTGTGGATGCTATCGACTAACTATATAAATTTGGAATTGTTACTGATGTCGCTGGATATACGTGACGTGTGGTGTTTATTTTAAAGAAAGATTCCTCTACCTTGTCAAGATAAAAATTGTGTGCATGTTTTTATTTTGATTTTTTTGCTAGAAAGCAAAGAGTTAGTGGTGTGCAGTAAAAGTAAGAATCATTTGGGGAAGAGGGGATTCCATAGGGATGCATCTCACTTTTCACAACTTTTTCCTTTTTTTACTTATTTTCTCTTATTCTTAACTTTAAGTGGGGGATGGCACCAAATTTATATCATTATTTTACGATGATATTAACCAGACTATTCAGATCCTGATAGTTTTGTATCATCGTTTTACTAAATCAACGTTTAGATCAGATGTTTGATCACCAAACTACTTAAAAATAACATTAACTGAACTGATGTAAATTTAATATGAATTTTGTTCATTGGCCGGACATTGGCATCAAAGTAAAGTACAAAGGGTTCATTGCACTTGCCCATTATGCTACTGAAGTTTTTAGACATTAATTGTCATTTTTTTCTTCACGAGCTTTGTATCAATACCACTGAAATTCGTTGCTGATGGATTTTTTCTCAAATCGACCACTTATCGTAGGGCAAAAACATCAATCGACGGCAGTTTCATTGGTATTGATGGAAAGCCCACAAAATCAAATGGTAATGCCACCAAGAAAAAAGGAAAACAAATTATTTAATGGTTGATGTTTAAAAAGACCAATAGTATATTATGTTGAAAGCAATAAACCCAAATATAAAACATAGGGGAAATTTATTTAATCAAGAATTGCTAAAGTGGTTACACCAGACTTACCGGTGGCTGAAGTGGTGGTCCCTTTTCTTTTTTCTTTTTTCTTTTTTATTTTATTTTATTTTTAAATTTTAATTTATTTTTATGTTAATAAATAAATAGTAAACATGTGGGTTTGGATAATGTGGTGAAATTGCACTCTCTTGGCTGATGATGTAATCTGAGAATTGACAAAACTGGATATGACAGTACTATTATTGTTTTTTTATAATATGAGTAGTAGAATTAATGTTTTTTATTATTTACTATTTATTCGACAACACATATATGTACGATTGATCATTTAATCTCACCCGAAAAGCTTTCAACGCCTCATGATATTGTGAAACGAAATAGTCATATTGTCTGTTTTTAGCCAAATTCGATAAACCAAAATGTTTTACAACCACTAGAACAAATGTTTTTTTAGCCACTTTTCTCTAGAAGTTCCACAATATCCTTAAGGTCTTGCAAACTACGTGAATTTGGAAATGCAACATATATATTTGAGGATAAGCACCATCAATATATTATATAATATATATCTCGATGCTAGTAACCATCGATTTATAATATATTGAGATGATTTTAGTTTTGAGCTATATATTTATTTTATATTTCGATCAATATTTATCGAGATATAATCCTATATTCTCACTTCCATGATTTGGCTAGAAATACTTTCACTTTAACAAAATAAAGAATTTGCGGATCGCTTCCTAAATTTTATACGACAATTTTTCTTAGTTCGTGGGTTATATTTAAAAAAAAAAAAAATAAATATACAGAAACCCAGCATATTAAATAACTTGAAATATTAAAACAAAAAAAATATTTTATTATTGCAGAATCAGTATACTATATTAGTCAAAGAACAATTCCTACTATGAATATTCAAAGGTGAAACGACTTATTGAAGTAAAGAATTTCCTCATCTGAGAATTTTGGAAAAGAGAAGCAAAATGACCACTTTAACTGCAGCATATTCCACCTTCATTGTCATTTTGCACACTTAACCCTTCCTATACATTATTTCATCATCTAGTGTCTTCGTACGTAGGGATATAACCCTCTAGTGGGAAGGATTCAATAACTTTTTACAACGAGCCACAGATAACCACAAAATATAAATTACGTTAAACAAGGATGAAAATTCTACAAATGTTCATGGTATATAGATAAAATATTGCATTCTTCTAGATCAGCAGGTGCTCACAGGAGACGTGCGGGATAACAATTTTCTAGTATAAGATATGTTAAGCATTGAATTAAATTGTATAAAAGAGTTCGACACAAAAGACCGTTCGTCATCAGGAGCTAAAAACCCTAGTTTCAGATCTGTAGATCACACTATTATTAGTGTGATTGTTGAATCTACATGTGCAAACCTTGTTGTGGAAATTAAAGTGAAGTGGTTATGTGTTAGTACAAAGGATCTTTGTTTATTCCTACATGTCTTGTTGTCTTAAAAGTCCAAAACTGAGGCAGGAATAAAGTAGTATATGATGATGATGGAAAGAAAAATAAAGGCAAAAGCAACTTTGAGCTACCACAAGTTGGCCTTCAATAATATGGCTTAAGTTAAAACAGAATTAGCCTAGGCAACACCATGTGCTACTTCCCTTTAAACAACCAGCTAAGATAACAAAAAACAACTGCACCATTAGGGTTTAATGTTTAGAATAACTTCATCTCACAAAAGTGGACAAGGTTGATAGGAATCTTTGTCTGTTTCTTGTTCCTAATAAGACCTCCAAGATGGGTGGGTAGTGTGGTAATTGTACCTTGGAGGCCATTTAGAATTAGGTTCTCTTCTTGTAAGAAACAAAAACAGTTTTTGTCTCAGAAAAGAGTTCTGTTTCGAATTCTTTCGTTCGGGGGCAAAAGAGTCACATTTCAAAAATAGTTTTTGTCTTAGAAAAGAGTCTTGTTTTGAATGTTAGGGGTTCATTTTATTTGTCAATTGAAACTTTTTTATTTTACAAATAAGTTATATGTGATTGAATAAGTCAAATCAATGAATAGAAGAAGTCATATACTTGCGAATTCATGGTTTATAGAAGGTTGTACCTTCATCTAATTGACCAAAAAAAGATTGTATTCTTCAGAAACATGACTCTTTTTTTGGGATGAAGAGAGTACATATGTCAAATACGAGTATTGTTTCCATAAATGCCTACCAAAGCAAATGGCTAAATCAATATGACATGTAAAATAATTATAGTATAATCAAGTCTTTAATTTCTCATTAAATGAGTAGATATTTTAGTGTTATATTCTTGAACATAGAAAGACAAAATTGCCCCTCAAGCATACAATAATAAATCAATATGTATGTCACATACTGAGATGCTTGTTCATCCCCCTTGGAGGGCTCTGCAGTTCAGATCAAGAAAGTGAATATGGACTCCGCAGGAGTGGCTTAAGAATGTTGCTACATTCACAGTGCAAGAAAATATAAATATATGTATTCTAATCATTCGTTGCTCAATTTTGGAGGTGGAAAACTGTTTCTCTCTCTCTCTCTCTCTCTCTCTCTCTCTCTCTCTCTCTCTATTTTGTGTAATGAGTTGGTAAAGTGTCTCCAACCTCACCTCAAAGGACACGTAGAGATGCCAGAAGACAAGCCAAATTATGAATACCTTGTTCAAGACTTTGTCCTAATTCTTTACTACTAGATTAAGAAAAGACAGCCATGATTTCCTCATACCTATGAAGCAACAAAACTAGTTTATTTGGGCCCTTTTCTTACTTCATTATGATGTTTGATGATAATGTTAACTACACTTTAATGTGGGCTTTTCTCTAATACAACCAATCATTGTCTGGCCCACATTTTTGATTAATAATATAAAATGAGCCTAATGACCATTAGTGGATAAACTATACTCCCTTCGATTTTTTATGTTTTGGAGAGAACGAATTGTTGCTCATTAAAAAAAAAAAAAAAAAAAAAACTACCTCTCTTCCACAGTTACCACCATATAGAGTTGACAGTTTGAATCGACCAGGATCGAGCCTGTGGGCTAATGACCAAGGTTGGATCAAGTTAAAATTTTAGCTAAATGTTAAGCTCAATCTCATCTAACACCCTAGAACACATTAATTTTTTTCATGAATTGGCGGATAGCCTACTCTGCGGGCCATGGCCTATCGAGTCAAGCTAAATGGTCTCTATCAAGTTTTAAGTCTCAAAATCTACATCCTAACCAACTTAAAATTTGGGGCAGACAGACCGTGCCAATTTTATCAGCTCTCTATCTTTACCTTTGACAAATCTTCCAATAAATCTTTTAATTTTCAAATCGCTATAGTATAATTCATTATTCAAGGGTGTGTTTATCGATCTTAGAATTTTTTAATTTTTTTTTTCTTCAAGCTTCTTAAAGGGATTCTAGAGATTATTAATTAATTAAGGAAGTTATTTAAAGTAAGAGTTCAAATGATCACTTTTCTCTTTCATAAAAGGAAGTAACGAGGGTAGTGGGATCATGTGGCTAATAGAGAAATCACATGATGTTGATTAAAATAACCACCAAGAAAAAAAGTAAATCTAGTTTAATTAAGCCTTTAAGGTGGCTCTTGTCACTATCATGGAAGAATATATATATATATATATATATATATATATATAAAATCCCCAAAACCAGGAAAGACAAGAGGACACCTGTAAAGTTCTGATTGGTTTTGTCAGTTTGAGATTGGAGGGCACGAATTTCTGAATAACTGATCGACGCCTAATAGCTTCTTATGTCTGGTCTCTTTATTTTTATTATTAACAAATTCTTTGCAACTTTAATGACAAAAGATTAGTATATATACCATTGTGGCCACAATTTGTGTCATTTCTTGCACAACCCTTCTCTCTCCTACCTCCAATTCACACTAAATTCCCCAAAATGGAACCTTTCATGCAAAAGGAGTTGCCATCTTGTTTAGAGGGGATTCAAGCCGTCGGGTCGAGATTGTTTGATCATCCTAACAATTTTTTAAGCTGTCTGAAATCTTCACCATCGTCGGAAAACTTGTTTTCGAGCTCGGAATCTAACTCTCCAGTGAACGAGGTCGGTTCTGATACCATTTTGAATATCCAATTGTCGGAATTTTCTAAAGAAACTATTGCCAAAAGATTTCATGCACATTCTTTGTTTCATGGATCTTCTTGCTCTCATCATGTGGGAGAAGCCTATGTCCCTATGAACTTTCTAGAATCTTTCCCATCTTCAAGTGGATTCAAACCCTCTCAAGTAGCAACTTCTTCACCACCCCCCTCCAAATTCCCAAATCTAGCCTTGTTTTCACAGGATCCATCCACTTTCACAAGGGCAGAAGAGTCATTCCACACAAGCAAACCCTACAACTCTTCTGAGAACCCTTTATTCTCCACCTCTCAGCTTGATCAAAACCAGGTTGATTCATCGTCGAAATGGCTGAAAATCAATCAGAACCTCACAAACTACCCCTCGAAAGGCTTCTCCGATTACTGGCTGAGCACCACTAAGACCCAACCGATGAAATTTTCCGGCAAGAAAACCCTAAACAGCCCATTACAGAAGTCTCCACTGCCATCTTCCCAAGGGAAGCTCTTCAGAGGTGTGAGACAAAGACACTGGGGAAAATGGGTGGCCGAAATCCGGTTACCGAGGAACCGGACACGTGTCTGGCTCGGCACCTTCGACACGGCCGAAGAAGCGGCGTTCGCTTACGACACGGCGGCTTATGTCCTCAGAGGTGACTATGCACACCTGAATTTCCCAGATCTTAAGCACAAGATTAAGGCGAATTCGATGAGCAACAACACAGTGGCCCTTCTTGAAGCCAAGCTGAAAGCGATTTCGCAGGGCGTGAAGAAAGAAGTTGTCGTTGATTCATCAGAAGGTGCTGTGGAAGATGATTCAAAAGTGAAAGGTTTGAATCAGAAAGGTAGTGAGGAAGAATACTGGCCGTTGGATTTGGAGGGGAGAATTGGATCAACGGAAGCTGTTGATCAGATCAAGAAAAGCTCAGAAGGGATTATGGGATCAGAAGCTGATCCTGTTCAGTTGAGTAGATTGCCTTCTTTGGACATGGACATGATCTGGGATGCACTATTGGTCTCGGATTCATGATCATATAAATCTGTAATTTTAATTTTTTTTTTCTTGAAGTTCAGAATATTTATATATATGCATGTGTTTTTGATTTCTTGAAAAAAAGAAATTAATTTTTTATTCTGTAGGGAAGTTTTAAGAGAGTAATTATATTGGAAATGATATATAACTTTGGAAATTTCTTGAGTTTTGCATATATTGTAGCCAATGTATGTGAAATGGGCTGAGAAAATTTTCAATTTATACCAGTTAAGTAGGCTTTATTTAAAATATCACCTCTAATTTTAATGGTTTTTTATAATGTTTTTTTACGTTGATTACAACAAAATTCTAAAATTCGCTGACCGCTCATAATTTCACTACGTAGGCAGCTCGACTACGACATCATTTTTTTGTGAACTTTTTTATTTTGAAAAAATTTAGCATAAATTAAGCAAAATCAAAAGCTAAAGGTTATTATTAAAAAAAAATTGTGAAATTAGATATTATATATTGAAATGATCAAAGTTGATGGATATTTTTCTTTTGATTTTGTCCAATTTATATCTGACTTTGAAAATTCTAAAAAAATTATTGAGGAGCGTTATTTCGACACTCCTAATTTTACTTATCACGCTAATTACCACACCAACAATTTTTGGCAAACTTTTGAAATTCTGACGAACTCAAAAATAAACAGACAAACACAAACATTAGAGATCATCATTAAAAAGTTCATAAAATTAAAGATCATATGTTAAAAATTACCAAAACTAAGAACCATAGATCGATATTTTCCTTAAAATTGACTTATAAATTTGTTCTTTTGATTGAATGTTATCTAATAGATGCTATACGCACACAATGTGTTATAGTCAAGTGCACAGTGCATCAGGTGGTGCACGAGCATCGAATCAAATATAAAATTTACAAATTGTGTCGAACAATGTATCGTCTGGGGGTATGTTTTGAGCGTGAGCATGAGTTTATGATAATATTGAGTGGGAATTAATTTGGAGAAAGATAAAATAATAGATGAGGAAGACATAAAGACTATGATGGTTTTGCTTTTATTTGGAAGCATCGATCCTAAGTTATGAAGTTGACCCTTTGTAGAACCTAAGACAAAGACACAACCCCTTTATTTGGTTTCATGGTCCCTACTCATCATCATCATCAGGGAATTAAATTATTGTATGACTTTCAGACAATTGAGTCATATATATATATATATATATATATATATGTAATAAAGTCAAAATCAAATATTTGTTGTCATTATCATCCCAAATCATGCTTTTGTCAAATACTTAAAAAAAGAAAAAGACTTTGGAACTTACCCATGGAGCTAGTCTTACCAGGTGGGATTGGGATTATACATTTAAAAAATAAAGGAGTAAATTTTTTTAAATATATATATATATATCTATATATATTTTAAATTTTAAATTATATTTATATGATTTTTGTTTTTGATTGATTGAATTTATTCAATCATATATAACTTATTAGCAAAATGAAAAAAAAAATTCTACTTTGAGTATCAAGACGAGGCTATTATTTTGGGATAAAAAATATTATTAAAATATGGTTCTTTTTTTTTTTTGGTGGACGGATGGAGTATTTTATAATGGATATAATAAATTTATAATTAAAATAAATATTATTGTAACTTAATAAGTTTCTTAAACTCAAATAATATGAAAATAAAAAAAAAACTAAGGAAGAAAGCTAGTAAATAACATACATTAATTTGAATTACGTGCAATTAGAAGTTAACTTAGCATGTAAACTTGCTTTTCTTCAAAAATAAATTTTAAATCCAATTGCTTTATTTATTTTTTTTAAAAAATGTTTTTTACAGAATATATATATATTCATATATATATATATTTATTATAATCATAGCTTATGTGTAATATAAAGTCAGCTGCTCGAAGAACAAGTGAAATGTGTGAAAAGAATTGTACTGGATATAATATTAGTTGACTTATGCAATTAATCATTAAGTAAGGCTAAATTATCTTATTAAGCAAATAAATAAAATAAAATAAAATAATAATTAAAATAAAAGAATTGATAAAGATAGCTACTACATGCATGGTGCAGGCACAAATATGCCTGGTCTGAATTTATGTTTTCTCCGATCATTTTCCTTCTTGAAGTTCTATTCATCTCATCATACATAGTACAAGAAATTTACAAAATAAACGAGCGACGGATAATATCCGTACTAAATAAGTATAAAATATACGCAAAATACTGACAAAAAATGATATAAAAACTTTTTATATTATTAGTGTTTGATTAGGGATGAATTAACAACTGAATATTAAAATTGGGTTCTATATGTCTTTGTATCTATAGGTAATTCATTCTCCAATTTCGTGTAAGTGTAACATAAAAAATGTTGGGTCGCTAAATTTAGAACCGAAATATAAAATTAAGCAATTAATATTTTAGTGAAGTAATATTTTAGTGAAGTAATATTTTATCTCAAATGCATCACTACTTTAAATTAGAGACGAAACAACCACCGTGTATACAACTCATAACAAGAGGACGACAATATCTTGAATCTCTATTTATTTTTATTAATTATATTATTTTCCTTAAAAAGAAAAACATTGTTTCCAAATATAGCAAGTTACCCTCACTCCCATTCCCTTATCTTCTTCAAATTTGTTTCATGATCTTTTTCATCATAATTAGCATAGAAGCCATCTGGCCTCACCACATAGTTGTAAACATCTGCTATTACAGCGTAATCGGCATTAAAGACGACGAAATTCCTATGCTTCGATTCCCACCAGAAGTTACAATAGTAGAGAGTCGATGAGAAAACATTCGAACGGAAATGCCAACTGAAACTCTGGCCGGAAAAAAGTGTGTGATTTCCAAAATTATCGTCTTTAGACGCACATTGAAGCACCAAGGGGTTGGAACTCTTTGGGAGATCACTATAGATATGAATGTCATGTAGTCTGAGAATGTCAAAAGCTTCAATGCTACAAACCAAGTAGAATGACAGCACTACAAAAGAAAAAAGGCTCTTAATGTTGGGGAAATTCATCTTTTTGATTAGGGTTTCTTGTTATGGTTGTCAAGATTTTCCACATTATATAGAAGCTTTGTGGAATGTTGCAATATTATTATAATTGCTAAATTTAAGGGGATTGCAAAATGAGTCTTAAATCTGTGAAATTTTGACGTTAAATATTTTACATCTGTGAAATTTTGACACAAAATATTTTAGATTGTATAATATGGTTAGCGGCAAAATTCCTTATATATTATGATAGAAATCGAGCATTGAGATCCTCAATTTCTAGGTTGAATGTATCTAAATTAAGGATTTGATTGTTATGAGATTTTTGGAGATTTGAGGATAAAATTAAATGATGGTTGACTACTAATTTTGTGTGATCGTATTCTTTATTGCATGTATTTTTTATTTTATTTTATTTTATTTTATCAGTGCATGTATATGAATGTCGGTATTTATAAAACATGTCGAGATCAAAGTGCGATTTCGACTGATTGCAATTTATTTCAAGTCCTTAGGGATGTAAAGAATAATGTATAGGACCATGTATGAGGTGGATTTCTTTTCATTTTTAAAAATTTATGATTTTAATGGAATTATTTTATTTTTCAATTCTTCCAAGTAGTTGAATAGTTTGAATTTAACTAATTTAATATGAAATCAAGATCTGGCTCAATTTATTTGAATTTATTTCATGACTCACAAGCTTATTTAAGCCTAATACATACTCCCTACATTTCAAAATAAATATCATTTTAGAGATTCAATTTTATTACGAATTAAATGCAATTTAAAAATAAAAATAAATATTATACCACTTTGTTCCAAGGATATCTCTACCTCCATCCCAATTTATTGAAAGAAATCAATGTTAATTTAAGTACGAATTAAATGCAATTTAAAAATAAAAATAAAAATTATACCACTTTGTTCCAAGGATATCTCTACCTCTATCCCAATTTATTGAAAGAAATCAATGTTAATTTAAGTCGGGGTGTAACAATTTTTTAAGTTTCGTACTTTTTGAATGACTCTAAAATGACATTTATTTTGAAACAAAGAGTATGAATTATAGATTAAACAATTTATTAATTTATTATAAAATAAATTAATGCAATAAAATATTTTCCCCAAATCTACAATTTACTCAAACAAATAAATTTAGTAATATATATTTTTATATTGTACTTTAATTATAATTCAATTGACAATCAGTTTAATATTAATGAGCTTGCTCAGGGACCTACTAATCAACTCTTCCACGAGCTAACAAGGCAAATATTGTCTTAAGTTATGAGCCTTGTTAATTGGACTTCTATTGAGTAGGGTTTCAATTGGCTCAAGAAAGACTCGATTCATTTACAACCCTACTTCCATGTATAATACTAAAAAAAAACATCACATAGAACCATTTTGAACAAAAAAAGAGTTTGAGTGGGGATGAATTTCTATCCAAGAACTAGCTTACCTTTTTATCAAAACCAACCAATTTCATATCATGTGGATCCAGAAATAACGAGAAAATAAATAGAGCCAAAATGGCAATTAGGACAAGTACAGTGATAACTTATAACCACCTCTTCTCAGACGCTGACGTACCTGAAGACAGTACAGCGTTGTTGGTGCCAAACAGAGAAGGATTAGAAGTCTTCAAAGCTCCAGAAGAAGAGTCCTTGACAGATCCGTATTTGTCAACGCCTTATGAGGGCCTTATAACCTGCTCGTATGTAGATATGCAAGGGAATTCAGACAGAAGAAAGCCAAAAAAAAAGTATAGAGAAAGGAGATACAACATGTAGCCAAAATCACACCGAGGGTGCATTTCGTTCAATATTATAGTGGAGATGCAGCAGCATTCACCACAGGATGGGAATGGTGAAAGTGCTGTGCATCAATAACTAAGAAATACAGGGAAGTAACGGGTTTTTCAATGAGAAGAGAAGTTGTTCCCACATTCTATGATACGTATTATATCTCACAGCAAAAATTAATTAACATCTAAATGCATCGATTTGATTTCCGAGTAAAATTGAAAGTTAGAACCCCGTAGCTTTGCTATTTTCCAGGCAGTTACCATAATGACCAAATCCCTTATTTTTCTCCCTTTTTTTCCAAGTTTTTTGTTGAATAGGTGGCTAGCTATATATAACTATTTTTCTGTTATCCAACGGGTAAAGACCCATTTTCCCTGTTAATATAATAATTATCATAAGTTTCTGATCTTTCTTTCCTTGTGTAATGCTTTGATATAAATCATTTTTTTTTTGCCAACCAATTAGCCCTCTAGTTAAGGCTTCCTCTATCCTAATTAACTTGCACAAGTTCAGATGAAAGCAAAATAACACACATGCGCGCGCACAAGTATATATAAATTTGACCTTAAATGTCAGGAATATCCTCCCACTCCGTAGGGTAGTGCTGATAAGGCAGTAGTCTGCATATAAAAAATGACAACATATGAGGAATATACTCTTTTAGTTCCCAAAGCTCACTGTGCAATGAAGTGACTGCGAGAAGACATGGACAGACATCTTTTATAATTCTCTTCCCAACTTGGGAAACAAACAACTCATGCGAAGAGAATGCATCCAAACGAGATGGCTGTTTATTTGAACCATACCTGAAACTTGTTTAGGGCTCATAATGCATGTAAACGAGACATAGTCAACGCTGAAAATTGATCACATGAAATCCATGTCTTGTTGTTTTCGTTCAAGCACAGTGGTAGCAAGAGCAAGTCTATAGGCCGTGGATCTCAAATTTCTAACGAGAACATAGATCTCCTTCCTTCTCCTCCTTACAGGTAATGCCTTCCATTGTTCCTCCCTAATCCGAGAAAGTAAGCTTGCCTCACACAGAGCCCCTGCTGTCGCCTTCTTGCTGCATGTTCAAAGGTAAATACCACAATAAATATTTTTTTTTTGGAGGTGGGGGGGGGGGGGGGGGGGAATCTCATGGTGGCAAACTTGCCTTCCTCGAACAAAACCAGTTGTAACAAAGCCAATGGGCCACCTATGGGATCTGTGGAGAGCTGGATCCTCAGGGATCTGAAGTTCCCATTTACCCGATGATAACTGCACAAAGTATGATCTCAACAATGATTCAGGTATTTTAAGTTGTGGGTCATCACCCTGTGTGCTGCATCATTCATAACATCACCATAATGAATTAGTTACCATGAAAATCGCCTAATAAAACTGCAAAAATGAATGACAAACAACTACATAAAATATTATTTAACTCAAAGAACACCTGGCTGTCCACATCATTATGTCAGCAACGTGGGGTGCACAGACCACTGCTCCTTGCTCAAACACACCCTCCTTAAAAGCATGCAGAAGCACTCGAAGATGACAAGGTGCTTTTCCAGAGTTCATGTTTGTTATAACTCTACCTTGTTTGAGAAATTCTTGGTTCCTCATGACCTTATCCAAGCAATCATTCTGACCAGGTATTCTAGGAAACAAAAGCAACTGATTGCCAGTGATATCCTTCAGGAAATCACTCAGCATACAGGATGTTCGTGCCACAGTACCCTCAAATGGGGTATCACGACAATCAGAGTTTCTCGTATGTGATTTTGCATAGCCAGAAGTTTCCTCCAAGTCATCATTTTTTTCAAATTGGATATTAGAATTTCCAGCTTTAATCAATCTTTTTTCAAAGTTATGATGTAAACAATCCCAGGGAGGTGGTATGGGAACTTCTAATGGCCTCTTAGAAGGAGGGACGAGCATTGCTTTATGGTTAACTGCAACTGCCTCCATTGCCATATAATGTGAGTAGGCATTGCAATCAGGAAAGTCCAAGGGGAAGTATGGCAATCCAATCTGGAGAAAGGTAAAATGGCATTAATAGGAATCTAATATCTGTGTGTGTGTGTATATATATATATAATCTATATCTATACGTATAATAAGAGGACCATAGCAAAAATAGAGAGCAAGGATTTTCCCGCCAAAAATTCTTGCTATTTTTGGAAAGATGATAATTATGGCCCAATGTGTTAGGCAATCAGTTAATTTCTTTTTTTTTTCTTTTAGTTTTTCGCCAAAAATTTCAAAAGAATATAACTTTTTCATCTCAACTTTGTTTTTAATGAAAATTTTATCAAATTAATCTCTTTTTACGATCTTCAATTTGATATCTATATTACATATATATAAATAAAACATTAGTTATTAAATATAAATATTATTTGCTAAGTTAATTGTGATATCTTATGGTATTTAAAATATTTTTATACAAAACAAAATTGTGAGATATTTTAATTTTAAACAAAATATTATTTAAAAAAATTATATTACTATTTTATGTGAAATTTTCTTATATTAATATTTTCATAAGATTATTAACTTATTACATATGAATGACAGTCCCTCACACATCACGTTAGAGTAACACGAAACATCACATATGAATGATAAACACTATTCAATAATTATATTACTATTAATAATAATTCACTTTTATATTATCACAAATTTTACAAACTGTGCAAAGCACGGAGAAATACTAGTATTCTTAATAATGCAAGTGCATCAGTGAAGGTTTAACTTACCTCGCAAGCAACCCAGTGCCTCTCTCTTAAACCTATGGCATGAGCACCATGTGACATAAAAGTACCCCAAAATGCTTTAACCCAACTTAGAGGGAGAATGATAGAGCACCTGAAGAAATTTGTGAGAAAATTTGATCAGGTACATAAAAATTTAAATAATTTGCAGCCTCTATAAAGAAAACAGCCAAAAATAAACACTACCACAGTTGCATTAATGTTAACTAAAACAAGAATGGGCAACTAGAATAACAAACCCAAGAACGTTTATATCTATGTTACTTTAAATAAATTTTATATATCATCCTTAGAACAATGTGAACGCTGTAAACTTCTTCCACATTCTCACATTTTCATATTCACAAACACCACAAGGACCACATTGAAACTCGATTTGGTATCCAAAAATCAATCTAGAAGATAAGTTTGGTATGAATGGCCTCCCTTCAGGAATATTACTAGGGATAGAAAGTAAGAAACCTCATCACGATAAATTATGTACGACTTAAAGAAGTGCATGGAAACCAAGAAGAATGTTTAATATTTTAAAAATTAAAGCAGAAGTTTTGCAATATGAGAACTATGAACACTGAAATTAGGAATTAATTTCGAAGGAAAAGATAGGAAAAACATGAAACAACAAGAAAACCATCAATAAGAACAATTTACCTTGTAATTGAATCTACAGTATTCCCATTTTTCAATAAAAAAACAGGGCATGATCTGGAGTATTTTCCATCAACAGGCACATTTTGTGACCTTGAAATTTGACGACCAAGGCAAAGAAACTCCTTCCGTTGATTATGCTTTTCCATACAAAGAACACTTTCTTCCACTGGCATGGGTACCTCTTTGCTGGCATCCCATAAATCATTGTGCTCAAATACAAATACACCTTCATGCTCAGGCGGTGATAAAACAGACTGCTCTTTACTTTGACATTCTTCATTAGTTAACAAGCCAGGAGGCTTTCCATCAGGGAAGATCCCATTCTCTTTCTCGGTCAATGTACGAGGGTCCTTCACAAGTAAGGAAATAACTGCAGAAGATGAAATCTGATGTCCATTCTCAAAGATGGATTTCTTCTCAGATTCACCAGGAGCATCATGCTCACCAGCCGACCATCTCTTCAGATGGCATGAGTGCTCCAGATTCCTAAGAGCCAAAATTATGAAAAAAACCATCATTAGAACACATATTCAGTTTGACAGCAAATAATTACAGGCATAAGTCTCTCACATGCTAGCAGGTAACAATGTTTTCTCCAGCAAATGGAACACTTCTGATCCTATCAATTCCAGTTTCGCAAGCTGGCCCTCCCGAGAAACACATTGAGCGGAACGAGTTGTATCTGCCTGAAATAAAACTAGTCATACACACATGCCCAAAAGTTGCAAAGGAATTTATTCATGTGTCTTTCAGATGCCTTCTATAACATCACCACCATTAACCTCCCATCTCCCAGCAACCCGAAAAAGAAAAAGTGTAAGGCAGGAACATTTAGTAGAAAGTATGAGGAAGCCAAAAACATAACTAAAGAACACAATACCCAAGTCATATTCAGAGACGTTTTAAATCCACACCACCTCACAAAAGCATTTACACAAGATCTTGAAGCATGAAATCTATTCCAGATTTAAGTCTAAAGCAAAGATAGGAGAGAAGAAGAGACGAAGATATGATTTCTAAAAGTAACTATTAAAACTTAAAAACCTTATTGTACCTACATTTTTTTCACATGCGGTGCTCAAAGCATCATATGCTTCTCCAAAAGCAGCAGCATGTATCCACACCCAGAGCTGGCGGATGACAGTGTTGTGCTCAATGTTTTGCTGTCCATCAGAAAAGTCTGTGCTTAGCCCTTTCATATTAGTAGAGACCAGCTGCAGAGGTTGCCACATGTAGGTCACAGGAGCAATGGGTGGGAAACAGGATTTTCCTGCATGATGAAGCTGCATAAATCACAAAATAATGAGAATATTCACCAACGTGGTAATCTCAAATTGTAGAAAACTCAAATGATTTCACCCACCATGGCAGTTCCAAAAACTTTGCCAGCCAGAATATCATGCAAAACTTCTTCACGAGAAGCTGATGGAGAAGGCACCAACACAGAACTTAGAACCGAGAGTAAGGTGTCCTGGAAACACATAAAACAAGGTCAGAGTCCACTAAATTTCTAAAAGAAAAGCATGGCAAAAAGGTCCACTGTCATCAATAATTATTATCTAACATGTGTATCTAATCACAACGAAGAAAAAGAAAAGGAAAGGGAAGATAATGAGAGAAGTTATTATATTATTGGAAGATATCAGAATTACAAATTTGCAATATGTGACATAAGAAGATGCCTGCCTGTGGACCCTCCAACTGGACAGAGCCATAGTAGCTCGCATCATGCAGAAGTACTCCATGTCTTAGCTTTTTCAAGAGAGCCCTTGAACCTCTTCCCCTGTATCACATGAATTATAGTTATCATATGTAGCAAGTGGACCATTTTTTTATTACTGAATATCATAAAGAGCAGTAAGACATATAAACTTTATTATGATCACATCATGAATGCCATTTAGCTTTTCATTTGAAAGGAATATACCAATTACCTCATTTCGCAACATAAGTTCAAGAAAGCAATTACCTTCCATGAAGACCAAGAGGAATATAGAATCCCCAAAGTTTTTCCATTTTGAACCGCTTTGCATGCCATACATGTGTTCTCAGTCTCTTGGTCCCATCCCCTGAAGTACCAAAGCCACTTGGGGGGTTCTTCTTAAGTTCAGTATTTCTTCGAACACGACGAGAAATTTTCTTTTCATCTTTACTCACAGAATCTGTTTTGCTCATATCTCCCAGTCCAACTCTCTTTCTGAACTTCTTTTTTGCAACCCGGTTGTCATGTCCAGTGGTTCTCCTCCTCTTGTTCCTTTTCGACTGGAAATTGTTATCCAAACGATCAGCAACAATAGAGTGAAGGCCCTCAAGCTCGGGAGCTCTAGACTCTGCAAATTTCCACACATTAAGTTCACGTGGCGGAGCTGCGGAGACTCCAACTTTTCTTCCATCAGTAACCATAGCCACAGTGCTAAATGACAAGATAATTTCTGAACAATGACGGCTGTCAGGTATCGCACGTTAACTCTTTTGTCTGAGGAACGAAAAAGGTGCAAAAAAGATTATTAAATCAAAGAGTTATCCATAAAGCCTGGAAGTTTCTGATAATTTCCAGAAACTCAACACATGTGCTAGATGCAACACCCAATGCAGCATTTAGAATGATTCTTTAATAAAAGAGAAGATGTGAGTATCACAGCTAGATTTGCCAAACAAACAGCACAAACAACACCTTTAGAACGAGAAAACAGAATTTTTTAGATAAGCACAAAATAAATCACAGAAATGCTAGAGAAGCTCTTTATCTCTAACTTCAGTTTTTCTGCATGTTGTGGATAATGACTGCATAACGAAAATACTTCCAAAGCATCTCCAATAATGATGATAATAATAATGAGAGGTGAAGACCAGATGGGATTGATATTCAACAACCACCCCCACCCCCTCGCCCATGCCCCTTTTATTTTCCCTTATACTCCGGTTTTCCTTTGTCATTTTCCTTCCCTCTTTTGCCAATAGTGTCAATGAGAATACGCCCTCCAACATTAAGAACACTTCTTAATATACACCAGGCAATGCTGAAGTAGTAATTCCAAATTAACACGTAAAGAAACAAATTCGAGATACGAGAGAATAAAACTCTGTTGCAGAGAACAATTGAACACATCGCAAGCAAAATCTAGTAACTCCAGCAATCATAGAGCAAATTAACACAGAATTTCTTCAGCAAAATCGACACTTCTCAGCCGTTAATCACATTAAACTATTCCAGTTCATAAAGACAATCGCATGATATCCCAGAAATGTTTTCATGAGTTTCATTGCCCTACTACATAAATATCATAACTTTTAGCACAAAAAATATTCTATTCATGGTACCATGATTCCAAGTTCCAGTCTGCAATGCTGTTGGCTGGCTGTGTAGCCCAGCAACAGATGATTTTGCGAATTGAAAAGGCGAGTAAGGAACCAGAACGGTGGCGCAGGGCAGCTCCCTTGCTGTTACTTACTTCTATTTACTATGTGTCTGTGTGTGGTTTTATGCGCGGAACCGACCGGAGAGAAGGCGCCGGCTGTCAATAGAAATAGTCGGCAGCAGAAAGCGTAAGGAGGTGGAGATGGCGGCCGGTGAGAGAAATTGTGAAAAATAAACAGAAAAATATGAAAAGGGGGAAGGGCATAAGAGAAAAATATATTATATATATATATATGCTTAAAAATAATTATACTAAATATTAAATAATTAATAATAATTGTGTGCTTATGCACATTAAAAATAGTTATTTGATAAACAATTTATCAAATAAATGTTATTATTTAATGACTAATTTATAAGAAGTAAAAATAAAATTTTATAATTTCATAATATTTTTGGAATATGAATTTGAATTTATTTGGCTTTATTTGCTAACTATACTAATAATAGGAGGTATTTGTAATTTTTTTTTTTTGGTTTTTTTTATAAATAAAAGTAATTTTAAAGTATTTGTAAATTCATGAAAATTAATTTTAAGCTGATTTTCGGAATTAGACAATGTCTATTTTAAATTGATTAAAAATGATTCTATGATTTTTTGTCAATAAATTATCTCAAAATTAATTATTTATCCACTCATTTCTCAAATTTTAAACAAAATTACTTATATTTTTAAATACTACTTATTTTTTATTTTTATATAAAATTAATACAAATCACTTGTTCAAAAATAAAATCAATTCCAAACGCTCGATAATTGATTTGTTAAAATAATGTCGATGCAAATTAGTAACTCCTTTTTATTATTTGTACACACTGAGGGAGTATCTTTGCTTGGTTTAAAATGAAAATTCAGTTTGAAATTTTGAATTTAAAGATGTAATTTGGGCGTTTGTTTCGACTGCTTTTGACTTCAAAAATTATTTTAAAGTCAAAAGCTCGAAATAAACTCTCACATACTTCAAACTGTTTTTAGTATTTTTTGAAGTTATATTACCGAGTAAAAATACATTTTTAGTCTTCAAATTTGTTATGTCACTTCTTTCTTAAACATTTTGTTTTATATTTTTACAAAATATTCGTTTATTGAAAAATAGAAGCAACTTCAAACATTTTCTGAAATCTTTTTCGGTTACCACCAAATATATTTTTCGTTTTTTGTTTGGAGAAACGAGTCATATTTCTATAACTAAAACATAATTTTTCTTTTAAATACGGAGGAAGTGACGGGCATTGATAGTTGAAAATGTTGTAGCACCTTAGAAAAAGTGAACCATACTAAATTAAAATAAAATTCCATGTATAGATAATTTTTATTCTTATAATCCATGCATGGTTCTTGAACTAAAAAACAATTTCTCCATTAAAATAAAATAAAAAATTCAATATAAATTATATTTTTTTAATAACGAAATGAAGCATCTCGTGTAGATGATTATGTATAAAAGAAAGTGAAATTTTGCAACTAATTTATTATTGACGTATAATAATACTAGGGTTTATTCATACATTAAACAATTACAAGCTTATTCATGATAAACTAGTCCTATCTTGAGTAGTCGATCAAATCAAATTTTCGTAAGTAGAACTTCCTCCATTTTGCGGCACTTGCTGCGGCGAACGAGCTGGTATTTGTTTGCAAAAGCAGTAGGTGTTAATGCAAACTTTTTCTTTACAATCGTTGGAAAGAATTGAAGTGTTGCAGTCCTTATCTTCCTTACATCTACCGAATACCCCCGCCTCCGTCAACAACGATCCACCTGTCAATTAAAAAAAATGAAATTATTTACTTTTTTTTTAACAATACATCATAAAATGAAGGGAGGAGAGAACCTAACCCAAAATCAGCAACATGAAGCAAGCAAAGAAAGATACTTTTGTTGAAGCCATTTTCTTAGCTCTAAAATAAAATAAAATAAAAAATTTAATTTGGGGAAGAGGAAATATTGAAACTATGATTTATATTTTATGTTGATATGTTCTGCATACAACTCCTCTATTTATAATGTGAAAATTATAATTCATAAGGTTTGGATGCATAAAATAATTTAATAAAAGTAATTAAATTTATTTAATATTTAGGAAGTAATTTAAATTAATTCAAATGGTCAACAATTTCAGAAATATTAGGAATTTGATCACACATTGTACAATATTTCAGCAATTAAAAGAATTGGGTTGAAATATTAAAACTAAGATAAAATTAGTCAAGATTTTCTATATTTTTTATATTTCTATTTAGATAATCTAATACATTGCAATTATCAAATTAAACACAACTACAAAAAATAGTAATTTACATTTTATCTCATATATTTTATATAAATGTAATTAGTTAAAACATCTTCAAATAGTTATGTTTATTAAAGTATTTTACAACTTAATTTTATTTATTTAAAATATTAATTTAATAAAAATATTAAAGAAACTTCATTACATTAAAAGAAAATTAAATTTTATATAAATTCATAATTTCTATGAATATATCATAAAGTATATTTTAAAATTAAGAAATCTAGTTTTTTTTTTTAAATATACATGCAATAATATTGTAATATTAATTAGCATAAAAATAAATGATTTGATATATTATGAACTAAATAAATTTAAAATAAAAATATATTGTTTTAGAATTATAAATTACAAAAGTTAAATACAATAGGTCACTAGATTCGACAACTAATTTTAAAGGAACGTCTGTTAATTTCTGTATTTGTCACGGTTCTACTTTTATATATTGATATATTTTAATTCAAACATATTACTTTATCACATATTTTTTTTGTTATGTATTATTTGATCTCAAATTGTAGTCCATAGAGTATATGAAAAAATAAAGTTCGGTTCATGATTTTAACAAAATGAATACAAACAACCTCTCGATAACTGATCTAGAATTAAATATCGAATAAAATAATTTATTTTATTACATATTTTTAATTTTATTTTATAAATTAAATATTTTATTCATTTCATAAAAAATAGAGTTATGTTTCTATAACTAAAATATGGCAAGAGACGAAGCTGTCATACCCCATTGGGAAAGCAACTCTACTATATTAAAAATAAACTTTCCAATAAACTTTCCTCCCCACACACACACACACACACACACACACACATATATACATACACACACATATATATATATATATATATATATAGATGCTTCTAACCCCATGCACTGTCCCTGTACTAACAAGCAATTCCTCTGCTCATTTAACTAACCAAATAAAAAATGCTTAGTAGCTAAGGCTCTTATATTCCCTTCTCTACCACCTGCTTCATTCATTCTACATTCTTGATTTTCTTGCAATAATCTGCAAAAGTTCTTCAAAACTATGTCGTTTGATCTTCAAGTAGATGTCAATGGCCAAGAAACTTTCTCTGTCAGCATGGTAATTCTTCCCACTCTCTGAAATTTCATTGAAATTTATACTTCAATGTATTAATTGTATATGGTTCATTGCCTGGTCATTTTGCAGAAACTTATTGCAACATTTTCTGGTAAATTAAGGAAGATGTTCAGTAAATCAGCAGCAGTTCAGACAAGGAATTTCAAACTGATTTTCCATGATTTTCCGGGCGGGGCGGAGGGATTTGAACTAATTCTTAGATTCTGCTACAATGGCGGCAGAATCAACATCACCTCTTCTAACATACTTCTACTGCATTCTGCTGCTGGATTCCTGGAGATCGACGAAGGCGAAACGAAGAAATACTTCCAAAACATTCACTTCTTCACCTGGTTTGAACTTCTTGATTGTCTAAAACAGTCCCAAGATTTGCTGTCTTTTTTAAACTCTTCATTTGTAGTTCAAGAACTCTTGAATGCTCTGGTTGAAAAGATTTCCATGCCTAATATTTCGAGCCCTTTCGCCTTTTCTTCGTCGGATTTTTCAAGCACACGTTTTTCTGGAGATGTAAGTACTAACTGCAGCAGTTTTCAGACCACAAACTGGCTGCAAGATCTCGAATTCTTGAAGGTTGATTTGTTTGAGAAAGTGTTGAATACTATGTTTTTACAGAAACTGGATCATGGGATGATCTGTTCCTTCCTTTTTCATTACCAGAAAACGAAATTCATCAGCCTTTTATCAGCAGATGAAAAGTGCAGAATCATTGAGGTTGTAATAAGTTCTCTATGTTTTATAAATGGAGGTTTTGATTTTCCCTTTAGAAGTCTGTGTGATATTCTTCAAGCATGCTGCACTTTGAAAATGGGGAGATCCCGGGTGAAAAAAGTCGAAATAATGATCGGTTTTCGACTGGATGAGGCTACATTGGATGATCTGATGGTGCCTTCTCATATCAGAAAGGCTTGTGCATATGATGTGGATTTGGTCTTAAGGTTATTGAAGATATTTTTAGGCGAAAACGGAAAGAAAATCACGGTTCAACGTCTTAAAAAAGTCGGGTTTTTGATGGATTTGTACCTTGCTGAAGTTGCTCCTGATCCTCACCTCAAACCTTACAAATTTCTTGCATTAGTTCTTGGCTTACCAGATTCAGCAAGAGTGTGTTATGACAGAGTTTATGAAATAATGGACATGTATTTTAAGGTACTGTCCTAAAATTGCTACCTTATTGAATCCTTGTAATTGGCTCAGTTTTCTGAATATGGGTTTTTTTTTTCTAAATTTTTATAAACAGGTTCATAGGTATGTAAGTGAAGAAGAGAAGATCAAAATCTGTGCAGTTTTAAATTATGACAAGCTTTCAGCAGAATCATTAGTACACTTAGCTGAAAATATGGATTTTCCAGCTTGTGTAGCTTCTCATGCTCTGCAATCAAGGGGGAAAAACGTGTCGAAAGAAGTCGAATGCAGGGGCAGTTCTTCATTATCTGCAGATGAAGATGAACAGATTCTTGTACATTTACCAGAGTGTAAAGAATGCAGAAAAGTGCAGAGAAATTCAGCTAGAATTAGTGTAACATGTCCAAGAACTGGCAAATCTTTGCCCATACTATGTTCTTGATACATGGTTATAACTTTTTTTCAATTTTTTTTTGTATAATTAGTAAATTAAATCGATAAATACAGATGTGATGGAATGGTCTGTCTTTGAATTTCTTTGGTTTAATTTTTTTTTTTTTTTTTTTTTTTCAAATAGATGGTTTTAAAATATGTTTCTGGTTTTTAGATGACAAGGTTTAGGTAGCTGAATTGGTTATTATTTTCTAATAATTTTTCAATAATGAATATATATATATATAGTGAATTAGGGATTATTTTAATATATTTAATTATTATATAATATGAAACTATGAGAAAATAAATTGAATGATAACATGATAATATCATTAACTACAACACGAACATTATGTGCATAACCTACTGCACAAGTGCACATTCATTTTAATTTTTAATTTTATTTTTCAGCTTTTAGTTCTCTTAATTATTTTTAGATTTTTTAAATTTCTATGGTATTTTTAATATGATTTTTATTTTTTTCTATTTTTATTTTCTTCAATATTTTAATTTTAATTATATAATATACGTAGTATCATATAAAACATTTGTTGAACGACATCACAAGACACTTACTCATCATTATTTAGCCCGAAAAATTATAGAGTTAGAGCTTGGTTTTATTAGCCCGTTTAAAATTAGTTCATTTAGCTCAAGCTCGATTAGCTCGAAGCCTATAGGGCTAACCCGAAATTTTCTTCTTATTTGTCTATTTCTTAATATCAAATTAATAATATACAACATTTTGAATTATTTTTTATATACTATATGTAATTTTTAGTATAAGATATTAAAATTTATGTTTAATTACTAGAAAGTTCTAAATATTGTCATTTAAATTTAGAACTTAAATGTAACATGATTTCAAAGTTTATGACGTGAATACTCTTAAAGCTATAATTGAGAGCATAAAATAGTGTATATTACTTAAATGTTTGAATTTTTAAATTTTGTATAGTGATATAAAAGTTATAAAATATATAATTTTTTAATATTATCTAAAATTGTATTGTAAATAGAATATAATATGCATTTAATTAAAATTTTAAATTTAAATATATAATTTGACTATTTCGACTCATAACCCGACAATGGCCCGATTAGTCCGAAAACCGGTAGGATTAGGGTTAGGTTCACCATAATACAAGCCCGTTTAAAATAACTCGATTAAATCGATGCTTAATTAACCCAAAATCTATTAGGATTAGTCCAAAACTGACAGAACTAGTCCGTTTAACATCTCTGAATATGAGTGAATCACACAAAAAATTATAGACCCATGTACTTAAATTGTAGTAAAAATAGGTATTGTTTGGATGGATACAATATTAATGTGTGTGATCTTTGTCGTCAAGGATTCTTGAAAATTGAAGATTTCAAAGTCAATGTATGGATGTTTCTAAAGAATTTTTGCAGGCTATGAAGCGGTAAATGCGGCTTAGAACATGCAACTTTCTGTTTTTCCCTTCTTTTTATTACCTTTCGAATTTCCATGGATTCCTAGAAGCTATGCTAACATCAATGTTTTTTTTTAAATTTATTATTTATTATTTTATTTTATTTTTATAGGTATTTGTGTACTTAATTAAATTTGAGTGAGTCTCCATTTCAATTGCATGTGTGACACAATTTAATGTATTGTTTAAGTAACTATAAAATATTACTTATTTAACTATAAAATATCACTATTTTTTAAGGTAACTATTTAGCAGCAATACGTTTAAAAAAATAGTGATACTTTATACTTAAACAAGTAATATTTTATAATTAAACAATTAATACATTAAATCGTGTTACACGTGCAATCATTTCAGATGAGTTTTTGCAATTAAATATATGTGAAGAAAAAATGGATTAATGGTGACGTGGAGGGAGGTTTAGGTTTGTTCTATAAAAATTCGTGAAATTTATGGTATATTAAAAAAATTATAATAAAATAAATTATTTTATATTATAATAATCAAATTAATAAACATTACAAACTGACCAGCAACAAATTTCTAATTATAATGGTGAGTTAAATTTTATAAAAATGATAATGCAAGTGTGTGGATTAATAAATAATAATAAAATGAAAAATATATTCGAATATCAATAATTTGTCCTAAATAATTACATATTTTTATAATTTTAAACATAATAACTATTACAATTTTTTCGTTATTCACATCAAATTTAGTTATCAATTAAAACTTAATAAACTGCATAATAAACTTACTATATAATACATATTAATTACTAATTATCAATATTCCGAATACAAAAAAAATACATACAAAAAATTCTAGGACCTTATTTACATAAATAAGATGAGTTAATATTTTTATATGTAATATTAAATTAATTTAATTTTTTATATATATAATGACATGTTATTTTAATATTTTATTATTTGGCAATAAAATTAATATGCTCCAACTTTACGTTCGTTCTACAACATATATGTTGAAAAATAAATTGATTGTTTTCTTCTTCCTCTTTTGTTTATTTATTAATTTTCTTAAAACAAAATTAAGTTTTGTTTTGTAGTCATTAATTTACTATTTTCTTGAAAATATACTTTTAAAAAATAAATCGAACCCTACAAAGTTAATTTATTTTTCTAATAGATGAGGCTACATACATACCAACTAAAGTTTTAAATTTGACTTAGATACACATATAAATTCAATGAGTGGGTCTCCTGTGAAACGGTTGCAGGTGTAACACAATTTAAGGTATTATTTATATAATTATAAAGTATTACTTATTTAACTATAAAGTAACACTATTTTTTAAGATAATTAATCAGTAGTAATACACTTAAAAAAATAGTGATACTTTATAGTTAAACATGTAATACTTTATAGTTAAACAAATAATACATTATATCGTATCACACGTGCAACCGCTTTATATAAATTTTTACAAAATCCAATATATATAAATATATAAGTTTATGTATCTCATATATATATAAATGGAAAGTGATCTTAATACATTATATAATTTGGTTGGGTTACGTAAGTCACACATGGCTATTGGTTCATTCTTTCTAGGGTTCACGAGATGAAATAGTAATATATAGGGTCTTACATATAATTATTATATAATTAATCCACTATATAATATATATAAATCAATGAATAATATATTACATTAAATATCATTTATCCATTGTACTAGCTAAAATAAAAGTTAATAATTTATAATAAGATATAAAAAACTATTGTGATCAATATTATACGTCGATTCTCACTCTCTAAAAATCGAGTTTTTACTCGATTTTCTTTCAAAATTTGTACTAAAAAATATTTTTTTGAATGTATCTAATGATAATATTCTTTAAATAATAGTTTTATGACAAGTTAACATTCTTGAAATAACAAAATAATTAATGCTAAAAATAAAACATTGTTGGAAAAAGTGTGTGTCTTATTAAGGTTCGAGTCTGTCTTGAGAGATGGGAGCATTAATGAGTCAACAAGAGAAGAAACTTGTGGAGTTGAATATGTTGTAATTTTTTTTATATTAAATATAGTATTTATTATTTATATAAAATGAGTATAAATAATTCTTTTTTTATCAATTAAATAAAAGTGTAATTTATTTTAAGCCATCACTTTTCAATTGTTTCTGTTTATTTATTTGTTACTTTTAACTTTTTTAACGATATTTACTTTGAAAATATAATTGTCACATGCGTAATATTGAAATTTCATCTAATAAGTAATTTGATTTTTCAAATAAAACTCTAATTTTGATTTTTTTTAATATGACTATTTTTAAAATAAAGAGTATATATATATATATATATATTAATAACACAACATGCTTGGAATTTCCAAAGTCTCTAGCTACATATGTGTATATGTATGTATATATATATATATGTTCGATAATGATAATCTATCCACCGTTTAACATATATTCACCATTAATATTTTGAGATCCTAGTTTAAACGGTAGAATTGACAAATTTCTATAAAATTTTAGCATATTGTTTAATTGACACATTAACATGTTCCCACGATAATAAATAATCGTACTGGTATATATGCATATGTACATTTATGCATATAACCTTAACATTTGAATCTTTTTATTATCTATGTTTTCATTGTAATTTTCTTTTTACTTTTCCTTGTGAATCTAATTAATTTTGTTTGTACTCCTTTCGTACCTTCTCTAAACCATTGTTTCAACATTAACACTCATGTTATCAGTTGTCACATGTAATTCGATTTATAATATTATTTATTTAATTAAAAATAATTTTTTTACCTTAATTTTTTTACTATTAATTTGTTATTTAAAAAAATAAGATAATACTTTTCAAGTATATAAGTAATATTTTTAGTTAAATAAATAGTATTATATATAGGATTAATTAAAATACAAGTCCAATAATGGAAAAAAGGCCGTTTGGTAACGAGATAGAGCTGTCCAGTTTAAGGCCCATCAATCAAATATATAACCTAATGGGCTGCCCCAAGTGGCCCAGAGTTCTGACTTAGGCCCAAGAAAAACAAGCCCAATACAAAGGCCGACATTTGATTAATCTTATGATTGGTGTGAATATAGAATAAATAGATTTTGTATTAGTGTGAATAAAAAATCTTTAATTTCATTTAATTATTAAATTCAATATTTTAAGAGCACATCTAATATTTTTATATTATTAAATATGTATGAACACTAATTACCTATAACATTATCATCATGTTATAAATTTTTTATCTCAAATGTTATTGCTTTTTTAATTTTTTAATTTTTTTTATATATGATATTAAAATAATAACAATAATAAAAAATAAATAAATAAAAATTAAAAAAATAAATAATAATAAAGACCGACTAATCTTTAAATACAGGTTTCTCTATTAAATTAAGAATGTTGCTTAATCACTAATTAATGGTTGTGGTTCCAAACATATCATTTACTATATGTAAAATGTAAATATAAAGGAGACGACGACGTATCATCTGGGTGGAAATTGCTGAAAGTTCAGAGAGAGAGAGAGAGAGAGAGTTTCTTTCTTCAACACTTCTCTTTCAATTCAATCTTTCTGATTTTGATTACTGCGGAAGTTCAAATTCTAGCTAAAGAAAGAACGTAGCAAGGGAAGGAGAGAGAAGATGCTGGAGAAAATTGGGTTGCCTCCGAAACCATCACTGCGGGGGAATACTTGGGTGGTTGATGCCTCACATTGCCAAGGATGTTCCTCACAGTTCACTTTTATCAATCGCAAGGTCCGCAGCTTGCACAATTTTTTTCTTTCTCTTTTATTGATATTATTGATTTCCGATCATGATTTTCTATCGGGTTATTTAGAGATCCTTTTTGTTCGATTTCTTGGTTATTGAGTTTTTTGTTACTGGGTTATCATTTTAGTGTCAGTTCTTCTTAGCACGTGTTTTGTATTTGTTATATATTACTTATTGATTGTCTTTAATTGAATGTTGTGATTTCGACTTCTTAGGACATGATCGACCAGTGGATTTTTCTGGGTTCTTTGACAAGCATGTCGTAAAGCTGTTATTATCTTGATTAATGTGATTTGAGAATTATGGGTCTGGGCAATAGAACTTGATCTTGATATGCTGAAAAGAGATTAGTGGTTTGTGTTGTTCTTTTGGCTCCTTTGAGGCGTACTAGTTCTGTGAAAGAGGATATTTTAGTGTTAACTTCACTATGATGCATTTTTCGATTATGGGATTTCGATTTCTGGATTGGATTTTAAATCCTCCAAAATAACTCAAAGGTAGTCCAAAATGAGAGCAATGGATTTCATATCCATATCCATCCCAATGACCCTGCTATGATATTCAAACAATTCTCAAATCATTCATTCGAAACACACATAAATGTTACGTCAGCTTTATTATTATAATGTAGAGAGCTTGACCATATGAATCAGAAATGATGACATGGTGTAGTTACTGTGGTGGTTTCTGGAGGAAAAAAGAGCTTGCCTGGGAGAGATGGGGTAGGTTAATGGTGGTTGTGATGCTTCTGGTCCTTTGGTAGCTGGAATTACTTGGCAATAAAATTTCCTTGATAATAACAGAAGTGTAGAAGATGAGACACATAAAAACAGTTTAATAGATTTGGTAGGAATCTCCTGTTATAAGGCAGACTTTTGGAGTTTTTATTCTAGTAGGCATTCTCCATCAATGTCAATAGCATCAGATCATTTTCTCTGTGAAATGTTTCACTTTGATGTGGCACTATCTGCCATATGGAAGATCAATCTCCATTTTGTGGCGTATTATCTCCAAACAGGTTATCTTAATCCTTTGTTGTTGTTGTTGTTGTTGTTGTGTCTTTTTTTTTTTTTTTTTTTTTTTTTTTTTTTTTTTTTTTTGAGTTATCATACTGCAGAAGAATAAGGTAGTAAAGGAATTTTGTTGAAGTATGCCTTATGTAAGCTCGGTCTGCAGGATATCTTGTGGTCTAATAATGTCAGATGGGATACAACCTGGAAAGACGGTTTTTTGCAATTTCTATTCTTAATCTTTTCCCTTTACGTTGAATTGTTTGGATTATTGTGACTTGCAATGAAAGCCATTAGGTTTTCACAAGTAATACCTGAAGCAATCATTTGTTATATTGAGCTACTGACCACGTGCCGTTGTAAGGCTGAGGAAATAATCTCACATTTAAAATCTTTCAGCAATGCGAACTTGGAAATCTACATTCTCATCTCAACTGATTCCACCTAAACAAAGCCACGTAACATGTTGCTGAATGAATCTGCTTCTTTAATGTGTGTTGCCAAGGGACTTTTCTAAGTCAAAACATATACCAGCCACATCTGTTTTCAATGGTTTGCTTAGTAATGTAGTTACTACCTTGAGATGGGCAAAGCAATGCTGAAAATGAGATAGATGAAGAATATTTAGCAATTTTCGATACACTCATATAAGTGTAAGGTACTCCTTACTGACGACGGTCAACTGCTGTAATTGTCTGTATCTGACTTTTTTTTTTTTGAAATATAGTTGGAATATTTTCACATTATGTGGAAGACATATCTCTTTCTATTGAGACTCTTTTTTCTTTCACTTCTTTGTTTGCCAATGTAGTCATACCATGAGAGGAGGAAGTAAGGCAAACAGAAGATGGGAAATATGAAGTGCTAGCTTGGACTGTTTTGCCTGCAAGAAATTTTTGAGGTGTTAATAGTTGATAGTTGACTGTGCTTATAATGTTGAAATATTGGTGAAATGCACCTGTCAACATTCTGTGTGGAATCATATAGCTAAATTTCCGTTTTATTTATATATCATTAAGCTTTTGAACAGTTTTACAGAAGTAGGTACTATTTTCTGACGTCTTCTCATTGTTGTCATTGTTAACCTGTCTATTCAATATGGACATCCGTGTATCTGTTGAAAAGACTAAAACAAATGCTGTACGGGAATTCAACAATTTAATTTGAGTTATGTTTGTAGATGGTTAAAACTTCTACCGTATTTTATGGAAGATATAAAGACTCCTCATTTTTAATGTTTGATGTTCCAAATGATTTCCAGCACCATTGCCGCAGGTGTGGAGGAATATTTTGTGGCAGCTGTTCCCAGCAAAGGATGGTATTACGTGGACAAGGTGATTCACCTGTGCGTATCTGTGAACCCTGCAAAAAGCTAGAAGAGGCTGCACGATTTGAATTGCGATATGGACATAAAAATAGAGCTGCTAAAGGTACATTTTTCGTTCGTTTGTTTATCTCCTTTTGTGCAATGTTCACTATGATACTAGACTCATTCAGTTCAACAAAAGATCCTATTGCCATGGAGTTGCTGATTGAATTATGTACAGACTGTGTGTTTTATTTGGAATAATAATTTTTGTCATGACTACCATTGCGACATCGCATTATACTAGTAAATACCTTGTTAACACATAACATTTGAGTAGTCAATCCCTTGTCGGTGTAATATCGAATCTTTGTCTTAAAAATCTAATTTTGTGGTACCAACATTCTTGCTGTTAAAAAGTTCGTCCTACGAATGAAAGATGGAAGGTGGTATTTGAATTAGCTAATATTTGGGGGAATATAATAAGTTCAAAATATAGTAGCTATGATGCATAAGGTCCTCTGAGACCCTCAGGTCAGAGAAGTAACTTACGCATCAAGTTATGCTTCATATTTTTGCAGAATATTGGTTCCTTTTTACTATGTTAAGCCATTTGCAGGTGGTTCCAAGCATGCTTCAAAGAAAGACGAAGATATTTTGAATCAAATTCTTGGTAATGAGGATAAATCTCTCTCTAATCAAAACACTAGCGCATCATGTTCAAACATTCAAGATGTTCCTACTCAGGCTGAAGGCGGAGATATAGTTAGAAATCTCTCTCTTGATCTGCCTGCTGGCATGTCAACAGAGGCTGGGTCTGCTACCCCTGAAGACTTGCGTCAGCAAGCTTTGATCGAAAAACAAAAATACAAAACTCTGAAAGCTGAAGGAAAACCTGATGAAGCCTTGAAAGCCTTTAAAAGGGGGAAAGAGCTTGAGAGGCAAGCTGGAGCCTTGGAAATATCTTTAAGAAAAAATCGTAAAAGGGCTTTATCATCCAGTAACATAGATGATACGCAACAAATCAAAGATGAGCCGAAAGCATCTAGTCAAAAAAATAGGCCCCCTTCTCAAAAGGGTAAAGAAAGAGACGATCTTTCTGCTGAACTCAAAGAATTGGGATGGTCAGATTTAGATCTCCGTGATGCTGAAAAAAAGCCAGCAACTTTGTCATTGGAGGGCGAGCTTTCATCACTTCTCAGGGAAGTCTCTCAAAAACCTGGTAAAGAGAAGCATACTGTAAGCACTGATAAGTCTCAGGTTCTTGCTCATAAGAAAAGGGCTCTTGAGCTGAAAAGAGCAGGGAATCTTATTGAAGCCAAGGAAGAATTAAAGAGAGCTAAAATTCTTGAAAAGAAAATAGAGGAAGAGGAACTTTTGGGCGAGTCGGATGAGTCTGATGACGAACTTTCTTCACTTATACGCAGTATGGACGCCGGTGCAGATGATGATCTTTCTGGAAAATACAAACCTAATCTTGATTTTGACTTCAATCGCCTAATTGGCATGGGTGATGATATTGCTATTGATGGTAATTTTGAAGTAGCAGATGAGGATTTGGATGATCCAGAGATATCGTCTGCTTTAAAATCATTTGGATGGGAAGATGAAGATACTGCACCGTCCGACTTTGATGACCCGGTTGCCTCATCTAAGAGGGAATCGTATCTAACTGAGATTCAGTCTCTGAAAAGAGAAGCTCTGAATCAGAAAAGGGCAGGCAATACGACAGAGGCATTGGCACTGCTGAAGAAGGCAAAACTTCTTGAAGCAGAACTTGAGAATATTGGTTCTTCTACAACCAAGAAAGGTACAATATTGGATGAAGAAACATCGTTTTCCACGAGGGCAAGTGCAAATGATGTGGGCCCTAAATCAGCTCCAAAGAGTAAACTGGTGATTCAAAAAGAGCTTATAGCCCTGAAAAAGAAGGCTTTATCTCTCAGAAGGGAAGGTAGAATAGATGAGTCGGATGAAGAATTGAGAAAGGCGAAGGTTCTTGAGGAGCAGCTTGAAGATATGAACAAAGCTCCCTCTGTCAAACAGCCAAGTATTAGCGACAAGCAGAGTTACAACATACACGCTACTGTGGGCGATGGAGATGAAGAGGACGTGACAGATCAAGATTTGCATGATCCAGCTTATCTATCCCTTTTGAAGAACCTTGGCTGGGAGGATGAAGATAAGGCAGAACCTTCTTCGACTTTGAAAGAAAATAAGATTTCAGAAAATTATAATATCGGTGATTCCTCTGTCACTCAATCTGTTGTTAATGTTGAAGCTAGGACGTCTAGGAAAAGTAAGAGCGAGATTCAGAGGGAACTGTTAGCGTTGAAAAGAAAAGCTCTGACTCTGAGACGCCAAGGAGAAGTGGAGGAGGCTGAGGAAGTGCTGCAAACGGCAAGATCACTGGAAGAACAGCTGCGTGAGCTTGAAGAACCGTCTCAAAGAAAAGATTCACCTGAAAATAACAAAGAAAATGCACACATTGATGCTCTACAAAACACCAAATCTTCTCTTCAGGTGGACCCAGAAAACACTGAAGATTCGGGAAGGCAAATCAATGATAATATTAGAGTACTTGAGAAACCTGATAACATAGCTCATGAAAATGAAAAGCCTCAACCACATTCGAGTTCTCTCCAACAAGAAATACTAGCCCACAAGAGGAAGGCCTTAGCCTTTAAGAGAGACGGGAAACTGGCAGAAGCCAAGGAGGAGCTAAGGCAGGCGAAGCTCTTAGAGAAGCAGACAGAGGAGATGCCACAGCCTACCACTAATTCCAGTGATGCTACATCTTCGGATGTTTCTTCTATGGACAAGGAGGCGAGTCCTAGTTCAGTCTCTAAACCATTGTCTAGTCGTGAGAGGTTTAAACTACAGCAAGAGTCACTTGGTCACAAGCGTCAATCACTTAAGCTGAGAAGAGAAGGTAAAACAGCAGAAGCTGATGCCGAATTTGAATTGGCAAAAGCTATTGAAGCCCGTTTTCAAGAATCAGATCCTTCTGATTCTAGTGGATCTTCTGAACCTGTAGATGTTATTGTTGAGGATTTTCTTGATCCTCAGCTTCTGGCTGCTTTGCAGTCGATCGGATTGGAAGGAGGCGGTACTATATCTCAGGATGTAGAAAGACCAGAACCAAGTAAAGTCAGTGAAGATGTTAGTACAGAGAGAGAGCAATTGGTGGAACGGATTAAGGCTGAGAAAGTTAAGGCGGTGAACTTGAAGCGTTCCGGCAAGCAAGCGGAGGCCTTGGATGCCTTGCGACGGGCCAAGCTTTATGAAAAGAAATTGCAGTCTCTAGCTTGAAGATGATAATGTACTCTCTCTCTCTAGGACACCAAACTTGGACATGGCATGTGATTTTTGAAGCATTATTCTGATGATTGGGCTCTGTAACAGCAGGGTAAACATTGAATGACAGTATGGTTGAAGCTATTTACATCTTATGTTTGTAAACAATAATTTTGAAACAAAAGATGGTTAAGATTTGCCATAATGAACACCTTATTGTGATTTTAAAAGTAATAATTTTAGACTGCAACTAATTTGTTTGTTTCTTTATTTTATGAATATTTCAACATATTGACAAGACTTAATCAATTTCAAATATAACAAAAAAGTTAATTAATCACACTATAAAGACTAAGATATGAAAAACCTTTTGGCTCTAATAAATGTTAATGGATTATGGAGATATATGTGAGAGAATAGAGAAGAATTCTCATTGTTTTTCTTTTATATCATCGTAGAATAGAAAAGATTAAATCATGGTTAATGTTCAATTTATTTTATTGAATGTATATATATGTGTGTGTGTTCAATTTATCGCGCATGGTACGCTGGAAAATACCATATCAAATTGTTGTAATTTTTATTCTCAGATTAATCTCAATATAGACAAAAACGCATTAGAGATCCGTGTACATTGGTCAGAATTTTTTTTTCCACAACCTTTTTTTCTATTCTGTCGAAAAAATTCTAATTTTCTATTTTTGTTGTGATTCTCTCATCGTATATCATGACATCATACACACCGTGATGGCTATACACGTGATGTGCATGGGTGTTACATCAAATACGAGATGAAACATCATTTTATTTCAAACAGTTGCACGAAACAATATGTCAAGACAGTTCCCTGCTTGCATCTATTCCTCACTGTCGCAATCAATCCCAACCCAACTGATAAAGGAAAACAGGAATTCCTTGAAGCCAACTTTTCCATTCTTATCCCAGTCCATTTCTTCTGCATATTTAACAAGGCCATTGTTAAGGAAAAACGACATCCCGGCAAACTAAACATGGGATTTTTCAGGAAAAGCTCGTAATATCAAAGAAGAAAGGAAAGTGGTAAATAACTAAAACGGCTTCCTGTGATGTGTGAGGGCGATTTCTCCTTGGGATAAGCCTCGTTGAATGCCTTGACGATGTCCCTCTTTTTCAGCTTCCCTACGCCGTTTTTATCAAGAAACAAGAACACCTCAATTATCATGTTAAATGTGGCTTCAATCTGTGGTGAATACATCTTCAGTTTCTGCAACAAGTTTGAATGACAGTGAATCGAAACTTGATGTAATGGGCATAGGTAAAACATATATCGATGCATATTACTACATGAGACGAGGTAGAAGAATCCGCGAGGAGACATATGAGGTATAGAAGAACTATAAACTCCCTGAATTGTATCCCTTTGTTTTCATCCATGTCACAGTAGAGGATTAGATCATCAATCTCCCCATCACCGATGCTAAAACCTAATGTATCCAAACATTTCTTGAGCTCTTCATTGTTGATTGTACCATTTGAATCTTCGTCTACACAAGCACAAGAATCAATGATCAGAAAAGTTTCCAAGAACCAAAAAAACAGGATATGGCCTTCATTAGAGTCGGGACTCACCATACTGATCGAATAGATTTTTGATCTCTTTAAGTCCCTCTCTGATCTGAGGAAATCTCATGATTATGCTATCGAATGATCTGAAATTGGTATCCCGTGAAGCGCTTATCTTTATCTCCATCATTTTCAACTCAAGCTTTGCGTCTAATCTCTTGTAATTGCTTGGTACAGTATGACAGCAAAGTATATCATGTACTTTGTCATATAACGACTTAAGCACAGAGGACGACTGCAATGCGCCTTAAAAGATAGTGGTTCATGTTAACAACCATCAAAATAAGCCTCAAGAAACATGTTATCAACGTGTTGCAACCAATTAGATCGTTATGGAAATGGCGCGCAAAGAGAAAACTTTCAGGACAAGAACTATGTAATGCCGATATTCTTTGTATATTTGACCTTTAGAATCAAAGACACAACATTTGATTTTTAACACAAGCTCTTCTTCACGTTGGAATGGGCATATACTGATGCACAACGACACGTGGACTCTACGGGTTAGAGGTTTTGGGCATTGTTACAAGTGTACAAATTCTGGGAGGGGAGGGATTCCATACTAGGTAAGTGGCCTAGGTTGATAAGTGCTTAACCAACCGATATGCAGTCGATTTTCTAATTAGACTATCATCAATTTTCACAAATAATCATTCTACAGTCAGATAAACAACAAAGATTAGAATTGAAAATGAAGAAGAATTTAAACCCTAAGAACAACATTTGCCAACATACAGAGGAGTTCTTGAAATAAGATTGCTAATCTATTTTCTTACATTTTTTTATTAATCCAAATGCCATACCCCACACCCCCACACACCACACACACAAATCTCTGAAGAATTTCACTGCAAAAATACCCAGGAATGAAAAAAATGAGTAATAACTATTATCATTAAAACATGTAATTACTGAAAATATGAAAATGGAACATAAAACAAACATATCATCTGAAGAAAATTTCGGAAGAGTTACCTTGGGAATCTTTCATGGCTTCGACCGTAAAGCCCTGGAAAAGTATACCCAAAAGCAGAGATCAAATAGAATAAGAAGGCAAAAAGAATAAAGAAAATTAAAGGAAGGAATTGGGTGGAAGAAAAGTAAAGTAGAAATGTAGATCTTTCTGTCATAATGGTTTCGAATATTGTAAATTCTCTCTTTTCTTTCTCAGGTGGAAACGCAATTATGGCTTTCACTTCAGTTCATTCTCTCTTTCTCTCAAGAAAACCACACAGTTCACACAGTATATGCCAGAAATTCAAGATTCTTTTTTTATTTTTTGAAAAGTTTGGAGTTGAGCATGACATAGGCTTAATTACATTAAAAGATGGCGATCTACAATTTTTTCATTCTTATATTATTGGGTATTTTTAAGAACCATTTGCAATTAAAAAATATGGATGAATTTAAAACAACGACGTACTTTTGTCCTAAAGAATAAGTCACGCTTATAATTTTAATTTTAATTAAACACCTAATCATTTATACATTAATATTACATATGATGCTTATAACAAGCAACGAGTAGCCCTAGAGACACAACACAAAGCATATGTTGATTGATTATAATCGTGTAAATTTTAAGAAAATAATATAAATCTTGTATTTTATTTTGAATAAAAGTGCAACGAGAACATAAATAAAAAGTCGATCGTTACTGATCTTAATGAAATTATTGCATTGGCTCAATTTTAATGTTATTCAAAATTTGATAAATTGTATCACAAATTGAATAATACTAAAATTACAAATGGGATATATTTGGTGGTTTGCTAACATAATATATATATATATATATATATTTTTTTTTGGTAAAATAAGTTAAATAAATGTACAAAACTAGACAATCTATGGGCGTAATAGACCATATCTAACTCTGAGAAATCGCTGGAGCAGATGAACCTCAAAGCGCGCTTCTGTCAGGGCCTTCTCTCTCCCTGCAAAACCCTGGTGAGAATTAGAGACAACGAGCTGTAGACTTAAGCAGTGATGCCTCAAATCACTAACTGAAAGGCTCATACAGTAGAAATGGCCGCTCGCGTTGCCTCCTCCAAACGCCTCTCCTCGTTTTTCGTTTCTTCTAAAGGTCTCTCTCTCTCTCTCTCTCTCTCTCTCTCTCTCTCTCTCTCTCCATATATGCATTGTACAAGTTATTTGTGTGTGAATTCAGACAACAATCTTCATTTTACAGTGAACCCATTTTCTCCGGCTTACTTCTCCACAAAATTTGTCGGTGAATCCCCAATTCTTGTAATCTCTCTCTCTCTCTCTCTCTGTCTCACTCCCTCTGTATCTGTGTGTGTATCCACATATACTGAGACAACATAACATTACTAAAGAATTGATTTTGTTTTATGCGGCTTTGAAAGTTTTGATTTTTATTGTTTACTTGAATGTTTTAAATGTGTTAAGGTGAGGGATTTCATTCATGCGGCTTTGTATGATCCGGAGCACGGGTATTTTTCTCAAAGATCGGGCTCGGTTGGAGTGCTTGATCGAAGCATTAAGTTCAATCAGCTCAAAGGTTGTTCATTTATTTCTTCATGTTTGTGGATTAATTTTTTCAGTTAGATTTGTTTCATTGAAATCGAGTTGCTGTCACAAGTTATGGCTTCATGTATTTGTTGGTCGAGTTGTTCACTGAATGAGAAGTGCCGGATGTACTTAGGAGTTGAAGCACGTTTTAATTATCTGGTTTCTTAATAAAACTTAATCGAGATGATTTTGTTAGGAACATCAATAATGATGTTAATTGTGCATTTTGATTAGAAAGTAGAACTACAGTTAGAAGCTTTGAAATATCAAGCTTACTGGGGGCTGTTTGTATTATTGTAGATTGGCAGTTCCTGATGTATATTCTTGGCAAGATACCGTTTGCAGTTCTGGTGTGTTAATTAAGCTCTCTTTTAATTTCTCCTAAAATTCATTAATACTTCCTAGCTTATTTTGTGAGAAAAGGACTTTTTGCGTTCATATATCTCTTACCTCATCTTGAGGTGAGGGTTGTTAGTTACCTTCTTCACAAGGCTAATCTATTTTATCTCTATAAGACATTAAGACCATGACATAGATCACATTGGTCTGAAGAGAAATTACTGAAGCAAAACTGAAAAATGGTTTGGTGATTTTTAGCAGCAAGATCTAACTGAAATGTCACATCTTCTCAGGAGTAGGAAGTTTCAATATCATAGGAGCTGTCATCTCTCTCTCTCTCTCTCTCTCTCTCTCTGGATTGTTGGTTCTGTATTTAACTTTCTTTCTTTTTCAATGCTTAGATCAATTATAGAAGTATTGCTTGCTCGGAAAATACCCTATGTTTCTAGATGAGGATACTTTAAAAGTTTTAGGTTAGCTATGTTTTCTATGCAGAACTTGGCCTAAAAATTTGGTTTCCGTACATGGAACAATGAGCATAATGCAGAAACTATGCTGGAAAGATCCTGTAACAGCTGGTTTTGCTTAATTTCAGTGTCGTATAACTTTATTTTCAAAGTCCTTATGACTGCTCTTGTCTGGGTGATTCCGACTGAGTATTAATTTTCACCATTCAAACTGTAAAACAAATTGTCAGGCCGGAAAGCTTATATGAAACACCTGGATGCCATCTACAAGCAAAGTGATATATCATGGTTTACTCCGGTGGAGCTTTTTAAGGTAAATTACAGGGGAAGCTTACAATACAGAATTGACTTATTATTTAATTGCATGTTTGATCATAAAGTTGGATGAATATATGGGGAGTTACCTATGTGAAAGTAATCTCCACTCAAATCATTCTGTTGGAAACCCTTGCATTATCAAGATTAGCTGCAGCTTTCAAAGTATGTATTACTTTCTAACAAATTTAAATGTATTTTGAGTTCTCAATTTATTATTTCAACTGGAGTTGTCATGCTTAATCAGTGAGGATAAAGGAACTCATTATGCTTATTAATTTTTTTATCGCAAAGCCTTAATCTACCTTAGAGAAATAACATATCTGTTTGGTATTTCTCGTATTTTTTACAATTTCCTGTGCCCTTGTTTCATACCATGATGTTCTTTCTTGATTGTTCTGGACTTATTTTTAATCACATTGGACAAACAATTCCATCTAGCTTGATTTTAGCAGCAGTCTGGGAATGTGATTTAATCATGTGTAGTAGAACTAAATTTGGTATTATCCAGACATCTCAATACCAAATCTTATGCATGGTCTTGGTAAACCCTTAGGACGATTGACTGTAATTTTAGGACCAACCAAGTATGATACTTGTGTCTGCTGAGTCTCTTTGAGTAATGATAAAATTACTTCAAAATTTTGGGGGAAAAAAAACTTGGGCATGAGGTTGGAGCTGATTAACGGTATACATGCATTTACGTCCATTTATGTTATATCTATCTTTTCTGCAGCCTTGGTATGCTCATGGAATAGCTGAAGCAATTATGCGGACTGCTAACCTCTCTGTTCCACTGAAAGTAAGTTCTTGATTTTTCTGGTAAGCTGCATGGATGTGTGAATTTCTTATATATACATATATATATGTGTATATATATTATTTTTTTTTTCCTTCAAATATGCCTACAATTATTTTATACCTCTTGTTTGACTTTGTTATTGATTGGTTTGGCTTAGATATCAATCTGAGTAACAGATACTAAAGAACTCAGCCAAGTGCCATAATTTTTTTTAGCGGTCATTTTCGTTATTAAATAATTTGTGAATGGCATTAAAAGTTGCTGTATGGTTGGTGTATGTGTGCAGGTCTGTGCCTCAACATAATACTGAGGCTCCTAGCTTTATTCCTTAGACTATTGAACGTGGTTACTATGTTAATACTGATCGGACTTACAATAAAAGGCCAGTCTTTTCAATCTAATTGGTCACATTTATGTTTTACACAAACATCGGGATACTGGGAATCTCGCTCGGTTGATATTGATTATGAGTTTGTAATGTCCTCCCTACTCCCTACCCCAGAGATTGAGCTAAACTTAAAATTTTTTGTTTGACTGTCTTTTTCAGATATATGAGATTGGAGGTGGATCAGGAACTTGTGCAAAGGGTGTAATGGATTACATAAAATTGAATGCACCTACAAGAGTTTATGATAATATGAGTTACATGTATGTGTTTTGCTGATGCTTTGCCCACTTTATGACCATTAGAATACTTTTGATATCAAATGTCATCAAAGAAGATTTTAGAATTACCCAATTTACAGGCACTACTATTAGCTTCAGCTTTCTTGAATACATTATGACTGCAAGGAGATGAACCTTGAGTAATACATAATCTATATATATATATATATAGTGTATCAAAATATCCATGACTAGTTCAACCTAAATTTAGCTGGAATATTTAATTGAAATTTTAATGGTTTGATAGATAGATAGCATTATGCTGGAACTTCAAATGACTAATGTATGTTCTTTTAAGGTACTTCGAGGTAAAAGTAATAATTATAATCATGTAATTTATTGCAGTTCAGTAGAAATCAGTTCTTCGCTGGCCCAAAAACAACTAGAAACAGTTGGACAAGTAAATAGTCACTCTGCAAAGTTCCGGGTAGAATGTCGTGATGCTGCTGATCCAAATGGATGGGGTATGCTGGACTTATTTATGTAGCCTTTCTCTTATGTGTAACTTAATCATATTTTACTTAAGTTTCTCAAATGCAATATCCTTTTTCATCATACTTGTTACGAACTGTGGTTTTGATTATTTGCAAATCATGAATAGTAAAAACATATTATAACTTGGAAATGTAATCTGAATTTGCATTTGTTGGAGCAGGTCTCGAGCCACAGCCTTGTTGGGTTATAATGTTGGAGGTATATGGCCTGTGGTATCCCTGATTTCACCTTTGTGTAGAATAAATTTGTTATCAAAATCGTATATTGACTGGTTGAACCAATGTAGGTGGGTTAGATATTACCATTATTGACATAAAAGATCCTTTTTAATAACTCATTTGTCCATGCTCTTTATAATGTTGTAGGTTCTTGATAATCTTCCCCACGATCTTATCTACTCTAAGAATCAAGTCTCATCTTGGATGGAAGTTTGGGTTGAAAAGAGACATGACAGGTACTCATTCAACTTATTTTAGTCCTTTTGCATATTTATATGCATTTCATTGAGGTCCTTCACTATTATCTGCTTAATGTTCCTATGTTCTTCAATAGGTCAGAACTCTCGGAGCTTTATAAGCCTCTAGAAGATCCATTAATTGAAAGTTGCATGGAGGTTCTGGCTTTGGCAAAAGACGGAAAAACCCATGGAAGCATGGCAGGTTCAGTTGCTAAGAGCATTTGGGCAAAAGTTTTTCCAAGGCCTCGAAGATGCTGGCTACCAACCGGTTGTTTAGTAAGATATTGTTTAATTAATGTTACCAAATTCATACATTCTTTCTAGATATATATGTACTTATGCAGTAACACAATATGAAATTATACAGAAACTTCTACAAGTTTTACATGGTGCTTTACCAAAGATGTCTTTAATCGCATCGGATTTTAGTTACCTTCCTGATGTAAGAATACCTGGTGAACGTGCTCCTCTGGTTGCAAGCAAGGTACAAAAAAGACGATGCTCCTGCTTTCATCTTTGAATTTTTTTAATTCATTAAAGCTCCTAATTTCCATTAGCTTCAGTCATTAAATTCTTATATGCAAAGTTCATCTGTGATTGTTCTTTGTACTTTGCAGAAAGATGGTACTAGCTCAGATCATAACAATTATTTGGATGCCAAGGTACTTCTTTCTCGTTTCACTCTTTCTTCTGTAGATTTATCTTATTGTTACATTAGTATAGAACTTCTCGTCTAACTAGTGTACATTTCTTCCGAAACTGCAATGATTTGGGAGCTTATGCAATGTCTTGGTACTTCAAAAATATAATGTATGTATGTTTTCCTTCTTCAAAGAGGTTTACTATCCATTCATTTGCCGTTCAAGAATAAAGATTGATTACTTTGTTTTCCTTGTGCTGAGTGAGAAGAATTGTAGGAAGTATAGTACCACATATCCATCTAACTTCTTACGATTTTTTATCATTGAACAATGCTTTCCATAATTACCTCTGTAGGGTGATGCCGATATATTTTTTCCAACGGACTTTTGGCTTCTGGAGCGTCTAGATCACTATTGCTCTGGATGGTTAATGCCGCATGCACATGAACATAAATCTTCGAAGAAGGGAAAGAAGAGGCGCACACTTACTGTAAGTTATCAGCTTTTAGAGGAAATGCTAGTATTGGTAACTGCTTTTGTCCTGGCTATCATTCAGACCAGTTTGTCCTTGCTTCGTTTTTAGCTAGTTAGGAAAATTACAAAATTATCGTCTGTGTTTCAGCAATTCACAAAAAAAACCGTGTTTTGTTTATTACAACCAACACCCCCTTTTTTTGGATCAGTTTATAATCATTCTATCTAATATTTTGCATAGTTTTAGGTGAATACCTGATACTGATTTTGTCTATTTCGATTCAGCTCGACACATCATCTTTCATGGAAGAATTTGGTCTTCCCACCAAGACGAGAACCAAAGACGGGTATAATCCGATGCTGGAAGATTTCAAGAACACCAAGTTCTATCTGAGTGTTCCAACACATAATACGAAGTAGATGGCTTTCGATCCATAAACCCACATCAATTTCATTTCCAAGGAACCACACAGGTGATTCTAGTGAAGACATTTCTCAAATCTTGCTTTAAATTGATATAAGAATAAATTTTCATCTGAACTCAGAGCTACGTAGTTGCAGATCCGCGCGATTGTGCTCTACCGATGTTTGAATATTAGAGCGTAGGTACTCTGCTTCTACTAATCAGCATACAAGATTAACAGTTACAGATGAATTGGTGAAGGCTCAAGAATTGCTTTAGTTGATTTTGATCGATACGAATTTCCATTTTATTTCTTTTTTCACATTTGAAGATTAATAGGTGGCTGTTGTATATCAGAAAGAATGGCTAAAATTCTATTCTGTTTAATACATTTGCATTATTTGTCTCTTCCAAGAACCATTGTGTTCTTGAGCACAATTTAATGCCTTGTTTGGCATTTCATCCCATTCATTTTTCCTTTTCTTTTTCTTTCTTTATGTTGAAGGTACAAATAATCCGTACTATGAATTCCAATCATCATTTGTTGCATCATCAGGGAAAATCTTGAAAGCTAGCTTCTTCATCCACCCTTCATTATCGATGAATGAAGTACTTGTTAACTGCTCCAACTCATTTTCTCCAAGCTTCTTTGCCCACTTCACTCTCCCCGATCTGTCTGAACCTGGACCGCGACAATTATGCTCAGAAAATGTCAGCTGGTTCCTGCAAAAAAAACAGTCCACCTTTAGAAGATATATAGTGTTGCATTAGCGTAAGAATACGAGGAAGAAGATGATCGTAATCTTACTCGTGGCCGGTGCAGTACCAAGCATCCCAGCCTTGAGGAACAACTATTTCCGACATTGATGTGTTGTAAAACAAGACTCTAGCATGATCCCTCCATGGCCTTCCCAGAAATGTCTTCCCTTTCCCATCTATTTTACAATCTTTGAACACAAACCCGTTTGTTTCTCCGGCATCTGATCTTCCCTGAGCTGTGATGAAGCCAGGAGATCCATGAAGAGCTCCTGCAACTACTGATATACTACATCCCTGTAAAGAAAAAAAATACATTGTATTAACTATCATGAAAGTCGGATAGATCATTCAGGAAGACGATCATACCCAACAACAACATAAGAGAAAAGGGGTTTCCGTTTCTTGTTTATTACCTCATAATGAGATTCTCCAGCACCAAAGATGAAATCAACTGATCCTTGAATGGTGCAATCTTTGAAATAATGTCTACCTTGAACATCCCAAATTGTGTCTTGCACTCCAAAGAATCCACACATGTAGAAAACCGACTTATCGCCTCGAATCGTGGCTGCTACTGCTGGTTTTATTGGATTTTGGGTTTTATCAGGAGGAGAGTTGTAAGAATTCTGTTTGGAATCATGTAAGATAATCCCCCATATGAGCCACAGAAAATCAACACTTTTATGGATTAATGAATCAGGACAGTGTGCATTTCATCTTCTTACAACAAATGAAATGCCCTTGGCCATTGTATAATCCGCTTCAGAAGTGAAGGTACCACTTGTTGCAATGGATTCATGAGCATCCCAGATGATGTGTGTCTTTCGCTTCCCGTCTCCTTTGAGGAAGATGAAGGGTTTGTCTTTTGGAATTCTAACTTGTTCCCTGCAAGAATAGACAGCGCCAAGAAAGAAAAAAGACAAAAGTGATAACACAAAACGAATCTATACCATCTAAGAATGATACAGTTCTTTCTTCACCTATACACGCCTTGTTTAACGTTTATACAGGTCCATCTTGTGTTGTTAGAAGGGACGGAATCAATGGCAGCTTGGATGGTTTTGAAATCGCCTTTCATCCCCGATGGGTCGACTTGGATGTTCTGATATGTCCTTGGCTTTCCATGATATGTTGCAGCTTTAGTGGATTCAAATGCTGAGAAGAGAGCAAGAAGTGTGCAGACATACCTCTGAAAAGACATTTTTTCTTAGGATTGTCTCCGGCGATTTCAGAGAAGATCATATGAAAGTAGAGGATGAAGAAGAAAGCAACAAAGCCTCTCGTAAACATGACTCTTTTTTTTTGGGACGGACGGAGTATTAATTTGCTCCCACAAATTGTTTCAAGAAGAAGCAAATGAATTTGTACTGTCTGGATTCTGTTCCTGGAGAGTGGACTGTAACATTTAACATACTTTCTCATGAACAACACATATATATTTCCTCAGATAAGCACATTTGTACACTGTTAGTAATTATGGGATTCATTGGGGTTGAAAGTTTAAGGTTTGAAAAACACAAAAATCATTACACTTAAGTTAAAATACTTAAAATGGATCACCCCACTATCAATTCATCTAATATAATACAATAAATGAGGAGAGCCCTTCCGATGGTAAGTAACATAGTTTAGTTGGGGATGTTATAAGGGTCGCGACCAAGCTAGCAAGCCCGTTTAATCCTAAGGATTTGAGCTTGGACCTCCTTTTGACATCGGGTTAATCGGATTCATTCAAATCCATCACCTTCAATATATATTTAAAGACATACAAGTACGAAAAATAAATTTAGAAATAAAGAAAACAACCATGTAACAAGACAATGTTACTACAAATCACTAATTAGGAATCAAGATTACAAATATATATATAGATTCAGACCAACTAATGTTATTTAATAAAACTGTCACTTTCCTTAAACATCTCAGATATTCCACTTACTTTGTACTCTCTTGATCATAATGTAGTGCCTTGTTTGGCATTCACTTTATTGTCATCAACAGTTTTAAGTCATGAAGATGAAAATGGCAGTTAAGCAGCCAATATGTTGAAAGCTAGCCTCTTCATCCACCCTTCATTATCGATGAATGAAATGCTTGTTAGCTGCTTCAATCTTCTTTCACTCAGCTTCTTTGCCCACCTCACTCTTCTTGATGTGTTCGAACCTAAACCCCGACAATTATGCTCGGCGAATGTCAACTGTGTCCTGAAAAAAGAGTGTCTTGTTTACAAGATTTCGACAAAGGATATACATTTGATGACAAATAAAATGTACCCACATGGATTCGGATCCTCCAAAGTACTTCATCGTGCATTTAGGAAGCAAAATGACATACTTTGTGTGAATAAAAAAAACAGAAACAGCCTATATATAATGTATCTCTCTCGCTCCTAAGATTATAATGATTAAGTCATTGTTGCTGCTTTTATATGGCCAAAAAACTTAAGTTCAATTTTTTTTACACTTCATAAAAATGCATATTTTTTAACCACTTCTTCATGGCGATAATATAGCTTGATGTTTGCAACTTATCTCGAACATTATGAATTTCGAGATATGTTTATATATCTTAAATCTCTTCAATATATTTAGAAACTCTATCTTCATACTCATCCAACAGGTCTCAAAAATCATGAATTTAGATCGTTTTGTCTCATATCACGAAGCTTCTGCTATTGTTAAATGTAGCAACATCTGTGAACTTCGACAAGTGACTAAAAAACATTATCTTTTATCAAGCGGCTCAAATATATTTTCGCTTACGCAAGTTATAAGTATTTTCACTTTCGACCCATATTTCAGTTCTTTTAGACTAGAGGTGGTATTTTGTTTAGGACAAGGAAGATAAACATAAGCAGAAGAAGATACTCATGAATCTTACTCGCGCCCAACGGTAAACCAAGAATCCCAGCCCTGGGGAACAATGATTTCCGACATGGATGTGTTGTAGAATATAACTCTGGCATAATCCCTCCAAGGTCTTCCCAGATATGTCCTCCCATTGCCAATTATGTTGCAATCTTTGAACACGAACCCGCTCGTTTCTTCGTCGTGTGATCTTGCCTGAGCTGTTATGTAGCCTGGGACTCCCTGCAGTGCTCTTGCTGCTACTGATATAGTGCATCTCTAACAAAAGATGACAGCAAAGAGTTCATCAAATTGATGATCAAATCCATCAATCTCTCTCTCCCTCTCTCTCTCTCTCTCTCTCTCACCTCATAAAGGGATTGTCCAGCACCAAAGATGAAATCTACTGCTCCTTGAATGGTGCAAAGTTTGAAGTAATGTCGACCCTGAACATCCCATAATGTATCTTGCAGGCCAAAGAATCCACATCTGTAGAAGGCCGATTTATCGCCTTGTATCATGGCTGCTACGGCTGTCCTCATCGGGTTATGAGTAGCGTTAGGAGGAGAGTTGTAAGAATTCTGCTCGGAAATCATGCGAAACAAGACATTGAACAAATGATAGACCAACTTACACGTACCAAGAATTAGAGCAATAAATATTAATCTTTCTTACAATAAATGTTATGCACTTGGCAACTGTATAGTCTGCATGAGTAGTGAAGGTAGCACTTGTTGCAATGGAATCGTGAGCGTCCCAGACGACGAACGTCTTCCGCTTCCCGTCTCCCTTGAGGTAGACGAATGGCTTATCGTAGGGAATGCTAACTTGTTCCCTGCAAGAATCAGGAGCAGCAGAAGAACTTAACATCAAGAATATGTATATGTAACATAGGAAAATGTTGGGTGTAAGTTCTTCACCTGTACACACCTTCTGGGATGTGTATACAAGTCCATCTGTTGTTGTAAGAAGGGACAGAATCAATTGCAGCTTGGATTGTCCTGAAATCACCTCCGCCCGATGGATTGACACGGATGGTTCGATAAATTGTTGGATTCCTATGTTGTGATGCTGCGTTTCTGGATGAAAATGCTGACAAGATTGCAAGAACTGTGCAGACATACCATTGACAAAACAACATTTTTGAGTGTTTGAGATGGACTAATTCGACAAAACTACGACGATTCTGAAGAAGAAGAAGAAGAAGAAGAAGAAGAAGAAGAATAAAGCCTATTGTAATGGTTGAAAATATATATGTAACTTTCTTGCTAAAATACATGCAAACAACATCACTAATTAGTCCAAGAAACATTCAACACACACACACACACACACACACACGCAGATACACACACTTTCATTAATTATATTTGAAGGGTAAGTCAAGAATAGTGAAAAAATCTCCTGATTTCAGTAATCAGGAAACTGATTTTATGCATCTGTTTCACAATTAAAAGTTCATAATATTTTCTTTTATTTCTGGGGCCAAAAGCAGATAAACACATGTAGAGATTTCTTGAATCTGATCTCACTCTATATATATGATTTTAAGATAATAAATAAAACCCGAGTTTTCTGTGGTGTCTTTGTATCGTATGTGCTACGTTTTTGCATAATATTGTTACGTTTAAAGTAGGCACATATTATATTGCGACTTTTTTCAACAAAAAAAAAAAGGAAAAAGAAAACATAATGGCACAACCCTTTTCAAAATGATCGTTTGAAGGCATTAAATATATTGAAAAAAATTAATTAGTTTTGTGTCAACTTAAAAGTCTAATGGACTCGAACGTTACTAACGTAAGAGATATTAGTTGTTAGCATTTTTCAATAGTTAATAAATTTAATATTAAGAATATTTATAAATAAAATGGTAAGGTTATGTTTGTTTACGTAGGATGTGGATGTATCTACGGATGTTTCAATTCAATTCTTTGTTTGTTTGTAATTAGGGTTGTAAATGATCGAATTGAACCGAGTATTAGATATTTTATGTCATTTCACTGATTTTTATTTTTGTCGGTGTTCATTAATTATAAAAATCGTGTTTGTATTTGTGCTCGTTCACTAAAGATCTATAATGTTCGAACACATTATTAGTAAGTTAGTGAATAGTTTTATCGGCAAACTAAATCAATTAAAAAAACTCTTATATATCGGGTAAAATACAAGATAAAAATTGTATAAAATAATAAAATCATTATAATTAAATTTGTTTTTATGTTATTACTTCTATTTACTATTGTAAGTATAATTTTTAATAATTAACTAATTAAACCACAAGTTATTAATAAACGAGATAAAAAATCTCCTTAAATTTAGTTAAATAGACAAACATAAACTAATATTTACTCGAACACGAGCTTTTTACTACCACACTTTCACTTTACCATAACCAATTTAAAACAAACACCAAATATACAATATTTGTTAAAATTCAAAGAAATTCAAAACTTCTACGAATAATTTTTCGATGCATGTTTCTAATCATAAACGAATGTAACTCTAAAGGAAAAAAACAAAACGAGAGAAGTCTCGACAAACAGACACACACACACACAAATCTCGAGTTGGGAATGAGATGTGTGCAGGAACGATTCAAAAGAAAGGGGGAAAAGATGGGCTAAAAGCCCTAAATTCTTAACTTTGTGTTGCAACATTTTGGAGTAAATTGTGGAAATTAATGTTGTTTGCCATCTTTCAGTTAAAGCTTCTTCTTTTCTTCTCCCAACAAAATTTCTTTTTGCAGGGCAACATGGGGATTTCCTTGCATGATTCATGTCGAAAAGCTGCAAGAATTTTTGTACTTCGCCTCATGTCATGTTTACCCTTCTCCAACAAATTTCTCATTTAATTACAAAATATTCTCCCACAATATTGTCTCGATGTTATTATATTTTGGTCGCCCCCACATTCATCTATTCGATAATGTTTACCTAACCACCGAAAATAAATATAAATATAAAGAAATTAAAATTAAAAAAGAAAAGATTGTAGTTTCAAAAAAAAAAAAAAATCACAAAAATACATTTTTAATTTGATGAGTGGTCAGCAAATAGAAAATCATTCTAGATTCTAAATACTCCAAAGGATATTATAGAGATTTCATTTGAGAGAAATTCTCAAAATGACAAAAATATTGGAGATGCACTAAATTTAAAGTATCAGAATATATCTATTTATTTTAAAATTATGGACATAAAAATAGTAACCAAACGTTTAAGAAAGCAACCAGGCTGAAAAAATAGGCACATAATTTAAAATTTTATTTTATTTTTACTTTCTTCTTCCTTGCATCTTATAGCTTATATACACCATCAGATTAGCCCACACAATGATGACTAGAACATACAGATTCAAGATCCATAAGAACATCTAAAGCACTTTAAAGCAGATTTAAATAACAATGAAAAACTGAAAGATAGTTTGAACAGAATTCGAAAAGGAAAAAATGAAAGTCGTAACAATTGCAGAGACACGGAATAAGGCATAAAGTTTCAATTGTCATAGGTAATGTGACACAAACAGAATCACAACAAAACTTAAAAATGAAACTAATCCAACATTCTCCAACAAAAATTCACTTAACAACTATCTATGATGAAACTTTTAATACTTGATGGGAGTAATAATGTCAAGCTGTGCGCCAAGCTTCTCCTCAGCAACTTTCTCGGCCTTGACTCTAAGTTTTGCCAATTGCTTCTTCCTCTCGTACATTGTCTGAGATCTTTCTTTTCTCTTCTTCTCCAGCTCCTAAAACAAACCAAAAGATTGAAACATTTAGAGTTAATCGTTCATTTGTATAACACAGGTTAGTCATAAAACAAATATGGTAGCATCAAACAAAAAATTTAGAACTAAGTTAATACATGTGTTATTAGATGGTTCAGTTATATCACAGGTTTGTCATGAAAAAATCTGGTAGTATCAAACTAAAAAACTATAACTTAAAAGGACTGAAACCATGAACCCTAGTATTACAAGTTTCAGAAAAATAAAACAAACAAATAGAACACGGTCTGTAAGAATCCAATGGTGTAATCCCGTGACACTCAATGCAAGAGGATAGAATTCACAAGTCAATATAAAAGCTTTAAAAATTATTTTAGGTTTTGATTGAAGGATTTAAACTCCAAGAGCAAATGAATAGATGGTTGATAGGAGTATGATTTGAATTTGAAATCACGCTCATTTGCAGCTTGTTTTTGAGTGATTTGGGCAGTAGTAATTGATTCAAGTGGATTCCAAATCATACACACAGTGAATCCTAGCATATATCAATTTCCTAGATTTAAATTTAAAAAAACTCTTATGTTGAGCACGAGCATAAAGAGATAAGAAACAAGAATGAAATGGGACAACTATCTAGCCAGCTAAAACCAAGGATCTTTAGGCACAATCCTGACAAGAATTGTTGCTAGGAAATAAAATACCAACCAGGAAGAGACTTCTGAAGCACTTCATAAGAGTTAAAACAAACATCCATATCTTCCCATAATACTTAAATATAGAAAAACAAAAATTTGTAATTTAAACATACCCTGATAGTGTCATAGTGATTCCATCCGACTTCAGATGAGAGTCTACCCAGCAAACAGTACTTGTGGCCAGCTTGGAGCCTCAAAACCCTAATCATAAAAGACATGCAAATTAGATGGAAGATATAGAAAAAAACAAAATGTTGATTGACAATAAAAATCGAGCAGAAACACACTTGAGTGCATCAGGAATGACCATCCTCTTGGTTTTGTCATATGGTGGAGGGACACCCTCATAAACCTTCAAACGTGCAAGAGCTGCCTCTCCTCGCTTAGTCTTGTGTGGGATCATTCTATCAAAAATAGAAAACAGAATAAGCTTTCAACAAAAGTAAAAACTCCACCCTTAATGTCATATGGAAATTACAATAGAACGCATAAAATCAACATTGGCATTAATTCACTTTTATAGGTATTTAGATTAAGGCCATTCTTTTCTACATAATATTTGAGTTATGACAACTTACAACCGGAAGAATAAACTGAAGTAGCTACATATACGTGGACAATGATCACTTTAGCTGAATGGAAATTTGTATTCAGAATCATTAAACAAAACATTAAAGTTGGCATTCATCAGCAGCAATCAGAAAATATAAAAAAAAATGTATTTACATTTAACATAAAATCATCAACCTCCAATAGAGACAACTAAGAATTAAACCCAAAAATTGATGTGATTTCTTAAAATTATACTAGCCTCCACTGCATCACAGAATTATAGCTACAATAACGTATCAACACACATTCTAATATGAAATAAAAGATAATACATATCCATGGGAACTAAAATAAAATAAAGCCTTTACAAAAATCACATTTTCGGATAAAAATAAGGGCATTGCAAGATATAAAGCAGGAAAATCAATAATAAAAGAAACTATAAGTCATACCCACGGATGGTTCTCCAGAGAATCTTTGAAGGCGCACGGAAATGAATTGGCCCATGAGAAGGTTTTGTGTTCATCCTCTTACGAAGGAACCTCAAGTACTTCATTTTCTGGCGCACGAGTCCACCAGAAAGGCAGATTTCGTCGCAGCGGACCACCACCACTCTCTGGCCGTTCAACAGCTCCTTTGCCAGAATGGAGGCCAATCGGCCGAGCATGTGATTCCTAGCATCAACCACAACTCTCTTCGCGCAGATCCCCGAACCCGACACCATTTCTTTCTCTCTCTCTCTCTATCCCTCTCACACACACACACTCTCAAAGAGGTAGAAATAAGAGTGAAGCTTATGGGAGTTTAGGGTTTTAATGGGGCTGAGCTTTTATATGTGACTGAGATGTTGGGTATTAGGGCTTTGAGTTTGGGCTTTTGAGGTGTTAAGCATTGGGCCTAAGCCTATCAAATAATGGACCTTAATTTCGTATCTTTTTCCCAGTGTTTAATTCGAATATATGATTTGGGCTTCTTCTTTTTTCTTTTTTATTTTCCAAGGAAATTGCTTTATCCATTTAATTGTGATTCAAATAATTAATTTTGGAGTCCATAAATACAAAAATCAGGTAGATCACTATATTTAAATGACGTAATTACTTAAAAACTTAGTATTTGTTTTTTAATTTAAAGTTTGAGGGCCGATTTCGAGAGCCAATTGTTCATCTGAAGCACGAAATTCATCAATATACATCTAAATTAAGTTGATTGTTTTATTTTTATTTTTCAATCCTAACTTATCAAAATGACATTAAAAAAAAATACATGAAATTTTACTTAAATCCTTGTTTTATTTAAATAACGTAATTACATAAAAACTTAGTAGTTTTTTTTTTTCAAATTTAAAGTTCGATGATCGATTTTGAGCTCTAATTGTTCATCGAATTCATTAATATACGACTAAAATAAGTTGATTGTTTTAATTTTTTTCCAATCCTAACTTATCAAAATGATATAAAAAAAAACTATTTTATTTTGATAAGTTGGTGTTATTTGGAGAAAAAAAAAATGTTAGCAGCCTAAATAGCAGTGAAGCTTAAAAATGAATTTTAATTTTCATGGTGGTAAATTGGAGCTCGAAATTGGCCTTTGTGTATTGAATTGGAAAGAATTACAGAGTCAATATTTTTATATTACATTTTAAAACTTATAACATAAATGATAATTGATCCAAAAATTGTGAATTATCATATAATTAAACATATATATATAATATTTTTGTTTGGAGATGGACTTGTTCCCATAACAATGAAACATGCGGCCTTAGCTTATTTTCGTTCGTTGCGGTTGCTAAGTCAACCTCGCTCGTAAGTGAAGTGTGCAAAAGTGTTGGCAAAAAAGTGAAGTCTGCAAGTGTTTGTAGGAAAGCTATATTCATACATACTCACTTGATGAAAACTTAGTGGTTACAAATGAAGTGAATGTCCCTATTTATACTACTCCACTTCCTCAATGGATGGTGGTAATCTATTAAATCCTACGGTGAATATTAAATCTCCAGAATTCTCTACAAGTTACTATACATTGGAGAGTTCTACACACTTTCTAGAACACTCTCTAGAATACTCCTACCTTATCATAATTTTCTAGAGAATTCTATATACAAAGGGTTATGAGTGTGGGCCAAATATTTGGGCTTGAAGATGGACTTGACAAGGTATGAACCTCTCAAGTCCAAGTGCAAGCATGGCCCAAGAGGCCCAATTTCGTGACAATTGTCCTTATTAGCAATATACAAATTTTCTATACATGACATTTCAGAGAAAATTCGAATGTATTTTTATTTCAAAAAGAAATTATGTATATATATAAATATATCAATATCGACTTTCTCAAAAGATATTTTTTATATTGCAAAAATAATTTCAGCTGAATGAAGAATTTAACTGACTAAGTCCAACCACCGAAGATACTATAATCTAAGTATTATCTAGTCTTCTATTCTAAAATTACCAACACATATCGCATACATAAATGATGTATCAATATACACAAGATATGTATTGATACAACTAAGAGAAATTTTCCTGCATTAATAGTGAAATAAGACAAAAATGCTTCCCAATCGTAGAAAAATCAAGTAAAATCCCATGTGCCATTCTTATGGTACCTAAAATTTTAGTGAGAGAAAGAGAAAGCACATCATGATGTACCATCTGATAAATTGCGTAACACCAACAAACATTGACTTAACACATCATGCATGCAAACCCTCAAACTAATCCATAGTACAACCAAATTTTTGAGTTCTGGTTTCTGACAAGTCAGCTCTTATATGACATCAATTCTTGTTATTAAAGAGAATAAATAAATTAAAGAAAAAAATTAATAAAAAAGATAACACTAATTTTTTAAAAAAATATATATATATATATATTTTCACAAAAATGCATTTTCAATTTGATGAGTGGTCAGAAAATGGAAAATCATCCCAGATACTGTACACTCCAAAGGATATTATAGAGATTTCATTTCATATAAATTCTCAAAATGAAGAAATATTGGAGATGCACTAAATATAAAGTAACAGAATATATCAATTTATTTTAAAATTATCAAAATAAAAAATCAGTAACAAAACGTTTAAGAAAACATTCAGGCTGAAAAAATAGGAACATAATTTAAAATTTTATTTTATTTTTACTTTCTTTTTCCTTACATCTTATAGCTTATATACTATCAGATTAGCCCACACAATGATATGACTAGAACATACAGATTCAAGATCCATAAGAACATCCAAAGCCCTTTAAAGCAGATTTAAAGAACAATGAAAAACTGAAACATAGTTTAAACAGAACCCAGAAGGGAGAAAATGAAAGTCATAACAATTGCAGAGACACAGTAATGTGACGGAACCAGAATCACAACAAAACTTAAAATGAACTAATCCAACATTCTCCAACAAAAATTCACTTGACACCTATCTATGACAGAAAATTTTAGTATTTGATGGGAGTAATAATGTCAAGCTGTGCGCCAAGCTTCTCCTCAGCAACTTTCTCGGCCTTGACTCTAAGTTTTGCCAATTGCTTCTTCCTCTCGTACATTGTCTGGGATCTTTCTTTTCTCTTCTTCTCCAGCTCCTAAATCAAACCAAAAGATTGCAACATTTAGAGTTAATCGTTCATTTGTATAAAACAGGTTAGTCATAAAACAAATATGGTAGCATCAATCAAAAATTTAGAACTAAGTTAATATTAGATGGTTCAGTTATATCACAGGTTTGTCATGAAAATATCTGGTAGTATCAAACTATAAAACTATAACCAACTTAAAAGGACTGAAACCATGAACCCTAGTATTACAAGTTTCAGAAAAATAAAACAAACAAATAGAACGTCTGTAAGAATCCAATGGTGCAAACCCAGAAACTGAAGTTGGTAGGAGTGTAGTTCAAATTAAGAGGAGAGAATTCACAAGTCAATATAAGAGCATTAAAAATTATTTAAGTTTTGATTGAAGGATTTGAACTCCATGAGCAAATCAATAGATGGTTGATAGGAGTATGATTTTTATTTGAAACCACTCTCATTTGCAACTTGTTTTTGAGTGATTTGGGCAGAAGTAATTGATTCATGTGGATTACAAATCACACACACAGTGAATCCTAGCATATCAATTTCCTAGATTTAAATAAAAAAAATTCTTATGTTGAGCAGGAGCATAAAGAGATAAGAAACAAGAATGAAATGGGACAACCATCCATCCAGCTAAAACCAAGGATCTTTATGCAAAGAATTGTTGCTAGGAAATAAAATACCAAGTAAGAGACTTCTGAAGCACTTCATAAGAGTTAAAACAAAACATCCCTATATTTTTCCATATTACTGAAATATACAAAAACAAAAAATCAGGAAGTTAAACATACCCTGATAGTGTCATAGTGATTCCATCCGACTTCAGATGAGAGTCTACCCAGCAAACAGTACTTGTGGCCAGCTTGAAGTCTCAAAACCCTAATCATAAAAGACATGCAAATTAGATGGAATATATAGAAAAAAAACAAATTGTTGATTGACAAAAAAAAATCGAGCAGAAACTCACTTGAGTGCATCAGGAATGACCATCCTCTTGGTTTTGTCATATGGTGGAGGAACACCCTCATAAACCTTCAAACGTGCAAGAGCTGCCTCCCCTCGCTTAGTCTTGTGTGGGATCATTCTATTAAAAATAGAAAACAGAATAAGCTTTCAACAAAAGTAAAAACTCCACTCTTACTGTCATGGAAATTACAATAGAACGCATAAATTCAACATTGGCATTAATTCACTTTTATAGGTATTTAGATTAAGGCCATTCTTTTCTACATAATATTTAAGTTATGACAACTTACAACCCGAAGAATAAACTCAGTTAGCTACATATACGTGAACAATGATCACTTTAGCTGAATGGAAATTTGTATCTAGAATCAATAAACAAAAAATTAAAATATATAAAAATATTTTTTATTTACATTTAACATAAAATCACCAACCTCCAATACAGACAACTAAGAATAAAACACAAAAATTGATGTGATCTCTTAAAATAAGATACTAGGCTCCACTGCATCACAGAATTATGGCTACAATAACGTATCAATACACATTCTAATATAATAAAAGATAAATACATATCCATGGGAACTAAAATAACATAATGCCTTTACAAATATCACATTTGCGGATAAAAATAAGGGTATTGCAAGATATACAGCAGAAAAATCAATAATAAAAGAAACTATAAATCATACCCACGGATGGTTCTCCAGAGAATCTTTGAAGGCGCACGGAAATGAATTGGCCCATGAGAAGGTTTTGTGTTCATCCTCTTACGAAGGAACCTCAAGTACTTCATTTTCTGGCGCACGAGCCCACCAGAAAGGCAGATTTCGTCGCAGCGAACCACCACCACTTTCTGGCCGTTCAACAGCTCCTTTGCCAGAATGGAGGCCAATCGGCCGAGCATGTGGTTCCTGGCATCAACCACAACTCTCTTCGCGCAGATCCCCGAACCCGACACCATTTCTTTCTCTCTCTCTATCCCTCTCACACACACACACACTCAAAGAGGCGGAAGAAATAGGAGTGAAGCTTATGGGAGTTTAGGGTTTTACTGGGGCTGAGATTTTATATGTGACTGAGATGTTGGGTTTTAGGGCTTTACGTTGGGCTTTTAAGGTGTTAGGAATTGGGCCTAAGCCCGTCAAATAATGGACCTTAATTTATTATCCTTTTCCTAGTGTTTAATTCGAATATATGATTTGGGCTTCTTTTTTTTTCCCAAGGAAATTGCTTTATCCATTTAATTGTGATTCAAATAATTAATTTTGGAGTCCATAATTACAAAAATCAGGTAGATCACTATATTTAAATGACGTAATTACACAAAAACTTAGTATTTGTTTTTTAATTTAAAGTTTGAGGGCCGATTTCGAGCGCCAATTGTTCATCTGAAGCACGAAATTCATCAATATACGTCTAAAATAAGTTGATTGTTTTTTTTTTTCAATTCTAACTTATCAAAATGACATAAAAAAATTTATTTTGATAAGTTAGTGTTATTTGGGGAAAAAAAAAAAAAACCTAAATAGCAGTGTAGCGTAAAAATGAATTTTAATTTCCATGGTGGTAAAATGGAGCTCGAAATCGGCCTTTATGTATTGAATTGGAAAAAAATACATACTGTATATTTTTATATTACATTTTAAAAATTATATCATAACGGATATGATCCAAAAATCGTGAATTATCATATAATTCAACATAATTATATATATATATATATATATATATAAGATTTTTGTATGTTGAGCTAAAGTTAGCATTGTCCTTATTAGCAATATACAAATTTTCTATACATACTTGTCATTTCTAAGAAAAATCGAATGTGTTTTTTTATTTTTTAAATTATATATATATATATATATATAAATATCGTCTTTGTCAGATGATGATTTTATATTGCAAAAATAATTTCAAATATATGAATGAAGGATTTCACTGACTAAGTCCAACCACACGAGATATTCTAATCTAAGTATTATCTCGTCTTCTACTTTAATATTACCAATACATATGGCGAAGTATTATCTCGTCTTCTACTTTAATATTACCAATACATATGGCGAAGTATTATCTCGTCTTCTACTTTAATATTACCAACACATGTTACATACTTAAATGATGTTATGAATATACACGAAATATGTATTGATATAACTACGAGAAATTTTCCTGCATTAATAGTGAAATAAGACAAAAATGCCTTCCAATCATAGAAAAATCAGGTAAAATCCCATGTGCCATTCTTATGGTACCTAAAATTTTAGTGAGAGAAAGAGAAAGCACATCATGATGTACCATCTGAGAACACCAACAAACATTGACTTAACACATCATGCATGCAAACCCTCAAACTAATCCCTAGTACAACCAAATTTTTGAGTTCTGGTTTCTGACAAGTCAACTCATATATATGACATCAATTCTTGTTATTAAAGGGAACTGGATGCTCTTGACCTTGTCAAGCTTCTCTTGTTAAATTATTACAAAAAGTTTGTTTGAATTGACACTACTTCCCCACATTTTGTCTCTCTTACATCTTCTCTGTGTGTGTGTGTGTGTGTGTGTGTGTGTGTGTGTGTGTGTGAGAGAGAGAGAGAGAGAGCATAGATGTTGAGCTTTCATAATGATCACAGAAACTACTAATTTAATTATCATACCATTGTTGATTTTAGACAGGAAGAACTAAACAACCTTCGTCTCAAAACAAGAGACTTTTTTTGGGACGGAGGGAGTACTTCACTGCATTATTTCACGACATGCGACTATTGGCATTAATGAAACTTAACATCTGCTGAATTGATTCTGCTATATCTTCAGCTCTCAACTTTGCTTCTCCATTCATCTGCACACATAAAATATAATGAAGTACTCGGAGAATTTCTTGATTTTCACACAGAATATTTTCTGGTAGAATATTCAGGCTATTAATTATTTAAATTATATACTCCCTCCGTCCTAAAAAAAGACAGGACTCGGTTTTTGAGATGGAGGGAGTAGTATATTTATCTTGCTTAGTAGATAGATATATTGAAGTTGGCCATACCTTGACACTGAAAGAATAGAGAACATTTTCTTCAATGGTGGTAACATTTGTTTGAAGAATATGAAGCTGCAAATCTTGTAGTGCAGAAATGATATCAATCAGCAGGCCAGGCCTTTTTCTTGACAAAATCTTGATCAATCCTTCAAATCCTATAAGCTCAACTTCAACATCTCCCAAGCATGTCTTGCTCTCTGCTCTTTCTTCCTTTAGCCCGATTTCGCATTCCACCATCTCCACTTGATCATTTGGAGGCACGGGCGAAGTAGGAAAGATCAATGGTGTCTGATCGACGACATGGATCTGCTGTCTTCTCTGCAATTTGAGGCATTGGAGAAGTTGCTCTAGCTCTTTCACAAACTCAATGGCCCCTCCAACTATGGAAGCTTGATCACTCTATAGAATTTTAGCAACAAAATGTTTAAAATCTTGTTCTATTTAGCTTGCAAAAATATAATGAATCGTGATAATACTAATGGTGTTTTGATTACCCTTTGGACATAAGAGTTGGGCATGAGAGACCTTAGGATGTGAAGATGTTCATTCATCTGCTTCCTTCTGTTCCTTTCCACAGCAATGTGTGTCATTCTTTGGCTCTCAACTTCTTCTCTGGTCTTTGTAGTGCTTGTCCTCTTTCTCTTCTTCTTTGCTCCCGATACCGGAGGTGGAGGCGGGGGTGGCGGCGGTACTGGTGGCAGTCGAGGGGGTGGATTGCTGTAATCAGATGAAGACATAAGCTCTAGCTGATAACCTTCAAGAAAAGAGTCAAGTACAGGGAAACTCCCCTGGAAAATATAATTAGGTTCAGTGTAAAACAACATGGCCATGAAAAGATGTATCTCAGTAGTGTTTACACACAATGAGGAGAAAATATGATATCTTTTGAGGCTATATACACAAACACACACACACACAAATGTATGTATCTGTGTGTCTGTGTGTGTACAGGGTGGCTTTCTTCTTTCTCTATTATGTACAACACCAACTATTACTACTCCAAAGAAGTGATTAAGCTCAGCTCATGTAAAGACAACCTTTGACGAAGTCTTCACTGCTGGGGGCCACCCCTTCTGGTATTCAACCGCAATGAAGCAGATAGATTATGTAATAATTTCAAGAAAGGATTAAAAAGTAAGAAATTAAACTGCAATGATTGGGTTGACATGGTATATAGCGACAAGAAAAGATTAATCATGGATGCATATTTGGTATTGAAACAAGGACATGTATGAGTACTGAATCAAACCACCAACTTTGGCAGAGGAGAGTGAGAATTAGCATGTGGGGTTCTGCTTCTAGGGGCATACAATTTACAGGTACCTATGTAATGTTGTACATGTAGATACATACATTTTGAGAAATATGTTGGAAGAGGGGGGATATTTCTGGAAAATTGATTAATAAACGATTACTTGTTAATTGTTAAAGCTGGCTCAGATTAGATGGAATGGTACACACACACAACACACACAAAGTATGTGTTTTGTTATGTTATGAGGATTTTAGCAGTGATAGACAATTCCAAGAAATCAAATATGCAAAATAATTTTGAGAGAGAGGAAATGTAATCAAATAGTTTAATGACAATTACAGCAATTCCGAGTTCCAGTTTGTCTGAAGAAAATGCCATCATAAAATTACAGCCAAAATAAATTGGGAAATCATGAGAGTAAATCACAAATCCATCTCCCGCGTCCACCTTTTCTCGATGGCAGATTCCAGCATTACACAGTTTCTCTGGTTCCACCCCCACCCCCTCCCCCGCCCTCATATACAACAAAGCAGAAAAACATAATCACGAGCGAGAAGCAGGTCACCAGTCCAAATCCATATCAGATATAACTTGAACCCTTTGAAGCAGACCAGAGATCCTCTATGCACTTTCAGCGCAGCCCAGCCCAAAATCAATCAAGATTTATCCCCAAAAAACTGTAGAAAACTACGATGTATATTCAAATGCTTGTGGGGGAGCAGGCTCCTCATCGACTGCCATAGCTGAGGCTGAGCCCGGCTGTCCGGTGGCTGGAGCACCAGCATTCGGAGCTGTGGATGAGAGTGCATCAGTAAGAGCCAATACCTCTGGTTCATTCGGACTAAGATCTTTTAACAACACAAATCCTGAGGGTGCTGATTTTATGGGAACGTATCTGCTATCTTCAAAAAATTTAATGAACTTTTCTTGGGAAGGAACTACTCGGGCAGGATTGGTCAAGATTTCGAATGAGGGCTCAGGTTCGGCCTTCTTCTCTATAGGGATTTCAATCTGACAACAGGAGGCATGGAAAAAGCTTGAAGTCAGTGAGTCTGTAACATTAAGCAGTCAAGCAAGATAATCAGGTTCCACATGGGGGGAAGACCGATCATAAAACAAATCGTGGCATAATACATAAACACCAGAGAATACTGACCTGAATGGCGTCGTCATCCTTGTCAATTGTTTTGCCCTTTCCAGAACTCGACTCTGCCTTGTCAGCAATTGCTTTCTCCGCCTCTTTCTTACGAGCCCTGGCCTTGGCTGAGTTGGCTCTAACTGAAGTTGATAAAACCGCAGCAGGTAACCTAACAGCTAAAGCAGTGGTAGGTGTAGTAGTAGGCTTCGGGTATTCAAACAACGATGGCTTTGCATTTGATAAGAAATCAAACTTGGGCACTTTCAAGTCATAGTTCAAACCAATGAGTGCAGTTGGCGAAAATGCCAGACTGATGAAATATATAAGGGGGTACCAGTACCAAAACTGACTGAACACTGCCAGACCAACAACTGCTGTAATTTTATCATGCTTTGTCTTTGACAGCAGCTTGATGGTCACATTCCTTCCACCAGCATCAAGAATTCCAGAAGCTAAAATCGCACCCATCTTGCTCATTGTGTCCTCATGTTTATCAAGGATTATTTTTTCCAATTGCCGTCTATGAAGAAAAGAAAAGAAAATATAAGCAGACATAATATTAAAGTGTAATTAAAGTGAAAAATATAACCGAGAATTACCTGAATGCACCAACACGAGAGTCACTGGCTTCGCTGACTTGTACCATAACCATTGCCATTGCAATTAGAGCACCTTGACGAACAAAGTCAACAACATCCGATGTCAAAGGCTCAAGCAATGATACGGCCTCACTAAGACCGGTACCTGCGCAAGAAATTCCAACTGCCAGTGCAGCACCATACCGAACATGTGGGTTGTAGGACTCAGAGAGCAGCGAAACAATTCGAGGAGTCTGCATTTGTAGGAAATACACAAAACAAAAATTAGTTGTACTACTGAACAATGCGCATGACACTCCAATCTAAGACCTCCATTTGTCATTTGTATTACAAACACACCTCTAATTTCCCTTCCTATAGAAAGATCTTGGCTGTTTATAGAGATTTAATAGACTTTATAAGCATAGGTACATTTAAACTAGAGATTTTATCAACAGATCATCCACCCAAGCAACACAAAAGAGAAGGCACCACCAACCTGTTCGGGATCAGAGTACAAAACAAAACCCAGGGCAAGAACAGCAGTCCTTCTGACATCATCACTCACATCTGACACAGCAAAGTGCAGCAGTTGACGTATGGCCTTATTGTTTGCTGTCCCTCGGTATGCTAATGCCAGAGCATACATTCCACCATACCGTATTATAGGGTCTTGGTCTCTGGTCATTTGCTCAATAAGAGTGTCTGCTTCTTCCTCTCTTCCGTAGACAGTAAGGGCAACACCCAATGCCAAACCTCTATCAACATGTCATAATCAAAGAATCATAGTGAGGAACAAAATAATAACAGGCAATACTATATGTCCCAAGCATGAAGGCAAAATCAGTTCTACCGAATAATCTTCTCATGCTGTGTCTCATGTGCATAAGCAAGCATTTCGCCAGCCTTCTCACTTGCAGTTCCAACCATCAACAAACCCATACCGATACCAGCAGCCTCACCAGCAACAGCACTGTCTGTGTATAGAACATTTTTTATCTCATCAAAGATATCATCATCAGCAGTCCCTAAAGCTGCCAAACCAAGACCTAGGCAGGCACCATGCTGAATAACCTGCACCATTTGTTGTTCCAGCATTTAGCTTCTGGTTAATGGAGAAACATAGTTAGACCGCAGAACAGTATTACTTGAAAGCAATGCACAAACCTCCACATTAGTACTACGCAAGCTCTCACAAAGAAATTGTTTAATGCCCTCCCCATGATTTGCATGTATTAAACCAAGAGCATATAGAGCTCCACCTTCAGAATATGGACTGCCACCACTACCAGCTCCAGTCTGTGGCAGGTAAGGTGCCATGAGTGATCTTCCTTGCTGCAAGTGGCCCCTGTGTATAACCCCAAGTCCTGCAGTTGCACTAAATTTGGCCCAATTTGTGGCCCTACTCAGCCAGTCCTGACATTTAAGATGAAATATAAGCAAAGAAGCACAAACCCATAAAAACAAAGGTGCAAGCGAAAAGATATTGACACAGTTGATAGGAATATACCAGATTCTCACGAAGAAATGTATCCACAGTTGTTCCAGCATGCATAATAGCATTTGCATATATAGTTGCGCTATGGCAGACACTATTTCTCATCTCAACAGATTGCTTTATGGTCTTAAGAATATGAAGATCTGATCTGCAAGCAGATAGGACATAAAGTTCTTGTTATGTTTTCTACCACTTTATTACATCATGTAAAGTGAATTTGATTATGGTCAATATTGCCTCACTTGTTATGACTGTATAAGAATTGCAGAGCCAACTGTTTAGGAGTCTCTCTGGACAAAATTCCTCTCATTTTTGTTAATCTCTCAGCATAAACAGATTCGTGTGGATCAGAACTTGCTCCACTACCATCTCCTTGTGTTTCATCCGTCATCTGAACATCCTCCGATACGACAGCATTTCCACTTTGCACAGAATCTGGCTGAGCAGACTCTGCCTGCTTTGGCTCTAAAGGCTGTAACTTCTTGGCACTGGGAAGCTGATCTGTTACCTTCAAAAGGAAGGCCTGGTGTTCATTCTCCACCAGATCAAATGCTATTTGAAATGCTAACAGAGCATCATCTGCATTTTCTGATCGTAACAATTTCTCCAATATGCTTGCTACACCTTCAGGCTCATCCAAAAACATTAGGCGCTGGCAGATGCTCAAATAATCAGGAGATGGCAGTTGTTGATATATTTTGACAAGAAGTCGAAGCACCTGTTGAAGATTAAAGGATCAGAATGACAGTTTCATTGCCTTTTCATGGGAAGGATGCATTTTGGGGGCAGGAAGATCCCACGTTACCTTATTAAAATGACTAAACTAATAACTAAACATGGAAGAAGAATATGCAGAGCAAAATATCATGATATTATAACAAATCTGCATGCAGATTCCAATAAATCTCTCCATCCAAACTTCTGGTTTAACTATATACTCCAAAATTGTAGAACACTAATAAGTGAAGATTTTAGTTATTTTTCATATGTAATGACGTATTGATCCATCCACTAATATCAACGAAGAAACCTTTAAAATCTAAGATTTGGTCATATACATTTAACAAATAAATATTCACTATTAAAAGAACTTTCATTAGTTTTTCTCATAACAAAGCTTGAAAGCTTGGGTGTAACATATATCAAAGGTATGTCGAAACATGACCACAAAATGGGATAGACAAATTCACCTCAAGGCGATATTCTCTTCTGTTGACAAAGGAATGAGAGACATCAATGCAATAATTAATAGTAGCATGAACATTATCACTCCGTACAACTGCTTCCTCAAGCTTATCTAAACGTCTGCATTCAATTGCCATTCCTATAGCCTGTTGGTATTTTCCATCTGCAATGCATCTGTAGAAAAGTGTAAGAAAAGGAAACACAGATCAAAAGAACCACATAAGTATGCTTGGTAACATGAAGATATAATTTCACATACTTGTCCAGCATCCTCTCAACAATCCCCTCAAGTCTAGGGTCAACCACTGCAGATTCATCATTTGCCTCAGCTGCTTTAGTCTTCAGACTGGCATATTCATCAATTGCTTTAGCTGAGGGACACAAGAGGATATTAAAACAATTAAAAGCTTCAAATATCAGGAAGCACCTAAAAATCTACATTTTAGATGTAAACGGCATGTAAGTGTTGGAGGAATTGTCTCACAATTTAAAAGGAAAACAGGAAAAAAAATTCTTACCAAGTAGTGTATGGACATAGTCTGAATCCTCTGACACATCAAATTGAGGACCAGCTCCCAGAGCATATGATAGCGAGTCATTAAGTTCACCCAGATAATAGAAAACCTGATATGAGAATCCACAGTACTTTGTTCAATAAGATAAACTAAATTAAAATTGAGCACAGCTAATTATTCCTGTACAAGTCTCACTCAATCTAACATTAGACCAGAAAAAGGATAAATTCCAAAAAAAAATATTATGAGTGGCATAGACCAACAAATACAACAAGCAAGGCAACATAAAGGGTATGACCACTTGTCACATCACATACAACTTGCTGATCGAATGCATATAATTTGCCACAACTATTGAATTTTAATGTACTAATAGCATGCTCACAGAAATCCTAGAAGAGAACAGCAGGAGCAGAATATTCAATGCAGACGTGTCAGAGAAAAAGCATGGTTCAACCAGGGACATTTTTATCATTTTAGGAACCACCAGCTTATAATGGAAACAGACAGAATGTGACTTATGACAGACTAAAGAAGTAAGCACTTGGGTGAACGTTTGAGCAACTAAACCCGACAGAGAAAGGAACACAGGACTAATCACATTAAACCAAAATAAATTTTAAAAACTAAATATATATAAATATATATATACACATATAGGAAACATAGATCACCTTTGAAACAAGCAGGGCAGCTAGTTGCCTCTGGTCAAACTCTTCATCTTCATATAAACTTTCTCTGCAATCACATAGACAGAATACAGTACCATACATTTCAAAAGTGAAGCTTATAAAAATCAACAAAACCATGCATTATGCATAGATATTAGGATATTCCTCGTAATGACATGGAATTCAAAAGGTCATAAAGACATCAAAATGCCAGACAATCAACAAGAAAGAAATTGAGGCATTCATAAAACAAGTAGCACCACATCATAAAGTTATCTCCATGGAACTAAGTTCCCAAAAATACACACATAATCACTTACATCGCCTCCACACCCCATTCCATAAAAGAAGAATGTTCCAATTAACTATGAACTTAAGAACTGCACTCTACAGGATTCCCGATCACCTATGTCTATGCTCTTCACTAGCCTTTTCTTTAAAAATGTAAACTTCAAGTAAAGCCCGCTGGATTCAAGGTCCATAATGGAAACGATCTTATGCTGTAGCTAAACGCGCTCTCAATTTCCAGCTAGTGGGTGCTGTATCTAGAACCCCAACCACCAAAGACCAACATTTTTAATATCTTACCACTTCAAATACATCCCCTTACTGCCAAAAACAACTTGCCCAACACACTGCTAGAAACAAGAATGTCCCAAGATTGACCCGACTATCCAACAAAATCCTGAGATTTCTCAAAAAACCAAATCAACAAAACCCTCAATTGCCAACTAACCCCCCCCCCCCAACCGAGAACCAACACATAAACAAGCCACAAGAACACGCATTCATCATAAATTGAGGAGAACATGAACATGAAGAAAAAAGTGAATACATGATTGGGACAGAGGTCGAGATCTCCGGCCAGAAGTGGTCAACGAAGGCATTGAGATTGGTCAGCGCGTGTAGCTTAAGCGCCGGGTGACTCTCGTTCAGCATCGCCAGTAGCCCACCGGCGGAGCTCACCATCGTCGCTACCGCAGCCATTGTACAGAATTAGGGCTCGAATCTAACGGAATGGGAGGTGATTACAAAGTAAAAGGAAAAATCTAGAAATACAAGAATAAACGGAAACTATCAACTGAAATTCTTCTCTTTATGGGTTCCTAAATTATTTTTCTTCGTTCCTCTGAATGTTTCTTGTGAGAAGGGCAAAGTATTGGTTATTTTTAGCCCCCTTGGGCTCTGTTTGGCTACAAACTTTAAAAATAAAAATAAAGCCCCCTTGGGCTCTGTTTGGCTACAAACTTTTAAATAAATAAAAAAATGTAGGGAAAACATTATCATGGGAGGTTTGTTTTTATTTTCACCTCGTTTTCAGCGTAAAAATAAAGTTATATTGAATTTACTAAAAAAAAAAAAGTAAAATTAAGCATTTCAATTTTGAGTGGAATAATTCTTACACGAAAGGATCGAATTTCGATTTTTTGAATTATCGATATAGAAAATAGTATTTTGTTTACTATATCATATCATAATTTCAAGAAAAACATTGATAATTTAAGTAAAATATCTATAATAATTGAGAGATTTTTACAATTTGTTCGAGTTTTGCCAAAATATCATAAAACATCTAATAATGCGGGCCGCAACTTATTTGAGTTTCACCAAAACATCGATAGTTTTCTTTCTTTTTAATATAATATCATTTGAGAATTTGAGAGAAGTACTTTGCAGAACTCGTCGTCTCTATCATCTTAATTAAACATAACGTCATGCCGAGGAAAGCATATGTAAAATACACCAAATTTATCATAAAATGTTACATTGCAATCATAAGTTAGTAGCCTGGTATAAATATTGTTTAAATAAATACAACATGTCATATATTTCACTTGACACTCATCGTACAATATTTTGGTACCAGTAATATTGTACTAAAAATTTGTTATTTTTTACTATAATAACAAATAACGTTTATAAAGTTTATTATCTATATAATTATCATAAACGCATTGTTTCAACATCTTTTAGTACGGCCCATTTAAATGATTTGCATATTATATATTGTAAAAACAAAAACAAGAAATTTTATGTAGATGTCACTCTCAACATGGGGTGTCCATCCATGAATGTGACAAATTATGGTATTAAACTTATGATAATAATTGATGATTCTTAATTTTGTAGCATATAAAGATTCTTATCACTTCACATATATATAAAGACACAAACAATCAAGAATTGATCAAACTTGAAGAAAGTATCCATTTCTGAGTTCAAAGTTTCTGCTAAAAGAGAAATAATGGGGGCAGAAAGCAAGTTATTCACATATTCAGATGTTTCTGCTCACAACACTTCTGAAGATTGCTGGGTCATAATCAATGGAAAGGTATTTATCTTATTTAAATATACATATATATATAATTATTTATATATTTTTCAGATTTTGAATTTTTTTTTTTTGGCATTATATCTTATTTTGGCTCCTAATAAGAATAAAGATTATATCTTTTAGATGTAGAGTTGATTTTGATATTCTCTAGATTGTAAAGAACAAATTCAATGTATCAATAAATCGAGTGAAAGAGAGTGTTATTTTATGAATATTGGGTTCGGGTCTATGTTTAATAATCTTAAGTTGCAGTGTGGCTTTGTTCGAGTGAGTGTGTGCACGTTTGTGTGCTTTTTTTCTAGATGGTGATCTATTTAGACTTTCTTGATTTCATTTATTGAAATTTTTTAGCTTACATAAATGTCGGAAAAATGTAGAATTACTTTATTACATAATCTGAATATGGTATTTATAATTTACAACAATTATGGCGTGCATATACATATGTGTGTGTGTGTGTATATTTTTTACTATCTTGAATTGAAATTGCAGGTCTACAATGTGACAAGCTACTTGAATGAGCATCCTGGTGGTGATGAAGTCTTATTGGGACAAGCAGGTATAATTTTCACTGAATTATATATTATTAAAAAAAAAAAAAAAAAAAAAAAAAAAAAAAAAAACTACAAAATTTCAGATCAAGAATGCTTCAAATAGAATCCACAAGAAAAATAAAAAATAAAAAATAATCTGCTTTTCTTATATTAGGCAAAGATGCAAGTGAAGAATTTGAAGATGTAGGCCATGGCAGCGCGGCTAGGCTGATGTTGGATGAATTCTATGTAGGAGAGGTCGATCCAAGCACAAAAACACCCATCAACACGATGAATTCGCCCATAGCTCCGGCTAAGGGTACGAAGGACAATTCATCGGAGTCGACTAATAAGTTTCTCCATTTTCTACTAGCCCTAGCAATCATAGGACTGGGCTTTGGGATTATCTTGTACAAGTTTTCAAGCTGAAGTTACAAACAGAAGATTGCAGAAATTGGAGCTTGGTGCATTATGACTTATTAAGATTTGTGGAAACAAGCTTCCTTACTGTTTGTATTATCATCTGATAGGCCTTCTGAATTGTATACATTTTGTGTTGTGTTGGGGAAATTAATAATTGAAAAAATTGCAATATATGGATAGCTAAAAATTCTTAGTGTCTTGCGCCCATTTATCAACTATTTACTCCTTCCGTCCCGAAGAAAAAAAAATCATGTTTCAATGTCTATTTTAATTATAGAAACACGACTCTTTTTTTGAGACGAATATAGTTAATTATTGTAGTTTTCTACAGGTCTCAAACAAACAAAAAGAAAAATTATTGAGATTATGTTTGGACGGAGAGATCCAAAATGCAAGAATTTCAAATCCGTTCATCCAAATTAGAGTCGATTTCAAACCCAGTAGAATCTAGTTCAACGTAAAAGTGACGGATATAAAATTCGTATCAATCCAAACAACCAACCTCCAAATGCAATCCCAATGAAAGTAGCCAGTTCAAAATATCTTAATTATATCTCAGCCACTCGGAAATATATTTTCCTACTATGAATATATCAAGAAGTCTGTAACAGAAACTCATCGGCATCATTTTACCATAAAGAGAAACCAATAACAAGTACATGAAACTCCTCTGCACTATTGCTGATCTTCCGAGTGTTGGCCTAAGGAACCGGGTGGTGCCCCATCATTTTCAACATCTTGTGGATCTTCTTCACCAGTTGAGTCGAGAAATCCTGTAATCTCAAGCTCGTTTGCGGGGCCATCATCATTTGGGAAGTAGAGTATGCGAATACCATCATTTTGGCCAAGCCTCAATATGGTATTGCGCAGATTAGGTGGTTGCATAACCTCAAACTGATGGTCTTTAGTATGCTGCTGGTTAAATCGGCCAGGAAGCTTCGAGGAATTGATATGACAACCTTCACAGAGATCAAACCCTATGGCCTCCACACAGTCTTTGCATTTGTATCTTTGTCCGATGATAGGATACATCTGTCGAAAAAATTCATTGGTGGGATTGTGATGAAGTCGGTGTTTGAACAATATAAATTATAATCTGAAAGTATCGTTTTCCATTCATTTCAGATTAGAGATATTAAATGAAAATATTTACAAATGCTAGCTGGTGTATGATAAAAGAATAGGAAAGCTAAAAGGAAAATGGATGTACCCCACAATAATCACAACCAACCCCGGGATGAAACTTGGCCCCACTGCCGGAGAACATGGATGAGTAAACATGTGTAGGCACAGATGAAGATTGATTAGCTTGCTCCTGTTTCTCTCTCGGCCCTTATGACAATAATGTAAGAGAGAAGTCAGAAATGCAGAAGTCAATTTCAACATGAAAGAGCACGTAAGCTATGCTCAAGCTGAATTGCATTTTATTTAAGCTTTGTTATTCTAGTTAAACATATGTACAAGATAAAGAAGTTACAGATTCGTAACAAAAGCCAAATATATGGTAAATGAGCAAGCACAAATACTATAATCTTAAAAGAGGCAAGCTCCTAGTAAAGCAAACAAGTACTTCTAAAGAATTCAAAATTTGAGGTTCATATAATCCAGACATTTCACCAACTATTATAATTTCTAAAGTCAAGTCTCTTTGTTAAGATTTAAGTTGCAAATGGCCACTTATTTCAGGAATGGTCAAGCTAATAACACACACATACACACAAAGGCATTCAGCATACAATCGGCATGAGATAAAATGAAACTATGAAAAGCCCACAGGTTCAACCGCTATGGATTTCTTGATTGTGTAATATAAGATTGTGAACAAGTGTATGCATCTTATGCAGCATTTTCATTCACAGACTTCATGATATTCAAAGTATCCACCCACAAGGTAAAAGAAAAATTGCAATATACTTTTTGAAGGACCAGGGCATTGAGTTAGAGTTGCTTTTCTTGAGGAATACTCTTCAGGAAAATTCTCCTCCAGGAAGTGATCTAGAATTAAGCACACATTTGGAAATCCTTTTGGATGTGCACTTTGACATGCTGGACATTTACAGACATTGTCCTTGGGATGCAGATCAATACAAGTTTCACAATAAACTGCAACACAGAAGGTAACCAACAAATAAGTATCAATAATATAATATCCAAAAACTGAAGGGCACATTTAAGAGAACACACCATGACCACAATTGAGAACCACAGGACGACATAATAGTTGCTTGCAAACAGCACACTGTAATTTGGTGATGAGGACCGTGTTGGTACATTCACCCACAGAGTTTGCTTCATTGGCAGTAGTTTGAGATCTCGACGTTGTTGGGATAGATGTAATATCTTCATTAGTAGTTCTTTGTGAAGAATCTTGAACGAGTGAATGATCCCCTCCCCATACGGCATTAGGCTTTGCTGGAACGGAGTCAAGAAAGGAAGAAGAAGAAGAGATGCCTCGATCATCATTAACACTAATAAAATCAGTAAAGGTGTCGTCAACTTGTGGGGATTCTCGTTGACGCTTCTTTTCTTCTTCTGCAATGATCATGAAAGACGGGCTAGTCACTAATATTCAAGGATAGTAAGATTTTTAGGGCTTACAAGTTTACTAAGGAGAGAAAAAATTGTGATATAATAAACAAAATCATATACTTCTATCTTCATTACTGGGTCGAGAAAAGGAGAAATTAAAATATTTGCGAAGATTAAAGACATTCAGACAAGCTGAACTTTAGCATGATTCACATTGAAATAGGCATTCTGTATTGAAGTAATAAAATCAATATGTAAAATGGGTCAACTGACTTCAGGCCCCTGGAAGCTATGGCTTCACTGTTGCTTGTAAAATCAGCTCCAATCATTGAGGTAGATACGAAACTCACATGATTTATCAATGGGCTAACAAGAAGGAAAGTCACATGCTCGGTAGTTTAAATATCAGTTTATGTGCATGCACCATTTTGGCCCCTTCATGGATTTCAAACTCAGAGTGTTTGCCCTCAATATAAATAAGTAGACACATTGCATGTTGCATTTTCCAGGCAGCTCAAGAAAAAGTCACTTTACTTCTGGGAGCAACCTACAAATTTTGAACAAATGTGGAGGGCACTTTATGCCCGCGAAAATGATAATTACCCTAGATGTAAAAGAAGATATAGTTTTGCAGATGGTGAAAATGGAAGAAGTATAGAAGCTTCGGAGAAAAGAAAAACAATTACATCATATCACTCAGATGCTACAATCTTAATCAGACTATCATAAACCCCAATTGCATCTGCATTTCCCGAATTAGTTGAGATTCAACCTTACTCTAGGTTGATTGTGAATATTCAAATATTATTAAAAACATCCTTTTTCAGCTCCTCTATACAGGCCAGCATATCTCATAAACTGAATCACAGTAGAGGCATTTAAACGAGCAGTAACATATTGCTACATTAGGATGTCCATATCCAACAAGACGGACCTGTAACTTGTATCTGCCTTCTCTTGTATGCCTGTGGGTATAACTTCAGAAGTAAAAAATGCAATAATCCACAGACTCTAGGAAAGTGATTATACGGGTTGCGACACACAGGACAGCGTGACTCTTGTAAAGTGTCCATAGCTTTGAACACACACCAAAAGCAAGAAATGTGACCGCAAGCTGCCAAAATGGAAACCAAAAAGAAAAAAGGGGGGAAAACGAATTAGTAACTTCAATGCTAAACAACAGTTTCAATGATACAATCTGGTATGATTATAATGAAATCCCGACCCACCTAATACAGCAGGTTTGTACAAGATATCCCTGCAAAATCGAGGAAACCATTACTCAATTACGTTAAGAGAAAACGAAAAAGCTGAACCAACATTAAATCGTTCAGAATAGGCATTTTTTCAGAAATCCATCATTTAACTCAAATTTCTATAACAACATGAATCCAGCGTTTTTTCTTCGGTATCGGAGAAGCCTAATTAATCAAAAACATAGTTTTATACTTGCAAAATTGAATCATTTCGTCCGGAGATTAAATAAAATAAATATTGAAATACTTACAGGCACACGCAACACTGAAATTCATCGGGAAATTCCTCATCCATCGTTTCGCTATGATCTTGAACAACTTGTTTCTCCATTGCAAGAACCCTAAATTCAAATCACTGATTGCAAGGAAAATTAAAATAAATACAAATAAAAAACGATTTTTATAGATTTTTTGTGTGATTCAATTAATTCTGTCATTTCTAAATTCTGATGAGTCGGTTAATACAGTTTAGGACACATTTTGGGCTATAACAATGGGCCGTTACCGTGGGCCTTTAGCTGAGAGTATTATAAGCTCCGGCCTCTTTTTTTTTTTTTTTTTTTTTTTTTTCTTCTTTTATTTATTTCCTTTATTTATTATTTTTATTTATTTATTATTTAATGACTAATATGTCTAAGCTTAAAATAGAGAGTTTCGTTAATTTATCGATCATGAACACGTGTCAATATATCCATCTACTAATGTGTCAAAATTTCATAAAAATCAATTATTTTTAATTAATTTAAAATAAATAAGTGCAGTTTTAGCACATTAACATATGTAGCTGATAGATGAATATTTTTGTTAAAAGCTATCTACTTATATTATTAATAAAGCCACAAAATATGTCAAATAACAAAAAAAATTGACGAAATTAATCTATTTCCAATAAAAAAAAATAAAAAGTTACATGGCATTCTTGATTTTTATGTCATTATTTATAAAAATAAATCAATTAATATTACATATAGAAACATTAATCCAAATTAATAATGAACTTTTTATTTATGTTAAATAAGATCCAATAAGTTTGGTATGTATCTTTTTTATTTATAAAATTGACAATTAGTAGTTAATATGTGTATACATGAAAGGTTTATTAAGGCCTAATTAATAATTACAATATATATGAATAATAAAAAAATATGTAATAATTATCATAATATATATATATATATATGCAAGTATTTAGGGTATCTTATATTCAAAATTATTTTCTATTTTGTTAATTCTTTTATATTTATTTGATTTATTTTTTTATTATAAATACGTCATATTATGTCATTTCATAATTCAAACTTGCATTTTCTTTTCCGTAATTCAACTTAGTGATATATCTCCTATATTGTATACTTTGTGTTGCTTTCTTTGGCCTTTCTTGAACAACGTGGTTTTTGTGAGATTAAGATTAATTTTAAAGATTTTATGGCACTAGACTGAACCGATTCATTGCCATCAGTTTTGGAATCGATTATCACTTACAAAGGGTGAAAATGTCGATGTGGTTGTGGGCTGCTTTGTTTTAGATGTTCAATTCGAACACACAGTTTGACTAGAGTTGAAATTTTCGATTTTGTTCTATCTCTATATTTCATCTTCTATTTCAAAATAATTACAATATAATATTTTCGTTCACATTTATCCATGAAGAAAAGCTTTTTCTTGCAGTATTTTTTTATGATTTGGGGATCGATCAAATGCTTTGCCTATCATTTTTCGTAAGATGGTGCTACCAGACTATCGAGACAAATAATACACATATAGGTCTCTCAATGAGCCAAGCTGAGCTTGAGCCTGAGCAGGCTCGACTCGATCTCGAGAAGCTGAGTTCGGGCTCGACTCGATCTCGAGAAGCTGAGTTCGGGCTGGACTCGAGCTCGAAGCTCGTCGAGCTCAAAATGTTAGACTCGGCTCGAGTTGTGATATGCAATTGCGAGCTCGGCTCGAGGCTCGAGAAAGCTCGAGTTCGGCTTGGCTCGAAACTCAAGTTTATTTTTATGCTCTATTAATACGATTTATACAAGTTTCAATATTTTTCTAACAATTTTCATCCTTTTCAAGAGAAGAAATGTGAACTTAACATTCGAAAATAATAAATTTAACAAAGAAAATTACAATGCTCATAGTTAAATCTCTCACATCTCACAACAAAAAAGTTCAAAGTTTACACCAATAAAAATCTCACAATAAATAGTATTTCATATTTTTATAAATAAAACGTTATTACAAAATAATCAACAATTGTCTTATTCCTTGCAATTCTTCTTACTCTATGTCTTTTTTCATAAGTTTTTATAAATTTTTTTGAGTAACTTATGAACCATTTTTTAGTTAATATATATAAATTAATTAATTAAAAAATACTCGAGCTTGTTCACGAGCTCTTAAGTCGAGCCTAAGTAAATTTGGCTCGGCTCATTAATGTTCGAATCGAGCTCGAGGTCGAGCCGAACTTAGTCGAGTCGAGCTTTGATCGAGCCGAGCTCGAACAGCTCACGAACCAGCCTGGCTTATTGACACCCCTGTTCACATCCGTAAAGAAAATGACCCATAAGAAAAATTTGAAATTAATTAATTAATTATGTTATATCATATGCAAGTCAAATATCTGCATGTGACCTTCGACCCTTTCGAAATCGCAATAAATGTGCATGAATGCCAACTACCAATAATTCGATAAAGTCCACATAATTTCAAAAAAACTTGAATTGATTTAAAACTTTTAATTCTACTTCGTAATTATTTTTTTAGGCAACAAAATACACGTACTTGTTTATGCAAAATCTAAATCTAGATTTATTAAATCTTTTGAATATATCAAATTATTTGGGTTTAAAAGGTCATACGCGATTTTCTATTTCAAACGATCCATGTTTTATGTTTTATTTCAATTTCATTAACACGGGCCATATGTTGGATATCTCATGATATTGTTTGAAATATAATATGTATTAATAAAGTTGAAATAAAAGATTAAACATCACTAAAAACAAAGATCTAGTCGGACAAAATGCGATAGCAGCATCAAAATATAACTTTTTTTAATTAATAAAAGTTATTACACTACATATTAATTTGGGAATTTCCACCAATATTACTCAGAACTGTAGCTTTCCGCTGCAGTTGTTAGGTTGATTACACAAAGATATGTAATGCGACTGATGATGAAAGGTCTGAACTGTACTGTGCAGACTCTGATAATGACTACAAGAACCAGCTATAAAACACCATTTATTCTCTATCCTCTTTTTTTTTTTTTTTTTTTTTTTTAGGGATAATTCCTCTAGATGATAATTAATCAAGTTTAGCCATATTAGAGTAGGGTAATTAGGAAGTGAACTCATCAGTAGATCCCAAAGTCAAATCCGACGTACAAAAATGATTCCCAGAAGTAATTGCTGGCCAATGAAGTTGAAGGAAGCAGCAGGGTGGCAGTTGAAGAAAAATAAATTGGGTTGCCCTTCTCAGAAACTGCATGCATTTAATGGATGGAGGAGGGGCAGTTGGGGTTGTGTTACTGCATGGGCCTACCCACGTGGCTTTTAATGTAGCGTTTTGCCTGTTTTTCTGTATAAATAGGGTTGAATTGTGGATTAGGTTTGCATGCATGTTATTGATTAGGGTTTGTTTGGGGAAGATGAGAGGATTTTCTGGTTGTTTTTTGGTGGTTTTGGTTTTGCAGAGTGTGGTTGTTCATGGCGATCGTGTTAATGATGAGAAGTTCTTGCACAGGCCTTTGATTGGTAAGCGTTTTCTTGGAGGAGGGTTGGGGCATGGGATTGGAGGTGGGCTAGGTGGTGGGGGTGGCTTGGGTGGAGGTGGAGGGCTTGGCGGTGGTGCTGGTCTTGGAGGTGGCGCGGGTGGTGGTCTAGGAGGTGGTGCTGGTGGGGGTCTAGGTGGGGGAGGGGGTTTGGGAGGTGGGGGTGGTGTTGGCGGGGGTGGAGGGTTAGGTCATGGAGGAGGTCTTGGAGTTGGCATTGGACATGGTGGTGGTCTAGGAGGTGGAGGCGGACTTGGTGGTGGAGGTGGAGCGGGTGGCGGTTTAGGAGGTGGAGCAGGTGGCGGGGGCGGTCTTGGTGGTGGAGCAGGCGGCGGTTTAGGAGGTGGAGCGGGTGGCGGGGGCGGTCTTGGTGGTGGAGCAGGTGGCGGGGGCGGTCTTGGTGGTGGAGCAGGTGGCGGTTTAGGAGGTGGAGCAGGTGGCGGGGGCGGTCTTGGTGGTGGAGCAGGTGGCGGTTTAGGAGGTGGAGCAGGTGGCGGGGGCGGTCTTGGTGGTGGAGCAGGTGGGGGTCTAGGAGGTGGAGCAGGTGGAGGCGGCGGACTTGGAGGTGGAGGGGGTCTAGGCGGTGGAGCTGGTGGTGGTGGAGGTGCTGGAGGAGGAGGAGGCTTGGGGGGTGGCGCAGGCGCTGGTGGAGGTTTTGGTGGCGGGGGAGGACTTGGAGGTGGGGGAGGAGGAGGCTTTGGTGGCGGAGGCGGTGGAGGCCTCGGAGGCGGCAGCGGCATTGGTGGTGGTGCAGGATTTGGAGGCGGCGGCGGCCGCTGATTCAGCCCCCACTGCCGTCTTGCACATTAAGTGCATATAATTAATATATGTTGTTAATTAGCAAATTACTTTCAATTATGATCGTGTTTTTTTTTTTTTTTTGTAATTTCAAATATATTAAAATTGCAAATTAAGCCTCTGTTGTTAGAAAATTAATGTATTCCTTTCAACTGTTTCTTGTTCTACTTAAAAGACCATGTTATCCTTAATACTGCAATTATGAAAGGAGTTTGCCGTGCGTGATTAAAGATACAATATTTGTTGATTTAATAATTGATGTGATAATATGATAATAATAATTTATATTAAAGATGCAAATATTATTATAATTATTAAATAATGTTTTCTAGTTTAATTTATATTTTGTAATATAATCATATATTCAAGTTATATGGTATATTGTAGAAGGTGTAGATTTTTAATTCAATGATTATTTTTTTGTATAATGAGTAGAAATTTATTGTAAATTTATGTTTTGTCTTTTCTTCAATTAAAATTAGTCTCGTTCACAAATTGATAAGCATGATATCCATGATTTATAGAAGGTTGAATCAAATTAAATTAAAAAAATAGCGATATCAGCAGATTAAAGAAAATAAATATTTGTACAGATCTCGTAAAATTTTCCAATTACATAGTCAAATTAAGGACAAAAATATTTTGCAAATTGGTAATTAAATGTAATAATATTAAAAAAATTGAAATTTGATAAAAACAAATACTTTGAAAGCTAAAGAAAAATAGTACGGTGCTTATACGTCAAAATATTTAGCAGATCTCAACAGAAAATCACAACAATAATCGAACGAAACATGAAAGAGATGGACGAACTTTTTGTTTAAAAATAAGAAAGAAAAATAGTTAAGAAAATTAAATATGTTTATGATAAATTGAAAGGAACAGATGAATACAAAAATTTAAAAATAAAATAAACCTAAAAATAATATTTTGAAGAGTGTAGGCTTTTGTAACTATTGAAATATGACACATATTATTATACGTGTCTTACTATTTATTTCTCAAAACAGAAAATGCAAAAGACTTCAAAAGAAGGGGAAAAAAAAAAGACATTAAAATATTTAGTAATAATCTTGATAAAGTATATAAAAAGAAGAGAGAGTAAAAAATGAGAAATGATTTTGAATTATGGTAAGATTTTTGAAAACTTAATTTTGTATTTGACAAAATCAAATTTTATTCATGTGATTGGGTGATCTTAAATAATTGATAACTTAATTATATGAAAATTGTTAATGATTTTTCATAATATAATGAAACTACAATGATTTCACATCCCTAATAAATTTATTTCTTATTTTAAATATATTATGAGTTAACAATTTTTTTTTAAAATTCGAATTTATTTATGTTGAACAATAGAAACTAAGCGAATTTCGAAGATTGTTGATATTAATCTTTTCAATTAAATTTTAATAATGTATCTTAAAAGAGTTCCACAAATATATATAATTTTACATTTATATGGTTGAAATTTAGGTCGAATTTTTTTTAAAAGGTCATTTTAATTATATATATATTTATATATTTTGTTTGATAAAATGAATCGAAAAAACTGAGTCATATATTTTTTAGATTTAATATATTTTTTGAATTTCATATTTCTGCAATTTGATTAATTCCTGTCTTATGACAAAAATGAGAAATTATTTTGAATTATGGTAAGATTGTTGAAAATTTAATTTCATATTTGACAAATCAGATTTTATCCACGTGATTGGGTGATTTTAAATAATTGATAGCTTAATTAAAGAAAAATTGTTACTGATCTTCTACAATATAATGAAACTACAATGATTTAGAGTCCCTAACAAATCTATGTCTTATTTTGAATATATTATGAGTTAACAAAAATTCCTTAAAATTCAAATTTATTTATGTTGAACAACAGAAATGAAGCCAACCCCGAAAATTATTTATATTGATCTCTTCAATTAAATTTTAATAATGTATCAGGAGTTCCATAAATATAAATAGTTTTACATTTATATGGTAGAAATTTAGGCGGAGAAAAATAAAATTTAAAAAAGTCAGTTTTCTTATATATATATATATATATATATATATATAGATATAGATTTGATTTGATAAAATGAATCGAAAATTGAATCATATATTAAATGTTGTAGTATATTAATATTGATATCATCTAATTTTGAAACACCTAAATTTGTGCAATAATTTAGATTTTGAAATCGAATCAAAATTTTTAGAATAAAAATATCTAATTTTAATTTAATAATAATATAGTTATTCTAAATTAAGTAATGACATCTAGGCGGGAAAACAAAATTGAAAAAAGTCATTTTGTTTATATATATATATGATAATACAACAATTAATTTATTAAAATAGTGTTTATTATTTAATTTAGTGTTTATAGTAATTATGATTTGTAATGTATATGATAATATAATAGTGAAATATTATTAATAGAAATATAATTATTAAATAATATTTATTATTTAATTTATTGTGTGAGTGATTGTTACACAGACGTAACAATTTAATAAATTATAAAACTAGCAATATAAGAATTTTTAAATAAAATAGTAGTATAACTTTTAAATTAATTTAATTTAAATAAAAATATCACAAGTTTAGTTTATATAAAAATATTTTAAATATGATAATATATCATAATTAATTTAAAAAATATTTTATATTTTAAAATTAATATTTACTTGTACGCAAAACTTATATGCATCGGGTGTACCGTGCAACCATATTTAAAGTATTACTTGTTTAATTAAAAATTATTATTTATTTAATTGAAAATTATTGTTGCTGATTTGTTACACATTAAAAAGGTAATAATACTTTTAAAATAAATAAGTAATATTATTTAGTTAAATAAGTAATATTATAGATTGGGTGTGTTGTGCATCTCATGTACACGAGACTCACTCATTCTTATATATATGTAATACAAATATCATCAGTATATAAAAGATATATATTGTATTATGTTGGAGCAAAATGGTTCTAATATATGAGTTGAAATTAAAACATAAACTCCAAAAAAATGAAATAAATATGGAATTTATAAACAGTTGTTTGTTAGAAAAAATTGTAAAATTAGTTCTATCATTATAGAGAAATTGTAATTGTAATCCCATTCAAATTGAAATTTGTAACTTAATTTCATAATAATTTTAATTTCGTTGACTGAGAATTAATATTGAAGAAAATTAAAAATTTTATCAAATTTCACTCGTGTGTCTCATGTGTTCCACTTGAAACTCATTTTTAGTAAAACTTATATGACGTGATGCTAAAATCGACACACAAAATGTTGAAGTATTTACTAATTAACTCTCAAAATTATAATATAACGTGTTGAAATATTTACTAATTCCAACCTAACGTTAGATAAGTTTAATCGAAAAAAAGATTTAGGCGAAATATGTGAGGGGATGAATAAAATATAGGCAAAATTCTTTATTTAGGAAGAAATTAAGATAAATCAATAAAGTTAAAATTATTATAAAATTTAATTACAAATTTTAACCTACACCAAATTGAAATTCAAATTTTCTATAGCTATTGGACTAGTTTTACAATTTATTCTAATTTTTTCTCTAGAATCAATTCAATATACAGAGAGAAGCCCTAACTGGAGCATTGTCTGTCCTTATATTGAGTTGGGCCTTATCTGTTCAGCCCAATTTCTTATTCGGTAGCGTAAGGCCCACAATGGGCCCACATGAAACTATAAGCCCAAGCCCAGTTAGAGACGAAGGATGACTACAACATTTTGCTACTCCAACAAGAAGCTACTTTGGCATTTGGCGTCAATTTTCACCCTCCAGCAGTACTCCATTCTCTGCATCAGTTTGAAGTTTTTGAAATTTTTGCACTACTTTTAGCGTAGATTTTTTATTAAGCTACTTTTTTTCCTTTTCTTTTTTTATCATTATATCTTTTTTTTTAATATTTAATATTGTAATTTTTTTATCTCAATTATCCAAATTGAAATTAAATCAAGTTTTTTAAAATCATATGATGTGTAATTTAAATAATAATAAAAATATAATTTAAATAAGTATATGAGATTTTAAATATTATATATAAATTTAAATAGAATTGTATAACATTACCCGACATTCAATTTTACATATATATTTTTTGAATATGATAGTTTAAGAATATAAGTAAAATAAATATTATCTCAAAATTTAATGCTAAATAAAATTACATATATAATTTTTTTAACAAATATTTAATAATAAAAATAAATATTAAAAATAAAGAAAATAAAGATTATTATGTAATATTATTTTTTAGTGGAGAAAGTAGTGCAAACTGTTGGAGAGAGTATGTAAATTTTATTCTAAAGTGGTGCATAATTTACACTAAAATAATGAACACTGCTGGAGATGGTCACATACTCATATTGTCTTTTATTTATATTTTTAAATTAAAAAAATTTAAAATTATTTTAACTTCATGTAGATTATATCAAATGTTAGCATGAAATTTTCATATATATATATATATATATAATAATTAAATTTAAATGTACTAAAAAATAGATATTATCACATCAAATATCGCATATGTAAAATACAATTATAGTTTATTACATCACATGTTGTCTTATTCATGACACAGTGACGACAATTTGGCATGTCCAACTAAACAATCCTCCTTAGCCACCCTTGTTGGGTTGGGTTGGATTGAATTGGGCTATAATATATATTCTATTTTGTTTTTATGTTCAATCATATTAGTGTGAGATTTGTGCTACGCACAAAAGATATTATTATTTTGAAAATTATATATATATATGTATACGCTGAAGATATTTTATTAATAATTTTAAAATAGATAAGCATCATGTGCTCGACTATGGCAAATCAACAATGTAAGCTTCGATCTCCAAAATTATCATACATTAAATAAAAGATTCGATTTAAAAATAATTTGTAAAATCGTAATAATTTGGTAGAAATTTGGTTCGATTATAACAAATCTGAAAATATTTATTCCACAATTTTCCGTCAACAATTTTACCTAACTAGGAAAAATAAAAATGACAACATTCATTTTACTATTATATGTTTAGTACATATATATATATATATAATATGTCATTGCATTTTTCTTTTTTTGTATCGATAACAAGTTAAATCAAGCTACTAATCATATTAATATCGCTTACTAAAAGTTTGTTTGGATTCGACTAGATAACATAGAAAACAACCCCAATGAACATACAAATTTTACAAAATATTAAACGATTATGTTGCACGAACTCAATCTTGATATATATATACACGCACGTTTATAATCACTCGATTGATGCCGTTCATGCTCGACTCAACTATTTAAACTCTAATATAATCTTTTTAACATATACATTAAATTAAATTAGAATTTATGCATGTCATTTTCCATGATATATATATATATATATATATATATATATATATATAAAGCATCAATTATTTGAATCCACAGAGTCATCATTATCAAATCATATCAAATCACTTTTTCCCTCCCCTGGGAAATTGGGCCCCACCTCTCTACATGACAAATACAAAAATCCACACAACCTTTCTGAAAAATAACTTTAAATCACTGTGCACCTCTCACTTTGTTGGGTATCACTGAATCACTGCCATAACTCATCCCTCAATTATATACAGACAATATCTTCCCACTATTTTTATTTAATATAATTTCGTAAACAACAATAATATATAACAATATTAAACGTACTTCGTAGATTCAACAATTTGTTCCTCAAACAAATGCAATCTATCTCGTTCTTCTCTCACGAGTGACTACATAGGCTTGAAGATCTTTAAATAAAGATCTTTTTTATCGTATATAAATCAAAGAACAACCCCCTCGATAAATGAAATAATTAGAAGTATACTATACACATACACGAACATGAAAAGAGAACAACATGATAAATATTGGCACCACCAATTTAAGTTTTCTTTAACAAGCTAGCAGCTCAAATATATAGTGAGAAACCCTAGAAATTTCTTGCTATACCTGGTAAAAACCCTTCGATAATTCTTCAAGATTCATCGATCATCATCATCATCATCATCATCATCATCAGTTGGACTCGGGGTTTGGGCCACTGGGGACTTCATGAGTGGCGGCGCGAAAGAGGTCTCGATTTGTCTTCGATGTTTTCTTGAAATTAGATGCAGATTTGCTCGGAGGGTTATCAAGAGTAGTTTCTGTTTGATCATTCATTGGAGTGGGAGAATTACGAGGACGATTTTTGTCTTCCGATGCGTAGGAAATCTCCGAAGAATTGAGGAAGACGAACAAGAACAAGACTAGAAGTAGAGCTTGAAATTTTGTGCTGGTTTTAGCCATGAAAGATTGAGCAAGAAAATCCACCCCCCAGTAGCCCACCAGGGATCACTATCCATTAACCAACTGGACCTCCAAATTTGGACAATCTTTTGGGAATACTAAGGTTGGAAAATGTTTAAAGGTGGGAAGAAAAGAAGATGGGATTGGGTGGGCTGATGGAGGAAAGAAGGGTTTGAATGCTTGCCCTAAGAATGGATATATATATATATATATATATATATATAAAATTTAATATTTGCATAATATTGGTAACCTAATTGTACATGAATGTCAAAGTTTCGGCCACATAGTTCACATACTTTATCGATTCTTTTTGTTGTTGTGATGTAATGCATCGATATGCTAGATCATATATTCACTATGTTTTCCGTGTATTAAATCTTGTGTTGAGAGCTGATAAAATTGACTCATTGTCATAAATTTAAGTATATTTTAAGGAGCTGAACTTAACAACTAACAGTCCGACAAAACTTCAGATCAACTTGCCCGAATTGTCACCTCTACTTGTGATAAAGATTAATGAGTCATCTTTAATTTGATTATGATAAGTTGGTCTACATCTTGTAATTTACTTATTTCCATTTTACTAAGCGACCAAGACAACCCAAAATAGAGTTGTCTTCCAATTTTTAAAAAAGGGGCTCACAAAGGGGGTTTTAGTGACTAGACCCGAGCGTCTATTTACTAAAAACACAAGTATTGATATTAAAAAAACGTCAATTTCAACTGATACATGAAAAAAAAAATCACAGATAACTATACTCCTTAACTTCAACATAAAATCTTGATTTCGAAATTAAACTTCCCGATCGTAAAATCAGATTAAACAAGGTGAATAACTTGTTACATAAATAATATAATTTTAATGAAATAATTCCATCCATTTAGGCTCTAATTAGCTACCCTATATATTTAATCCTATCATATAATAATTAAGTTTAATCATTTGACTTAAAAACATTGAAATGACATGCATTTTATAGCATGAAGGTCAAGTTTGTGAAAGTTATGAAAATAAAGTTGGGAAAAGATGGTGGCAGAAAGATAACACTTTTCCTTGTTGGACTTTTGCCTTTGCCATAAATCTGTGTTCTTTGACTTGGACTTTTCATTGCTAAATTACAAATTAATGATGTTTCATATCTATGTATTATTGCTTTCCTATCTCTCTCTCTCTCTCTCTCTCACACACACACACACACACACACATATATATATATATATGATCTTATATTATTGTTGTGCTAGGGTAAAAAAATCTCACAAACACACACTATAACAAAATTTATATACTAGAACTGAAAAATTATGGTAACTGATCACTATATAACAGCGAAATATAAACAGAATAGTGATGTAAAGACACATTTTATTTTTTATATCATTAATATCGATTCTATCATTATCCATGACAAAGTAACAACTGAATATTATAGACATACGTATTCATCTCTATTTTGGTAAAGAAATTTTGGTCTTTAATTCATATAAGAGACGAAAATTCAGCCATTAAATTTAGAGATGAAAAAACATGTTTAAGCTTTAAGTTTTAGTAACCAACATTTAAGTGATAACATATTTCATCTCAAATGTATTATTGCTTTCATTTTAAAATCGATATCATGTGATTAGAGATATATTTCCCGTCTTTAATTGATATATATATATATATATTTATATATATGAAATTAGAGAAAAGGCCATGCATGCAGAAAGCAAAAGCAAAACATAGCCATTTAGTGGGGTTAGGATTGTGAATTTTTTTAGCACTTGTCTCCTTGATTGAATACAGCTCCCCCCCACTTCATTGATTATAGCTTATTCCAAAAAAAAATTAAAAAATATAAAAATGCACACGTGTACCTGCATCGATTTCAGCAGCGGGAGGCGTTCATACGAAGCATGTATCTCCACCGTATGATGTTTTATGTATTAAAATGGATAATTCATTACTTTTGGTCATGTTTACAATAATTTTAAATTTTATGAATTTTTTATTTTTTATTTTCTCTATTAATTTTGTCAAAATTTAAAAATATATATTAAAATTATTAAAGTAGTACTCCTAATTTCATTTGTTCGAATGTAGCTCAACTATCACATCAACAATTTCGAGCAAGTTTTTAAAATTTTAGAAAAATCAAGAACACAATTAAAAGTAATAATTCTTATTAAAAATAAAAATTAGAGATTATTTATTAAAAGTATTATATATATATATATATCGCAAAAACACTTGTGAAACGGTTGCACGTATGACACGATGTAAGGTTTTACTTGGTTAGTTATAAAGTTTTACTTGTTTAACTATAAAATATTACTATTTTTTAAAGTGTATTTTAAAAAATAGTGATACCTTATAGTTAAACAAGTAATACTTTATAGTTACATAAATAATACCTTAAATCATATCACACGTACAACCGTTTCACAAAAAATCCAATCTATATAATATATATATATATACGCACGTGCATATATTAATGCGTGGTTAACTATAAATTATAGGGTCATTCTGCAGTAGAACTTAAGTATTAGTATAATTTCAATAATTTGGAAAAATATTAATTCTATCCAAAGATTAAATAAAATATTATTTTTAACTACTCCAATTTAAGTTTATGATTTAAATCTTATAGTTTAATACCTTCTAGATCTCTAACTTTACCAATATTTTCAAAAAATAATATTTAATTTTTAATTTTATTCAATTTATGTTCAAATTTTAACAAAAATAAAACTGAACCCAAAGATTTAAAAAAAAAATTATAAAAACTCGTAAAATTATTAGATACGATAAAATATAATTGGACCCAAGGTATATCGGACCGCAGCACATTTATGTGCAAATAATTGAAGCCGTATCCTTGTGTCGGGACCGAACCAAAGCACGTGATGGTGTTTCGTTCTCACATATAGCACCATATATATATATATATATATATATATATATATATATGTCTATCTTTGGGGATGAGAAGTTGATGTTCATATTACATGGACCCACAAACATATAAATGGAGACTTTCTTGCCCGCGCATGAAAATGGTTCACGACATGCTCCAATTATACGAACGCTCGTATTTTATCGTACGATGCATGAATTATAATTTATATTTAATTTATTAAAAATAATTATTTTGAATATATATATATATATATATATATATATATATATATATGTCTATCTTTGGGGATGAGAAGTTGATGTTCATATTACATGGACCCACAAACATATAAATGGAGACTTTCTTGCCCGCACATGAAAATGGTTCACGACATGCTCCAATTATACGAACGCTCGTATTTTATCGTACGATGCATGAATTATAATTTATATTTAATTTATTAAAAATAATTATTTTGAAATGTTAATTGAGTTTAAGTGTAGCTCATGATTATCAGTTAATAATGAAGCGCTAGTTAGTGTAGTTAGTTAGTTAGTTAGTTAGTTGGTTAGTTAGCTAGTTAGTTAGTTAGCTTGTAGTAGAAGTTCATGCCACTCTTTGATAAGTTGGTTAGCTGCATTTTTCAACTAACTACGGGGAAGGGGTGAATAAATTCAGCGGATTCATTTATCCACATAAGAAGAAAGTGAAGAGTGAAGAGCAAATCGAGAGAGAGAAGTGAAGTTCAGTTTCTGGGTTGTGAATCTTGAGTATTCATATCCAGTTAGATTCGTGAGAAGTGTTCATCATGATTGAGTGAAGTATTTACTCTTGTAATCTGCATTGTTTCTTGAGTAATAAGAAGTGATCTCTCGTTTTGCAGTGGACGTAGATCTAGAAATAGATCGAACCACTTAAGATTGATGTTGTGTTTTCTTTTAAGTCTACATTTTTTTATCTCATTTTTGATCGATTGCTTTTGCAAATTATTGCTCGAATCTGACATGAAAAAAAGATAAGATAATTTTTTATACAGAATAAAATATTATAATCTATCGATCACGATGATTAAGAATACTTATTCAGAACGTATACATGCATTACACTGCTAAAAGAACTGATGTTGCGATTATTGTTGTTTTATTATTCTAATTCAGTTCAAATTTATGTCGAATGTGTCAAAAATACATTGCCGGATCTTTAATTAGGAGAACGAATTTGATAATCGAAATAAATGAAGTAACCAAAATGATATTTATGTAGATATTTGTAACTTACCAGATGAGATGAGATGTTAGTTATGTTTTGTGAGGTTATCTTCGGAATTGTAGAGTGGATTATTTATAAGCATTCCTTATTTGGGCATTATAGTAATTTCACATGTGACCACCGTTCCTTAAGTCAGGCTATATTGATGGGCCTTATTATTGGCCCAAAACCCTTATGATTCAACAGGCCTTATTGATTAGCCCCAAACCCTCCTGGTATGATTCAACAGGCCTTATTGATCGGCCCAAAATATCTTGGCATTCAATTTCAAATCATGATCTCCACCATTAGTTTTGGGCCCTTCAATTTTGACATGGGCCCCACGATAGGTTAAATTCTATTTATTAAAATTTTAAAATATTATTATATAGAAAATAACATAATATTTAGAAAAAAAATAGTATATTTTTTATTGGAATGAATTTTAATTGGAATTATTTAGTTGATATTGGGTATTAAGTCAATATCTACGAAATTGGGCTTCTATAGAGAAGCCCAATTACTGAAAATATAGGTTGTACCATCGGGGTGGGCCCAATATTCGAAAATTGGCCCAAGAAAAATGTTGTCGTATGACACCGGCCCAAATTCTAGGCCTACAGATAGAAAAAGTGTCCAAACAGTAGTTCTTGAACAAGGCCGATTTTCAATTAGTACTTGTTATATATTTGTTTAATATTCCTCAATTATTATTTATTAATTATATATTCAATTGATTACTATTATTATTAACCATTATTGAAATTACGCTTAGTTTAATTTTAATATTTTTTTAAACAATTTCATATTTGGGCATATTTCATAAAACAAATATTTTAAACCTTTTTATTGAACTTGGCAAAAAAAAAAAAAAAAAAGAACAATTAATGAATATATTTGTCTTCATATTCAACCATTTAAATAAATGAACGTGAAACTACATGTATTATTATTATTATTATTATTATTATTATTATTTAAATGTTATTTAATTTGGAAAATTGTGATGAGAGAGAAACTAGGTGAAGTAGTTCTATGAGTTGGGTGAAAATGTTGGTGCAGTAGTTGGTGAAATTTCTTGCACACATAAATATTGAAGAACATACTTTCCGATAGAATAACTAGTATTTTACTCGTACGATAAAAAATATATTTTTTATAAATTGTAATACTAAAATTTAAAATGCAAAATTCATTGAGTATCGAACAGAAAAATAATTTAATTAAAATAAATATATATAAGAAGTAAAAAATTACATGCTTTGAAAATTGGGAAAATATAGAGGGAAAATAACTTGGAAATGTTTTTTGTATATATTGTTTTACTATACGACAAAAGTAGATTTTGCTGGATACATATGACGTCACAATCTTGAATATCTTGTAGAAAAGACTAATACCGCAATTTTCTCCTCTATATAGGTCGAAACTCAATGCCTTCAACAACGAGTCCAGACTTATCATAAGGGCTGTTGATCTCGGTTAGCCATGCCTCCACCTCCCCATTGTTGCCGCATCCACTGTAAAACTTCCCCAGTTCGATCTCCATCCATCCGTCCCCTCTCTTTTTCGCCATTTTTCCGGTCGCTCTGCTCTCAAAATGCTCGTTTTTTATTGGATTATTTTTTGATTGATCATTAAGAAATCTTATTACAGTTTGTGCTGATTTAAGACCATCCATCCTGTCTAGCCAGAACACTAAGTAAGCTGCATACATAGTGTTTTCTGAAAACATTTGAGTTTTTATCTTGCCTTGAATGTGAATCCATCCTATGGATCTTAGATTTGCCACTTCTGGAAATCTGAACATAAAAAAAAAATTAAAAAATTGAATAAAATATATATAATAATAAACATTAAATAAATATATATAATGAAATTTTACACATAATAGGAGCTCTTTCTTGTATGTACAACAAGTAAATAAAATTGAATGATCACTCTTATCTTAAATCTTAGCATTTAAATAAAGCGATAAGAAAAAATTAAATATAATTTTTCCGTCCATTTTAGTTTCTAAGAAAAAAACTATTTATAGAAAATGGTGCGTTAGTTTTTAATTAGTTGAATTTTATTTTTCTTCTTTCTTTGAGAATATTTTGTCAATTTTTTGAACTATAAATAATTTTTTTGTTTCTATTCTATTTTTTTATGTATAATATATTAAATTAAACTCTTTTTGCAATCTTTAATTCACACTCATATCTCATATATTAAAATGTGATATTAGATGCAAAACAGTTATTTTTTTGTTGATTATTTAAGATTAAATTTTAATATTTATTGCGTGTTGAGCTATTTGTATTGGATTTAGACTGCAAATAAACATTAACTAATAATTTCTTGTAAAAATTATTAAATTTTTTAATTTTTACACAGTTAATAAATTTATTATAGAAATAATCGTTTTATTTTGGGTTGGAAGAAATATATATTTTTACTAAAATTAATTTTTTAACATGTTTTTATCATTAAAATAATAAAATATTTTGATTATTCTTAAATATTAATTAACTCAAAATTATATTATAAATACATTTTATTTTACTTTTTAAATTTATTATAAATTATTTACAGAAGAAAAATGACTAGATGATAAAAGTGAAAAACCTGGATCTAGGATTTGGCGTATAATCCCAACAACCTTTCCAAGAAATTAAAAGCGCCCTCGCTCCAACCAAAAAACACTTTTTTCCTGTTCTTTTGTCGATAGAAAAACTCTACATAAAAGTTCAGAAAACGACATTATCAATATACACATACGTGTCAAATAACAATAAAAGAAAAACCTTATATTATATACACCAATCACCATAAAAGAATAGAGATATGGATAGATACAAGTAGGTAGCAAACAAAAGTAGTAAGTAGAGTTCATCACTCTTAGATGAATTGATGTAAAATAATGTTTACTTCAATCATGTCTCTATAACTTACCTAACTCAAGAGATTATCTTGACTCTTCAATTATTGAGGTCTAATTAATAACTACGTGCATCGTTATAGACACGTGTCATGAAATTATTGCTCGATCAAAGTAGATTCTTTTTTCTTTTTTAAAATGAACTAATACCGGATCAATTTATATTATAATACTCCTTTCATTTTGAAAAAATATATTTTTGGATAAAAAGAAAGAAAGAGCATTTTTACAAAAGTCAATATCTTATTTCATTAGTTAAAGTAAAAAATTGATTTTTTTATTCAACAAACAACTTTTATATAATTAAATAAGTTAAATCAACGAATAAAAAAAGACGTGTAAGTATTAAAAAAATTGATATTATATTCTTTGAAATCACTTATAAAGTTAGAACAATTAAGAGGGAGAAATTGTTATCACTTATGAACGGTCCCAAAATCAATTTTTCTTTTTTACTTTTCTTATGTTTTTACAATTTTGGCTTTTATCTTTTCAATTGCTTAAATTTGAAAATTTTGCTAGATAATTGTACGGGCACCACACATAACCAGATCAAATTAAGGGTTTTAATTTTTTTGGTGTCGTAAATGAGATGTACGTATTATCTTAATAACAACTTGACAACAAACACATGCCAAAATTGACATTGGAGACACATATTTATCAGAAAATCAAAACCCTCAAAGCGACGCCACTATATGTTGTACATGCGCAATTATCCAATAAAAATTTCAAAATTCAGCTAAAAAAATAATGAAATTCAAGCAATTAACAAGATAAAGAAAAAAATTAAAAAACTAAGAAAATAAAAAAAATTATTTTTAAAACTATCTATTAGTTAAAGCACTAGTTTTACAATTTCACCCGATTAAAATTTTATGGATAACTAATATATATTAAGCTCCTTACAACTACACAAAATTCTTTATATTCTTACCAAGTTGAATTTTTCATTTTTTTTTTATTAATGTACGTTACGTATATATAATGATAATATCGTGTTTTTAGGTAGTACGTAAAATATTGTCCTATGTTACTTATTACATATGTACTATACTATATAAGCATATAAATGAAATTCAAATTAATGTTTACCATTTTGCCTCCATTAATGAGAACATGAGAGCTGCATAGCCTCAAATAAAGGTCTTTCTTTGTGGCGTATTCGACCGGAGAAACTGCCGTCGAGATTATTTCTTGATAATCCGGCGGCAAAAATCTCTCCCAAACGATGTCGTTTTCTGTTGCGGATTTGAATTCTTTCGACACCATTGATGATCTTGAAGTATCCAAAGGTGAAGTAAATGACAGAATTTCTGATATGCATCCCTCCGGCAGCCGTGCAATGGAGTCCATTACCTCTCTCTCTCACCCTTTCTCTCTCTAGAAGTACTTGGAAGTCTTCAGGAGGCTGGACCATGTGTGTGTGTGTGTTTATATATATATATATATATATATATGTATATATATAAGAAGACATGTTTTGTTACCTTGTCATTGTATGAAGAAGGACAGTTGAACAACAAAGACATTTTGCCACGTTATTTGATTTTTCTAATTTTCTTGCAAAACTGAAACAGTCTACGTAGTTGTTTGATTTGGTATGGAACTTGTCGTGGCACTCCTACCTAATTCCCAGGAAATTTCGAGCCACACGAGATTCTTAGTTTTATTTTATGTTTTATCTCGAGTTCCAAATTCACTCTTACATGTTGTGTATATTGAATAACATTATCAATAAATATATGACGTATGTATAAAGTTGGAAGATGAAATGAATTATAAAATGGAATAAAGAACCCAATCGAGATTTCGATCGTTTCTTGTATCTAGTTTGGATTGTTTACAAAAACACCATAAAACCTAAGAAAACACACTGATTAACAATAGCATATGACTAAATTCCAGTATGTTAAAACGTTTCTGCTATACCATATTCTTTTAGACAGATACGTATCCACCCCACCAACATACATGTATCTGCTCTATAATTTCTCTGAAGAAAATGATGTTTGTTGTCAAAAAAAATTCTCCGACCATGTCGTTATATCTCGTGTTTTTTATAGGTTGGTCTTCGGCTTACTAGCTGTAATGCGCCTGGACACAGACCGCATGGTCACAAACTCCTCAGCAGCAGAAGGATGAATGCCGACCTGACAGTATGTCAACAAGATGTCAGCAACAACGGGATGGCCCGGATTTTTACCCTAATGTTTCCGTTAGACGGCAACTTTTAAGTTTGTGTTTGGGGTGATGGATTTGAAACGGAAGGATTTAAAATCTTTTCAAAACAAAAGTGATGAATGTTAAAATCCATAGCAATCGAAACAACAGAATCATATCATGCAAGAGTTGGCAACCAACATTTCGAAAGATGAGAATAAATAAAGTCGACGAAACTCACTGTGCTGTCGAATTGTGCTTTGGTTGCTCCACATTTCAGTGCAATTCCAATGCCCTGTAAAGACATCCAAATTTACCATAAATCAGCAAGTGGAGGCAGAAGATATCGAAGGAGCAGCAAACTGAACGAATACCTGCATGATCTCAGGTGCATCCGGCCCACACATGGACGCTCCAAGAACTTTGTCAGTCTCAGCATCAACAACAAGCTTCATTATCGTCTTCTCCTGTCGTCTGGAACAACAATATTACATATGAATGAATGCAGCCAACATAGAAAACAACAGCGTTAAACTAATTTTAATGATATCGAACATTGTCCTTTAGCAAGGCATATATCACATTTAAGTGTGTACAGAAAGCCTCCAACAAACATACCCAGAGATGGTGTTCTTCATTGGGTTAAATGTTGACGTAAAAACAAGAATATCACCGTTTGCATTCTCTATCGCCTTTTCCTCACTCAGACCAACTACAGACAGTGGTGGCATGCTGTCCATTAACAAAAAGTACAAGTTTCAACATCAGAGGCTTAAGAACTCTAAAGAACAGAGAAAAAATAGCGAAAAGCAAGTGCGAAGTGCCAAAGATAAGTTATCAAATACAATGTAGCCACAGAGCAGAATCGTATCATAAAACGAAAAGAACAAAAAAATCCAGAACATGCAACTAAATCCAACATATTCCAGGATGGAAAATGATAATATAGCAATATAAAAAGTTAGTTAAGAAAAGATGGTGGTACCAGAACACAGCACAAGGAATATTGTCATAATCAGGTGGAGTAGGCTGTCCACCAAACACCGTTTTCTGCAACAACGTAAAAGAAAAGTAGAAAAACACATCTATCAATGACGAGAATTTGAACTAAGTAACAATTGTATAATCTCAATTTATTTAAAAAGAAGATCGGAATTAGACAGGACATACTGCAAAACAGGTTCCTTCAATCAAGGCAACAGGTGTAAGATTCATTCGGTTTGTAACATCACCTACGGCCCATATGCTGGGTATGTTGGTGCGAGAGTAGTCATCAACCTGGGATTTTAGGATAAATGAAATATAAATTACCATACAAAATAACAAAAAATCACAAGTTCTCACCAATATACATGAGTCGATATTTTTCAGCAGCTCGTCATAGCCTCTGATCATGAAATCTTACAATAATAACAAGGGAAACAAATTACAAATTTGCAACTAACCTTCACCGCTCCAGTTTTACTGTCAAGCTCAACTCCTACAGATTCCAGATTTAACCTTTTCGTGTTGGGGGCTCTGCCTGTAACCAATGAGAAGAGAATCATCCTCGGCCTCTCACAAAGGGAACATATTTTGACCAAATTGGGAAAAAAATTTGCTTGCTATGTCCAAGAAGATAAGCACATTCATTCTCGACGCATTGTAAAAAGAATGCTGCCAAGGATTACATGTCTGCAATAATAAGTAGACCTATAACTACAGTGCCAAGGAATCTGCATATTAAGTAAAAAGTTCCAAAATTCTCTTCCACAATTATTGGGCAAAGTATCTCATGCCAGTAACAAATATAAAATTTTCATCTTCCAAGGTTCCAATAAGTTCCATAATTTTATCCACTGTAAAAGCAAGTCGAAGAAAGCCAGTTGATGCCGTAATGGAGTAGCAGGTTGAATAGAGAAAGACATAAATTGATTCAAAGTATTCTGTTTATTATCTAATTTCGTTGGAATTTAACCAAGATCACAGGGTCCTATACTGAAGTTGGGATCACTTTCTTGGACTTGAAAGCAGTTGTAAATTACACTGAAACAAAGACAAAAGGCAATTTAGGTGCAGGGCACATTTCTGCATTAGTTTAAGAAAACCTAGACTATGTGCTAGGCATCATCTAGACATTATACCACCACAATTTGAGTATATTATTTGGCAATGCATGAACTTACCAGTGGCAAAGAGGACAACATCTGCCATGATTTCTTCCCCATGGTCAGTGCGAACTTTTATACCACCTTCTGTTTTAACCAACTGCATCATCAATCGTCTCAAATATAGAAACAAATGGACATGCCATTACCAATAAAAGTAATACAACGAATCAAAAGATCAAGCATAAAAAGAGACAGGTCACACTACATTCCCTGTGTTTGTGTCTTATTTTTTAAACTCTGGTCTTCTTTTTTTCCATTTTTTTTTTTTTTTTTTTTTTTTGGTGAAATCTCATGAAATAAGAAATTGAATTTATGCAAATACAGCACCTCAGTTAATGTTGTACAAGGATGAATGAATACGCCCCTGCCTTCCAGATTTCTTGAAACCACCGCTCGCATTTCATCGTCAAAACCTCTGTAAGATTTGAAGCAAGAATGGCATAAGACATGCTATACTAAACACAACACCAACAAACATTTATGACCACAAAGGAATGTGACTTGGTATTTTTGTTTTATTTACAAGATTAGTTTCTCTTCTCTAAATGTTTCTGCTAGGTTTCATAGTAAATTTAGTGCATTTGATAGAAATGTTAAGTTGTCCCATGGATTTTCCACCAACATAAACCACAATCCAAGAAGAACATTATACTGGAACTAATCCAAGCCATTTACCGCTCAATAGAACAATTTCACATATAAGTTGATTTGGTTATAATTTTTATGTTATCCAAGGATCTGAGGGACTTAACAAGATACTATGAAGGAATACAAAATCAATGATGTTAGAACTTACATAACTTTCAAATACACAACGAAAAATCACATAGATAGAAAAAGCATATTATTGAAACTAAAACAAGAACTCTTACAAGAAAATAATAATAAATAAATAAATTTATCAAATAAGACATAAAGATAAAACAAAATAACCAAACTCGAGATCCAAGTTAAAGTTCCATTTGACTCCAAAATATTACTAATTCCACTCTATGGTGTTGCATCCGATATGCAAGATAGTTTTAACAATCTGTCAACATAAATGTAAAGGGCGATAAGACAATACAAATACAGAAGCTTGCAACAAAGATTGGGGCCTAATTTGTGAAACACATTGCACACGAACAAATCTTTGTTAGTATGTAAAACGCATGTTTCTGTCAAGTGCGAATGATTACAATCGGTGAGCTTCATTCCAACAATAGATATCTAGAAAAATAAAAAATGATGAAGACAACATCATTTTCACCTTAAAGGAAGTTCTTTTCTGAAACACAAATCCACTGCTGCACCCATTCCTCTCCATATTGAAGCAAACTCAACAGCAATATACCTTCATTGAAAGAAATAACAGTTGCTTAAGTATCTAAGTTCGCTAAAAGGGATAAGTTCAAACAAGGAGGAAAGAGACAGTTACCCTCCACCAAGTATGACAGCTCGCTTAGGTAACTCTTCCAAGCTTAACGCCTCATCTGAAGTTATGGCTAATTCCTGAAAAGACCCTAAATTCAGATACACATCATTGAAGATAAGTAGAATGGAAAATTACTATAACGGACAAAGAGGATAAACAAGGAAAGATTTGGATAGATATGCAAAAATCTGAAATTTGGCACATCATGCAAGTGACCAAATACAGTAACCTATTTTTCGAACCCAAATTCAAGTAGTAATAACAAAAAAGGAACTTGTACTAGTCTTCAAATTTTGGAGGGCGCGTTGAGGCCTTAAGATCTACTCCATGAACATGAATTATGGTTAAAAGATGTGTATGCAATAAATCTATTGGACAAAAAATCCACAGACCTGGCCTGGAATACTTGGACGATGAGCACGACCTCCAGTCGCAATTAGGATGTGTTTCGTAGAATAGCTTATTTTTGTTCCATCCAATTGAATCACTTCAACTTCATTAGGACCAATAACTCTTCCCTCCCCTTGAAATAGCTTAACTCCAGCATTTGCAAGTAAACGCTTGTAGATTCCATTTAATCTAACTATTTCTTCTGTCTGCAAATTATGAACAGAAAATTCAAGAAAGAAACATATAATAAAACAAGAGACCTAAGAATATAATACTGAAAAATAACTAATCCTGGTACTCTCATGTAGCAGTTCTGACTGTTTGATAAAATCTGAATGCTGCAAGGAGTATTGATCTATCATAAAGAAGTAAAAACAGATTTGTCTATGTCAAAATTCAAGTCAGAGAAAATTGCCATTTATTCAAAACCAAGCTAAACTGTATTTTATATTCAAACTCTGTTGCATGTCTATTCTTGAAGGTGCCCAATGAGTATCCACATAGCTTGTAACCAATACCGACACAAAGACCTATAGGAGTCAATTAATAATATCCAATACATTCCACATACCTTCTTATGTAAAAGTTTTTTCCAACTGAAATCAGTTTGCCCATTCAGCTCCCAGCCATAGTTCCTTGCATCCTGCAAATCCAAAAGTATTGATTGATAAGATCATAAAATCAAATTTGAATGAAATTCTTGAATTTATTTACACAAGGATAATTTCTTGAACCAAAACTTGAACATTTGATACAGGATTTCAAGAATTAGATTCACGAATCTAATTCCCAGATTGAAGAAGACTTATTAATACTGAAATTCTTGGGGATGGATGCTAGAAGCAGACACAGAAGATTTAAAAATTTTACTTTTTTGTTGAAGAATATAATTTCTTGATCATAAGAGTGCAAACAGTAGCAGCTTTTTTAATATACCACTAATATTATAATTGAACCAGAAAAGTAGAAGTGAAGAAAAGGCTCAAACATAAGGCAATACTGAAGCAAGCAACGAATAAATAAGAAATAGATAATTCTTAGTTTATAAGAGAGTCTTAAAGCTTACCAAAGTCCTCAACTAGCACAAACAGATGTAAAACTGATTTCCAGGATACCATAAACGACAGGTCATACCATTCAGCTTCATTGAAAACGTTTCAAAATTTCCAGACTCCAAAGTAACTATTTATTTATTTATTTGACTCAATTATTGAAATTATGTTTCTTTCAATTATAAAAGACAAGCAACTTATAAAAAGTTAAAGAATTGGATAGACACCACTCATTTAAAGACAACTCAATGACCAGAAAATATTAACAAAATAAAATTTAACGCTAAGAGACGACTCTTCTCAGAGCACAAGGTTACTGTGGCCCATTCATATTATTCAATCAGAATCTCACCTCCAGCTCAGTCCCAAAAGAAGCACCATAGACCAAAATCTTTTTAGGAACACAACCACGAATAACACACCTGAGATATGGAAAACATTAGTTCTTTGACTTCATTTTCAATATGATTGTTCAATTGTGCTGCTTAATGTACATCAACACATGACAAACTAATTACATAAACTGACTTTAATTTAGAACAACAAATCAATTCATGCTTGACTACTGACCCCTTGTCACGAACCGCTCAATAATGAACAACAGAAAACTCAAATGTGCTTCGATAAATAATCTTCTTACATTTATGGATATCGTAATAACAATATAATATCAATAACTTTTATCCGATAGGTCTTGGTTCGATTCTCTCAGCAACCATCGTGTTATGCTGCAATAGCATTTTAATTGTGCACCCATGATTCCAAGGATGATTTTTCTAGTGCCGAAAGCTTAGTATTTTAACTAACTTATAGATTAATCATAAAATCAAAAGCTTGTCCCAAGTGTTCTAAATGTAACTGATACCTTAAAACATCCCAACTCAACAGAAACTCCCCGTGAGAATTACTGTCAAAGTATAGAAGAACTATCATGGCAGGCAAGCATTCCACAACTGATACTATAATACTAGCTCCCCTATGATTTAAGTTTCAATATGAAATGTTGTCAAGATTATAACAAGAACTCCACTTCATTCAGCAGATATAGAACCAGGAAATTTTCAACATTGTAGGCATAGGCATCATCTCTTGAAAATTTTGGAAAAAGCTCCAATGTGAAATAAAGTCTTTCTTATGTGCGATGTTCTAGATAAAATCCCAGGAAATTGATGAAATCCATCCAGTATTCACAGGACCGGATAATCATATTTGATAAGAATCAATAAAAAATGTGTGTTCTCAGTGGCTTTGGTTGACACAAGGGAAGTTGGAGTTTAGGAAATGCAGGGAACCAAGTGGAAACAGTTATTAAACCTTCAACTGTAGCACATGTCCAGAAAACAATGCACAATGTGAAGAAGAAAAAACAGCACATATAAATCCAGTGAATCGTTTCACTTACGTTCCACCAACTCCTCCAATAACTTCAGAGCTAACCGGATGAAATGGAAGTTCACAGATCCCAACCTGGCATCACATTAAAAAACTTCTTATGCAACATATTACTTACAATAACATTACATTATCAAGAAGACCTGACTGCTAAATAAAAGTGAACAATGCATAAGACATTTACAGGGGAACCGTAATAAATAACATACACCTACATGACCTAAAACAAGGAAAAAGGATAACTGCAAATATTACATTAGAACAGCCACTTGTAGTGCTTGGTCAACAATTTTCTTAGTTATCTAGACATGCATGGGACCATATTTTCTACATTTCAATGTAGTACCATATCAGGGCTTCCAAGAAACCTAAATAATTTCTCTGATAATGACAAACAGAGTTACAGCTTCAATATAATGTTAATAATCTGCATCAAGATAGTATATGCCTCAGGAGGCAAGAAAAGATATATTTCTAGCAAAGTAACAACTCCAGCATTGGTATTCATTAGGTCATTTATATAGTTCCACCTGACATATGGGCATGAACTGATGAGCAGGAAATAGAACTGCCAAGAAACTATGTTTATACTTAAACTAAGGATAGCATTTTCAGTATTTGTACCTTCGCTCCATATTGTGCAGAAATCCGTGAGGCCCGAACTCCACCACTTCCTGCCCCAATTACAAACAAATCAAAGTCATACCGATTCTCCTCTTCATATGGTTTGTCCAGCTCCCCATCAATAAGCATCTTCCTCGCCATTTTGAGAATACTATATGCAAAAAGCCCACAAACAAGAAAGGGTAAAAAAATCATCAATGCAGTATCGAACTAAGTACTATATGACACAGTCTTTTAGCAGCCTATAAAGTGAGAGAAACATAAACGATGCCAAGATCAAAAGCAAATTAGAATCAACATAGAAGCTCTTCGTTTTAGCTAAAAATGACGACTTTTGACTTCTGAGACAAATCCAAACCCCTAAAGTTCAAATGCCGAGGAAAAAAACAACTCAGTCCTTCATGAAAGAACAAAAAAAGAAAATGCAGATAATGGATTACTTCAATTAACTATCTAGCTTTATTTCCTCTTTTATTCATTGAAAGAAAACCCATTTTCTGAACCCCAACAAGTGAAAGAAGATCACAGCGTCTTGCACAAATGTACAAGAAACAAGGCTAAAATGGGTCACTTTACTTAAATCTCTTTCTTTTTCTCTCTCTTTCTGTTCTTGACCCCTTCTTCTTTTTCTCCTTCTTTTACGTCTTCTTTTTTCTTTTCTGGGACAAATTTTTAGGACAAAATGAAGAAAAGAATCAGATACTACTGGTTAAAGCAGAATACCAGCACGGAAAAGAAACTTTATGAAGTGAAAGTTTGGAACTTGATTTGCCACCTCTTCTAGAGCTGTTTGTTTGTAGGGTCTTGAATTGAATGCATATGGTTGATGAGACAAAATGTGTTTGTGAGCGTTGTGTGTGCAAGTTTACTGTTGGCTACTGACACTGGAAATTTACCAGTGCGAGGAGGGGGAAGAAGTAGTTTTTTTTTTTTTTTTTTGAGGGAGGAAGATGTAATTGAACGATCTAATAATAATAATAATAATAATCTTAAAAAAACAAAAGAGCACCACCACCGACCATATGATCTTTGCTTAAGCAGCAAATATAGTGACCCAATAAATAATTTCTTTACATGATTATATTTTAAGAAATATATTTAAGTTGAAATCACATCAATTCAAAATGCTATATTCACAAAATAAAATATGTTTTTTATTCCTAAATTTATTATTTTCATATATTTTTGGATCTTTTAACTAAAATATCACCGATTAAAAACAAACAACTTTATTATTTTAATCCTCCTCAACTCACCCTCACAGAGCAAATGATCCATCTCAGTATCATTTATTTTCAAATCATTTATGCCTCTCATCTCTGTCCTATTTGTGATCAATCTCTAAGTCTTATTTGTGATCATGTTGTAATGCATGATATTGTTAATCCAACAGAAGATAGATTTTTATTTATAGGATCTATCGAATTCTTAATCAGCAAAATAAGATTCGAGCGTATCCGCACTTTAATAGTCTAATTGTATCGTCTCATCAAATAATTACACCCCAAAAACCCGATCTCAAAAAAGGAAATTCTAGCATAGGTAGAGCAAGCCAAAAGGATTTGTTGCACAACAAATTAACCTTATTTTCCAAAATGCATAATTTTCTGCACAAACTTAAACTAGGAAACACCTTTACACAAGGGGAAGAATGAATTGAATTACACAGAAACAACACAAAAAAAATCCCTGCTAATAACAGGAGGCATCATCAGCATTCACATTTAGACTCCCATCATTGCCTTCTATAAGAGAACACTCTCTCCCCCTCAAATCATCCCTCTTAAGAATCTACGGAACGCAACAGAATCTTCTCATGATCTACACTTGGTAAAAGCAAGCTCGAGAATGTTAACACGAGCAGTGGAATACAGCGTTCCCACAGCACCTTGCTTTGTTTGCTATCTTCTTGACTCCAGATTCGTTATGAGAAGAATTTGGAGTGTGAGACGATATGTTCGTCCTGTCCATTATGTTGATTGTGGGAGCCTCGAGGATAGTTCTAGATATGGACGGTGATAGAGCCCACTGCATTGCCCATATAGCAAGCGGCCTCATGTATATGAGTGAACGGAAATGCCCATCGATCGTCCAGCCTTCTGGTGTTTGAAACGCATACCTACACGAGCAGATAATAAGACTTCAACTATAGGAAAACAATGAAGAGATTGAGCAACTGAAATAAATCTTTGATCAAATTAGGTTGTCCTCTAACCTTTCGTTTAACTGGTCCCTGTATTTTTAGTTTTGTTCAAATTACCTCATAATGAGTAAAGAAGTGAACAAAGATAGATGATGGAAATATTATCTACAGTAATATGAAACTTACCCGAATCCCTCTTCGGACCAGCCCGCAATGAATATCCCTTCGGCAGTGGCGAAAGCCTGCTCTTTCATCCCAGCATGTATCATCGTAGCGGCTGCTGCATATGTTACTCCTGTCCATACCTCACGGGACTGCATGCACGTTTCATCCACTTTCCCGTTCGGGTGCATCCCGTTCACTGCACCCATCTTGCCCCCTCGAACCTTCATCACATTGAAATCGTAGATTTTCTGGAGCACACTTTTAATCTTATACTCATCAAAAAGATTGGGCAGTCCAGAAGCTGCTGCATACCACTGGCCCGCAAGTTGATCGGCTTGGATTGATTTACTGTTACTACTCGACCCACTATCATAGTTAAAATAGGACCCATTCCATAGTTTTTCTTCGAATGCGGCCTTGGCTTTTATAAATTTATTTCTGCATTTCTCTGCGAAGGCCTCGTCACCTAGCTGGATCGCCATGGCCTCACCAGCTTGAAGCGCTGCAAGCCACAATGAGCCACAGTACGCGCTCACACCGTGAACGGTCCAAGCGTCATACGTTTGATCGGGGAACCCGTCGTTCTCGATGAGGCCATCGTTGTCCCGGTCAAACTGTTCCATGTACTCAATTGCGGAACGAACTGCGGGCCACACGTCGGCTCCAAATGAAAAGTCGCCGGTTGCAGCAAAGTCTCTGTAAACTTGAAGGACGAATTTAGGGTTCAGGTCCTTCCATTTGCTCGTATCGTGTATGTTGTATGCATTCATCTCGTGCCACGGGTCGTGGGTCCCAAGATCGTGTGGAACAGCTCCTTTGACCTTGCGGATACCCCAATTGCCCTCGGCTAGAAACTTCACTTTTCGTCTGTCCTCGAAGAGGACGGCGTTCGCGAATTCACGCTGGATGCTGAGCTCAATTTTTGGGAAGAGCTCAAGGAGGGCGAAAGATGCGTAGAAATGGACATCATATGTGCACCACATGATGTATTCGACGCCTTCTAGATACAGAAACCTGCCTACATCATCGTTGTCATTCATGGGAACCAACTTTCTAGTGGAAGTCCTCCTGCAACTGCTCAACTCTTCTTCATCTGAGTATCTCTTCGATGCCACATCTCCAACTCCATTCAGATCAATATCCTCGGAAGAATCTGAACCATTTACTGCAGTCTCATTAACAATCCCAGCTGATCTATGAACTATTCTTGCTTCAGTTTTTTTGGCCCTTCTTTTGTCTGCGATTATTGACTGAATACCATTTGAGTTCGAGTCCTCAACTGGTAAGCCCGAGTCTGTACAGAAAATACCAAAAACAGCACCCTAAGAATCAAAAGGTTCAACCCAGAAACAAAAAAAAAAAAAGAATAAAAAGAAGTTGAGGATGCTGGCTATGATACAAGTGATTATGTTTAATCAGTGGAAGCAGCCTCGATTATTTTATGAACTATTCAAAATTTCAAACAACAGAATGTTAGGGTTAATTGAGCAGTAAAATCATAAAAGCAACTAAATTCAGTGTATTCTCCAATGACCGTTAGTAGAAGTCAGTTCACCGGGTAGGAAATGCACAACATTTAAAGAAATAGATATCACTTAGTCCATATATTCTTTTACTTTTGTTCCTATCCTCTAACTTAACAAGAAAGGGAAGTATATGATTTCTGGAGACATTTCACATAAACCGAACTATTATAACCAATAAACAAATCCAGCTTTCAATTTAACAGTGCACGATTCCTGGAGACATTTTTGCTTAACTTGAACTCTTAAACCAATTAACTCCTCCAGCTGCAGCCACTCGATTCAACTTCTAGAATTTAGACGATTTGCTCTTTGAGCCAAAATTACACTTCTCTTATTTCTAAATATTTCACAGTTTCTCTTAAAGGTCACTCAATACTTAACGAGTTTTAAACTAGTTCTAGTTTCGCCTCATGCATCTCTAAGTTACAGTTTCATGGCAAAAAATTACAGACTGCAAAAGGAATGCAGAAATTTTCCCGGCAACATGAAAAAGCAATGGAAATAAAAGGTGTTTGGACCAAAATCTCAGAAAATTAGCTCAACTACAACTGGTGTGAAACTGATAAGTGGAATGCAGATAGTCATTGAAACAAGAGAAAAGAAATAGGCAGTTCAAAATGAATTAGTACCAATCCAAACTGTTCCACCAGCAACTAGAAAATAGAGCTCATTGAACAGGGTAAATTTGTACCTGCAAAGCAATGTACAGCATTCAGGATCATTGTAAGAAAGCAAAAAAAACTGAGACAACAAATGCAGTTCAGCCATTGCATACCATTCAGGAAGTTGCTCGTCTTTAAGTATAGGATTCTGCCATTTCTCGATCTCTTCTTCCCACAACATATAATCTGATACATATCCAAACAATAAAAAGAATTCAAATACAACCGACCAAATACTAGTCAACCAGACAGTTTAGCCAAAAATCACTCACTTGTGAGGGAATCATGCACCAAGTCCTTAGCTGCCATTTCGGAAGTACCATAGTATTTGGTATACCTCCTGGGCCCCCAATAGAAGAAAGAACACGTAAGAATATATAAAACATGATTGGATTCTTAAAACTGATATATTTAATCGCACTAAGTCAAAAAAATTAAAGATAAAGAGGAAACAAAAAGGAATAACTGAAAAATCATTCAGAAATGAAAAAGGTGGTATGGAGTAATATTATGAAAGGTTTCCACAGAGAGAGAGAGAGAGAGAGAGAGATAAGTGGATCTGCTGTCCTTCTGCAGCATCATTTACTTGATCTATTACACTATTATTTCACTGTTTTCTTTTGAATATGCCACACAGGGAAGAGGATGTGATGATGGCTTCAGCGTAAATACTAAACAGATTATCATATAGACTGCACAACAGAACTCTTTGAGGAAACAAGGCGCACAACAGCAGTGACACTATATAAACTGCAGACAAAGAAGATACAAGCCAAAACATGTAGCAGATAAGTATCACAAATGATGTGAATGAATTACCTATGATAGGACTTCCCCTTGCAAAACTTAACTTTGGGAGATGACCAAGCAACAGAAAATGCAATTGTGCACTTTCCATTAGGTTCAACCCATGTAGAAGCAGAAACTGCAGCACAGTTTGTGTCTCCAGGTGATGACGGCATGCTGGGTCCCTTGGTGAAGTTCTCTCGATCAAAGTGTCCATCCTGCAAAATCAGACAAGTTAACAATACCAGAGAGAGAGAGAGAGAGAGTGAGTGAGTTGAATTATAGTGCATGTTGGGTATGCAGAAAAGCATATAAAAATAGAAGCAGCATTTGACGGATCAATATAGGTACTAGTTGTCACCTGCACCATTTTACCCCACATATCTTTTGCAGTAACGCAGCTTCCTTCATTTAGGCCAAAAGTGGGCAGAACTGACACGCTCACATTCTGAGTTTCACATGCAGCAATTGCATAAGTCACAGGCGGGTTATCCTTTGCTGTCCTGCAAGTGGAAAATATCATTAGAATAACAAAAGTATTAGTCATATCAAGTAATCAAATACATATGTCCTTTATACATAAATTTACATCATAATACTCGCCATAAGAAATATGTTTCTACATTCAATTAAAACAGTGCTGTTATGTCAAATATAGAGGAAAACAATAGAGTAATGGATTGGGAAGAAAACACTAAAAAGAACTAGATGAAACCACCTTGTGCACAGCATTCTTCGGGAACTCTTTGTTAGTTAGCATGCTTCGCGTGTTTAACAACAGGCAGAAAATGGAAAGACGATAAACCCCTCAACAGAGAACTTATAGGATGTTCGGGTAAGAATTTTGTTGACCATATCAATAAGAACCCACCACTGATGCCTATCACATTAACAAAATATATAATACTCTGTATCTCAGAAAACATATGGAGTATAACCTAGCACTCCGATAAAGCATTTAAGAGACATTATTACTTGTGCTTCAAAGTTCCAAAGGCTTCTCTTAAAGTGAATTTATTTATCTAAATCCAGTAATATTTAATTAATAAAAATGTAATACAAAGGGACACACAGCACCTTGTGTCCCCTAAGTGAGGAATCAATTTAGTTCAATCAGCCAAAAGATCATACGAGACAAATATACTATAGCTACAACTCCTAAACTTATCAAGCTACTTACCTTCCATCCTGCTTCTTTTTCGTATAAAAGACTCCTATAATTCACAATTAACTTGTTAAGTTTCCAAACAGTAAGTTGACCTCTTCAAGATTGAGATCCATTTTCTATTTTTATTTTTTGGGGCCGACGAAAAGAATAGTATCTATGACTCAATTTTGAATTTTCCTACTTAAAACACTCTGACAACTAAAAAGAAAATATGCAAACCAACCATAATATTTAACTACAGAGTATGATAACTTGCTTGTGATGTAGCAGCACGCCTGATACTCCATCTTCGCCTCTGAAAAGAAAAAAAATCAAAAGAGAAATGGGAAAAAACATTAATACCAAATACAACCAAATTATAAGAGTGATGAAACAATACTTTGTGAGGTATACTCACATAAATGGCTCATTGACATGATCTCCTGTTAGATGTGAGCTACCTCCAATAGAATTCTGCATTTAAGAAGATAAAGAATGCTGAATGAGTACTTGCACACAGTTGCTTTAATACTTCCAACTCACTACAACTATCAGAAGAAGAAAAAACTCACCTCCCAGGTGAAAAGAAGGCTGACCTTTGCCCTTTCTTTTCCTGTATTCACCAACTACACAAAATAAACAATCTTAGATAAGCAAAAGACAAATCCATATTCCTCAACCATGAGGAGGGAGTTCAACTGTACAGCAACTGACCACAATTTCATCTGTTCGATATAGAAGAATAAATTCACATATATCAAAAAGCACATAATCATTTTCAAATCCATCTTAATAATTACCATAAAATGGTCAAATCCATCTTAATAATTACCATAAAATGGGAAACAGACAAGTGTAAAACAATGTCATTGCTTATTGCATGCATTAAGTCCAAATAAAGGCAGATTGTCATTTCCATCTATCACAAAAAAGTTCTACTTATCTCATAAAAACTGCATGTTTTACAGCTTTGGAGGACTTTTTTCCTCAGTATTAGCATACACCACCAAGTCTATATCCTTAAACAGCTAAACATGCAGCCCCCTCACTAGTCATCGAGTTGTGTGGAACCAAAACCATACAAGCACACTTCGCTTTCATACATGTTTTAACATGACTTTCTTGAATCAATATACATTGATTATTATGCATTTTTATCAGTAAACAAGTATAAAATGGAATTTGAAAGTCAAAAGTGTACTTTTGTTGAAGCAAACAAATCAACTTGTGCATGTACCAGAAAATAACGTATGAATTTCTGGATTGTACAGGAAAGGCGTGAAGGTCAAGGAACTTGGAGCATGGCTGAAGGAGAAAAAAAGTCCTTCAATAAATAAAATTCCTCCGTAATCAACTTTTCTGGCTAAATACTTAGAAAAATTTGCATACCCATATTAAGAGATGGAATAAGATCTTTTTCTGTAAAATGATAGCATTGATTCATTCACTTTAATGAATAGTCAGAAGCACAAAGGAAAAAGTTAACACTCAACACTTGTCAAAATTTACTTACAGTGTAAACAAACACAGCTGTAGGAAGGCTGCTCTCCCGATAATTATGTGGTATAAATGGCGATATCTGTCGACAAGAAATTTTTAATTCTGGGTCTGGTTCACCTGTAGATACAAAATAATGTTTAACGGGTACAGTCCATTTGGCACACCTATCACAAAGAAATAGCTAAGAATGTTACCATCATATACCGTCCACGCCCTAGGAAATAGAGCATGATACGTCGAATGCTGACCATTTAAATTCCATCCCCATGATGAAATACCTTGATCACTTGGCTTCCTGTTAGAAAAATACACAAATTTAGACATAACAATGTCAAATTGACACATTTTGTGAACATTTCAATAAAATTTTACTCCAAAAAAAGACAATTAAGTAGTTAAACTTCCACCATCCCATACTGTGTGAACTAGGCTTCTGTTTCCAAGTCATAAATGTGAAGTCTGAAAGAGAGAGAGAGAGAGAGAGAGAGAGAGAGAAAGAGAGAGATCTCAAGAATGGTAGAGTACACTACTGCAGTCTAATAGGGAGTCCCAGGAAATGGCATTCATTGGCCTATTAGCTGCAGATATAATATATCATAGACCACCAAAGCATCATAACCCAAAAAAAGGATGATTCAGACCATGTTGAATTTTCCATAAGTTAATGATACAAGAAAAGTACGAGCTAGAGGTAAACTGTTAAACTCTTACCCTACACAATCATGCTGGCCGGGAGCTAAAACAGATGCATACTTTTTGTTCCCTCCATCTCGAGATATAAAAATCTGCAGAATAAAAAATAATTAGGCTGCATAATTACAATAATACACTGCTAAAGATACTTCCTTTGAGATTTTCATAGCACAGAACTAAAGTTGGCCTTATTATTTTTCAGGGAAGTGCACGCATTGTAGTTTCAGAAATCTTACTAAAAAATGACAAGGATTTTCGTTAGAATTCATGCATGCTAGTCACTTTTTATAAGGTGCCAAAACCTATAGTAGTATGCACTAAAACTGAACTATAGAAAGATTGAAAGCCAGAAGAAACAGTTCAACTCACTTCAGGTATTCAGTATAAAATTATCAGTAGTAAATTGGAACTTGGTTCCATTTGTTAGGCTTATTAGATGAATTGATGAACACCACTAAGCTTTCTAGAAAAGGAAAAGAATGCACTTATTTCTGAAAGGATTATATCACCAACAGTTACACTGTCGATAGTTGATCAATATCCATACACTCACTACATTCATTGACATGCATTCAGTATTAGAGGAAGGACCAAAGGAACTGCATATAAATGATAGGTTCGGGAGAAGGGCTTTACAGAGAATTGATTGGCCATCACCGGTGAAGTCTCACATGTACCAGGAAGTATTTGGAAATGCCTGAACTCTCCTCTGAAGCCTCTAGATATACTACCACTTCTGCAATGTTATATAGATGAGATGAGAACCAGTTAGGATTCCTTTCATGAGATAGTGGTGGAGACAGAAGAATTTCAGTGAATTACTACTTACCCCATCCCACCAAGCGGTACTCCTTGTGTTGCAGAAGGCCTGCAATGTTCTCGTGTGAAGGGGTCTATTGGTGCTTTCTGTACAAAGAGAGCATAAAGTCAAATGAAGGAACAGCTTAAGACCCCAGAAAATCTTATAGTACTTTGCTTAATTTCCTTTTTGTAGCAACAATGTTAGGTCCTTAATTGAAGAATGCAGGAAAGGAATAAGATGTTTGAAAGGATATGTAATTTACCCTTCCATGGGATGCTTCTTCCCGTATGTAATACCATAGACGTATTCCAAGTCGAATCTATAATCAACAACCATTCATCAATGATTAATTAAGAATTGGGAAGAGGATAATCGTACATTAGTATTGGCTAAATCATGAGAGTATGATGATTACCATTTTTACAGCTTCTGTAAATGTAACACTGAATTCTTTAAGAATACTAGCATGGCTATTTAATTTCCTTCTCCATGCATGTTCAGGAGGAGCAGCACTGTCAAAATCAAGCTGTTGACACAAAAAGCTCAGATAAATGAAATGCTTATATATAACCAGTACCTGCTAAAGCCAGTTTACAGAGCACATAATAAATAGATCAAATGCCAATGAAAAACAAGATAATGTGATTATCTCACAGACTTTCCACCTCAAAAAGAATCATGAAAAAGTGGAAACACTGATTTAGAAGAAGTACAAAGTGTTAAATTGTAGACTGTGCGCACAGTGGCTCAGGATACTAATGATATCTAATACAGGACACCTGTTATCCGGGATAAAAAAGACATGTGATTACTGAGACGAGAAAATACTTCAAAACTAGGAAGGTGAATAATACAATGTTATCGGAAAAGAAGTTATCCAATTTTAATTTGTTTATTCATATCCTTCTTCCACCTAAAGATCAGCTCTGTCGGTGAATAGATGTTGAACCAGAAAGGAGAAGTTTTCAGGAAAATATCATAACAATCGGTAACCAACGAACCACTTTGCAGTATTCCCAGCTTTGAAAGATAAATATAGCACCACGTCACATCTGACTTTAACTTTATGCACATTCACGCAGTTCAAGATGATTTCAAACTGATCTGAAGAAGAGAAGGATGGTGAAACCTTGTATGAATTCATATTAATTTATTTCTCTGCCTCTATAATGGTCAAAACTACATAGAAGACAGTTGTTGGTCACATCTATTTTTCAACTTCCCTCTCTTCCATTATACATGCTTCTACATCCTAGGTCTCCCCATTCCGTAATCTAGCTTATGTTCTTCAAGTAGCATTCAGACCAAATGGCTCTATGAAATTACGTCGATGCTTCCACATATTATGGTTGCTCCTCTCCACTATCAAATTTCCACAAAGCCTAATTTCAAAAAATATTAAAATCCCCCAGAATAAATGTAGCGGTGATCAAATTCTCAAATCCTCTCGTATTGTTCATCGATCGTTCTATCTAGCTCATCAAGCACTTCGGTACAGTTGATATTGCATAAATCACCAAGTATATTCTATGGATTATTGCAGAATCCACATGACATTAATTATAATTTCTTCAACCTTCAATGCCGTGTTTGCATCAACACAATATAAAATCAATTTCCACAAAATAACATGGTAAAAGTTCAGCTGAAGCAAGGTAATCAGATAGCAAGAAAACCTTACCAGCTGCAAAGTTGTTCGATTTATGTACTCTTCTGGAGGCCAAGAATTCTTTCTATAATGAAACAAATTGCCACTGACCATTTTCACTTTCCCTATAGCTCCGCGTGTGTGTGTATCTGCGTGTCCCTATTCAAGGACTCAAGATTGGATTTTCATCAAAATACCCAGAAACCCAATCATCAAAATTATCAGACTAGCTATGAATTACCCACAGTTAAAAGAAGAAAAGAGCCCCAGGCCAAACTTAGCGTTAAATCCTTCCAAAACCCAATCTTCAAAGCTAACCCACTTTTGAATTCTCTCCAAACGCTACAATCAAATCTTCAAAAAAAAAATTCTAAAAAGTTTCAGCCCCTAGTTGCTAAAACCTCAAGAAAAGGTAAGAAAAAATAGAGCAGACCAATCCGGCTGATAAATAGGGTGGTGGGATCGAAAATCTCGGAAATTGGATACGGATATGGTTAGAAAAAAACAAAAGAAGGATGAGAATTTCGAACTAAAATGGCTGCTTTAATATGGTTTTAAGGGGGCAAAGAAATTCGTATTCTTTATTTACTGCTGCTCTTTGAAGAAACAGAGGATCCACCACCTGGAATTATGAAGCTCCGCTGAAATGCCAGGTGGTAATGACTAAAGACAGTAACACCTCAGCTCTGCAACTCTCTCTCTCTCTCTCTCTCTAGTGATCCATGCGCGTGTGCTTTGGTAAGAGATTTCTCGAGAGAGATTAAAAAATCAAAAGCGACATGTACAAATAACAAGATTTACGGAGGTAAATTGTTGACTAGTTGCATTTGCATGATTGCATCAGTCTTCCTTTATGGGTTTGAATGTGTTGAATAAAGACGCCAAGTTGCATCTTCACCTCTGGTTGGCGCAACGGAACTAATTCTACGTATTATTTTGTTAGGAATTCATAAGTGGTCAAAAGATCATTCATCAAATTTTGGAATAGGATTTGGGGGCTCTATAACATTAAAATTATTATTATTATTTTATTTAAAATAATATTATTTTAATTAAAAATAAAAAAAACGTCGTTTTGATCTTAAAACTAAAATAATATCGTGTTACAGACAAATTCACTAGGCACATTCCGCACATTGTTTGAAAGATCGGCACAGTTTTTAGTAGATTCAAGTCGATCAGTTGATTTAGATTTATAAAATTGTAGCATTGAATACCTACTCTTGATTAATAAGAGTCACAACAGAGTGACTACGTTTTGTCATCCCGACTACCTCACGAGGATCATGGTAACATGTGACTCCATTATGATCCGTGCAAGGTTAGACCTAAATTTCAATTTTTTTATAAATTCAATAATATCTTAAATATACAATTGATATATTTTATCAAAATATTTATGCATATATGTTGGGATTGATATATTATATTTGCTAATGCTTTTAATAATAAATAAAATTGAGCACTACAATTATTAAAGAGAAATAATAATACCTTTATATATGTGTATTACTATTATACATTTACGTTGAACACTTAGTTATGTGACAGTTAAATTTATATGTTAAATTATAATCACATAAAAAAATACTTACAATAAATGTGCATGTTATCATATTTCTATAAACATTACTATTGTTTGGATTTTAAATTCGTGATTCAATATAATCGTCCCCCAACGAATTAATCATTCACGTGCTTAATGTAATAGTATTTTTTATTAATTAATATTTATTAATAATCTAAAAAAAGTATGTTGATATTTTATTTTACTTAACTAATTATAAAAAATATGTAATTGAAAATAATATATTATAAAAATATTATGTTCTATTAAAAATATATATTACAGATTTTCAAAGAGGTATCTTAACGGAGAAGTACTTTTCTTTCATGGAGGAGTTTTTTTGGTGGACCGAAGCAAGGAGAACTACTTTTTAAAAGTGTTCGACTCGATAACTAAGGTAAGGGTTGAAAAGCAGAGCCTAATTTCTTTCCCCCGAACTTCTCCATTAGTGATTTTTTTATTTGACTAATTACAAAAGTTGCACTTACAACAAATTTTTTTAGTGAAAATAAATATTTTTTTGGTTAAACTAATACTTTTGAACAATTTAAATAAAATATATAACTTGAATATATCTATTACAATTTAATTTTTTTTAAGTTGTACTTCATCAAATTAACAGAAAATACAAAAATATTGTACTCTTTTTAAATAGGTTTTTTTTTTTTTTTTTTAAATTGAAGAAGTGATATTTTTTAGTAAATACTTTTCATATAAACATGTAATAATTTATAATTAAATAAATAATATTTTAATTAAAAATAATACTGTACAAAATTAACAATTAAATTACGCGGTGCATTCTAACGCACAATTTTTTTCGTCATTTATCTTTTTATATTTACTATTGAACGTAAGGAGTAAGTTTCTTGTTGTTTCTTGATATTCCTACTTCTAGAATTTTCAATGCTTATTAATCACCTCTCCACATATTCTAGAAGTTGTACTTTTTAAAAGCTATTGTAGAAACTACTCAAGAATAATAAGTGACACATTAATTCAGTTTACAGACTCTTGGACAAAGTTATAACCTAAAGTACGATTCTATTTACACCATTTTTTTTTACACACCACATAAATATATTAATAAAAATAGACATAAAAAAATAATAAAAATATTTTTAAAGAATATATTTTTTTCTTTTTTTTCTTTCTCTTCTCTCCTACACCTAACACCTGCCTTCTTCTCCTATTTCTTCCTACTGAAAATTCTGGCTAATGGAAGCGAGAAGTGGACTCCATGAGGCTGTGGAGGAATTTCCAGTGATGTTGGCTTGGACAGCTTTCTCCTCTTCCAAATTCTTCATTTTCAGTGATGTTGGCTTGGGCAGCTTTCTCCTCTTCCAAATTCTTTCCTCTTTTTTTCTTTTTTTTTTTATTTTTTAACTGTAAAATCTCATATATATTTATTTTGAGTTTTTTTTGTGTGAGCAAGAATCATAAATTAACCAGTAATAATAGGTACGCAATACCATGTCCTTTCCAATCATCTTTTGCTGCAATGAGCTTTTGTGCCACTATTTGGCGACTTGGGCGAGGTGATTGTGCCAACCATGGAAAGTTGATGCTCGTGTGCAGGTAGATAAGATCGAAAACGGACGAGGTTTTCGATCAGTCAATCACTTGACAAAAGAGACGTTGCTACGAAATTCGTTGGATTTGAGATCGGAGAAGATAACAAACCTGCTCCTTTATTTTTTTTATGGTTTTTTTAAAAGGGTAACACAAGAATTTTAGGTGGTGGATAAAGTAATTATAATAAAATAATAATAGTAATTGTAGTGTATTAAGTAAATATGGTGTAAAAAGAAAAATATGTGGTGTAAATAGAATACACCTAACCTAAATAAATGGCACATTATTAAAATAGATAAATTAATACAAAAAAATGTTGCAATTTATTTTATAAATTTTTATTGACTTTTTAAAATTACATTATTTTAATTTAGCTTGACCAAAATCAAACTAACTTGAATGAGATTTGATCCACCAAACATGAGTAAAAATTCAATTTTTTTTCTTTTTACATAAAATTTTACTATATAATACACAATTTTGAGTTTATGAAACTCCATATTAAAAAAAAAAATTGTATTTATACTCATGTTTGGTGGAGTTTATATCGTAAAAAAATATATTTATATAATAAAAAAACTTAGTAATTTTTTTTTAATTATAGTCAAACCCTCGACCATAAAAACAAATTATTTAACATATAATTTTTATTTTTGGTACAAAGGTATCTTTTTAAACATATCTTTATCAGTAAAATAATTAAATATTTTAAATATTTTTAATAAAATTTTTAGTATTAATTAACTAAAAAAGATTTATAATTATATTTATTTTATTTAAATATATTATAAAATATGCATCGTACAAAAACTATCCTCGTTTATTTATAGACTACATCGTAGTCGACAATTAAAAAATATTTTTTTTTAATTTGAATATATTTATATTTTCATGAAAATGATATGCACTTATATTACACTTTATCAAGAAACATAACAAATAAAAAAAAAAAAGGACACGAAATCTTTAAAAAGTGATTGGCTCATGTCACTGGCTCTCCACATCATGTTATAAAGTATTATTAATTTATATTTATTATTAAATATAAAAAATAAATTAAAATAAAAAAAAAGTTGTGAGCCATGGAAGAAAGATAAAGAGGGGGAAAAAGCCTAAAAGAAAAGACCAGAAGATAAAAGTTAAAAAATCAAAATTGACGTGACATGTTGCATTGTCTGCTATTTTTTTAATTTTTTTTTTTTTTATAATTGTGGTTGGGAATTATTTCTATTATAATTTTATATATTTATTTGAGAGGCCATGATTTACATGGTAGAATGGTCGGTTAAAATAATAATAATAAAATGATAGCATGGCTGCCCTAAATCGACCACAATTGCCTTCAAATAAATTGATTTTATTTAGGGCCATGATTCAATTATTTGAACTTAAATAAAATAATTAAATTTAATTTGAACTTTAAGGAAATAATTCAATTATTTCACACATTTTTTCTACTCATAAGAGCTTCTCCAACAAGAAGTTACTTTGACATTTGACGTTAATTTTCACCCTTCCAGAAGTACTCTATTTTCTGCACTATTTTGAAGTTTGCACCACTTTTACCACAAATTTTTTATTGCGCTACTTTTTTTTTCCTTTTCTTCTTTATATGATTATATCATTTTCTTTTAATATTTAATATTGTCATTTTTTTATCTCAATTATCCAAATTAAAATTAAATCAAGTTTTTTAAAATCATATGATGTGTAATTTAAATAATAATAAAAATATAATTTAAATAAGTATATGAGATTTTAAATATTTTATACAAATTTAAATAGAATTGCATAACATTACCCGACTTTCAATTTTACATATATATTTTTTGAATATGATAGTTTAAGAATATAAGTAAAATAAATATTATCTCTAAATTTAATGTTAAATAAAATTACATATATAATGTTTTTAACAAATATTTAGTAGTAAAAATAAATATTAAAAATAAAAAAATAAAAATTATTGTTTAATATTATTTTTTAGGGGAGAAAGTATAGCAAACTGCTGAAGAGAATATGTAAATTTTACACTAAAATTGTGTAGAATTTGCACTAAAGTAATGCAAATGGTTGGAGATGGTTTATTATTAGAATATTTCATTCCAAAATTAGAATTAATATTATTTTAAAAAATTGCTGAGGATTCTCATAAAATGTCTCGTATATCTTTATTTAAGTTTAATTATTATATTATTATTTTAAAAGTCGTCCTCCGTTTTGTTAGAAATTATCTCATGAATTTCCACAACGACGCCTATGTTACTTGGCTTTGCATGGTCTACGAGTGTCATTTTTTATGTTAAAATGATGCTTATTCTAGAATAATAAGTATAATATATTTTCATTCTAAAATATGCTCAAATTTTAACGTGTAACTTTCTCATATATAATTTAAGTGTAAATTAAGATGTGCAACATCTTCCACTATTAATATCTTCAGCGCACCGAACACAAGTTGAGATTAAATTATAAGTACGATAAAATCTCTTTAAATTAATATTTAATAAATTAATAGTCTCGTTTATATAAAAAAAGTTTTCTGATCCCCGACAGTACTATAAGATAAATCAATCCTCGATAAATTAATAATTTATTTGGATTATTACATTTTTACTAATCCTAATATTATAAATGAATTTTTTTAAATATAAATCTAATGATTTTTCTTGTGTGGTATAATAGACGTACATCAATTGATAAAGTCATTAGGCCATCTCCAGTAGTCAGCACAACTTTAGTGCAGATTTTGCACTATTTTACAGCAAAATCTGCATTCTATCTCCAACAGTCTGCACTACTTTCTGCACTAAAAAAGAATATTTCAATAATATTATTTATAATTTATTTATTTTTAATCTATATTTAAAAAACTTCATATTTGTTAAATACATAATACATAATATATTAAAAATAATTTTTAATATTAGTCGTTAATAATTTTTATCTATTTATTTAATTTTTTGGTAGAATAATAATTGTATGTGTAGTATTTAAAATTTTATTGTATGATTTTTATTTATAATTCAACTTACATCTTTTTGTTATTTTTATTAGATTTAATTAAAATAATCTTAAAATTAATTAATTGAACCAAATTAATTGTAAAAGAAAAAAATTATTGTATTATCTTTATTTTTAATTGAAATTACATCTTTTTATTTTTTATCATATTTAATTAAAATACTCTTAAAATTTAATTAAACTAAATTAATTATATAATAAAAATTTATTATCAAATACATAAAACTAATAAAATAAAATTTAAAAAAAAAAACAAAAAGGAAAAAAAGTGACGCAGACCGAAGTCTGCGTCAATTATACAGCAGCACAGAGGACAGCTTCATTATTGCGCAGGAAGACCCGCATTGCTCAAGGGATCATTTGCCACTTCACCGCCTTTATACAGCATTGCTGGAGAAGCCCTTACTATATATCTAGATAGATATACAATATATATATATATATATATATATTTATGTTTAGCCTAAGTGGCTTTAGTCATCAATCCAATTATGTTGTCATGATTGATCAAATCATAGACTATAATTTCCCACCCAACCGTGTTAGATTATGATGTAAAGCTCTTACAAGGTAAAATATATTTCAAATTTACTAAATAATAATGTACGAATATTTTTAGATGTCGAAGTTAAATTTCATCGAGTTTATATTGCTTTTATTAGAAGACAAGCTAATAAAATTATTAATAATTACTTGAAAATTTGCTTTTATAAAAAGACAAACTAATAAAATCGTTTATAATTTTTTTCAGGCGTCTTTTCTTAAAATTTCTCTCTCTCTATATATATATTTATATTTATTTATTTAAAAGAAAATGTCTACATATTGATAAATATACATAAATTACTATGTGATAAACATAAATTATGTGGACTCACGCTATGTAGAATCACTCAAACTAAATTACTCCCTCAATCAAATTCAACTATCGTATATTTTAAATATTACATAAGTTTTCAAATTTATCGTAAGTTATGTTTAGATTAAACAATTTGGGTGTGAGAATTCAGAAATCAATAAATTTAAATTACTAGAAAATATAAATCCATCTAAATCTTTTAAATAACTTTACATTTTATTTTGCAATTGAGAATATAATTATATATATCAATTTCACCGTAATAGAGATGCCAGAACAATTCATATTCAAACGAGGATCTAACCGACCCCAACTATGCCAATGGATCGGGCACCCTACCTAAGCTGTATTCATGTATTTTTTATAATACTCGATACAAGTGAATTTATAATAAATATATTCAATGCAATACTTTATTATAAGTCAATATTTTCAAGGAAAAAAAATCCAAATATAATCAAATATATCCTCAAAAGAAAAAAAAAATTATGGAGCAATAAAGTTGTGGAGTACATTTATCTAGAACCAAAGCCAAAACAAATAGGAAATAATTGTGTGTGTGTGTGTGTTTTATTTATTCATTTATTATTATTATTATTATTATTATTATTATTATTATTATTATTATTATTATTATTATTATTATTATATTGGTAAAATTCAGTCACAAGAAGTGGATTTGGTGCTTAGGCAATGACCATATTTGTCTTTTCGCTATCTTGGGAAGAATCACAATCTTAAATGTCAAAGTGTCAGCGTCATTCAATTTGATTGGAATGGTTGGCATTATTGTAATTTGGACGTGGAGTTAAATTATTATTTTATTATTGGTCATAATATAATTTTGAAATATTTACGTATTTTTTAAAAAATATATATAATTATCTTTATAAAAATTATAAAATAATGTTGTTAAAAAAATTTGTAAACCTATGTGCAATGTTATGAAATAAATTGAATTGAATGAATTATTTTTTTAACCAAATACAGGAAGTTGGTTAAATTTGAAAGGCCTACAGTATTACTTTTATTTTAATTAATTATAAATAAAATTAATTGAAATCTAGTAATCTTTTTAAACAACCTAAAATAAATATTTTTATTTTTAAATAATCTATTTTTTATCGATCTCAATTCAAAACACACATGTTGAAGAAGCATGCATCACAGCCATTCGATCCATTAGATAAACAACCTAAAATAAATATTTTTATTTTTAAATAATCTATTTTTTATCGATCTCAATTCAAAACACACATGTTGAAGAAGCATGCATCAACAGCCGTTGGATCCATTAGAATATGCACGTTTTTTGCTATTTTTGAGAGATTTTGCCTGATGTGGTAGTATTTTAATCCAGTGAACGTATGTTATACGACACTCGCTGAAAATTCATAATTAATTTTTTTCTTAATTTCTAATAAAATTAAGATTATATCCTATGGAATAACACAGAATCTCCCGTACAAGAGGAGTAACACTCGTAAAAAAAAAACAACTTGATCCTTTATTATTATATTTGTGCATTTTATTTAAATTGTTTGTATTACTATTTTGATAAAATTATTAATTTATTATATATGGATGATAGTTTTTCACAGAATAACATAAAATAAAATAATAAATACTATTTACTAATTATAATATTATTATTAATAATTTATTATATATTATTTGAAAAAATATATTAATGTCGGCCAATCCGAATAAACTAATTAAGTGGGTCCCGACAAAGACCGTGGAGGCATAGACCTTGACAAATATGTTTTAACTGAAATTTTCAACCAAGCTGGTTTTTGACGAGCTACTTTCATTTTTTCCAAAGCTTCTAGAAATATTCCAATTAGAAAAAAGAAAAATAAATTAAAATAATAAAAATGACGAAAGAAACTTCTAGAGGTTTTATTTAAAATGGGTCAAATATATAATGCATGTGGAGTTAGTTTTTTATACATTAAATGCATATTATGTAATTTAATAAATTATACTTTCTTAAATACTATATTATTATTTAAAAATAAATAATAATATTTTTTAGAATAAAAATAGTACCTTTTGAATTAATAAATAAACCAGGTAATTATTAAATAGTACCTTTTGAATTAATTGTAATAGGAGGGAGTAGTGTCCATAAAAATACTAACCAGGTAATATAATTAAATAATTTTTTAAATAATCATAAACCAAAACCAATTAATGCACCTAATTTTAAAATATGTGGTAAAAATGCTTCATAATAAAAATATAATAAATAAAAATATTAGATTGGAATACTTGAATTAAAATAACCATTGCCCCTAATATGAAAAGATTTTGGGCTCTTAAAGGCCCACACAGTTTTCCAACATTTGCTGTAGCCCACTGGACTGTGTGAAGGTCATTGTAAAATTGATATTTTACAAATTTTTTTAATTTATTCGGACTTTCATGGCCGACTCATTAAATAATAATATAGGTTAGAAATTCGATTCTCAAATTATCAAAATAAAATAATAATAATAATTTAATATTGCAAGAAAACAAACCGAATAAAAACTACTAATCTCAATTATTAGCTATCTGCAGGGCTCTTTGGGCCTAATCCTTTTGATTTTTATGTTGATAAATTTATTTTATTTGAGCAGTTATACCAAAAGGGGTGGTGGCGCAGTTGGCTAGCGCGTAGGTCTCATAGCTATAGAGTGATCCTGAGGTCGAGAGTTCGAGCCTCTCTCACCCCATTTTCTATTTTTTTCCCATCATTCTTAATGTATATAATTTTATTTTATTTTGCCAAAGATTGTTCACTGACTTTTTATAAGGTGTATGGTTTCACATTGTTATCTGAGTCTCTTAAGGAAAAAGAACAGCACATGATTTTCCGGTATGTGCGGTGGCAACTGGACGAGCAATTTGACTCAATACACGTACTTAACCCCTGTAAACATTCCTTAGCCATTTACAATAACTACTACTATTAGCAGATAGTAGACTATCTACTATCTTAAAGGAATTCCCTTGGCTCGGCCAAAGGGGAACCATCAAAAGCAGAGTACCTTTCTTCCGATCCAGCCTAGTGCAGATATTCATGGGGGAAGGATAGGGCTGGCATGAAGGGATGCTCCTAGGACCGGGGGATTCTGACTCTCAGCGGAACAACTAACCAAAGGAATGACAAGAGAATTCCAAGAATCAGGACCGAGGGGATGATATACAAGGCAAAAAGCATGCTTTATTCCACGAGTTTCCTTCTCATGGGATAGGTTCGAACCTGGACATTTTTCTTAGAGATTTCAGGCTCTCCATTTAAATATAAGTTTAGTTTGAAATATCATGAGAATTCGGTAACAAGAGATTTTAAGTTTATTGATAATTTTATGTAAAATTCCAATGTTATGGCATGAGATAATGGACTCGTGATACTGATAAAGTAAAATCAGCAACTCAATTTGCAAACATGTACAGTTCTTGAAATCTGTCCAAAATATACTACCGCTATTACTACTATTACTACTGCTACTCGTACAACATTAGGTTGAGGCACAATAGAAAGGAATTGTCTAGAGCAACCTAATGCCATTCAATGCCTCCAAGAGTGGTGCACCCAACACCTTCCCATGCCTCGTTGCAGCCAACTTCTTCGCTGTCGACCCCTTCCATGTTCTCGTTCCACCAACCTCGCCCATTCCCATCTGTGTTGCATTCATGTGGTGAAGGACATAACTTCAGTTTATGTAATAATAACCAAACTCATTCGTTGGTGAAAGTATGTACAAGGATGGAGAGAGTTGAAATAACATAAGGAAATGTGACTTACAGTGATTGAAAACAGGTTTAGGTTCCTCAGTGGCAAAAATCTTCCTTCTTGAACGTTGTGCTGGTTTCGTACCCTCTCCGAGAACTACTACACGCTTTCGAGCACTTGGCTTATCATCACGCTCTAATCATACAATTGGATTAACCGAACATTGCTATGAACAAGTGATTAAATTGTAGTTGAGATTTCTAGTTTCAAAATCAGTTTGAGGCTAAGATATGATAAATCAAGAAACACAAGGAAGCCAGCAAGGCCAAATAAATATGGAACTAAATGGAATCTACAAACCTTCAAACAGACATTTTCTTTTTCTTGGTTGCTGCAAGTCCTCAACATCAACGATCTCTGTCTCATCCGTCCAGTAAGTGTTTCTTGACTCGTGGTTGCCCTTCTCAACATTTTTGAACAGATTAAAAGCACCATCAATCAAACTCTTTGCCTCTGCTTTATTTTTGCCACTTTCTCCTTTTGCAGCCCCATCCGAACGATCACCCCCTAATTGAGACGATAAGGACAGCTCCAGCTCTTTCCCCTATGACAAGTCATTGTTGGGTTCTTAAAAGCCATATTAGATTGCATCAATTTACTAGGACTGCCCACAATAAGATTTTCTAAGTTTTTTGGTGATCCAAGGTAACTGTAACCTAAGGTATCTGATAATGTATCATCACAAGACATACTATCGAGGCAAATACAATTGTAATGCTACAAGCAACAATTCATCTGGGCAAAAGATGACAAAACTCTTCAAGAATAAAAAAATCTTGAAACAAAAACCAGAAATTAATCTCTTTGGGAACCCTAGAGCAGCACATTTATTCCCAATACAAGTTCTTGTTTTTTTTTTTGGCAAAGAAACTCAAGAATAAACTAATGCATTGGCATGATTCTTCAATTTCCGAAAATCCATTCTTGAAAAACACACATTATATTTTTAAAATCTAATAATTTACATCTAAAGCAAATAACAAAAGCGTACGAACACCTCAGCTGATGTGGGCAGCACAGAACTCTTGTGCAGCTTCCTGTTGAGGAAATCAGAAAGCGAGATGTTTGAACCCTTCTGACAGGGACCTTTGAGGTCCCCATTTCTCTTACAATCACTCGACCTTCACAACCAAAAAAAACAACCGGAGAAATCGCATTGAAGAATATAGTCCCACATGATAAGAAATACCCCAAAAAAAAAATTAAAAAATGGAACAACTGAGTTCAGAAATATACCGATTGGAAGCACGGAAGAGGAACGTCGAAGTGATGGATCGTTGCCCAACTGGCCTAAGTGGGCACTTGTTTGAATTCATATCTTTTTTGCAATTTTGTTTCATTTTTCTTGTTTTTGAATTTTTCTGGAGCAGTGCCGTCCAATTTTGTTTGAGATATGGCGCCAAAAAATTTCAAATAAATTGGCGGCCACGAAAATAAGGCATGAAGCTTTTTTTTTTTTAAACGCTTAGCGTAAAATGAGAGTTCTATTTTATAAAGGTTCAATTTATAAAAGAGTAGTAATTTCGACTAAATTGAAAATGTAGTCCTACTCTTTTAGTAGAATAATATAACATTAATAAATTATGTGATTGGATCATAATTAAATTATTAGAACTTAGTTTAATCGAGTATTATTAGGTAGAGCTGTCAAAATGGGTTAAGCCCGCCGAGCTGGCCCGTCTCACCTCGCAAAATAGGTGGGTTGAGCTAGGAATTTAACAGCCCGTTGTGGGCTGGCCCATGTGGGCCATATGTTGAAACGAGTTGAGGCTGTTGGGCCAGGCCAACCCGCGGGTTTTTACTTATTTTTATTTAAAATATAAAAGTCTAAACCCCCAATTCAGTAGTAATTTATTACCTCACCCAATTTCCAAATCTCTCGGACGCCCAAACCCCCCAAATTCCAGTCACGAGACTCACAACCATGACACGGCCATAGCCCACAACCACCCTCCCCTGCCCCCCGCCTTCCCCACCTCCAATTCTGACGGCTCGTGGGTTGGTCTATCAAGCCCGTAACCTGCTGGTGGGTTGGGTTGGATTGGAGTTTTAGTAGCCCATCTTTTTTCTGACTCGCCTCGTCAAATGGTGAGATTGGTTGGTTTTGGCTCACCCTGCCCACCAGCCCGTCTTGATGGCCCTACTATTAGGTCCTTCGATGACTTTATAATAGACTCAAATAAACTAAAAGATTTATAATCTTATTTATGCAGTAATATAGTTAATTACTTTTTATCTTGATAAAATATTTCAGATGAAAATTATTTAATTATACTTTAATTGATAGTTGCAGGATAAAAAAATTATTTCAACTAAACCTATGTATCAATAATTATATAAAAAAAATTATTTTTTACAAATTTTAATCCAAAATTCTATCACCCCATGCTCTATTATAACCAAAACATTGATATCAACTTCTTCCTTATTGCAACAAAAAAAACTAAAGTGCCCCTTTTAGTGGGGCTATAAGGTATTCGCCTCACACCTCAAATATACCAGAAATTTAATTTTTTTTAAGGAAAAAAAGCTTAAAGTATATTTAAACTCGGTTCAGTTCACTAAATTTATTGGGATTAACCTTGCCTTCTAACTAGACTTCTATAATTGGTCGAAAATCATAACCCATAAGAACTCTGTTACAATCAGAACCGAGCTAAGAAACAACTGGGTGGTGGTGACGGAGATCCACCACCCAACGCAATCTTATGTTCACAAACATTAGAAATTCAACCCTCGAATTTCTTTTAAAAAATAAAATAAAATAAAATAATTCTTTTTATAAAATAAAATAAGATAAGAACTCTATCGATTGTAGCTCCCCCACTATTCGTTTATATATCTTAAATTAATATTTATATACTGTTGCGTCATTTCATTTTTAATGCATATAAAAAATATCTTATAGAAATCATTTTATTAATTAGAATATTACTTCTTTTATTTATGTTTGCATATTATATTTCTCTTCAAAAATTATAAAATTCTAATTTTCTTATATTGAGGGTGGGGTTATTTAATTTTTAAGGCACTTTTTTTTAATAAAAAATCTTAAAGAAATGGTCATAATAATTTACTTATTACTTTTTTTATTTATCTTATGTAATAATATTTCTAATAAAAAATTATAAAATTCTAGAATATGTCATTTCATTTTAATGCACATTTCCTTATAATACACACAATCTTGTAAAAATTATCACATTATTTGTCATATTACTTCTTTAGTTATGTCTCGCGTATTACATTTTTCATTAAAGATTATAAAAGTCTACAAGAAATTACTACCGTATTATCACATCTCGTTTACGGAGATATTCTTTGATTTAATTTCTCCTTTAAGGAGATTATTTTTCCTATAAAACTATACTTTTAAGCACTTTCTCCTGTCTTTCTTCATCACTTTGTTCTCTTGTTTTTAATTCAATTTTCACTCTACGGAGATTATTTTTTCTATAAAACCATATGCTGCTCTCAGGCGATTTCTCTTGTCTTTCTTCATCACGTTGTTCTCTTGTTTTTAATTCAATTTTCACTCTACGGAGATTATTTTTTCTATAAAACCATATGTTGCTCTCAGGCGATTTCTCTTGTCTTTCTTCATCACTTCGTTCATAAGCATTTTAGGTAATTCACCTCTCAAATATTTTTTTTGGACAAAAATCTATAGGACATCATTTTCTTTTTGCAAGCTTTTTCGTCTTTTCTTTATCACTTTGTTCATATGCACTGTTGTTTCTTTTATTTCTTTATTCTTTCTTTTTTCGTACGTACCCTATTGAAATTCCTTTCTCTTTAATATTCTTTAAGCTTTTTTATGATTTAGATCTAATTAATTTTTCATAGTTTAAAAAAAAAGTTATTTCTTATTAATTTAGTCTTCTTTTGATGTTTATTTTTTATACATGAAATATTTTTATTTTTTTCACTATAATATTTAATTTATCTCTCTATTTATTTTATATTTGCTAGCATTATATATCCAGAAGGACAAGGAATTAAAATATATGTGTGTGCACACAACAAGAAAATTAATCCCATCGTAAATTAATATGTGTGTGCAGACGATGAGCTTAACATTCCGTCAACTCCTTAGGACTGTGTATTCTAAGATAGAGACTTTGCTGATGTCACCGGAATCCTTCTTGAGTTTCTTCTTGAAGTACTCGTGGATGAGTTCCTCGTCGGCCGGCGGAAGTCTGATGCTAGAAGAAGCCATCGGAAACCTGTTACTTCTACTGCTCCTCTTTCAGCTTGTAAGGTCGTCAACTTACTCTCCTGATCGTGTAAGAAGTTAATGTCCATAAACTTCTGATTTTATCCGACAATCTTTTTTTTAAAAAAGGAAAAAAAACAGCTCCTTCCAATATAAGATAATTTCTTTTGAAATATTGTTAAATTAGATGTGATTTAAAAGCAAAAGATTGTGCTAAGCCAAGATTAGATTCTCCCTAACTCTAAAAAAATGTCCCTTCCTGTGATCAAGAACATTTCTGTAGTCAAAAGTTAAACTTCATCTCCAGAAGGGACGATCGTCGATGCGCACAGTAATGTCATTAATGATCTTGTGAGAGACAACCACGGACAAAAATAAATGGAGAAAAACCAATGGAAAAATATGAACAACCAAGCAGTCCTCAACAGAGAGAGAAAGCAATAGGGAGAGAGAGTATAGTGTAGAACATGGAGAAAGAGAGTCGAGAGAGAAAGCAACAGAGAGAGGGAGAGAGAACAATGGAGAGAAAGCAACAGAGAGAGTCGGGAGACAGAGACAATTGATGGAAGACAGGAGGGTTAGGGTTTGAATGGGAGAGATGGGCGATCTCTCGTCCTGTATCCGAGCAAAATGCAAAATTAGTTTGATAATTATAGGACATTTGTAATTTTAGTTCTGTTCAAATGAATATTTGTAATTATTTTCCATAACAATTTTAATTTCGTAAATTTAGTTCTAATTTTGATGAAAATTGATTTTTTTTTTGGAATTTGACATTTGCGTCTCATGTGACTTTTTCGGCAAAACTTTTTTGATGTGATTTTTAATTTCCGCACAACCTCAAAAAAAAAAAAAACACACACACACAATAAAAGAATATGCCACATAAACAGAAGAAATTTAAAATACTTTAAAAGAAAATGGTTGTCTTCTTTAGAGGAACTACCTGTAAGTGATAAAAAATCGTAGTTCATTTACATTTGATTAATTACAGGTTATTTATTTAAGAAGACAATTATTTATTTATTTTTTATGTTGCTTTGTGTGTGTGTGTTTTCTTTTTCTTTTTATTACGGATTGTGTAAAAATTTAAAAGTCACGTAACAAAAGTATTTTGAAAAAAGCACGTAAGACGGACATATCAAATTCCGACAAAATTCCTAAATTTTTTCCAAAATTAGAACTAAATTTGCAAAAATAAAAATCTTATTGAACATAATAACAAATTTACATTTGAACATAACTAAAATTATAATATCCTATAGTTATTGGACTAATTTTACAATTTACTCCCTATCCGATCAATTCAAACACACCTTAAAACCGTGTTTATTTAAATTAGTTTGGAACTACTGAAAGCAGTAAGAGTAGACTTTTGTCCGTTAAAACATCCGGTCAATGTTCATTAATCAGTACAATTACTTTGAAGGAAAAACAATTTTTTATTTGAAAAAAAAAAAAAAAAAAAGTGAAAAGGACCGTAAGTGGTGAGCCCCCACCCTTCGTTTTCCGGCCACTAATTGTGGCATTTAATCTTCTTCTTCCTAACTTATTCCAGAAGGTTCACTTGGGAAAATGAATATGATACCATGTCAGTGTCTCTAACCAAATCCCTTCTCTCTCTCTCTCTCTCTCTCATACACACACACAATTTATACACGTTACAACCCTTTCTCTCTCTCTCTTGTTCTTCCATTCTCTCTCACCATACGTATAACTGGATGGGGAGAAATGGTGAAGGGGGACCTGACCCTGAATACTGTTGTATGTGTGGAGATCAAGGCCTGTCTTCTGAGCTCTTCACATGCAAAAAGTGCAAATTTAGATCCCAACACAAGTAAGTATTCTTCTTGAAATTCCACTTTGTTTAAATACGATGGTCGTATCATATTATATCGAATATTTTTCATCAGATATTGCAGCAATCTTTACCCAAGAGCGGAATCCTACCACATTTGCAATTGGTGCTTGAGCCAAAAAGAAGACAAAAAGAGAGTAGAGGATACGAAAACATGCCCCGATTCTTCTCACAAGATCCGAATTGGTCTTCAAGACGATAAGACGAACCAAAAGAAGAGGGTATTGGTGGGTAGTCATGGAGAAAGAATTAGACCAACCGGGGGCCAAATCAAGAAGCTGAAGAAGCCCCCGGTGGCTGGGGATCGTCGGCCCGGCCCGTCTGCAGCGGGCCGGAAGAGGATCATGGGAAGGACAAGGTCGGAGGAGGTGTCAAATGGTGGGAATGGGATGGTCATAAAACAAGTGTTCAGAAATAAGGTGAGAAGGTATAAGCTTTTGGATGAAGTCTCTAGCTAATAAACATATCAACTGTGTTATATTATTTGGCCATTGATCAATGCTTGATTGGCGTCATTATTTTATTTTTGAAAGTAATTATATAAAAAAAGATAAATTTTTGATGTTTGTTAGTCTTTTAAAAAATTTATATCAGAACGTACGTAAAAACTTGCATTAAAATGTACTTAAAGTATTTATAAAAATATGATTCTTTTCTTAACGGAGGACGTATATAATAGAAAAAAAAATATATCCGTTAACCTTGACCATATGCTATGTATGATTCAAAATTCCATGATCTATTGCTAGAGATATGTTGTGTTTACTTTCCTAATCAGGATTGGACAGGATATGATAGAAATTGGGATTAAACTCGGGATAGAGATAAGTTCGAAAATTTTATCCTAAGTTTACTTGGTAGGATAACATTAGGATAGATAAAGATAATTTTATACTATCCAACGTTTACTTCGTGGGATTGGACAGGATAATGCGGAAATTACAAAATTGCCCTTAATACATGATTTATATATGAGGACATTTTTGTAATTAAGTTTATGCATAAGGGTAAAACAATAAATTTCCAAAAATTATCCCATCGGATAATTTTTATCCCGGGGGTTTAGGTCGGATTAGTATCCGCCGAATTATTCCGAATTTTATCTTTTATCTCGGGTCGGCTGGATTGACCAGGAAAAATATCTAATGAAGTAAACGCTGCATAACTGTGGATTATTTTCACTAATCTAAGTTTATCACCCAAAGTAAACGGGGTCTAACTTTTTTATTTTGCTCAATTTATGTTCAATTTTGCCAGAATTGCAAGCATTCACCATAAATTGTCAATCGATAATAAATTGAAAAAAATTAAAAGTTAAAAATTATAAAATATATGTAAGATTAACGATCATGTTTTAGACATTACGAACATTAACGGATATAAATTAAAAAATTCCTATAAAATAAATTGTTCTAGCTCTCCTTTGGAGATGTATGACCAAATAATTTATCTTAAAATTGCTGTACCAGCCCATTACGTCATCTTTATTAATTTGTAAAGTGTGGTTGTTTAATTTGATATTCCTTTGATGGGTGACAAGAAACAACTTCATATAAAATAATGTCACAAGTTATTGAAAATATTATTATAAATTGAACAGAAATTGTGTCATCATTTGTGACCCTTTCCCACCCTGTCACATTTTGAGCATCGCCAAATTAATTCATTCAAGAAACATCCCTCACCGCTCAAAATTCTTATTTTAAATGATATTTATTTTTATATTTTTGCTTATAGATCTGTCATATTATATATAATGTGTTCGATTCAATTCAAAACATGAGCCGAGCACACAAATTCTAGCCTTTCGACATGAACCTTACAAAGAATGTGTGGATCCAACATTGCCGAAGCAAACAAAATATTTCTGCACCTAAGTGCTTTGAAGTATTTTTTCAGAATAAAGCATAACTTTTTATCAAAATGTATTACTTTCATCCATAAAAATATCATGTTTTAACAACTTAATTTATAATTAGTCAAACAAAAAGTAATATTTTATGCTATTAGATTTGAGATTTGAGTTTTGGAGAAAAGTACGGAAAGTTCTTTTTTTCCCTCAAAGTTGGATACAATTAGGGTTCTTTTTTTAAGATAAATGATTTTTGTTTTGTTGAAGTCAACGAAGATTAAGGTCCAATTTAAGTTTTTTTTTTCCTTGTGTGTAAAATTTGCCACATTGAAATAATATTTGGTTCATATTAGAAATTTCAGCTCACAAAATCTAAATTTAGGCAACCCCGCGCATTTCATGTGTAATTTCAGCCCAATTGTCCATTTGAGCCAAAATTGCCTTCAATGAAACCTCAATAATATGAAGGTATGTTCCAAGAAATCAAAATGAAACGCGCAATTTGTTTCAATCTATAGATACACGTTATGTGCCAACATGCGCATCAACTGGCTTTGATCATGAGATGGCTTATGCATTACCAAACCCGAATCAAGTTTCACTAACATTCCATACTAAACAACTGGCTTTGATCATGAGATGCTTATGCGTTACCAAACCCGAATCAAGTTTCACTAACATTCCATAATAAACAAGTACCGAAAGCACACCACTTTGATCCAAGACTCTTGCAAACCATACTCTTTCATCACACAAAGATCCATATAACTAAAATAGATGTACAATGCGCGAAGACACACTCCCGAAACCCCCAACACATCGCTACTTGCAATTATCAGAACATATATATGATACATTGTGAGGAAGCTCCAAATGCAAATGGACACTTTGTAATCTATTCAACTTATACACCCAAATAACTGAAATCTGGGTGCCTCCCATGTTACTGATTAATACTTGTATATCATGGTTATAATTTAAAACTATTGATAAATGTTTATCGGTTATTAAATTTATATAGATATATATCATATATACTTATATATATGTGTGTGGGTGTGTGTGTATTTCGTATAACTATAGTTAACATACATACAAAGATAGGCTAATTTCACTTTTGGGCTTTCCCTTGTGTTTTTCTTTTTCTTCTTCACCTCATTCAAGCATCTCTAAGTTTCCAAAAAATTTAGCGTTGACACAGCGAAGAGAAACAATGCAACAATCTATTGTTCGAGTACATTTTCTTGACATTACTTAAATGGATCAAGACGCTCGTGAACTACTTGTTTTCATCATATCCTTAGGTTTTGAAAACGAGCTGCAACCGACACATAGAAGAGTAGATAATCCGCATCATACAAACATGATAATTGAGATATTAATAAACTAAAGATGCATTAATGCCATACCATTGAACACGTAGATCATATTTCGTTCCAAACTGAATACATAGACAATTTTCTACATTCATTTTCTCTAGTCTCAACTCTCAACCTAGACGAGGAGAAAGAAGACTTACAGTATATGTAGCAGCTTCAACTTCACTTTCATTGCCTAATGATAAATCTCAGGGTACTGAGAGGAGTTATACATTTTCAAATCCAAACCAAGGTTCAAAATAACCCCTCCATTTGCGGAAACAAGCAACAATTTCAGTCGACCGAAGTCTCACGTTCTTTTCTCTGATCTCAATCTAGATGAGGTGAAAGAAGGCTTTCATTATATGTAGTAGCTGCAACTTGCCTATCATTGCCTAAACGACAAATCTTATGCAACTGAGATGATTTATACATTCCCAAATCTGAATCAAGGCTCAAAATTGCCTCTCCATTCACAGAAACAAACAACACTTTCGGTCTCACTTTAAGGAACAAACCTTCCAACGGTCGCACAAGATTGCTAGGGTATGGGAAAAATAGTTCAGTCCAAGACTCTTTCACACCATACTCTTTCATTACCCAAACATTCATATAACTAAGATAGTCGTACGATAGACAAAGACAACCTCCTGAAATCCCCAACATAACACTATCATCATTACTTGCAATCTTTGGAAGTTCAACAAACGAACATGCCTCAGTCGTCACGTTCTGTGCCATTACAGCCCAATTGCTCTTAAAATCATCATACTCCCAATGGATGGATCCATTCACAAACACACGCGGCCCATTAACTATCTCACCACCAGGCCAGTCCGCATTCCTCCATGAATCAGCTCTTGAGCTATACACCTTGAGTTGTTTTCTACACCCCTCTCTCTCATTATTATTAACGTAACTAAATGCAAAAACTTTGTAATCATCATTCAAAGCATCATAACCGAATCCATACCTGGTTCCATATAAGTTCCTATCAGAAATTGGTAATTTTTTCAATTTTCTCGTAGCTGGATTCCACAGAACAGCACCATCACATTGGCCCAAATCTACACAAACCAAACCATTACAGGAACCCACAATCTGATTTCGAAATCCATATTCCGGTTCATTCAGAAGATAATCAAACACAAAACTGTCCACACCATAATTCTCATCATCTTTCTTAGATTTAAGTGACAGGGTGTGGAAAACTGATGGGCTCCGGCCCAACCCGAGTAAAAGTCGATTATGGAAATACATATTGTTGTTGGTCGAAATATTGAGATGGGTCTTTACGAATTGGGGGCTGGAGATGACAGAAAGCCAATGTTTTGAAACGCACCTGAACTTCAAGAGGGATTTCACGGGCAGTCGAACCAAGATTTCTGTGATGATCTCTCCTGGGAGATTTGGTAAAGGGACTGAATCTCCGGTGAGGCGATTCGCCCCCCCGTTCAGCTGACGCTTAGTTGAATTCGCGTTCGCCATTAAGATTTGATAGTGTTTCTGGCCAAAAGCCAACAATTATATATATATATATATATAAAGTCTTTTGGATATGAAGGGTTGGGACTTGGGAGATGTGCCTTTGAGTTATGGATGAAAGATCGGACATTCTTCCCCGATTAATTTTTATGTTACTCTACTTTATTTTATTTTATATATAGGCTTTTCACCTCGGAGTACTCAAGCAAGATCTTTATCTTCAAAAGCTTCAATCAATCAATGAGACCTAGATTTCCTTACATTTATTCTATTTTTCCTTTCGAATACGAATGTGCTGTAAGCAAACATAATTTTCGACAATTCATATAAATATAATTTTTTTAAATATTAACAAAATACATACATCTTAAAACAAACCATCTTTTTTGTATTATTTTTAATTTAACAATTATATGTGTGTATATATATAAACCAGTTTCTTCTGCATAGAAATTTTTGTAATTTTACTGTTGGGTTTTTAAAATATTTTTTTTCCTTATATACTTCTTCCTAATTCTTTATGGAATAAAAGTAAATTCCAGATTTCACACTGCATAAAAAACAAAAAATAATAATAAATTAATTAAAAATAATACTCTATGGAAGAAGTCAATACACAAACAAATTCATACACAGTCAAACCATATCTGCAAATCCCTTCATAGAACCACAATTTCAGTTTGCATAGAATTTTCCAGGTGGGACCCAACTTCTCACTCGAAGAAGGTCCGGTGCAAAATGGAATGACAGAAAAGCCACATAAATACTAGCTCAAATAAAAGAGGACAAAATGCAGCTCTCTTCTATCACGTGTTCTCCTCGATCCTGACAAGTTCTTCCCAGAATCAACGGGAGTTCTGCTTTTTCCTTCTGAAAGCTTGTCTCCTTGATCGTGTGCTTTCTTGAGCTTCCGTTGGATCTCCTCAGCGTGTCTGCGCCACAACGGCTCTCTTTCTTTTCTCGGCATTTTGTTGTACCTAGGATCGTTCTTAAGCAGTTGTTTCGCGGTAGACCAAGATGTTATGACGGTTTTCCCCTCTTCTGTTTCTTGAGCTGCACTTTCTGCAGTTATAACCTCTGATAGCAGACCTCTAAACTCCTGTGCCAAAAAATCGAGTAAGGCTATGGGAAATAACTGCATGAAAAGATAACTGTAGCTTGGCTATGGAAGAAGTTGCTTAAGTATGAAAGACAAGAAAAGATGTACTCCCATCAGAAAATATTGGGAAAAAACTGACTGTTCGTTAAAGAAATATATTTGGAAATCCAAAGAGAAAGAAACTTCGTAAGTTTTGAAGAAAAACTAAATTAATCATTGATTCCACAATGTAGAAAGACGTTTCAAGCATAAATCTATGAGCCCAGTGGAGCACATGGAAAAAAAACTCCAGCTTACCTCCTGCAAAGATTTTACATGCTCGCGGAAAAGTTTCTCTAGATCAGATTTATCTAAATGAGGATTGGCGGAACGACCTTGTGGATCCTTCTACAATTTAAGCTTTGATTCTGACAACTTAAATCGGAATTACAAGATACTTATGAAATTCAAAGTAACTTCAAACATTTGACCTCAGATTGAAAAGGTGCCACTTACATCAATTATTATGTCATCAATGATACTACATATTTAGAATGTCAATTCAGAATCACTGTGTACGAGGATTTAAAATGAGCACTTACATTAATTAGTATCTCACGAGTGATAATACATATTTAGAATGTCAGTTCAGAATTACAGTGGACATGAAAATAAAATGACCCTGAGGACACCAATGAAGATATCTCATTTAGTTGTCCCCTCATTAATCAGAAAAAAGATCCTGAACAATAGACGAAGAAATAAGGATTAGTTGTACTGAACCATTTCGAATTCAATAATATCTTACTTCTCCTTAAGCTCATCTTCTTAATAGAACAGACTGATCCTGGACAACTCAATGTGGAACACTCAAGCCTACCTCACGGCCAGGGTCAGCCGAACCACAAGTGTAAATACATTTAACAGTCATGATAATCTGATCTTCAGCAGGGTCATCAATTTCATGATTTCAAAAATCTTACCGGGCTGGTCTTTTACTAATCCTAACCCTAAAAACCAATGAGTCGCACACCAAGCATGGGAATTATATCAGTCAATTGAATTTTTATTCAACCCTATAGAATCAGTTTGATTAACCAGAAGTGTTCATTAAGTTCTAAGGAAAAATTGTTCAGAAACCTACAGTTTCCCAGCAACATATACAGGCATTTCCTGTTTCATGTCAAGTCCCTATAACCTTAATCAGGTCCCTGAAATAAATGTGTGTGTGATTTTACCAACTAAAAATTCTCTAGTGAAAACACCCCCCCCCCCCCCGGTTTCACAACAGTAAATTGACATGATGTATGCACTGTGCTTTCCAAATATTCCGTGTGCCGTGTGCATAACTATAGCAAGGGTTTGTCAATATCCGGCATTGGCCTCACATGCTAATGGACAAATCATTCATTTTTCAATCTTCAAGTACTGATGTATTTATAAAACACACACAATAGCAATGCACAATGTGCATCTCCTTGGTATCAGCCATTCATTTATGTATGTGAGCTATGCTGGCATAAACCTACCTTGGACCACCGGGAAGTAGAAGTAATATTTCCATTATCTTTAAGCATCGACTTAAAATTAGATACAGCAACAGCACGCTCTGCTTGAGCTTTTTCTTGAGCAATCTTTTTCAGAACAAAAACCCTTGAATAAGAGCAAAAACTCTGTTAGAAACAGCAGCCTACATCACATATGGAAGTTCCATTATATTCATCAAAAAAATTAAGAACTCACTAAAATTTAGATGCAAATATGTGGAGGGAGGGAGGGGGAAAAACAGATATTGAACCTCCAACCGCGCCAAGTAAGGGTGATAAGCTTGCACTCCAAGAATTATGAATAGAAAACCAGTCAATTAAAGATCTAAAATTCAATTTTAAATATAAGTAACTTTCCCAGTATTATAATCAGGAGGAACGAAGTTAATAGAATCATGACTTGAGAAGTTAGACAATAAATTATCATGCAGCCTAATAGTCCTAAAAGTAAGATCTGAGTCATGACCCCACCATCCCCACCCACTGTGTGATTCAAATTACAAAGTTTTGGTGATATAGCATACCCAACCCACCTACGTGCTTTATCATATCCTTAGCATTAAGGAATTAAAACACGTGAACAAACTCACAACAGCTGTTGTGAAAATCACAGATTAACTTGTAATAAATGTTCATGAAATATTAATGAGTATAAAAGGGCAGACACGCTTCCTCTCCCCAGTAAGGTATTATGTTTATGGAGCATATTAATCTTTGTGATAGAAAAGCATACTCAACTAGCATCGCAAAAACAATGGAACGGGTGCCTGAATGATGGGCGTTCAAGAACAGAATTTACTGCCCAAATTAAAATGAGAACAGGGAACCCAAGGATCAATTTTGATAAATATATCCATCAATATTTAATAATCAAACTGTAATTGATCAACAATAAAACATGGATAAACAATAAATTATTGCCTTAGACCTTTAACTCCCTGATGTCAATCAAGAATTCAAATTCCATAAGTAACAGAGAATACTTTAACAGGAGACAATTGCATCAAACCTCCTTTGCTTCTTCCAGTAATTGCTTGAAGCCCTCTAAAGCAGCCTTCTGAGCAGCTCGTTTTTCTTTGCGCTCCTCTTCAGCATGCGTCCGGACATAGTGCTCAAAAATAGCTCTTCGAGCACTTTGGTTGGGAATGGCCTGCGGCAGATTGAAGTAATAAAAGAAGAGCAATGGCAAATACACTACCACACGTAGACATACAATTCCATAAAATAAGCAGAAAAATTGGTAAATAACAAGCTGAACTGGACATTAAATAAGCTGCAGAAACTCCAGAAATTACCAGATGCCTGTCACCCAAAACCGAATAATCTAAAAGCTACAGAAATAAGCAAACCTTAAAGCGTGGATCAAACACTATTTTAGGAAGTTCTTTCTCCCATTTTGAGAACGGTGCAACTCCCCGTTCTTTGAGCATCTCCTACAAATTCACAAGCACAGGGTGAACGGGGTGCTAAAGGATGTCAAATGCGAGTAGAAAGATTTAACTAAAAAGTCGAAAGAATGGAAACAAATAATTCTGCAGATCAGCCACATAATATAACTACGCTGACAATACAGCTGCAACATCAAGGGGGTAACCACCATCAGACGAATTTCTGAGGTACCCAACAAAAAATTGAAAGAAATGGAGGAATTGGTTCATAAGCATTAAGGGTCTGTTCACTTTCAAAACCCTAAAACCTCAAATCCTAAAACCTAAGTCCTAAATCCTAAAATCCTAAACCCTAAAACCTACATCCTAAATCCAAGATCTTATACCGTAACACTCCACAGCCTACACCCTATACCCTAGGATCTACACCCTAAAACATACACCCTACACACTTACATCCCAAAATCAACACCAAAAACACTAAACCCTAAGCCCTAAACCCCACACCTACACCCAAAGCCAAACACCCTTAAATTTACACCCTAGACCCTAAACACTACACTATATAGTATCTACCCTACACACAAAATCCTAGACCATCAACCCCAAATCCTGAAATTCTACACCCTAAAGCCTATATCCTAAATCATAAAACCATAGACCCTACTCCCTACACCGTAATCCACTACACCCTACACCCTAATCCACTTCACCATACACTTTACACCTTAGACCCTCATCCACTACACCCTACACCCTACACCATAATCCACTACACCATACACCCTACACCCTAATCCACTTCACCCTACACCCTACACCCAAGACCCTAATCCACTACAGCCTACACCGTACACCCTATACCATAATCTACTACACAATACACCATACACCCTAATCCCCTACATCCTACACCCTAGACCCAACACCATGCACCTAATCCCCTACATCCTACACCCTACACCATAATCTACTACACCCTACACCCTAATCTACTACACCCTACACCATACACCTAATCCCATACATCCTACACCCTAATCCACCCTACACCATAATCCACTACATCGTACACCCTACACCAAAATCTACTACACCATACACCCTAATCCCCTACATCCTACACCCTACACCCTACACCATACACCTAATCCCCTACATCCTACACCCTACACCATAATCCACTACACCGTACACCCTACACCCTAATCTACTACACCCTACACCGTACACCTAATCCCATACATCCTACACCCTACACCCTACAACCTAATCCACTACACCCTACACCCTACACCATAATCTACTACACCGTACACCCTACACCATAATCTACTACACTATACACCATACACCCTAATCCCCTACATCCTACACCCTACACCATACACCTAATCCCCTACATCCTACACCCTAATCCCCTACACCCTACACCCAACACCATAATCCACTACACCGTACACCCTACACCATACACATAATCCCCTACATCCTACACCCTACACCATAATCCACTACACCGTACACCGTACACCCTACACCCTAATCTACTACACCCTACACCATACACCTAATCCCATACATCCTACACCCTACACCCTACACCCTACACCCTAATCCACTACACCCTACACCCTACACCATACACCTAATCCCCTACATCCTACACCCTACACCAAAATCCACTACACCGTACACCCTACACCCTAATCTACTACACCCTACACCGTACACCTAATCCCATACATCCTACACCCTACACCGTACACCCTACACCCTAATCAACTACACCGTACACCCTACACCATAATCTACTACACAATACACCATACACCCTAATCCCCTACATCCTACACCCTACACCATACACTTAATCCCCTACATCCTACACCATACACCATAATCCACTACACCGTACACCCTACACCCTAATCTACTACACCCTACACCATACACCTAATCCCGTACATCCTACACCCTACACCCTAATCCACTACACCCTACACCCTACACCATACACCATAATCCACTACACCGTACACCCTACACCATAATCTACTACACCATACACCATACACCATAATCCCCTACACCCTACACCATACACCAAATCCCCTACATTCTACACCCTACACCATAATCCACTACACCATACACCCTACACCCTAATCTACTACACCCTACACCATACACCTAATCCAATACATCCTACACCCTACACCCTAATCCCCTACACCCTACACCCTACACCATAATCCACTACACCGTACACCCTACACCATACACCTAATCCCCTACATCCTACACCCTACACCATAATCCACTACACCGTACACCCAACACCCTAATCCACTACACCCTACACCATACACCTAATCCCATACATCCTACACCCTACACCCTACACCCTAATCCCCTACACCCTACACCATACACCTAATCCCATACATCCTACACCCTACACCCTAATCCCCTACACCCTACACCCTACACCATAATCCACTACACCGTACACCCTACACCATACACCTAATCCCCTACATCCTACACCCTACACCGTACACCCTACACCCTACACCCTACACCCTACACCCTACACCCTACACCCTAATCCACTACACCCTACACCCTAATCAACTACACCGTACACCCTACACCATAATCTACTACACAATACACCATACACCCTAATCCCCTACATCCCAGACCCTACACCATACACCTAATCCCCTACATCCTACACCATACACCATAATCCACTACACCGTACACCCTACACCCTAATCTACTACACCCTACACCATACACCTAATCCCGTACATCCTACACCCTACACCCTAATCCACTACACCCTACACCCTACACCATAATCCACTACACCGTACACCCTACACCATAATCTACTACACCATACACCATACACCTAATCCCGTACATCCTACACCCTACACCCTAATCCACTACACCCTACACCCTACACCATAATCCACTACACCGTACACCCTACACCATAATCTACTACACCATACACCATACACCATAATCCCCTACATCCTCCACCCTACACCCTACACCCTACACCATAATCCACTACACCATACACCCTACACCATAATCCACTACACCATACACCCTACACCCTAATCTACTACACCCTACACCATACACCTAATCCAATACATCCTACACCCTACACCCTAATCCCCTACACCGTACACCCTACACCATAATCCACTACACCGTACACCCTACACCATACACCTAATCCCCTACATCCTACACCCTACACCATAATCCACTACACCGTACACCCTACACCGTACACCCTACACCCTACACCCTACACCCTAATCCACAACACCCTACACCCTAATCAACTACACCGTACACCCTACACCATAATCTACTACACAATACACCATACACCCTAATCCCCTACATCCTACACCCTACACCATACACCTAATCCCCTACATCCTACACCATACTCCATAATCCACTACACCGTACACCCTACACCCTAATCTACTACACCCTACACCATACACCTAATCCCGTACATCCTACACCCTACACCCTACACCCTAATCCACTACACCCTACACCCTACACCATAATCCACTACACCGTACACCCTACACCATAATCTACTACACCATACACCATACACCATAATCCCCTACATCCTCCACCCTACACCCTACACCATACACCAAATCCCCTACATTCTACACCCTACACCATAATCCACTACACCATACACCCTACACCCTAATCTACTACACCCTACACCATACACCTAATCCAATACATCCTACACCCTACACCCTAATCCCCTACACCCTACACCCTACACCCTACACCCTACACCATAATCCACTACACCGTACACCCTACACCATACACCTAATCCCCTACATCCTACACCCTACACCATAATCCACTACACCGTACACCCTACACCCTAATCCACTACACCCTACACCATACACCTAATCCCATACATCCTACACCCTACACCCTACACCCTACACCCTAATCCACTACACCCTACACCCTACACCCTAATCAACTACACCGTACACCCTACACCATACACCCTAATCCCCTACATCCTACACCCTACACCATACACCTAATCCCCTACATCCTACACCCTACACCATAATCCACTACACCGTACACCCTACACCCTAATCTACTACACCCTAATCCAATACACCGTACACCCTACACCATAATCCACTACACCGTACACCCTACACCATAATCTACTACACCATACACCATACACCATAATCCCCTACATCCTCCACCCTACACCCTACACCATACACCAAATCCCCTACATTCTACACCCTACACCATAATCCACTACACCATACACCCTACACCCTAATCTACTACACCCTACACCATACACCTAATCCCATACATCCTACACCCTACACCCTAATCCCCTACACCCTACACCATACACCTAATCCCATACATCCTACACCCTACACCCTAATCCCCTACACCCTACACCCTACACCATAATCCACTACACCGTACACCTTACACCATACACCTAATCCCCTACATCCTACACCCTACACCATAACCCACTACACCGTACACCCTACACCCTAATCTACTACACCCTACACCATACACCTAATCCCATACACCCTACACCCTAATCCACTACACCCTACACCCTACACCCTACACCCTAATCAACTACACCGTACACCCTACACCATAATCTACTACACAATACACCATACACCCTAATCCCCTACATCCTACACCCTACACCCTAATCCCCTACTCCCTACACCCTACACCATAATCCACTACACCGTACACCCTACACCATAATCTACTACACAATACACCATACACCCTAATCCCCTACATCCTACACCCTACACCCTAATCCCCTACTCCCTACACCCTACACCATAATCCACTACACCGTACACCCTACACCATAATCTACTACACCATACACCATACACCCTAATCCCCTACATCCTACACCCTGCACCCTACACCATACACCTAATCCTCTACATCCTACACCCTACACCATAATCCACTACACCATAATCCACTACACCATACACCCTACACCCTAATCTACTACACCCTACACCATACACCTAATCCCATACATCCTACACCCTACACCCTAATGCCCTACACCCAACACCATACACCTAATCCGATACATCCTACACCCTACACCCTAATCCCCTACAACCTACACCCTACACCATAATCCACTACACCGTACACCCTACATCCTAATCTACTACACCATACACCTAATCCCATACATCCTACACCCTACACCCTACACCCTACACCGTAATCAACTACACCGTACACCCTACACCATAATCTACTACACAATACACCATACACCCTAATTCCCTACATCCTACACCCTACACCCTACACCCTACACCCTACACCATACACCTAATCCCCTACATCCTACACCCTACACCATAACCCACTACACCGTACACCGTACACCCTACACCCTAATCTACTACACCCTACACCATACACCTAATCCCATACATCCTACACCCTACACCCTAATCCCCTACTCCCTACACCCTTCACCATAATCCACTACACCGTACACCGTACACCCTAATCTACTACACCCTACACTATACACCTAATCCCATACATCCTACACCCTACACCCTACACCATAATCTACTACACCATACACCATACACCCTAATCCCCTACATCCTACACCCTACACCATACACCTAATCCCCTACATCCTACACCCTACACCCTACACCACTACCCTCTACACCCTACACTCTACACCCTAATCCACTACACCCTACATCCTAAGCCCTACACCATAGACCCTACACCCTACACCCTACACCCTACACCATACACCCCACTCCCTACACCGTAGACCTTACACCATACACCCCTACACCCTACACCGTAAAGCCTACTCACTAGACCTTACACCCTACACCCTACACCCTACACGATAGACCCTAAACCCTTGACCATACATCCCTACATCCTACACACTACAACCTACACCATAAAGCCTACATCCTAGACTTTACACACTACACCCCTACACCCTAAATCCTACACTATAGACCCTATACCATAAACCCTAAACCCTATACCATAGACCTTAGACCCTAGACCCTACATCCTAGATCCTATACATTACACCCTACACCCCTACATTGCAAACCCTACACCCTAGACCCTACACCCTAGACCCTAGACCCTAGACTCTAAACCCTACACCATAGACCTTAGACCCTAGACCTTACACCCTACACCCCTACACCCTACACCCTTTATTGTACACTCTACACCCCTACACTCTATACCCTAGACCCTACATCATAGACCCTAGACCTTAAACTAAACGCCATAGACCCTGAACCCTGAACCCTAGACCCTACACCCCAAACCCTAAATCCCCAAACCCTAAATCATAAACCATAAAGCCTAAAATCCTAGACCCTACACCCTAGACCCTACACCCTAGACCCTAGACCCTAGACCCCTACACCCTACACCCTACACCCTACTCCCTGGACCGTACACCGTACACCGTACACCCTACACCCTACACCCTACACCCCTACACCATACACTTACACCCTACACCATAATCCACTACACACTACGCCCTACACCCTACACCCTTATCCACTACACCCTACACCCCTACACCCTTCACCCTACACCCTACTCCCTACTCCCTACACCCTACACCCTAATCCACTACACCCTACACCCCTACACCCTACACCACACACCCTACACCCTACTCCCTAGATCCTAGCCCCTACACCCTACACCCTGCTTCTTAGACCCTACACCCTACACCCTACAACCTAATCCACTACACCCTACACCCCTACACCCTTCACCCTATACCCTACTCCCTACTCCCTACACCCTACACCCTAATCCACTACACCCTACACCCCTACACCCTACACCACACACCCTACACCCTACTCCCTAGATCCTAGCCCCTACACCCTACACCCTGCTTCTTAGACCCTACACCCTACACCCTACAACCTAATCCACTACACCCTACACCCTACAACCTAATCCACTACACCCTACACCCTACACCCTACACCCTAATCCCCTTCACCCTACACCCTAATCCACTACACCCTACACCCTACACCTTACACCCCTACACCCTACACCCCTATTCCCACACCCTACACCCTACACCCTAATCCACTACACCCTACACAATAATCCACTACACCCTACACCCTACACCCTACACTCTAGCCCATACACCCTACACCCTGCTCCCTACACCCTATATCCTACACCCTAGATCCTACAGCCTACACCCGATACCCCTATACACCTACACCCTACACCCCACACCCCACACCCCACACCCCACACCCCACACCCTAGACCCTACACCCTACTCCCTAGACCCTACACCCTGCACCCTACACCCCTACAAGCTACACGCTACACCCTACATCCTACACCCCTACACCCTACACCCTACACCCTACCCCCTAATCCACTACACCCTACCCCCTAAACCCTAATTCACTACACCCTACACCCTACACCCTAAACCCTAAACCATACACCCTACACCGTAGACCCTAAACCGTACACCCTACACCCTACCTAAAGCCGAAACCCTACACCCTTACACCCTACACCCCTACACCCTACACCCTAAACCCTACATCCCTACATCCTACACTCTACACCCTTACACCCCAACCCTACACTTTACATCATAAACCCTACACCATAGACCCTACATTCTACACCCTACACCATACACCCACTCCATACACCGTAGGCCTTACACCATACACCCCTACACCCTACACACTACACCCTACACCGTAAAGCCTACTTCCCAGACCTTACACCCTACACCTTTACACCCTAGACCCTACACTATAGACCCTAAACCCTAGACCATACATCCCTACAGCCTACACACTACACCCTACACCGTAAAGCCTACATCCTAGACTTTACACAGTACACCCCTACGCCCTAGATCCTACACTATAGACCCTAAACCCTACATCATAAACCTTAGACCCTAGACCTTACATCCTAATTCTAGACCTTACACTCTATACCCCTACACACCTACACCTCTACACCCTATACCCCTACACACCTACACCTCTACACCCTACACCTTTTACCGTACACTCTACACCCCTACACCCTACCCTACACCCCTAGACCCTAGACCCTAGACCCTAAACCCTACACCATACACCTTAGACCCTAGACCTTACACCCTACACCCCTACACACCTACACCCCTACACCTCTACACCCTTTACCGTATACTCTACACCCCTACACCCTATACTCTAGACCCTACACCATAGACCCTAGACCCTAGACTCAACGACATAGACCCTAAACCCTAGACCTTGAACCCTGAACCCTGAACCCTAGACCCTACAACCCAAACCCCAAACCCTAAATCCTAAAATCCTAGACCCTACAACCCTACACCCTACAACCCTACACCCTACACCCCTACACCCTACACCCTACACCTTACTCCCTAGACCGTACACCATACACCCTACACCCCTACACCCTACACCCTACACCCTACACCCTACACCCTACACTACTACACCCCTACACCATACACTTACACCATACACCCTAATCCACTACACACTACGCCCTACACCCTACACCCTAATCCAATACACACTACACCCCTACTCCCTACACCCTACACCCTACACCCTACACCTTAAACCATAATCCCTAAACTCCTACACTCTACACCATACACCCTAAACCACACACCCTACACCCTACCCTAAACCCTACACCCTACACCCCTACACCCTACACCCTACACCCCTCACCCTACACATACGCCCTAAACCCTACACCCCTACACCCTACACCCTACACCCTACACCCTACATCCTAAACCCTACACCCTACACCTCTACACCCTAGACCCTAAACCATACACCCTAGACTGTACACCCTACACCCATACACTCATACACCCTACACCCTACACCCTAGACCTTACACCATACACCCCTACACCCTACACCCTACACTGTAAACCCTACACCCTAGACCTTACACCATACACCCCTACACCCTACACCCTACACCCTACACCCTACACCCTAGACCCTAGACCCTAGACCCTAAACCCTAAACCCTACACCCTACACCATAGTCCTTAGACCCTACATCCTACACCCTAGATCTTACACCCTATACCCCTACACCCCTACACCCTACAAGCTATACCTTACACCCTACACCCCTACACCATAGACTCTAGACCCTAAACTCAACACCATAGACCCTAAACCCTAGATCTTGAACCCTGGACCCTAGACCCTAAACCCTACACCCTACACCCTACACCCTAGACCCCAAACCCCAAACCCCAAACCCCAAACCCTAAACCCTAACTCCTAAAATCCTAGACCCGGTGCCCTAGACCCTACACCCTACACTCTACACCCTGCACCCTACACTCTACACCCTACACCCTACCCACCTAAGCTATATATATATATACACACACACATATACGCACATTTATATAAAATTAAGGCAATATCCAAAATAAGCTTAGATAATTATTTAGTCTCTTATTAGGGGGGAATAGAAAACACGTAATTACGTATTTGGGGCCATTAATCAAATTTCTATGAAAATGACTAATTTTTTATTTTATTTTAATTATATAAAACCTTGCAACTCAATAATTGCCAGCATTATGGAATTATTTATCTAGTGTAATAATTAATTAGTGGGTGCATTGTGAGATATTTATAAATATGTTAAAGTGAAACATATATGGAAATAATTAAATGCAAAACAAGATTATTGCGTAAAGAAAAACGTTACATGATTTAAAACAAAAAATAAATATGTAAGTGTAAAAATTACAATAAACCCTAATAACAGTTACCATATTCGCTTATTTTGAAAAATGCCTCAATTATATACATAAATGTGTTTGTGTGTGTGTGTATATATATAGTCTAGGCGAATCTAGTGAAATATGAGATTATCCCGTTACTTTCTTTGAAGAATGATTTATTTTTTTAAGCAATATGAATCAATAATTCAGCAACATTATTGACATATTTAGAGGGTCCAATAAGCTCCTTTTGTTCCCTGAACGAGGGGCAGAAATTATATCATGAATTTCTATTGTAAGGGGCGGTAGCGTAATCCCAAAGGAAATACAATATTGATAAAGGAAACCTAGGAATAAATGCAAGGCAAAAGGACAAGTAGGTATTTCCCTAACCCTAACCCTAACCATAACCCTATCTAGGACAAAACTAGCTATTTTATCTAAGGTGCATCTCTGTCCATAAAAGAGTGTATTCTAGCAAACAAAGGTAGACCACAGAACCCTCCCCTTACAGAGAGTCGGGAATAATAAAAATATTAAGTTGGTATGGAGGGTGCATCCAGATATCTATATATATATATGTGAAAGAGGATCGTATGGAATCATAATTTGAGAAACTTACTTGAGAATTCAACAGAAAAAAAAAAAAAAAAAAAAAAAAAAAAAAAAAATCATGAAAGGAGCAGCTCACTTTCTCTTCCTGTTTACTCTTCTCTTAGTCCAAAAATGTCTGACTAGCTCCGAGCCAAGCATTAGAAAAAACCCAACAGCCGGTGCCTCCTTTGGCCGGCCCAAAACGGAGGACGAGTCAAAATTTGCTCGTTTGTTTGTTAGCTATAACTCTTGGGGTTTCGTGACCACAATGGATACCTACCATGTGCCCTTTGAAATTGTTATATCTTTCACCGATGCAGGCATCGGGATACCCTCCTATATTGCAGTGGCATGTATGCTTTGCAGAACATCTGGTCTTTTTTCATACTTACATCAATTAATATTTATAAAAATTTTATTATTATTAAATAAATATATTATAGTCGTTATTTAAGTTAATCATTTTAACATTTCTTGGTTCTATAAATAATAATTATTATTAACATTGAAGAAAAAATGAAAAAAAAAAATTCATTAGGCCATCATATTTACACAAACAAATTATAATCTTTTTACAATATATAACTCATATTATATAAGAAAAATGTTATAATCGTTAAAGTTAATACTTTTAATATTTCTTGGTAATTAATTTGCTAGCATTATATATCCAAAAGGACAACGAATTAAAATATATGTGTGTGCACACAACAAGAAAATTAATCCCATCATAGATTACGTACGCAATAACCTATTAAGAATGAAGCATAACCTAAGAAAACCCAAGAAAAAGAAATAAATTGTGGGTTCATGCAGACGATGAGCTTAACAGTCCGTCAACTCCTTAGGACTGTGATAGAGACTTTGCTGATGTCACCGGAATCCTTCTTGAGTTTCTTCTTCAAGTACTCGTGGATGAGTTCCTCATCTGCGGGCGAAGTCTAAAGCTAGAAGAAGCCATCGGAAACCTGTTACTTCTACTGCTCCTCTTTCAGCTTGTAAGGTCGTCAACTTACTCTCCTGATCGTGTAAGAAGTTAATGTCTATAAACTTCTGAGTTTAGTGGACAATCTTTATTTATTTATTTTTTTTAAAAAAGAAGAAAAAAATAGCTCCTTCCAATATAGAATAATTTCTTTTTTTGAAGTATTTTTAAGTTAGATGTGATTTAAAAGCAAAATATTGTGCTAAGCCAAAATTAGTTTCTCCCTAACTTTAAAAAAATGTCCCTTCCTGTTATCAAGAACATTTATGTAGTCAAAGGTTAAACTTTATCTCCAAAAGGGACGATCGTCGATGCGCACAGTAATGTCATTTATGATCTTGTGAGAGACAACCACGGACAAAAATAAATGGAGGAAAACCAACGGAAAAATATGAATGACCAAGCAGTCCTCAACAGAGAGAGAAAGAGAGAGAGTATAGTGTAGAACATGGAGAAAGAGAGTCGAGAGAGAAAGCAACAGAGAGAGAGAGAGAGAGAGAGAGAGAGAGCAGAGAGAAAACAATGGAGAGAAAGCAGCAGAGAGAGTTGGGAGACACAGACAATTGATGGAAAATAGGAGGGGTTAGGGTTTGAATGGGAGAGATGGCGATCGCTCATCCCCGTATCCGAGCAAATTGCAAAATTAGTCTCATAGTTATAGGACAATTGCAATTTTAGTTCTATTCAAATGTAAATTTACAATTATATCCTATAACAATTTTAATTTTGCAAATTTAGTCCTAATTTTGAAAGAAATTGAATTTTTTTTTTGAATTTGACATATGTGTCTCATGTGATTTTTCCGGCGAAATTTTTTTGATGAGGCTTTTAATTTTTGCACAACCTTAAAAAAGCACACACACAAAATAAAAAAAAAATATGCCACATAAACAAAAGGAATTTAAAATACTTTAAAAAAAATGGTTGTCTTCTTTAGAGGAGCTAGCCGTAAGTGATAAAAAACCTTAGCTCATTTAGGTTATTCATTTAAGAAGATAATTATTTATTTATTTTTTATGTTGGTTTGTGTGTGTGTGTGTGTGTTTTCTTTTCCTTTTATTGCGGATTGTGTAAAATTTAAAAAGTCACGTAAAAAAGTTTTCCGAAAAAAGCACGTAAGACGGACATGTCAAATTCCGACAAAATTCCTAAAAATTTTCCAAAATTAGGACTAAATTTGCAAAAATAAAAGTGTTATGGAACATAATTTCAAATTTACATCTGAACGGAACTGAAATTGCAATGTCCTATATTTATGGAACTAATTTTACAATTTACACCCCTTATCCAATCAATCTAAACACACCTCAAAAACCGTGTTTATATAAATTATTTTGGGACTACATAAAGCGATAAAAGTAGACTTTTGTCTGTTAAAACATCCAGTCAATGTTCATTAATCAGTACAATGTTCATGTTTTAACTACTTCATTTATAATTAGTCAAACAAAAAGTAATATGCTATTAGATTTGAGATTTGAGTTTTGGAGAAAAGTACAGAAAGTTCTTTTTTTCTCTCGAAGTTAGATACAATTAGGGTTCTTTTTTTAAGATAAATGATTTTTATTTTGTTGAAGTCAACGAGTATTAAGGTCCAATTTAAGTTTTTTTTTTCCTTGTGTGCAATCAACAAAATTTGCCACATTGAAATAATATTTTGTCCATATTAGAAATTTCAGCTCACAAAATCCAAAATTAGGCAACCCCGCGCATTTCATGTGCAATTTCAGCCTAATTGTCCATTTGAGTCAAAATTGCCTTCAAGTGGTTCAACGAGACCTCAATAATATGAAGGTATGTTCCAAGAAATCAAAATGAAACGCGGAATTTGTTTCAATCTATTGATACACGTCATGTGCCAATGCATCTATATGTGGTCAACAACATACTCGACATTCAATTTTCACTAGCCGGAAGCTAAACCTAGCAGACGCTCGCCAACCCAAACAGCCAAAATCAAGCTGAAACAAGGTAGGTAGAAGCTTCAACATGCGCATCAACTAGCTTTGATCATGAGATGGCTTATGCATTACCAAACCCGAATCAAGTTTCACTACATTCCATACTAAACAACTGGCTTTGATCATGAGATGCTTATGCGTTACCAAACCCGAATCAAGTTTCACTAACATTCCATACTAAACAAGTACCGGAAGCACACCACTTTGATCCAAGACTCTTGCAAACCATACTCTTTCATCACACAAAGATCCATATAACTAAAATAGATGTACAATGCGCGAAGACACACTCCTGAAACCCCCAACACATCACTATTTGCAATTATCGGAACATATATATGATACATTGTGAGGAAGCTCCAAATGCAAATGGACACTTTGTAATCTATTCAAATTATAGACCCAAATAATTAAAATTTGGGTGCCCCATGTTACTGATTAATACTTGTATATCACGGTTATAATTTAAAACTTTTGATAAAAGTTTATCAGTTATTAAATTTATATAGGTATATATCATATATACTTATATATGTGTGTGTGTGTATTTCGTATAACTATAGTTAACAAACATACAAAGACAGGCTAATTTCACTTTTGGGCTTTTCCTAGTATTTTTCTTTTTCTTCTTCACCTCATTCAAGCATCTCTTAAGTTTTCAAAAATTTTAGCGTTGACACAGTGAAGAGAAACAATGCAACAATCTATTGTTCGAGTATATTTTCTTGACATTACCTAAATGGATCAAGACGCTCGTGAACTACTTGTTTTCATCATATCCTTAGGTTTTGAAAACGTGCTGCAACAGATGCATAGAAGAGTAGATAATCCGCATCATACAAACACGATAATTGAGGTATTAATAAACTAAAGATGCATTAATGCCATATCATTGAATACGTAGATCATTCTTCGTTCCAAACTGAATACATAAACAATTTTCTACATTCATTTTCTCTAGTCTAAACTCTCAACCTAGATGAGGTGAAAGAAGACTTACAGTATATGTAGCAGCTTCAACTTCACTTTCATTGCCTAATGATAAATCTCAGGGTACTGAGAGGGGTTATACATTATCAAATCCAAACCAAGGTTCAAAATAACCCCTCCATTCGCGGAAACAAGCAACACTTTCAGGCGATCGAAGTCTCACGTTCATTTTCTATGATCTCATTCTAGATGAGGTGAAAGAAGGCTTTCATTATATGTAGTAGCTGCAGCTTGACTATCATTGCCTAAACGACAAATCTTATGCAACTGAGATGATTTATACATTCCCAAATCTGAATCAAGGCTCAAAATTGCCTCTCCATTCACAGAAACAAACAACACTTTCGGTCTCACTTTAAGGAACAGACCTTCCAACGGTCGCACAAGATTGCTGGGGTATGGGAAAAATAGTTTGGTCCAAGACTCCTTCACACCATACTCTTTCATTACCCAAACATTCATATAACTAAGATAGTCGTACGATAGACAAAGACAACCTCCTGAAATCCCCAACATAACACTATCCTCATCACTTGCAATCTTTGGAAGTTCAACAAACGAACATGCCTCAGTCGTCACGTTCTGTGCCATTACAGCCCAATTGCTCTTAAAATCATTATACTCCCAATGGATGGATCCATTCACAAACACACGCGGCCCATTAACTATCTCACCACCAGGCCAGTCCGCATTCCTCCATGAATCAGCTCTTGAGCTATACACCTTGAGTTGTTTTCTACACCCCTCTCTCTCCAAAAAACTTTGTAATCATCATTCAAAGCATCATAACCGAATCCATACCTGGTTCCATATAAGTTCCTATCAGAAATTGGTAATTTTTTCAATTTTCTCGTAGCTGGATTCCACAGAACAGCACCACCACATTGGTCCAAATCTACACAAACCAAACCATTACAGGAACCCACAATCTGATTTCGAAATCCATATTCCGGTTCATTCAGAAGATAATCAAACACAAAACTGTCCACACCATAATTCTCATCATCTTTCTTAGATTTAAGTGACAGGGTGTGGAAAACAGATGGACTCCGGCCCAACCAGAGTAAAAGTCGATTATGGAAATACATATTGTTGTTGGTCGAAATATTGAGATGGGTCTTTACGAATTGGGGGCTGGAGATGATAGAAAGCCAATGTTTTGAAACGCACCTGAACTTCAAGAGGGATTTCACGGGCAGTCGAACCAAGATTTCTGTGATGATCTCTCCTGGGAGATTTGGTAAAGGGACTGAATCTCCGGTGAGGCGATTCGCCCCCCCGTTCAGCTGACGCATAGTTGAATTGGCGTTCGCCATTAAGATTTGATAGTGTTGCTGGCCAAAAACCAACAATTGTATATATATATAAGAGAAAAAAAATTGAGTCTTTTGGACATGAAGGGTTGGGAGATGGGGCTTGAGTTACGGATAGAAGGTCGGACATTCTTCCCGATTAATTTTCATCCTACTCTACTATATTTTTATTTAAACATAATTTTTATTATTTAATAAAAATTTTGAATAATTCTATTCAAATATGCTGCAAACATTTACCTCCTAAATCCTATTGATTTTTATTATACACTATTCTATCTCAATACAAACATAATTTTTAACAATTCATTTAAATATAAACTTGCTAAATATACCCAAATACCTACATCTCAAAATAAATCATCTTTTTTATATTATTTTTAATTTAACAATTATATATGTGTATATATATAAACCAGTCTCTTCTGCAGAGAAACTTTTGTAATTTTTCCTTACACTTCTTCCTAATTCTTTATGGAATAAAAGTAAATTCCAGATTTCACACTGCATAAATAACAAAAAATAATAATAAATTAATTAAAACTAATACTCTACGGAAGAAGTCAATACACAAACAAATCCATACATAGTCAAACCATATCTGCAAATCCCTTCATAGAACCACAATTTCAGTTTGCATAGAATTTTCCAGGTGGGACCCAAAATCTCACTAGAAGAAGATCCGGTGCAAAATGGAATGACAGAAAAGCCACATAAATACTAGCTCAAATAAAAGAGGATAAAATGCAGCTATCTTCTATCACGTGTTCTCCTCGATCCTGACAAGTTCTTCCCAGAATCAACGGGAGTTCTACTTTTTCCTTCTGAAAGCTTGTCTCCTTGATCGTGGACTTTCTTGAGCTTCCATTGGATCTCCTCAGCGTGTCTGCGCCACAACGGCTCTCTTTCTTTTCTCGGCATTTTGTTGTACCTAGGATCGTTCTTAAGCAGTTGTTTCGCTGTAGACCAAGATGTTATGACGGTTTTCCCCTCTTCTGTTTCTTGAGCTGCACTTTCTGCATTTATAACCTCTGATAGTAGACTTCTAAACTCCTGTGCGCACCTCTAGAGTGCCAAAAAATCGAGTAAGGCTATGGGAAATAACTGCATGAAAAGATAACTGTAGCTTGCCTATGGAAGAAGTTGCTTAAGTATGAAAGACAAGAAAAGATGCTCCCATCAGAAAATATTGGGAAAAAACAGACTGTTTCGTTAAAGAAATATATTTGGAAATCCAAAGAGAAAGAAACTTCGTAAGTTTTGAAGAAAAACTAAATTAATCATTGATTCCACAATGTAGAAAAGACGTTTCAAGCATAAATCTATGAGCCCAGAAATAAAGTGGAGCACATGGAAAAAAAACTCCAGCTTACCTCCTGCAAAGATTTTACATGCTCGCGGAAAAGTTTCTCTAGATCAGATTTATCTAAATGAGGATTGGCGGCACGACCTTGCGGATCCTTCTCCAATTTAAGCTTTGATTCTGACAAGGATGCCTACATATAGGAAAAAATTGCTTGTTGGGGAACAATAAAGTAAAAAAATTGAAGGAAAAAAAAAAAAAAACATGATTTACATGATTCAAAAAATGTCTATTCTATTACAAGAAATATGTCTTGTCAATTTATATAACAGTTCTGTTTCCCGTCAAAAAAATAAAATAAAAACAATATATATATATAGAGAGGGAGAGAGAGAGAGATTTCCCTGTACCGATGAGAAATTTTGCTAAAGTTGATTCTAAATTTGGCATAACAGTGACATTAATTCAGCATGCTCAACGATATCAAAATTTAAAAAAATAGCAAAGATATCAAAATGTGGTGGGAGCAGAGACCATGTGGCAGTCTGGTGATTAGGATGATGATAAGGATCATGTGATCTGTAGGAAATATTTGAAATTTCTTGGAGGATAGACACTGAAACTATGCTATTTATCTTTCAAACTATCATCTGTCTGAGCAACAATAATCTTTACACTGAGAAGAAAGAGAATATAATACTGGTCAATAATGGTGTCGCAAGAAAGGGGGTAAAACAAACCATTGCTTTTACATTTACCAAAAAATAAATTAAGGAATTTTCATCAATGGCTTTTTGATTTGCAAAAGAAACTATGCCAAAAGGAATTCTGCAGTTACTTTTCTTATCCAGAATGGCATAATTCCTAGGGTTCGTAACACAATATACCCCTAAGTTTGTGCATTACAAATACACCCTCTACACTTGGGTGTGCATTTATAACATAGAACAAACAAGGAGGTCATTGTAATAACCAATTCATAAATTTAAGTAAATTTTATCACACCAAACTTAAAGGGCAGTTTTTGTAATTTATCAGAAACGCTTAATCATAAGTAGTTGTCAAATTTATAAATGAGGGCATAACCCTCATATTTTCTCTCTTAAGAAGCTATGGTCACTCACCATCATACACAAATCAAGGCAGCACTTTGACATATAAAGAGCAACAGAACAGGGATGCAAGTTGGAACCAGTCTCAGTTACTTTTTCTTTTTCCTTCTTTTATTTTTTTTAATTATCTATTTAGATGCTTGTGTTGTGCGCTAACTGATTAAGAGCTATTTTCGCCAAAAACTTATGGGATTGGTTACAATCTTTGGCACATAAACCCTTAATTTGTGCCACCAAGTACAGATTTCAATGTTTCTAATGTTGTAGATGAATTTGAAGAGCTCCTTCAAAAACCCAAATTAGTATACTGCGTAGTATATGCTATGATCAAGAAAAATTCCAATGCCCTATTATTTATAAGCATTGATGTGTCAAGAAGTCTCCGCAAAAGAGTAGGATTCCTGACCATAATGTCCCATAGATAACTCAAATATATCTGGAAAGTTTTTAATACCTCAGGATCCTTTATTGTTTCTACCAATAAAGATTGATACGATTCAACAGCCTCCTTCCTGCGAGCTTTTTGTCTCACCCTCTCAACTTCCTGCTCCTCTCTTTCTTTTCTCTTTCGCAGAGTTCTTTCTCTTTCCTTCAATTTATCCTACAAGCAGTACAAATAAACACACATAATTGCACAGAGGATATGTAATAGCTAATCAAATAAGGAGTAAGCAATATAAACAACCAACAACTACGAACCCTTAGTCCCTGTTCGTAAGACGGCATCAATTATGTTTCTCATTACAACGCAATGATTATATTCATATGACTTAAAGGACCACAACAATGAGATTCCTTATTCTAGCATAGAGATAAGTTGTATTCAATTACCTTTTCAAGTAAAATCCTTAATATAATCATTTCATGAGATTTATACTAGCAATTACTGGAAACTATGTTCTGGTGCATCTGGATCAACCTTCGGTTCACAGATAAAGCTTAATAATAATAACATGCAGATCTTATGCTTAAATTTTATTGATGACATGCTAAATATACCACCAATATTCATTCCAAAACATGTCATTGTACTGGTAAAAGTGGGAGACTATTGGTACTATTATGCTTAATGACAATAGTAAACATCAAGGTACTTCATCCGTGGGCGGTTTTTCCTTTTCCTTGAATGGGGGTGGTTCTTGGGGGAACAAATCTTTGATGTGTTATTCAATCAACAGTCTCATTTTTCCCTTTCTGTGATTGTGGTGGTTCTTGTGAGAACATCTCTTCGTTCTGTGTTTGTTATCCTTCAGTTTCTGAGTCTCACTGAGGAGTCAATCATACAATTAAATTTGAGAACAAAGCTAGAACCATTTTATGCCAACAAGCAAGTGTGTACGTAAATGTCTTCCCCCAAAAGTAAGAAAATCAATAATTATGAAAGATAAAATTAACTAATGATTCTAAAGAGCATAGAGAAGGTCATAGAAACATGGATTGACTTAGATGCAAGACAAATCATTTTCAATCTGACAATACGTATAACCTAACACATACTTTGAGAAGTAAGCAGTCAACTCACCTCCTCATCCCGTTTTGCCTTTGCCTTCTGAACCATCTCTTCTTCAGCAGCCTTTAGTTCTGCTACATATTCATTAAATAATTTCTCCCTATCGTCATGCTTGACAGATTTGTATCTGGGATCACCCTTTAAACTATCCTTAACCTACAAGATACAAGATTCAAATGTTACAAGTGAACAATCAACTGCATTTTGTATTAACCCGATCTAAGAGTCTTTTGCAGAAACCATGTCTTATAAAATTAGCTATATTCAAGGCATTAAAATGATACCTATGACATTTAAAGCTCATTAGTAGCCCCCAAGTCAATCTAACCGTACTCCTAGAACTTAAATCGGACTTTCAAGATACTTATGAAATTCAAATTAACTTCAAACATTTGTATTGGGCGTACATCATCTTATCTATGTTTCTCAGGCTGATTTGAAAGAGAGAAAATATTTTAGGTGAAGAAATAAAATAGAAATTTGACCTCAGATTGAAAAGGTGCTACTTACATCAATTATTATCTCATCAATGATACTAGATATTTAGAATGTCAATTCAGAATCACTGTGGACGAGGATTTAAAATGAGCACTTACATTAATTAGTATCTCACGAGTGATATTACATATTTAGAATGTCGGTTCAGAATTACTGTGGACATGAAAATAAAATGACCCTGAGGACATCAATGAAGATATCTCATTTAGTTGTCCCCTCATTAATCAGAAAATAGATCCTAAACAATAGAACAAGAAATAAGGATTAGTTGTACTGAACCATTTCCAATTCAATAATATCTTACTTCTCCATAAGCTCGTCTTCTTAATAGGATAGACTGATCCTGGACAACTCAATGTGGAACACACAAGCCTACCTCACGGCCATGGTCAGCAGAACCACAAGTGTAAATACATTTAACGGTCTTGATAATCTGACCTTCAGCAGGGTCATTAATTTCATGATTTCAAAATCTTACCGGGCTGGTCTTTCACTAATCCTAACCCTAAAAACCAACGAGTTGCACACTAAGCATGGGAATTATATCAGTCAATTGAATTTTGTTCAACCCTATAGAATCAGTTTGATTAACCAGAAGTGTTCATTAAGTTCTAAGGAAAAATTGTTCAGAAACCTACAGTTTCCCATCAACATATACACGCATTTCCTGCTTCACGTCAAGTCCCTATAGCCTTAATCAGGTCCCTGAAATAAATGTGTGTGTGATTTTACCAACTGAAAATTCTCAAGTCAAAACAACCCCCCCCTCCGGTTTCACAACAGTATATTGACATGATGTATGCACTGTGCTTTCGAAATATTCCGTGTGCATAACTATAGCAAGGGTTTGTCAATATCCTGCATTGGCCTCACATTCTAATGGACAAATCATTCATTTTTCAATCTTCAAGTACTGATGTATTTATAACACACATACACACACACACAATAGCAATGCACAATGTGCATCTCCTTGGTATCAGCCATTCATTTATGTATGTGAGATATGCTGGCATAAACCTACCTTGGACCACCGGGAAGTAGAAGTAATATTTCCATTATCTTTAAGCATCGACTTAAAATTAGATACAGCAACAGCACGCTCTGCTTGAGCTTTTTCTTGAGCAATCTTTTTCAGAACAAAAACCCTTGAATAAGAGCAAAAACTCTGTTAGAAACAGCAGCCTACATCACATATGGAAGTTCCATTATATTCATCAAAAAAATTAAGAACTCACTAAAATTTAGATGCAAATATGTGGAGGGAGGGAGGGGGGAAAACAGATATTGAACCTCCAACTGCGCCAAGTAAGGGTGATAAGCTTGCACTCCAGGAATTATGAATAGAAAACCAGTCAATTAAAGATCTAAAATTCAATATTAAATAGAAGTAACTTTCCCATTATTATAATCAGGAGAAACGAAGTTAATAGAATCATGACTTGAGAAGTTAGACAATAAATTATCATGCAGCCTAATAGTCCTAAAAGTAAGATCTGAGTCATGACCACACCATCCCCACCCACTGTGTGATTCAAATTACAAAGTTTTGGTGATATAGCATACACAACCCACCTACGTGCTTTATCATATCCTTAGCATTAAGGAATTAAAACACGTGAACAAACTCACAACAGCTGTTGTGAAAATCACAGATTAACTTGTAATACATGTTCATGAAATATTAATGAGTATAAAAGGGCAGACACGCTTCCTCTCCCCAGTAAGGTATTATGTTCTTGGAGCATATTAATCTTTGTGATAGAAAAGCATACTCAACTAGCATCGCAAAAACAATGGAACGGGTGCCTGAATGATGGGCGTTCAAGAACAGAATTTACTGCCCAAATTAAAATGAGAACAGGGAACCCAAGGATCAATTTTGATAAATATATCCATCAATATTTAATAATCAAACTGTAATTGATCAACAATAAAACATGGATAATCAATAACAACGTAATTGCCAAAAGCAGAAATGGCAGAAACGGTTACATCCAATACCTTTGGTTTGGGTATAAGACAGTGTGATAATCATACCTCTCATTTAACAAATGTTCCCTCTCTTTCCGGTCCAAGGCCTGAAACCGATGATCCTCCCCCCATCTCCTCTTAAATGTTTGATAATCAGTGTTGTGATCAATGTCCTGAAAGTCACAAAACTTGCCTTAGACCTTTAACTCCCTGATGTCAATCTAGAATTCAAATTCCAAAAGTAACAGAGAATACTTTAACAGTAGACAATTGCATCAAACCTCCTTTGCTTCTTCCAGTAATTGCTTGAAACCCTCTAAAGCAGCCTTCTGAGCAGCTCGTTTTTCTTTGCGCTCCTCTTCAGCACGCGTCCGGACATAGTGCTCAAAAATAGCTCTTCGAGCACTTTGGTTGGGAATGGCCTGCGGCAGATTGAAGTAATAAAGGAAGAGCAATGGCAAATACACTACCACACTTAGACATACAATTCCATAAAATAAGCAGAAAAATTGGTAAAATAACCAGCTGAACTGGACATTAAATAAGCTGCAGAAACTCCAGATATTACCAGATGCCTCACCCAAAACCGAATAATCTAAAAGCTAGAGAAATCAGCAAACCTTAAAGCGTGGATCAAACACTATTTTAGGAAGTTCTTTCTCCCATTTTGAGAATGGTGCAACTCCCCGTTCTTTGAGCATCTCCTACAAATTCACAAGCACAAGGTAAACGGGTGCTAAAGGATGTAAAATGCGAGTAGAAAGATTTAACTAAAAATTCGAAAGAATGGAAACAAATAAGTCTGCAGATCACCCACATAATATAACTATGCTGAAAATACAGCTGCAACATTCAAGGGGTAAACACCATCAGACGAATTTCTGAGGTACCCAACAAAAAATTGAAAGAAATGGAGGAATCGGTTCATAAGCATTAAGGGTCTATTCACTTTCTATTCTTTTTCTTTTTAAGGTTGGGGGGTGGGGGTGAGGAGAGGAGGGGAGAGGAGAGGCCATAGCATGAAAAGAAAAGGTAAATTTCTAAGAAAACTGTAAGAAAGGTCATCCCATTAAATAGAAGAATAGCAGTGTGAAAAAAAGACAAGAAATATCTCTTATCTCTTACAGGGAAAAAAAATAGCCCTACTCGTGCTATAAAAACTCCAAGAGACTGGGGAGAATGATATCCAGCTGAGAAACAAATTTTCTCCACGGAATTTTATTTTCTATACCTATTATTGATAAGTGTCTGTTTATATGATATGGACCTAGTACTGATCAAGATTCACTTCCAACAGTTAGATTGGAAATTACAACCTTCAGTTCCAGAGGTGTTGCATTCTAAGCACATTCAATAGAGCAACTAATATTCCTATCTTCATGCTAAAACTATTTGCATAAATAGGAGCAAGTAGTTTGCATTTTAGAACATATATAACCAAATGTCTAACACTGCTTTATAATATTTCCAGAAATCCACACTCTTGAAATGATCACATACACTCTCTAGTCCAAATTATACAAGATATTCACGGAGGCAGTTCTCAAGCATTATCACAAAAATGTCTACTGGGCATGCAATTACTAAGGGGGTGGTTGGTACTTTAGAGGGGATGGCAATGAATATGGGTTTGATTGTTGCGGTGAAATGTGTCTCATTCCTTCCATCTAGGATAGGAATGGTAGATTCCCCAAAAGTGTGATTCCATTCATTGCAGTCCTCTGCACCAAACCTTCATTCCATCTCCCTCGAAGTATCCAATCAAACACCCCCTAATTCATTATATGGCATATATATAAAGAATACTTCATTTTCAAGTCAGAGAATTTCTGCAGGCACCCTCTCTGTCAGGCTAAGGAATTTCTGCGCACCTTGCTACCTTATATGGGAGATCAATTACGCTTCTATTACTATAGTTTAGACGCCGTTGCTGTTGATGAGTAATATCCATCATGCTTCTACTAAACTTTTTTATTTAATTTTGTCACTAATTGATCAGAAACTGAGGATATCACCCTATTTCCTGGATAATAAATATTTCTATTACCTATCACATAATGACATTACAAGACCAACAAAGCTCTAAATAGAATCCCTATGACATCATCCTATTTCCTGGATATTATATATTTCTATTAGTTAACAATAATGACATTACAAGACCAACAAAGCTCTAAATAGAATCCCTATGGCACCACCAAAGTCCGTAATCATCCTTTTCGGGCTTTATACCTTTGTGCCACAAACAATTCCAAACCCCTAAATTCTGCCATGCACAGAAATGAAGAGCCTAAAAATCCATGCTCTTCCCTTAACTTCACAGAACCCAAAAACCCATTCCAACTCTACAAATACCACTCTCCCATGACAGTCTACATTTCAACTTGACTCGAACTTTAGTCATAGAAAGAAGTAGTAGCCTTTTACGCACATCATAATTATCAAAATGAAGAACAAAATTATTACATGCTTCTCACACACAAAACTTACAGTCTTCAAACTTTTAGCTGGTTTCAAATTTCAAAGCCTATATATCATGCTGGTTTACATTGATAATAGAGGAAAACGGTAATCTTAAACAGTTGAATTCTACACCATGGTAATTGCTATTTATGCCCAGTGTGTTTGGACATCTAGATCATGCTAACTGATATTTACGACCAGTTTGTTCGGTCAAATCAGTTTAGCAAAATATCATTGTATGTCCCTAGTAATGACATTTCTACAAGGATTCAAGAGAAAGTAAAGCATTTTATCAACTGAAGAATTTTAATGATGATACACATGGTTGTATCTCTGTGAGTTTCATTTTATCAACTGAAGAATTTTAATGATGATAATGATACACATGGTTGTACCTCTGTGAACGCATTTTATCAACAGAAGAATTTTAATGATTATGCACAAGGTTGTCTCTTGAAAAGTCCACAGGTCAATGTAAGAAAAACAACACTGAAAATGTGGATGGAGCCTCCAGAGAAAGAGGGTAAAAAAAAAAAAAAAAAAGCAGACAAACAAAACAAAACAAGCATACAATATTCAAACAGGTAGGCCCAAATTACTGTTCTCAGGTGGAGAAATTTATAGAGGACAATGCAGAAGTACCTTAAATTGGAGGATACAATCCTCCTTGCTAGGACCTCCATCTTCATCCTCAGAATCAGAAGAGGAATTGGACATATCACCATTACTGTTGTTATCATTTAGGGGAACTTTGGCTGTAGCTTCCGTCTGTTTTGTGCCATTCACTTCTAAAGTCCCTGAGCCTGACAAAGCTGGGCCTGGGGAACTAGAATCAGGGATTCCAGAATCCTGCAACTTCTTTTTAATGAGATCTAATGCAGAAGATGACCCAGAGACACTTAAAGATCTGACAGCTATGGCATCACGACCACCTGTGTTAGCAGCAGGCGTGCTTAAACTAACAGGATCGGATCCTTTTTCAGCTACTGCATTAGCATTTGTCACTGACGTTGAATGAGCTTTCAAAGCATCAGCATCGTGCTTCTTTCTCAGCTCAATCAGCTCACTGGGCATTTGCCAACTACTTACCTAATTAGAAAATAGATGAATGTTTCAGGTTACCAGTCAAGCCATCATATCTTCGATTTGACGCCCTCGGCCATATATCAACAAATTTTACAGAAAGAACCATATTTTGGTAATTTTAAGGTTGGATTATTCATTAAACATTGCTTTGGCCATTTCAGAAGGCACTAAGCAACTGAGCCGAGACCAAACTGTTAAGTATTGGTGCAATGGGGTGGTGATAATCAGCTCTATAGTTTAGAAGTTTTATGGCTGGATCATTTGTTGGGCATTGTCTTAGGCCATTCAAGAATTGGTTCTGAGCCATTTACAGCCAACACCAAACTGGAGAATATTTGCATTACTCCCGAGGGATTGTCACAAAATGTATGATTGCACTCTTGCTAATGTTCATCCCCGTCATACTATGATTTGGTGTTGGTGGTAACTTGAGATGAACATCTTCAATGTAATATTATTGCTTTTAACGTTCACACAGGGCTCTGAAGCTTAATATGTTTACATTTCCAGAAGCTAAAAATAAGGTAAGAGCTCTGCAAAAGACAACTATGAATTATGTCAGTGTTTTAATCCAAAAGCATGCTGAAGAGTTAAATTTCACCCTGGTATCTTCAATTTTAACGCATTTTGTCTTGTTCAGGAATTAACCGGAAACAACAGACCAGTGTGGCACTTGATGAATTCATCTTTTCATTAAGCTGATTGTGAAGCACCGCCATATCATAGAAGGCATCCTTTGTAATAGTATCATGACTCACGAGACACAACGATGCAGCAGCAGGGACACATTTATGAGAAATGTAAAGAAAATAAATAAAGGGTCAGAAGAACTATTTCTATCAACACACTGTTAAAACGATATGGAGATCCATGGGTTCATCTAGATAGAATTAAACATGGATAGAAACTAGAAACAAAAGATGAAACGCAAACAAACCGTTTCAGAATGATAAAACACAATGCCACAAAAAGGCACTTATTATGAAAGACATCAAATGGGAATGCAGCAGGGAGCTTCAAACCTGAGTCACGGTGTTGTAATAATATCTTTTCCCATCATTGGTGGTGACAAGTGTCCAATCAGTACCGGTTAGTTTCTCCCTGGCCACAGAAAATAACATGACATAAGAGTTTGGAGTTTAATCAGTGAACATGGCAGACAACAAACTCATGGTTGCTGTCTGAAATATATCAATTAGTTCCCTCAGAAGGATGTACCTACCATGACAGCTAAATGAGCCACTCAAGAAACCTGAAGGTTATAAAAGAACTAGACAAGCATTTCTTCATTGATATTTTTTAGAAAAATATATGAGTTTCAGGTGCACAACAAATCAGTTAATCAAGTTATATTCAGATGACAAATATCCTCTTCCAAAGACTTCTTATCTCATCAGAAGCACTTTTTTTATTACATTACTTCCAATCAATAAAATCAGGAAAATCAAAATGTCACCATATTCACACTGATGCTTCCAAGAAACCAGAATATCTAGTTTCTGACAAGCTACACAACTCTTGGAATCTGCCCTAACAGGTTTTCCCTAGGCTTTTTGCTGATATTAGTTCTGCTCAATTCCTCACTTTTTCTGTGAATAAGTTTACCTCGTTACATTTTAAACCAATTGCATAATTAAAAGAAACATATGTAAGTAGCTGACATGCAGAGTTAATAATGAAAAGTACTTTTTTAAAACATATAAGCACTCAGGGAGGAACGTATGAATTATTTCTCTTTAAAAGATACATTAGGCATGTCTGGGCTCATTTCCAAATGAAATTTACATTGTAATTGGAACATAAACCATAGTTATAAGAGATGCCCTCTAACCTTTGTATGCTCCAGAGCCACACTGAATGATCAACTCATCCATAAGCCTAGGCTATTGAAGCAGGAAAATTTTTGGTCAGCATTTTCTTAGTAAGTATACATATTCTAATTTCAATTTTGGCAATGATTGCTAGATGAGCAGAAGCTCATAGTTATGCACCAATATTTTCTCCTCATAAATTGAAAACAGCTAGTAGTTTAAGTAACTAACAGTTAAGAGTTAGAACTGTTTGAGGAATTCTCAAAAGTTCTTGCTAATAGAGGCAATTTTTCATCATCATAAGACAATTTGCCTTCCAAATTCCAGATTTAGGACTAAAGAGCAATCCTCTGTCAGTTGAAATCTCCTATAGATCATCAAAAGGGTGCAATACCAGTTTAGATTTTAAATTGAATAGTCAAATAAGCCAATCAGTCATGAAAAAATAAAATAGTAAGAGAGGAAATGAAAAGGACGTAAACACAACTAGTTGAGTTCAGTATAATAAAAGAGCACCCCTCCATAGTTGGCATAGAACTCACCATGAAATAGGAATTGGCTGCACTGTTTCTTTTTCGGACTGCATCATAGACATAAAATACAATCAAAACAAATAATAATGAAAGATAATCGAAGCAAAGACAACATGAAGAGTGAGTTCAAATCAAGCATTACCATCAGCAGAAATAATGAGTTGAACTCAACAATTTGAACAAAGTAATGGAGAAGTAGTCATTTATGATGTCTAAGAATCTGCTCACAGAAAAAAGCTCCTCAGCAATATTATCTGCTTTTCTAAAGTTTTATAAGACAAACAAAATTCAGGTAAATTTTGAGGCTGAAAATGGAAATGATATATCGACATATATAATTTGCAATTCTTCGGGTACTATTTCAACAAAAAAGTCCTCTCGAGTTCTTTTCTGCTACTAACTATGCATAGGGATCTTTGTTGTTGAGATTCTGTAACTGTATTAAGAAAATTCACATAACCTGGTATGGTCGTGCAGTCTTCTGGTTCCATACACTTCCACTAGTGCTTTATTTTATGTCTATTCAGTTTGATAGCCAAAAAGTATTTCATCTCTTAAAACCTATCCATATGGCATGGGCTAAATGCATTGGAGGAGAACTTCTACACACATTATTTATCACACTTCCTTAGACTTGACTTTTTCACTCCACAAGTTTTAAAATATAAACTACAAAAGAAAAACTAAAAAATAAATATATATTTCCTTATCGAATCACCATTCTTCAACAATGTTAAAACAAGTCTTCAAAGCTACCAGACACTTCCTACCATCGCCTATCACTGCAACCCAGGTCACAAGGTAGAATAAATGCACATGTTTGGAATATGGCATAGTGAATATCTGAAGTAAAGGCAATTAGCTAACAAAAAGCAAGAACGAGAAGAATACACAAATTGGGCAGGACAAACAAATTCAAAAGACATAATTAAACAGTGCAGATCTTTGTCTTCAAGTTAACAATATAGTAATCATCAAAAGGCATGATGCATATTAAAAATAAATATCAAAATAAAGGAAAGCCATACGAAATGAAATCATGCAAGGTGCGCACTGATGTTGTAGACAATATTATTGCTTGCAGTACCTCTCCCTTAAAACCAGAAGGTTTCTCATACGTAGATTCCCCCGTCAATGAATTATAGTAGTACACAATTCCAGTTCCTGTCCTATGCGCTGTCCAAGCATCCAGTTGTTCTTTGCTAGGAGCTTCATCCTTGGTTTCAGCATTAACAACATGCTCCCTATTATCTACAGCACATTATTGCAGCATTATGGCACAAACAATAGGTGGAGCCATAAATGCAAAGGCATCTGAAAATGAACTTCTGTGGATTACCACTTCCAGGAGGCAACTCTGCCTGCCCAGTACCAACAGATGATTGGCCACCAGCAGCAGAGGAAACTGTAGGGGCTCCAGTTGCAGATGCAGCAGGAGAAACTCCAGGAGGTTGGATATCAGGATACGAAACAGATTGATGTGGTGTGCTACGAGTTAGCACTGGATAAGGACCAGGAATCACAGCAGCATATGGTGAAAACGATGGTCTAACAAAGCCACCGATTTGCTGAGGATGCAACCATGGGCCAGGAGGAGCAGCCTGAGGAGAAGCAGATGGGTGCATAGCAATTGCATTATGCTGTATGGGAGGGTTAGGGAAAACAGGAGCAGCAGGCATGAAGTTTCTAAGTGCAGTGGAATCTAGAGATGAGGCTTGGATGGTTGAACTTGAAGGAGAAGGAATGGAGGAAGTTATTCCAGGGGGGGTAGGTGTTGCAGGAGTTTTAGACATCCCTGCAGGCACTTGAAATGTTGCTGGAGCAGGCATCCATGAAGTCATATTACTAAAACTGTTAGATAGAAAATAAGCTGATGATGGACTTGCATTGGGTCGAGGATGAGAAGCACTGTGCATAGCAGCTGGTGCAGAAGTAATTGTGCGCACTTCTTGAGTACCACCTGCTCTCACATTCTGAAGCCAAAAACAAATTCAGAACTCTCAGATTAGCAGCATTTGGAAGAGTACAAGAAAAATATCTCAAGGAACACTGTAACATGTAAATTAGAGAACTTCTTTAAAACCAAGGCACTGACCAGAACTTCATTAATATATTTATTATATGCAAACAGATGTCACTGATTTAGTGCAATAACATATTTACAAGTGCATCTTCTCAAGCCACCAATAACGAGGTATATATAAACAAAGGCTGGATCAAGTGATTATTATCATTCTTCTAGTTACTTGAATCATTCCCCCTCATACTAAAAACATTATTTCTCTCTTTATTGTCATTGTCAACAAATCCTGGCACAAAAGTAAGTCTCATTTGTACAATTCCGCCAGAAACAGTAAATAATCTTGTAAGGCCCTTCAAAAACTATCAGAAATGTATTCTGGTTCCTTTGCATTGGGTAGCTTCAGAAACAATAACTAACCCATTGTACTTCAATCAAAATCACCAGTGAGAATGTTTAATCATTAGAGAACATTAAGCTTTTCAAGAGACAAAATTGCCATGAGGTGTTAAGCAGGACCTTACAAATTACAATTGATACATGCCAGCTGTTGTCAAGCAATATGTGTTGCAGGATGTATCAAAGTAACATCTAGTGAAGAGGAAGCAGAATGAGAAAACAATAAAATTATGATAAAATTAACCCATCTCTATATAGCTAGTGTGATTGTCATGCATAAAATGTAAAGTTGGAATTGCATCTCATGCACATGGACTGCTTACTATCCAGCATCACAACAAACCTAGAAAGAATGGAATTAAGCTAATACATACAGTTGTTTGTGATTGATCAGTCTGCTTCGGATGCACATTCCGACTGAAGGAATAATTATCGGTATGTGATGAATTTCCTTCTTGAACAACATGAGGAGGGCCAGGCTGGGCCATGACCTGTACTGCAGCTCCAGGTGCAAATGAACCAGGATTCAACGGGATTGAAGAAGCATGAGGTAGCATGGATTGTGCAGGAGATTGAACCCTCTTTCTACTGCAGTGAGACCTTGCTCAATTGCCTGCAAAAATGAATTACAACTGTCAAAAATTCAAGACAAGACCTATTCATAGTGTGTGACCATCTAAAAACCATATTTACTTATATGATTTGAAGTATATCCACACATTAGATGGGGAAGTGGCAACATACTCCAGTGACTCATTCTACCAAGAAGGATAAGAGACCAGAAGAAATGGTGAAATACAAGACATGAAACCATACAAATAATCAGTAAATTTCAAAACTTCAAACTGTTTAAAATGCACTTGCATGTGCACAAGTGTCTCATACAAGGTGATTTAGTTTACAGTTGATAAAATACAACCTTTCCATTTATAAAAAAAATCTTACATCAAACAAATCTGTAAATGTTATGAACATTTGTCTTCCAATTACACTAATAACAGTAGTAGTCCTAATAATATAACTGAATTTCTACTAACATTCAGCCAGGAGATAAATTTATTTTTTCAGCAATTTTAGACTAGATGTTATCAACCATGATCATAGAAATATCCATTGCAAAAATAGAAATACTTTCACGGTCAACGGCATGAAACAAATGATCTATACAATGTACAGTAACCAAACCATCAACCAAATAAGCCAGAATACAAAAATGATGTGTATCTCTAGTCCTATACAAAACGTGGTTAACGGGCCTTGTGGAATCTAAGGCACCTATCATGCTAGTGAAAACAAGGGAGCAGCTTAGGAACCAACTCTAGAATGCAAGACTTTGGTTGTGATCAATACTCACAGAAAGACCAGAAGAAATGGGAGGTATGGGTACTGAAGAACCTAGAGTTTCTGCTGGCATCACCTACAACAAACCCACATCAGTCATAATTATTTTGCAGCAGTTCAGATGCACCAATCATAAGTGTCTAGTTGAAGCCTTCCTATTTTACTACAATTGAACCAACGTTCTTTACAAGAAAATATATTATTCCAAGAACCACAATAGAAGGGGGGAAAAACCCCACAGATGGAGGTGCTACGACAAGAACATAGCAAAGAGGCCAAAAAATACACCCAAGCAGCCAAGAAATGAAAACTCACCCCCTTCAGAGCAAAACCCACAATAAAACTAACGGCACATTTTTTTTCTTACAGAAGGTCACCCACGCCTTCAGAAAGTAAACCCAGCAGTAATCAAGGAACATGAATGGCATACACCAAACAAATTTAAAGAACACAAAAGGCACGAGCATAGAAACAGATGACACAGAGAAAACGAAAACCAGCTCGGTGCGCTCTATGATTCAAATTTATCTCTGAATAACTGCAAATGTAGCGGTAAAGATCAAGCAGTACATAAATACGAAGCAGAAACGTCGTACCTTCAGTAGCGAGCAGAGGGAAGAGACTGCATCGGCTAAACGGAGAAGTGAGAAGCTGTACGAAAACTGGGCGCTGGGGAATTCCGAGCCAAATTATTTATGAGAGATGAATTTTGGGATTTATATAATACCAAATTTGTTGGTTATGATGGGGAAGAAATTAGGGATTTGGGTTAATGTTTTGGGCCGAAAATAAGCCCAATATCCTTTTCTCAACTCCGTTGTTTGGATATCCGGCCCAATACAACGGCACAAGCCTACCGTGTGACAGAAAAGGTAAATAACATTTAATTTGATATTTCTATAAATAGGGCATGAATATTCCAGAATTTATTATTTTATAATGAAATATAGTTTTATATCAAAAATATATAATTTCTTGTCCAGAAAAGAAAAGTGTTATTTATATAATAAAAGTATTAATTGCATGAAAAATTATATTATTTGATAAGTTTCTTAGAAAGATATGCTTTCTATAATAAATTTATTAATTGCATGAAAGTTATATATTATTTGATAATTTAAAAATATATATATTAGCTTATATTTATTTACGGCCCAGAATTAATATAAATAATTTAATACACATTAAATATTCAAATCTAACATAAATAATAAACAAAAAAATTATTATATTTTAAGCAAGTTGTCGCCATGCTCGACAATGAAGTTTTTATTTTTATTTTTTTTACCCATCGTTGCTTAAGTCTTCGCAACTCTTCTTCTTTTTTATTTACACTTTTTTTTTATGTTTTCTTTAATTTATTTAAATATTTTTATATTGAATATTATATTTTTTGTATTACAATAATTTAATACTAATTTTAAAATTATTTTAATTAAATTTGATAAAAAAATAAAACAATAGAAATATGTGATTTCAATTACCAATAAAAATAGTACAGTAAGATATAAAATACCACAAATAAAATTTAAAAAATACATAAAATTACAAATAGACAAAACATACCATTGCAATGATAAAATTATCATTCTATGTACATTTTTTTTACATATAATTAATCTTATAAAGTTAAAATATTACATATAAAAATTATTTTTAATAGATTACACATTATGTGTTTAATAAATATGAAGTAATTAAACTAAAGATTATAAATAAATTAAATATTACGTAATATTCTTTTTTAGTGCAGAATATAGTGTAAACTGTTGGAGAACGAATGCAGAAGTTGCACTAAAATAATGCTAAATATGCACTAGAGTTGTGCAAGACTGTTGGAGATGACCTTATTAGCAACAAACTCTCCAATCATAGTAGCATATATCTTTTATTATAATTAAATATAACACTAAGTTTAATTATACAAAAAAAATTATGCAAATGTGTGGATTATGAGACTAAATAATGATTTGTTTATAATGAGAATAAACCAAATAAAATTGGAGGATTAAAAAATAGAAAATATATTTGAATTTAAATAATTTATCATAAATAATTATATATTTTTTTATTACACATCAATTTTAATTATTAATTAACTTTTAATAAATTACATGACAAACTTATCATGTAATACATATTAATTACCAATTGTCAATATTACAAAAAAACAAATCAAAACTATAGGAACTTCTCAAATAAATAAGATGATTTCTATTAATACACATTGAAGATTTTCAAAAGATAATACACCAAAAATGGAAATAAAAGAAATGAAAAAATATATATTATTTATATTTAAAAAATAGAAAAAAATATTTAAAAAAACTAGAATGTTTGTGTATTTTATGATTATACTAGTATTTCTTCGATGTATTGTACGATTTATAATATAATAATATAATAAGTTATTAAAAAATTAGTAATATATATATTTAAAATAAAATGCATAATTAATATAAAATATATTTTAAAAATATCTTATAATATAAAAATATATTAAATATTAAAATATATCACAATTAATGTAAGAAGAATATTTTATATTTAAAATTAATATTTTATTTTTATATATGCAATATGAATATTAAATTGAATATTACAAAAAAATGATTAATTTGATGTATGTTTCAAAAAACGAAGTTGAGATGAAAAAAATATAAACCTTTGAAAATTAGAATAAATAAGCAAATGAAAAGAAATTTTTATTTGCTATTACTTTCTAAAACTAGAAATATATTTTTGGCAGAAAATTAGTATTTATGTAATTTATTCCAATTATCTTAGTTTTATATAATTATAAATTATAGATTAATTAACAAAGTTGTCCGTATTTTAAAAAATTAGAATGTGGATTAAACATCAGAGTTATTTAATTTTTTAAACTACAGACAATTTTTAAGTTTCCAAAATAACTTTCAAGAACATTTTTCTTCATTCAAATAAATTATATTTGAGAAAATATTATTTTATTACTATAGTAGAGATATTTAATTTTAATAAACCTTACAAATAAACTGAACTGAAATCAGAAAAAATTAAAACAAAAAGTTACAACCCACAGACATCCTTAACATGCGCAGTTGGTAGAAAAGCAGCAGAAAGGTAGTTTTCTGTATCAGAAAAAAAATGTCAAAGCAACAAAAGCATTTTCCTTTCTCTAAACTGCAGACAGATGAGTGAGGGATGAAGAAGAACACTTCATCAGCAATGAAAAAGACACCATGGATCACTGTATACCTCTTCGCGAGCTCCCGACATCTAATAACAAGCACCATTGATCATCTGCATGACGAACGAGCATAATCAGAAGCAAAGATTGGTGCTGCATGAAACTAAAATAAAATCTGGTGTTAAACAGTGTCTGTGCCTTTAGATTCAATTGGAAAAATCAAGAAAGTCTTTTACTGATAAAGGTTTATTCGGAACTGATGATTCGTTCCCAGGTCCATCTTGTTCTGTTCCAGCCAGGGTAACATAGAATTATAGATTGAAAGAAACTGAATTAATCGAACCATATATGCTTGACTCAGGATGGCTCACACGCTAGAGATTAATCTACGCGCCACTAATGTCTAAACCCATGAATAGAGCATCTTGCAGCATCGTGTGCTTACAGGGTTGTGTTCAACCCCAGCACACATACACTATATATACATATAACAGGTAGCTACAAGAACTTCCTTAACATGTAGCTCGACTTTCTTTTTCTTCTTCAAGATTAAAAGTATATTTCGGCGTAAATAACCGACATCAAGTCCAGTCGTGGAAAAAAGGACTCCACGCCACAGTCAGGAAATTTATTCAAACAGTACTTGTATCAATAAACACATAATTTGAAAGCAAGGAAAGCATAAAATGCATCCAGACACCTTCGAAAAAATATGTTCTAAGTAAATCACCAACTGTTATATCAGAGCATATGTAGCCATATCCAACAACTACAGCAATAGCAACTATACCATATTTCCGAGATACTGTTAAAAGTAAGGAGAAGATACAGTCAGTCAGTAGTACCAGATGGATTATTTCCAAAAGCGAAATGGAATCAAGGTGACATCTAGAGACATTAACATTTATAAATGCTTACACAAGCAGTAAAGGAGCATTGAACCTCAAACAAGTCCATCTATGTTTTTCTTTAAAGTCCGAAAAATAACACAACAATAGTAGAAGAGCAGGCCGGGATTATATTAAAGAACATCCAGCATTCAAAAAGTTTCAGGAAATAAAAGGCAAAGTACATGAGATCCAGAGAAACACTTGAACCTTACTTTAATCATCGATAATAGATGGCTTCCGCTTCCTAGGAGGCAGGGCAGTGGCTCTCGTGGGGAAGAATAGGATGCTCTCAGTATGAGGAATCCAAATGAAATCACGAACTGTCAATCTTTGGAACGCTCTGAATAACTTCAACATAGGGATATAAACCAGAAATGTAACACCATCCTCTAGACGCATTACGACTAAATTTTTCCCAAAATAAAGGGGATCAAACAACCCTCGTGGAAGTGGCCTAGGTATACCATTGATCATCATGAATCTTGACCACTCATTTGCATCCCGACCTGCTGCCTTCATCCATACACAAACTTCTGATCGATGTGGCACATAAACCCCCATGCAAAGTCGATCCCTCAAAGAAATCAACGAGAACATCCACGTTTTATTCAACTCAGTAGGCGTCTCCAACTTCTTGAACTTATCATCTCTAGAATCAAAATATAAAACTCGTCTTATTTTCTTATCTCCATCCTTACGCAACCAGGCCCAATACAAAGCTCCACCCACACATACTCCAGCACCATCGTCAATGCCCACTGGATAATCATCTCCGCTCGTCCACTTTTGGTTCTTGCAACTATACACCAAATATCTACCGTAATCCACCAAAACGATCTTACAATCTTCCACATTACGATCATGACACAGCCCCCAACTTCTCGGGAAATGATAGAAACAAAATACACAATAAACTGATGTGGACCTTCTTGTAGAGGGACTCCACAAAATAAAATGGGACTTCAGACGGCCCTGTAATAACACAAGACCATCACAGGAGCACAGTATCTCGGATGAATTATCGGGCACTGTAACTTCTGATATTGTATTAAATTTGAAACCGCTTCCTAAGCTTTGCAAAAAAATCCTCCCCAAAGAAGATTTATTTTTTCGCAGATTACCTGTACATTAGAGAACAGCTAGTTTTTAACCTAACCAGAAAAAACCGAACTTCCTCTTCTAATTGTACATTGGTTTTCTTCTAACAAGAAGTATCAAACATCACAAGAAAAGTAAAATAAAATCACCAAGTTATTGAATCCTACCTAGAAAAAGAAGGTGCGATAACTCAGCGTCCTTCAATCGGGCAAGATGAATTTCCATGAATCTTGTACTTCTGATGAGAGATCTCCATGCCAGTGAAGCACATTCCAAGCGAACAAGACATTTCGCAGGAAGTGTCGATAAGATTTCTGGAACCAAGTCATCGGGAATGGATGGCATAATCGACATGGCAGAGAACGGGAGAATGTTCCAGTTTACGAATGGGAGTGGACATGTCACGGAGGTAATGAGAGCTGCAGAATTTCCCGGAAAACGGGTTTAGGAGAGAGAGTGGTTTAGGAGGGAGGATGTTAACAAACTTTTCAAATTAAAAAGATTTAAAATGGGCAATTCACAACTTATTTCTAACAATTAAAATTATAGTTTGAAAAAAAAAAAAAAAAAAAACTAATTATCATCGTATTCAAAATTACAAAAACAACATAATTATAGAGGATAGATTATTCATGTTTAAATATATAAGTTTATTCTTACATATATAAATAAGAAATATTGAGTAATCTCATATCCACACACTTATATTATTATTTTACATCATTATTTTTATAATCTAATTCAATATTATTTCTAATTATAAATAAAATAATACATGTTGATGTTGTTGAAGAGATTATTGTTAAAGAGATCATATGTTTATTAATTTGATTATTATAGTATAAAAGAATTCTATTTCATTATAATTTTTTTAATATTCTATAAATTTCACGGATTTTATGCTGGTTATTGAATCATTGAATAAGTCAAATTCATTAACAAAATAAAACGGAGAAGTATGAATTTATAATTTTGAAAAAATTCTACTATTGTAAAACATACCTCTTTTATTGGGAAAGTGATATTTATTAATAATGATGTTATATATAATTGAATAATTTAAATCAATGTATAAAAAATATTGTACAAATATAGACATAATTCTTTTTTAAAATCATATTTTTATTTAATTAGTAGAAATTATAGTCTTTAAAAAAGACGACTTCTTTTAAAGGGAGGGAGTAGAATACAGTAAGAGTAGAATCTTATTTTTCCACAAAAGGCATCAGTCTGTACAAATACTGTCTGCATATTTTCAATGTTCATCAACAAGCTCCAAGAACTACACAAACAATTTCCAACTGAGTTTTGGATCCACAACTTTGTGAGGAACAGCAACAATAACCAAACTCTTTTTCATCGAATATTGATTTTCCATTTTTTTTTGTTGCTTTTACCATATACTTCGCGTAAAGAATGACATCATCATGTGATCATTCATACAACTGTAGCGCTTGAAAATTGAAAAAAGAGAAGATGCATTGTGAAGCACAACTGAAGAATGTAATAACATTATTACAAAAACAAGAAATTAAAAGCAATAAGCTACAATGCATTATTGTACAGGCGAGAGGAGAACTATACACCATATGTTAAGAGTAGAAAGATCAGACAAGGAAATCACGTATTCGTACTGGTCTCTTTACTGCATTTGTAAATCCCTACACAAAGCAAATCCGGAAAACTGTACAGCAAACAAAAATATACTATAATGAAAGCATGTGCATACGTAGAGCAATTATCCCTTACCTCATTAAACTTAAACAAGAAGGGGTGGGCATCTCTCCGGGCTGTTGCGGACTTTGGCACAACTTTTGTTGCAGTTTGAGAACCTTCGCTGCCGGCCTTTCTCAACCTAGTTATGGGACATAAAAGTATGCAGGATCAAAGGTTAGCAGCTGTGGAACGGAAAAAGAAGAAGAGCAAGTCGTAATAAGAAACAATCATTTGAAACCTATGAATTTTTTTTTTTTAAAAACAAATAGCATGGTATCAAATCAAATAGAACTGATCCTAGTAACCTGCATGAAAGGGACTGGTTACTTTCATTTATCACTGGGATTATTGCCTTGTAATTAATTTATCTATTACATAAAGAACTGAAAAAATATGAATCAAAAAATGGACAAAAGCAAGGGTCTAATTATACCGATCGAAGAAATTTGTCAGGCTGCCAGAGGGTCTTTTTGTTTTCTCAGCTGGTTTTACTCCATTTATAGCTTTAGAAAAAACACCAGATGCTGCAACTGGCAAATTGGATGGGATAGTAAGACCAGATTTCTCAGCAGTCAGATTTTCCTTATTCGTTTTTATCTCAGCCGAGCCATTTGTAAAACTAGATTTGGATGGTAGTCCACTTCCATTGTTATTCTTTGCAATGATATGATTCTTTTTCATGTGTAGATTGGTAGACTTGGAGAGGCTACCTTGCAGAATCTTTTGCTTTTCCACCTGCAATTCATGATATAAAATTCTATCTCGATTAAGATGATGTAGAATTACACCAATAATCACTAAAAAAAAAAAACTTAATTTGTATATAAACAGCCATTATATATAATCTCCAGAAAATAAAAGGCTAAAAGTGGGGGGAAAATGTTGCATGAGTTAGCAGACTTTGGATGCAACTGAAATATTTTTGTCAAAACACATCAGTGCTCACTACATCTTGAGAAGCACCACAGCATTCTATTGACCTTCATATATTTTTACTAGATCCTCCTCCTGAATCTACTATTAGGAAACAAGAAAATATCCAAGGTTACAGAGGTTTCACCAATCCATCCAGGTAATCTCTGATATCTGGATATACAAGATTTCAGAAGACAGTGAGATAAGAATGGCCTCATTTAAAGAATATATATGTAATTGCAATGTAACTTTTCAGGGCATCAAGTTGAACATTAAATAAACCTATTTGTACAGCTTTACTACTGAACACTCCTGAATTACACTTGTGAACATAAATTAATATAACTAACCTGAAGTGGAAAGTTGCTATATGCACCTAGATATATGTGAATAGCTCTTTTGTTTTTATGGTTATGATTCATAAAAAAGAAAAATTATAATGACAATAATAGACAGATAAAACTGGTGGAAGAATTAGTCAGCACCTATAAGACATTCAATCTAAATAATCTATGACTTACCTCATGAACCAAGACCTGCTTCACTGCTAAGGCGAGATCATTATGACATGAACTGTAACCCTGCTCAAAAGATAGAAACCAAATAAATAAGATGACACATTCAGAGCAATAATACCAGGATTGTCATCAGTCAAACTACATCAAAAGCTTGATTTCTATGACGAACATACTAACTTTGAAATGTATAAAATCACAAAGGGCTGGATCAAGAGAGATTGCGGTTGCATCTTCATGTCTCAAAGAACTATTTCGATCAGATTTTGTGTTCTTGTATGTTATAGCATAGGAGACCATAGCATTCACCAACTGCCCCAAATCACTCTTTTCTTTGTCTGAAAGCAAATGCAATGCAACCTGCAAATGGAGAGTCAATCTGTAAATGATAAATTATAACAAGCAGAAATAGAAGCAGGATTGTGAACAGGTGTAAAACGAACATGCAGTTTCTTCGTGCAAACCTCATTCTCAGATTTGTATCTCTTACAGTAGGATGTAGCAAAATAGAGAATTTAACAAAACTGAAAGAAATACAAATGTTTTTCCACATAAATTACCGGTCTCAAGGTTGGTGGTGACAGAATATGCAACATTAGAGAAACTGAGTCTTCTACAAAGGATTTTGTTGACAAATGCCTCGAAATAGATGGTGATACTCTGCTATGCCATGTGTGAAATGTCTCCAACCTTTCTGCCAATATTGTTCGGTGTCTGTCGAATGGTGAATATAATATTATGCAGAGGAACACAAAGCACTGAAAGAACTCAAGACTTGGGTAATTTAGATACCTGTGGAAAGACTTTGGCCATTCAATATTTTTTCTCTCAAGCTGAGCTACCAGACCATGTATAAATATCGCAATTGCAGGTTGGTAAACTGGGGAAATTGAAAAGCAAACTCAGAACCATATGTGCATCACAATTCACATGAAGGGAATGTGACATCTGCTGATGAACTGAACAGAATTACCTAGAAGAGACATCTGTTGTGTCCGCATTATATATCGATTATTTATATCAGAAGCACCCAGACTATCCAGACATCGTCCCTGAAAAAAATGGTTCGAGAAAAACATTGATGATTAACTTGGCCACGCACCAATGATTAACTTGGCCACGCACCAAGTTATTTGGACTAGCTACAAAAGACTTAAGTCTCAGGTAGTGTGGTGCATCCATGTGTAAAACAGGTAGGATTCGGACTCTTAGCCTCCTTCCTCCCATAGGTTCGAACCCCCCCCCCCAAAAAAAAAAAAAAAAAAGGAAGAAAAATTATATGAAGTATAGGTAACTCACAGTCTTTTGCATCAGAGGATCAACATAGTGGAGCTGCAAAATATTTTCATGAATCCCATCCAATATTAAGTCATAGTCACCGCTGGGATGATAAAAATAATATTAATGATATGATTTTTGACCTATATAGTTGAAAATAGAGATCAATTTTATACTTACCGGGTGGATATCATAGAATAAAGATATTCAAAGTCTTTGGACATGTTGCTGCCAGATATGTTAGATTTTCTGGCACGTTTCCCTTTGCTCTTTTGGAAGATCTTTACATAAAGAAGAAAATAGGAAAATAAGGATGATGTTAGCATAAGAAAATGAGATGTACAGTGGAAATTCTGGTGACTCACCTCTTTCCATACATCAAAAGCACTTTTGGATGCATCCTTCCGACAAACCAATTGAGAACATATCTCCAACTTAAAGAAGAAAAATTGTCACAATAAAATTGGTAAAAACAATAATTTTTTCAAGATGCATCACACTAAATCAGTTATTATATATATAACTTTTGGCAAGAGCATGAAAGAGCATTTACTATTTTGTAAAAATAATTGACAACTATGTTTAGTGGATTGAACACGGAGATTAGGATTTTGGACTATGGATGAATGATAAGACTATCAAATGAACAAATGGTGATGAAATATTCATACCACATTGAGGTTTTCCTTCTTCTTATTGAGAAACTGAAGAGTGTTCAAGCATGACCGTATGTCGCATTCTGAGGACAGCAGAGAATAGAAACAAATTTACTTACACAGAATGTAACTGGTTATTATATAAGATTACCAACACATCACACTTCACAAGTCTTACAAAGTTAAAGAAAAAGCAAAAAGCTTCTCCTTTCTAGTTAATGAAGTGCTGGTGTGTTCTGTACATTCTTACCAGAAACAGATTTGCATAGAGGATATACAATCAATCAAAACATGGAAATTTGGTTGTAGAATCTAAAAAATGTTTAGATATTTTTCAGGTGCCTTTAAAAAAATAGATTGCAAAAATTTATAGCATCAAAATTCCAAGAGCAAATTTAAATTCAATAGCATTCAATCTCATACGAATTTTAACTATTTTATGCAACTTCAAGCACATATATATTTTGCTTGCCAGTGAGATGTAATTTGTATATAACGTCACAAAATTTATGGCAAACAAAGTTGGAGCCTATCTAATTTTAACTTGCAGATATCAGCTCCTGTTCAAAGAGCCTGTGAACCACTCCAAGTGATATGGAAACTTCCCAAACTGGGCTTTTATAAATTGAATACTGATGGAGCAATGAAAGAGTCCACAGGCTTGGCAGGAGCAGGAAGTTTTTTGAGGGGTCATCATGGTGACCGTTTATTCTAGCTGAGATTTCCACTATTATTCATGGGTTGGATCTTTGTTATACTAGAGGCTTTCTTCATGTTTGGATTGAAACAGATGCTAGGTTTGTTTGAATATCCTTGCCCAAAAGAATCTAGGGAGTTGGATGTATCAATCTTTGATAGCTAAATTCATAGGACGTAGCCACAAAATGCATATCTCAATCTCACATATATTTTGAGAAGGTAAAGCGCTGCTGAACTATTGGCTAACAAGGCGGTTTCTCTTCAAGACAATGTTGATAAGGATCCAGGTCATGCGTCGGGAATCCAAGGATTGATCATTACAGATGTTATGGGCTTCCCAATTTTAGATTTCTATATATGTAATTTAAGTTAGTAGAATGTCTTTTACTCACTGTATAGTTGATATCTTTTCTTTGTAAATCTCCTTAACTTCTTATACATACAGGTTGGGGTTCATGCCTAAAATCTCCCATCCAAATTACTGTTTTTATTTATTTAAAAAAAAAACAAAAAACAAAAAAGAAAAGCTTGCAGATATCGGATATCAACCACCCAGTAGAAGCAAGAGGCAGTATACAGTCTATACCACTAAGTTTTGAGTTGCATTAACAATAATCTTACCATACCACAGGCTTATCTATCCTTGATAAACTTTTCAGATGATAATTATGGTTTGACATTTGCAGTTTATCCACATCATAGTTCTGTGCATCAAGCTTCATGTTTAAATTGCAGTTGCCCACGTTAAAAGTTCTATGCATCAACCTTCTTTCTTAGTTTGTGTTCTATGCTACCATATCATTAAAGCATTATGTTATACCTGTGAGAAATACAATCAAAGGAGAAGGAAGTATGACTTACCAGTATGTTCAGCAAGTGCAGAAAGAGCAATGGAACTGGTCTTCAATCCCTCCTTATTACATATATATTTCAACCTGGCATTTTTAAGTTATGCTGGGAGCTTTAATATAATAGCCAATATGGACATAACAAAATATCATAACTAAGTAAGCTGTGACTGAAACATGTTAATCCTGCAGTAAAATAGTGAGCAACTACTACATTTCAAACATTACCAAACAACTGAACATAGAAGTAAACTTACTAAGTGGCAGCATGAACTTTAATATATATAACTTAAAGGATCAGGACATTGAACTATATTGAGAAAGAAGCAAATTAAAACAGCAGTTTTTAACAATGCATATCATATTCCTAAACCTTTTATCTTATCTAAATAGTTAGAACTCTTATATACTACATTGGTATACATCAACTGGATGTAACATCCACCTGTAAACACACTTTCTTTCACACACAAACACATTTGGCAATAATCTATTACATATTATATGTAGAATATATATTATCGTTTAGTTTACTATAAGAAAAAACCAATATCAGAGGAAAAGGGAAAATCCAACTATATGCAAATAAACATAAGTAGATATAGATCAGCATAAGGAGCAAAATTCCCTACACAAAATGATACTAGCCCGGCAAGTACACAATTCAGAAAAGACACTAAAGGAAAAAAATATTAATACCTATTCACGACACGACTCACAGTTGGCTGGACAAAAATGTGAACCCTGCAAGGAAGTAAAAGTTAACTGGATGTAGTTTTGTTGCAATATTAAATGTGACACTAATGTGAAGGATAGCTAATAGGATATAGTCTATATTGCAAATTTGCAATATTAATTTATATCATGAGCTAATGTATATTGAATTGGATACAAGTGGCATGATACCCAAAGCTAACAGCCCACTGCATGGGAAATAAGCCTGACACCCACCACGCAAACTGTTCTCAAGATATTTCCTCACATATGCATATTATAAATTTTTATTAGGATATATAAACAAACAGTTAATGGAGGAAGGCCTCCTAGGTTTTTCAATTCACATGAGCCATAGTTGGTGGAAAAAGTTTATCAGGTAGTTCACATAGATTGAAGCTTTACTGCTTTCATAATATAATTCACATTGATTGAAGCTTTAATAATACACATCCTGCTTATTTCATCTTACTAAGTCCAATATTAAGCATGCTGGTTTGAAATTCATCAAAGAGATAAAATCTAGTAGCAGGAACTTACTTGGCCACCTGACGCAAAGGCCTTAAAGCTGGTGTATATAGGTCATTACATATGCATATCACCTGCATATCACAAACAGTTAACTCTGTATATTTTTTATGAAAAGTGGTACATGATATGGTCATACTTACAGGCCTCAGCAATTGAGAACTTCTCTGCTTCTTTCTTGAAGATTTCTGACCAGAATTTGCTTCTTGCAGTTTACTTTCCTTTCCAGTATCACTTTTTCTTTCAGCTGATAACTGCATTGTTATGGCAGAGTCAATCAAAGTGAACAAGGAAAATGTCAAGTGCTAATATTTTACATAACTCAGACAATATATGTTTGTTCATTTGCTATCACATTCATTTAAGTACACTTGTTTTGGAAATTAAAAATTCCAGAACTGTGGGGGTACACCTATCAGCAGTCTCCACTTAACAAAAACCTATATTTACATGAAACCATGGATGACTATATGACCATGTTATTTATAGTTTGGGGGAGGTAAGAGTTATTCTTCTAGAAGACACTGCAATAAAGGAAACGAAAGAAATCATTAATTATAGAATTTCAACATGTACTCTAGAATTATAGTAATTGATTATAGAACATCATAAGCATGGGGGTATTCAGTATCATTATCTCAATAAAATATCTTGACTGCATATTGATGTGCAGCTTACAGGGATAAATATTAATTATATTATGAAGTTATATTCCTAAAAACAATGGAGTTGTTTGATACACAACAGGTAATTTCAATAATTTATGCAGTTAGAATGACATATAGAAGCATCAAGTAATAGCTCAAAAATCACATAACTTACCAACTGAAGAATGACATCCACAGCACCCTTTCCATCTCCAAGGGCTCCGTCTATTTCATCAATTACCTTACAAAGTTCCCAATTTTGTTTCTGATAAGCACAACAACAAAAAACAAAACAAAAAAAGAAGAGGAAAATGAAAAGGTTTTATTGACTGTAACAATTACACATGAAACCTACCAAGCACTTTGGCTTTGAGTCAGAAATAACAGAATTCATCTGAACCACATCAAGGATTTTAGCTTCAATAGTTGATGCTGAACGGTCATCACTTGCATTAATCTGTCAAAAGAATAACAACCAATCAGTGGAAAGTGTTTGTATACTGAAGACATGGGAAGGCTTTCACCAGCTTTTATTACTTTTTACACTTTTCACACTAAAATTTTGCGTATAAAAACAAACTTTGCAGCTATGAATTAGGTGAAGATGCAGAAGAGTGGCAAATATTTGGAAAGCAGAGCTTTTGCCCTAAGATAAACTTGGATACAAGCCATTTTTTATTGTAAACTGATGACTTCACATTAAGTCCTAGTAAAATCTAGTAATCTACAATAGGACAAAAGAACAGATCGGTGGTTTGCAAATTTCCTCAAGATCAGAATATCTTTAAAAATAAAAAAATATAAAAAATTGTGCAACATAAAATCCTCAAACATGGAAAAATTATTTCATGAGCATCACCAAACAGTTTCCAACTCAACAAATGGACAAGGTATGTCCAACAATTTGCCTTCACAATAAAGTGGCTACTAGAAAGTAATTGAGCTTGTGAAATTAACTGGACCTCAACAACACGGTACCCACAATGCCTAGCAGCTACGTGTGCAAGCGTTGTCTTCCCAAGTCCAGGGGAACCACAAAGCAACAGGATCTGTGGCAGTCAGTAATAGTATGTCAACATTAATATGGTTAGAGAAGAAGCATGCAAATAAAATATAAAACAAAATGATGAACAATGTAGGATATGATTAATTAACAGTTAGACATGCAACTTCAGAAGCAAATTGAACAAGCAGCAAGTAATCTTAAATCTGGAGCTGTTCATTGACACAGCAGACAGAAATTTCCCTTGTATTAATAAATTAGAAAAGACAGTATCATAGGTCCGTAGAGGAGAGTCTATAATTATTGTTTATATGAAATCACAAAAAATAAATAAACGCAAAATGGTGCAGTGGAACTAATTTTTTTTTCATACTAATATGATTTATTACAGAATTGTAATCTCTATGAGTTACAATAAAATTGGTAAAAATTAGGAAACTACAGGAAAGCAACTAAAATTGAAAAAAAAAAGTCAATAAATTAAGAATTAACTTATTATTTCTTAAACACATAAGGTTAATATTAACAATAGTGTATCCATATACAGAAGATCATATGTCATAATACAGCGTATTTCAGTGGACCTATACCCCACGCCTGCCTGGCTCTAGTTTATCAACTAAAATTAGTACTTACGTAAGATAAGTTAGCAACCTTCAGACAGGTCCAATTTGGGATCATATAAGCAATACTAGTTGGTTCAGTCTCCAACACAACTCTGTCAAACCAAACTTCACAAGAACTTTGTAGCACAAAATGTCCAGCAGACTTTGGCAAGATGTCAAAATTACAATTGCCAGATTGAAAATACCAGGCACATTTTTACAGCATAAAATAGCAAATATTGGCAAAATAGCTGCTTGATGGCAATTCCATGTATTTTTAAAACAACATCCACTCATCAAAATTCCTTCATCAGGAAAGTAGATAATATCTTTCAACTCCTTCTGTATCCACTTTTACTTAAGCTGTTGAGTCAGATATTTGTCTATTACCTTTGGACAACCACACTTGGGGTCCTTCATTGACAACAAAGCCCTTTAGACACTCGTAAAAAATGCAGTAACTAAAGCATGACCCAATACGCAATAAATTACAATTTCAGAAATTAAAACATTAAAGTTCAACTTCATAAATAAATAGGCATCTATGAAAGATCATTGTTAATTGTGACAAAATGTAAAAGGATAATATACAACTTGAAGTAACCTTCTGTTCCGGAGGACCAGAATTTTTGTGCCTCTTATCCCATATTTCCTGAACGCCTTGGGAGATATTGTTTTCCTTATCCAACTCATTATGCGCCCTTGGGTTATCTCTGCTGAACATGGTTTCTTTGTTGTTTACAGAATAACCCTTGTTTGATCTTTTAGAATGTTGAGAGCCTGAAGAATGTCGTCTCAAAGCAGACAAAACATCTTCATTGGTACTTTTTATATCAGACCCAAAAACACACGAATCCCACTGTTTCAACCACAGGAGAACCTACATTATATAGATGATAAAGGTTAGAAAAATACAGGGGAATCTTGAAATAGTATAGCCACAGTAATCTCACCAAGAAATCTATCAAAATCATGCAGCAGAAGGAAACACAGAAAGAGGTTAAACAACCTCACGATTTGTCTTTTCATCACTGAGAAGATCCGTAAATGAACTTGGAGCATACTTGTCCACCCAAAGTTGCTCATTAGTAACTGGAGCTTTCGATGGAACAACCTCAGTTGTAGCACCTTCAGCACTTGCTTGCAAAGCCTTCCGAAACAAGCACAAGAAAAGTTAAGGTCATTACTTCATATGTAATCAACATAGATCACTTTTTTTTTTCTTTTCCTTAGTGGTCAAGTGCCATGTCAAGAATTAATAAGATAATGCCATTTAGATATCAAAAAAAAACCCAATGGAATATAAATAGGGTTTCTCACAAGAGTCTACAGTTTCCAACATAAATATACAGATTGACAAAATTATTTTAGTTGGTCTAAGAAGACAAAATGGTCCATAAGTAGACAAATTTTGATACTGGAGTCTACTCATTTAGCTGTATATAACAGCAGTACAATGCTTTATGTCCTAACTGAATGTAGGTGTGAGATTGCAACTGTAGCATCCCAAATTAGTTCTAAGAACCAATAGAAAGATTGAAATGGGTAAGCATAGAATTGATTTCACCAGAAACAGGTTGTGTATTTCATGAAGCGAGAATAAGTGCACTAGTTGGGTATTGTCCCAGACTACGCACGTTAGCCCGCATCATTGTGACATGACAGCAATATCATGCTTCTGTCATACTTCAGCGAAGGAATCCTTTTTCTAGGAGAACAAATCCAAATATTATCCTTTTTTGCCCAAGTTAGTGGCCTATGGTTTGCAAAATTAACATAAAATTAATACAATCGACTAAGATAATTAGCATAACATTATACACTTCCCATGGCATCCCTACACACATGCAAAAACAGAATCTGCTTACAGATGAGAATGGGAGACCTAAAGCAGGGAATATCTTCTGATTCTAGGTAAGAGTGTATAATGCCAAATGATCATGAACTGCTCGCTTTATTTTTGAAGTTAATTTTATATGATATGGAATCTGACATAAAAATAATACAGGCATTTGCTTAATGTTCTAGCAGTTCAAATGGTATTCTTCCATTAGTGAAAACATTAGAATCTGCAACCACAGAATGAGAATAAAAAACCCTCAAAAACAGAGAAGATATCATCATTTCAGGCAGAATCCGGTGGTCAGAAGAACTTCACTGTACTCTCTGTGGCCGAGAAAAAACACCAGTGAATAAAAACGAAGATATGGAATCTTCATCTAAATGTTACACAGCTGAAGTGTCGAAAAGTTTCTGCTCTATTTTATTGGGAGACAAAACAAACTGGAAAAACGGGGAGGGAGAAATACAAAACTCCTTTTTAGCAGTCTTGTGGCATGGCAAAACTTACCCTTGTGAACTCCTCATGCTCAATGTTTTGCATTAGAACTCTGACAGGTTCCTGAAGAAGTCCTGCATGTGAGCATAGTCACTTTAATCAACATGACTTTTCCAGCATCCCGTAAGTCAGAAGTACACAATAGTTTACATAGTTCCACTTTACAGAAAATAAAGGATTGAACTGCTACGGATGGCATCCACAAGCTTCAGATTTCCCTATCTATTGCAGATACATGAAAAAGGCATATGGGCTACGATAAATGGATTAAGAGGCCTCACTATACCAAACCAAGAAGTTACCATGTGGCTTTATTTCATCTGTATAGAGCATGTTCACAAGGAAAAGGAAAAATGTAACAACGTAGTAATATCTCGGTTGCTTACAGGACGGGCTCAAGGTATCTTTCCCAAGAAAGATGAGAGAGACTATGTTAAATCCTTACAAGTGGAACATCAGTTTTTATAATGCAAATGGAGAGTCCGCCTATTTGAGATCTTTCCCACCACATCTTAATTTGTCGTCAGTTTCTTTGAAGAATTGCATTGTACAGAAAGGTGTGGAGCCAGAAAGCAGCGAAAACATTATTCCAAAAGAAACTAATAATAGACACTAAATTCAAGTAGGCAAAAAACATCAAAGGTGGCCTTACCGTTAGGGTCTCCTCTAGACCACAATTTATTGTTTCTCCCCCCCAAATCCATCTCTGGTCTACATATCTTCGCATACACCCTCTCCCCATCCAACCCTGTAACAGGAACACAATCGCCATCTATCTCTGTAGCATATCGCGACAATATCTTCTCCGCAGTCTCTCCCTCCACCACCTCCATCTCCTCCACAGTGTCCCGCGGAGGTGAGTATCTAAGCCACTCTTCATCGTCATCACTCCGTTCATCAATCGTCACCGAACCCACATTTCCATTCCCTACAACTTCCGGGCCCACCATCCTATCACTCTGCACCGGGCCCAAATCAGGGCATTCGGGTTGGGCGAATTTCTCATTCCGGGCTTCCTCTTCTCCAGTTCTGCTCCTCTTGCCACTTAAACCATTTTGGTCGATGTCATAACTGTCGTTGACGTCTAACGATGTCCATTTTCGGAGGTCCGAACCAGCGCGTTTCTTGGAATCAGGGTTGGCTTGGGGATGGGGTTCCAAAGGAGAGGGCTTCGGCGGGAGGGATAGAATTGGTTTCTTTGGATGCTTGTCGGATGGGGGAGAGGGCGGTTCGACTTCAAGCTCGAAATCATCATCGAATTGATCATCCAAAGTGTTCGATTCCAGCCATTCCAGCTCTTCCAAATCAGGAATATCCATCGCCCTCCTCAGGACTCTATGTTCGCGTCTATACCAATGTGTGTGCGCGTGAGAGAAAGAACGAGACTGTACTGTGCTACTGCTCGAGAGAGAGGGAGGGAACCCCTGTCTGAGTGTGCGCTTCTGTGTGTGGTTTTGGCGGGAACGGAAGATGAGGTAAGGGCGGCAAGACGGAAAATATAATACTAGAAAATTAGCGGGCTATGCATTTTGTTTATGAAATTACCAGGTTACCCTAATTTATATTATTCATTTTTAGCAAAGAGTGAGTCATTTATTCATTCGAGCAAATATCGGTAATCTAATAAATAATATTTTTTAAATAAATTAATAATATATTATAGATAAATAAGTAATTTATTAAAAAAATTAATAATAATACTATTTAAAATAATTAGTAATATTTTTTCAAGTTAACAAATAATATATTTCAATAATAATATTTGAAAGTGTTAGAATATATTGTAAGATATATTTAATGTAGACAAACTTTTTTGTTTAGAAAAAGAGTGACCGAAACGAAAAAATAATGAATTTATAATTCAAGGGCATGTCAAACTGTCAAAACTCCATTTAATTTTCTTTGGGAATAATCATAAAGTGAAATGACCAGGTTACCCTTCTCTTTTGCTTGTTTTGAAATTAAATGTTAATTTTATTTTGGAATACTCATAATCATGAAGTGAAATGACCAGGTTACCCTTGTCTTTTGCTTGTTTTGAAATTAAATGTTGTGGAATTTGTAAAATGTAATTATAATATTGGAAAAGTGAAGAAAAAAATATTTTGTAATGATTGAATGATTGAATAATAATTGAGATAGTTATTTGATGTTGTAAGATAAATATTAAAACAACGATTAAAAGAAGAAAAAAATATGGATTGAATACCATGAAACACGATAATATAGGGGACGGATTTTTCTATTTTATTTTGTATTTCATCTTATATTTTAAAATAATTATCATACCTACGTGTATATGATGAGATCACATATTAACACATAATTTATGAAATATGATATTTCATTTCATTTTATATTTTAAAATAATCACTATGTGATACACTGATATATGTATATGATGACATCACACTAATACGTAATACATATTAAAAATAATGAAATAAAATAAAACAGAGAATCCAAAAGAGGTCCAAACCGATAATTTACATACAATAAAGTGCATTACAACGTGAAGTAATATTACAAAACTTCTATCTATTGCTATCCACTTGTATACCATCTATGGATCAGGTAACAGGACACAAAAGGAGAACGACAAATTATACAAATTAAAATAAAAATAAGCTCTAAGAATGGTGATGATGGAAGAATGGAACATCAAAGTGGTGGAGACAACCCATCTGGAAATATGAATTCAAGTACAACGGAAGCGGGGGCAGATAGACATGAAAATTATGAGAGCCAAAAGCACCACAATACCGAACACCACCAGTTTAATCTTCATATTCTCAACCCACAATTTTCTCTTCATCTTCGTCCCTTGTTTCCTGAAGTCCTGTGCCTGTGAATCCCATATAGAAAAACAAACAATATGAACCACATGTTTTTTTTTTGAGTTGCAACAATAACACACATCCAGGAATAAAACCGAATAGAACAAAATCAAACCATAGAGAAACTTTTCAGTTGATGGATTTACGAGTTTTTTCTGTGACATTAGTTTGTGTGTTCAAACATAGATGATGGCTTGAAAGATTGATTTCCTTAAACTAACCTGTGACCTGAGACTATCAGTTTTGTCAACAAGCAGTTCAATCTTCTCTCCACGGTCAAGAACCTGTTAAAATAAGAACATAGAAATATATTCAAGAACAAGAATTAAGATAGCATGCGTTCCAGAAAAACAGGAAATTTATGTACCTTTTCAATATTTTGCATCATAACACCTTTTACTTCAGAGACCTGAGCCTTAACTTTAGCCAGTTGGTTGATTTCTTCAGGATGATCAACACAATACTGCATTTGCTCTTTCAGTTTGGACCTGAAAAACAGGCCGGAAAGAGTTTGACAATGTCCACAAAACTACAAATAAAAGAGGACTTACCCAAACTCCTTTTTCAGGCTATTTGGACCTGCAGTTGAGGCTTTCCCTCCTCCATATTTCTTGGTAAAATCGTCCTTGATTCGTTCCAGAAAGGCAAGTGGTAGTTGCCTACCAGCAGATTCAACAGCAACAACACAATAGGCTACAAAAATGAGAAGAAAGTTCATGTAATCTAGTCACAGACAGTAATACAATGCCTGCCTTAATTTGAAGCCATGCCAAGAACAAAAATCCCATTTTTCGAGGAATGTAATTGAAAATTAATAAAAATATCTTCATTGCCCTCTTTCCGATACCAAATTTGATCTCAGATTGCACTTGAATTGAAGGATATAATTTGAGGATTTCAGAAATGATTTCAAATATCTTCACATTATGTAAATTTTCAAATCCATCATACACACTCCAAACAATTCAAATCATCCAAACAACCTCAATAGAGTTGTTGCAACTATGAATTTAAATTCATTCTCCAAAACCGTCCAATCCAAATGCAACCTCAACAAAATAAGCACTCTTTTGGACAAACTAATCATATCAAATAATCATCATCATCTTAACAAATACAAAGCGAAGAAAGTAGCATGCACAATTAGGTGAACACAACCCAATACGCGTAAACCAAAACAAATACACATGCTAAAACCCACAAACAAAATTAGGATTCATATCATACTGAATCCATTCTCCACAAGGTAATTGAAGGTGTGATCATCACAATTGTAGGTGAATCTGTTATTCGTAGCAGAGAGCTTTTGCAGACATTGAGAAGCAATGGAGGTGAAATTCCCCGTGAATTCCGTGTAATCGGCCAATATGACCGTTCCCCTCGCAACAAAGCTGTAGATCAACTTCTGCTGACCCATTTTGAACAGATTCTTTCAGCAATTTTAACATGAAAGAAATGCGAGAGAAATTTGGAAAAGGGATAAAACAGCTGAAGTAGGAGAAATGGAAATTTTGGTTTGCGTAGATTACAGAGAAGGCGGGATAGCCAAGACTAATGGAGCAGCGGGAAAAATGGTTAGACGGTCATGAAATTGAATGTGGGGTGGGAAACTGGGAAAGTAAATGATTTACAAAAATCAGTCTTTTTTATTTTTTTAAATTAATACCTTTATATATATATACATATACTTTTTTTTTTTTGTTATATACATTATTTGTTACACTAAAAAAAATACACTTAAAATATGCATCGTGCACTCTGTTACTCGTTAGATTACATGGGATTCCATGCACTCGTTAGATTACGTGGGATTCCCTCGTTATTTTGTTTTCTTTCCGTTTGATAATTTGAGAATCTAGCGCCCAACCTACACTATCATTTGATAAGAAGATACAATCGAACTACCAAGACTGAGCTGCGTCTCACTTATTTCTTCACCTTAAAAAATATTTTAGGTTTATTACAGAACTGCAAACAACTTCTTCCTTCAAGAATCATTACAAGAAGATTACAAGAATTTGCTCTTTACAACACTATTGCTATATTAATTGTATCCTCATGCAAGCTTGTGCAGACTATAGAACTATGGTAAAAATTATAAACATATATGTAAATAAAAATAAAAATAAGAGAGATCAACAGGCTAATTGATCTCTGTGTGACATAATTTCTTCAAAAATGGGAAGTCTTCTTGATCTAATGGGATTCCAGTTGTTCATCAACTGATCAAGACCACCAACAAAAGCATCTTCTAAACCTACTCCTAAAGAAGGTGAAGCAAATGTTGTGGATTTAAATGTTTCAAGTTCATTTAGAAGCTCCTCCGAACGGCTTCTCATTTTAGGATCCTCAGAACCCAGAAATTTTCCCTGCAATATCTCTTCAAGAATCAATCTTGCTTCATCAAATCTTTCTTGTTTTACAAGACAGAGACACAAGTTGCATGCTTTGTTTGCATCCGGGTCGATTTGCTGGGCTTTCCGATAAACTGCCTCAGCAGCTGTATAGTTTCTTTGCTGCATGTATGCCCAACCCAAGTTTCCCTGCAATGTTATAAGAGATAAATGTGACTACCATACTTGGTGTGTGCGCGCATGCATGCGTGTATAGGGAAATGTAACCCTACAAACCTCCAGTAAACACCTTGTGAGTACTGGTTGATGTGGAGTGACGTGGCATTTATATCTTGCGGCCACATCAACAGGTGTTCACAGGAGGTGTACAAGGTAACAACATTACTCAACGAATCCAAAATTGCTTAAAGCATTGGAAACATTAGGTGATACTAGTTAGATGAATTTGTGGATTTACCAATATTCTGGATGTTTCCTGCTTAACAGTAACTTGAAACTTCTTTCCATGCGAACGAGCCGTTTTAGTAGGTTTACCATTGAAGGCTTCTCCTTGGCCAATCATCCGTAACTTCAGCTTCAGTAGCTCGATTTGCTCATCTAATTTACCACATTTCTGCAAAATCAATCAGCTTACAAACATCAACAAAACGCAGAATAACAAATGGATAATTACACGTGATATCTTACCAGAAATGGATATAACAATTAACATAAACCATCAAGCGTGAGGTAAGTTTGAAAATACCTTGTATAGATCAATAAGGACATTATCAAGCGATTCTTGCGCATGTTTGGAGCATCGATCTCTAAACGATTTGATGGCTTCAATAGCTTCTTCAGCTCTATCAAGTTGTTTCATGACCACCGCCATGTCTTTCAGTGCACTATCTACTCTATCTCCGGCATTAATCGCCTTCCAGAAGAAGATGACAGCACTCTCCAGGTCCTTCTCAACCATCTGATAGCAACATGGTTAACAAAAGCAGAGACTCAATAACTACAGAAAGCAGATAATCCATTAACCTCTAAAACCATTTGTAATTTAATAAGCACAAATGTGACTGCTCTACAACCTTAATCAAGTGTTGGCTCAGTTCTTGCAAGGAGGTAATCTAAGGTGTGTTTGGGTCGAAGGATTTGATGATTGATTACATCCCAGAAATTTTTTTGGGATGGAGTCAGGATTTAATAATAGCATGAAGAGCAAGAATCCCAGAATTTGGCAGGAGAAATCCAAGTCAAATAATGGCACAAGAACAACAAATTCAACAATCTAACATGAAGCACATTATATAAATTCAAAAACGAGGAATATTTTCCAAAGTTACATTTTATCTGTTCTGTAAATTCCAAAATTACAATCTTCATACAATCACCATACTTACTAAGATTATGAACCACCAAAAAAGGAAAGGGAAAAGAAGATCATGTGCAAGCTGAAATCAATATACTCAAGTGGCAAAATGGAAAAATCCATGAAATTAATATAACTGATGTGCAGCCATATACACAAACAAATTACAAGAAAGTATAATTCACAGTCAAGGGGAGAAAATTTTGGAAGTACAGAAAAAGAAGAAAAATAAAATAGGTAAAAATGTTAAGACAGAAAACGCAATATGGAGATTGTTGACATACCTGAAAATACTTGGCTCTGACATAAGGACTGTCACCAGATGGAAGTTTATGAATTACATGATGAGCTTCTTGTTTCTCAGCTTTCCTTGGAATGCAGCAATTAGTGCTACTATTCTTCATCTTCTGAAATCTCTCTCTCTCTCTCTCTCTCTCTCTGGGCTTGTATCTGCTAATCTTTGTGTTTTGATTCTATGTCAGAAATGGCAATTGGGCTTCTCTGGCAAGGGAGAAGGATTGTTGAGGTCTGGAGTAGCTATGGGATGTGCAGAAACAGTCAAGAAATTGGATATAATAATAAGATCATGGGATGGAATGAACCTGGACGTGGGCATGTCCAGGTTCTTAATCTGCTGTATTTTATTGCGATCATTTCATATGGTGACTGTTTGCTTGCAAGATGTGGCACTTTCTTTGCCTGTTTTGTTCTCTGCGAAAGTATAAAGAAAGAGAATTTGTCAAAGTCTTCAAGAAACAAATTCAATAAATGTATTTATTTATTATTACATTGCCAGCAGAATTTGCCCGACCTTTGGAGATAGCGATATATTTTTTTTTTTTTTAATTTAGAATAATTATTATATATAGTGACATTATTAATTAATAAATATAATATATTAACTATTGAAGATTAAATAGAAAAAGAAATAAAAAATTCAAATCAGACCACTGGCCTATTTTAAACATGTAAGTAGGTTTTTTCGAGAGATTAAATATTTTAAAATTATAAGAAAATAACAAAACATAAAACCCTAAAAACTGACAGAAAAGAACCCCTTATGAAATGAAGAAAAAATAAAGGCTCAAAATCTTGAAAATCAAGAATTAAAGAGAAAAAAATATGATAATTGAAAAACTAAAAGTAATTAAAAAAATTCGATCTCATAAAAATACATTTGGTGAGACTGTCGCATACACAATTTTGCCAATATTTTATATGACGTCTAAGAGTTTATATAAGAACTTTAAAAGTGTTTGGTCATATTTTAAAAAGAATATTTCCTTCGTTCCAAAAAAAATCATGTTGAAATATTGTAATTTTTTTGTCCGACAAATGAAAGTATTTATTATGAAACATCATTTTTCACTCGTGTTTATACATTTATTCATATCTTGTCTATTATTCATAAAAACACAATTGAAACTTAATTAATGACTAACTATGAATTCCAAATATGACTCTTTTTACAATAATTTATATTTTTTAAAGACTAACTCGTTTTGTAAATGTATTTCCAAATAAAGATCTTATTTTGCTAAACTTCTTTAAAATTTAATGTTCGACTACACAATTGTGATTATTAACATATAAAAATCACCTTATTTTATTTCATTTGTTCCTAGTAAAATAGGTGTATAAATAAGATGAAATCTGCAAAATATAACAATATTGATTGTGAATATATATATATTTATTTCAATCTAATTGTTTAGCCATGTACTAGTTGTTCAAATGCTTACGTTCAACAAATATAAACTATTTGTAGATTTTTCTTACTTGCATTCATAAGTTTTATTAAACAAAAATTAACTTATTCGCTTACAAGATACAATATAATATTACAATTCGCTTCTCGATTTATTAATATTTATTCATATTCACTTTTTTAGACCCTCAAGTAAAATCAATCTAATTAATTTATTGATATACTATGCAACACCACAGTCTCAATGGTGAGGCCTGGCCCAAACCCATGAAGCACACCCCACTCCAATCCTTCCCCGGTCGAGCTCAACCCTTCTTTGATCGAAAATTTTCTCATTTCATCCAACACACAAGCGCTCAACATGTTCTCATATTCACTTATAAGATACAATATAATATTTCAATTCGCTTCTTGATTTATTAATATTTATTCATATTCACTTTTTTAGACCCTCAAGTAAAATCAATCTAATCAATTTATTGATACACTATGTAACACCACAGTCTCAATGGTGAGGCCTGGCCCAAACCCATGAAGCACACCCCACTCCAGTCCTGCCCCGGTCGAGCTCAACCCTTCTTTGGTCGAAAATTTTCTCATTTCATCTAGTACGAACAACACACAAGCGCTCAACATGTTCCCATATTCACTTAGCACGAGTTTCGCCAATCGGAGTTTTTCAGGCTTAAGAGCTAATCTTCGTTCGATTTGATTAAGAATCGAGGGTCCACCTGGATGTGTTACCCAAAAGAGTGAGTTCCAATCAGAAATACCCAAAGGTTCAAAAACCTCCATTAGAGTTTTTTCAATGTGTTCAGATATTAGGTTTGGAACATCTTTTAAAATGTGGAAAACTGTCCCTGCCTCCCCTAGATGCCCAACAACGGACCCTTCACAGTTGGGAAGAAGAGTTTGCGCCACCGCGACCACCTGAAAAAGTGGTCGTTCCACTCCCACGATTGGGTCGGAGCCCACAATCACCGCAGCTGCTCCATCCCCAAACAAAGCTTGTCCCACGAGATTATCCAAATGAGCCTCACTTGGCCCACGAAAACCCGTCAGGGAAATCTCCGAACAAACAACCAACACTCGAGCACCTGCAAGAGTAATGAATCTTAGATTTTGAATTCGAGTGTGCTCTCAAATACCCATTTTTCCACATATATTTTCCATTGACCTGCATTATTCTCCGCCAAATCTTTCGCCAGTCGAAGAACAGTCCCACCAGCAAAGCAACCTTGTTGGTACAACATGAAGCGTTTGACAGATGGGCTTAGGTTGAGGAGCTTCAATAATCGGTAGTCAGCACCGGGCATGTCCACGCCGGTGGTGGTGCAGAATACGAGATGGGTGATCTTTGATTTTGGTTGTCCCCATTCATTGATTGCCTTTTTGGCTGCTTCACTGCCCAGTTTTGGCACCTCTTCTACCACAATGTCTTGCCTGGCATCCAGAGATGGTGATGTAAAAGAGCACATGTTGGGATTTTCATTGATCATTTCTTCAGTTAGGTGTATGTAACGTTTCTTGATCATGGACTTCTCGCCTAAAATTCAAACACCATGAACATATACATGCAGGACTTTGTTAATTATGTGAGATAAAATAAAATTTTCGTCAAACAAGGAGAGACATGCATGTATATTTTGAATGCATGACTACTTGGAGAATTCTTTAGTATTTGAATATTGATAACAAGTATGTTTTCTATATTATGCGTCCCTTCTCATGAAATATTAAAATTTCACATATGAGTTCTCTCATATCAAATAATGAAAGAAGGAAGATCAGTTTATATGTCACTTGTCTAGTGAGTATGCTTCAATTTGCTCCCGAGTTTAAAGATTAGCTTATATGTCTAGTGAGTTACTCTTTCTATTACTAATTGGTTTTAGGATGTAATCTCACTAGGGGTGTAGCTAGCTTAAATTTATGGGACCGTAAATATTACTACATACAACTTACACGACAATAAGTTAATAACAACAAAATTCTTACACATTCGCTTAAACTTTTCTTTGAGTTCTGTCTCATGTTCGCCGTTAGTTAAGCGAAAATAATAGTCAGCATATGTGATCTGGTCTACACAATTTACTGGATTTGTTGTCCCAATAGCCAGGATCGTGGCTGGTCCCTCCGCCCGTTGTGCCTTACAAATGTCCTCGACTTTTGGAACCTTCGTCTGGTGTGCCCAATGACTGTCCCTAGTTGTCGCCATGTCGGTCGAAAAATGTAGCTGAGCGACGATAGTTGTGAAGGAGGAGGAGGTGGTGCTAGTCGTTGTGACAAATTAATTTGTTGCGTATATATAATGTCGTGTTTATACCCAACATGTAGCTTTGAGATGTGGGTAGCTATAAGCTCAACTTTAATATTTCTATATAAAGATGCAGCTATAAGCATAGTTATGTAGGATCACCCATCCTCAACCTAAGCTTAGACAATTGTCTAGGGGATATGTACAACTATACATTAAATTTGGCCTTTTTTTTTTTTTCTTTTTTTATGATCTTTTTATTTAACAAATAAATTAACAATTTTTGGTAGTTACAAATTTCCTCCCTTTACTAAATAAGGGTTAAAACCCATAAAACATAAAAGAGTAAATATTTATTCCACCCTTCATATTTAAATTTTAAAAAAATATAGATATTAAAATTAATGAATAGAACACTCGCCAAAAGTCGATCCTAAATTTTCGGAGACACATATTAAAAAAGAAAAAAAAACTTTAAAATACAAATTTCACAATGTAAACAACTTTAAAATTAAACGACTATTTACTAGGATTTTCTTTGGATCCATGAAAATAACTCAATATATATTTATTTATTAATATGTGTGTATATGTGAAATTATATGAATTTGGAGTCATATTTTAAAAACAAAGGCCACATTTTATTAGTTAACATAAAATATTAAAACTTTTGAATTCACAAATAAATTATATATAATTGAATAAGTCAAATTAATGGATATAAAGAGTCGTATATTTGTGAATTCATAATTTTTAGAAGGTTATTTATGTTTGGACTGATGTCAAAAATAAAAGATAATTTGTCCATTGTTTTTTTTAAAAACCTTAGAGACTTCTTAAAGATATTTAAGAAACTGATTAGTGTATTCGAAGTACACCAATTTATCAAATATTTGTAAGGATGTAGTGGTTTTAGTGTCGAAGATACATAGTGCATCTGTGTGATTGTAAGATTTTTCATATAATAATATTTTCTATATTTTTTTTCTTTGTGATCGTGATTTTTTCTCCAATTTTAGAGTTTTCACATAAAATTTTGTTTTACGATTTTTTTCAATTATTTACTTACTTTCCCTCAAAAGCATGCCCCGAAAAGCGGTCTCATTGAACAATCCTCATGTTTTAGCGGTCCTATACAACTAAGCCCTCATTGAACAAAATAATATTCATAATTTTTTAATATAGATAAATTCACAAATATTAATTTTATATTTATTGCTTCATATTATATTTACAATATTCCATATATTGAAAATGATAAGTGGTAGTTATTATTTTTACACTCTCTTTGTTTTAATTAAAAAATATATATATTCAAGAGTATAAACTTTTACTATTATCAATTAGATAAAGCTGAAACTTTTTAAAAACTATAAATTTATATTTATACAATTTATTTTATTAATTTATTTGATTTATTCAATCAAAAATATTTTGTTTGTGAATAAATTTTTTTAGCTTTTATTATAACTTATAAAACGAGACATTAACTTTCAAAACACTATTTATTTTATGAAAAAATTAATTTTGAATTTTTTTTGGAGGCCGAATGAATATATAATGTGACGTCATACTCTGTGGAAATGTGTTCGATATATTTTTAATTAATATTAACAAACTTGAGCTTAATAAGACATTTGAAATTAAAGAGATTTTTTATTAAAATACATAATCATAAATTTAAGTTTAACGAATCATTTTTTTTTCTGCAAACTTTGATCATCTCTATATTTGTTGTGAGAATTAAAGGAGATTGGAACAATAAAAAGAGCAATTAATGAATTTAGGAGAGAAGAGTTTATTGAAAAATGTAAATTTTAGATCGTATAAGATGTCGACACAACATGACTTTATGGAGTTCCTACAATAACCAGCTCGAAAAGTTCAAAAAAATTAATGCATGAGAAAAACTACTTCCCATCCTCTCATGGACTAGTTGTGAGGAGGGGGTGCCAGGTTGCAACTGAAATTAATTATCTCAAAATTGATCGAAGGAAGATCAAAATAGTCACAAAAGATTGAAATGAATAATATAAGTTTTTTTTTCCATCACTTTTATGAATACTATCATTGTCTCTTGTAATACACGGTTTGTAGTATATATATATATATATCATATTTTTCAATAAATCAATATTTAAAAATAAGTTTTGAAAATTGTTTGAAGTATTTTATTATATTATTGGTAAAGATGAGTAAGTGAAATAATATTATATTATAAATAATATGTTCATTTTGTCCTAAAATAAGTGTAGTATTTTTAATAAATTCATACATTGTATTAGAAATTATTTTATTTAATGAGTTTGTAAAAATAATTAGTTAATATTTATTTGTAGCAAATTAAATACACAACAAATATTCAAATATAACATAAATAATGAATTCAAAAATAATTTTATTTTTCGAATCTAATACCTCATTTCAATATATGTGATATATATGTAAAATAAAAGATTGTGAAAAGATTATTAAGTTAATATATTTTTTGCCAAAAATATATTGAAAATAAAAAAGTTATTTGTATTTTAACAAATTAATTATATTTTTTTTATGAAAAACAGAAAGAAAAACAAAATTCAATTAACCGAAATATAACATATCATTTTTTAAAAGTATTTCTACTTTTAGAATTTGAAAATGGGCATGAGAACTATCTTGAAAATACCATGCTTATATATATTGCAAAAAATCTTTTTGATCTAGTATGCCCGAACAATGCGACATACGTTCGATTTTTAAATTCGAAAGTTATGATACTAGTGTGACCAAAAGGGATGAACATTTGTATTCTTTTTGTTATACATTTGTACATTGTTCGATCTGAAACATTGTGCTCTTCATTTTTTCCGTTCATAAGTAGTACATTAAATCATGTCACACGTGCAATCGTTTTACAGAAAACTCACTCAAATAACAATAATAGAATTGAAATTATATGAGATCGATTTATATGATGTATTTAATAGTAAAGTGTGTTGAGATAAAAAATTAATTTGACACTTATAAATAATTTTAGTGTCCATTTTATATCTCACCCTAAAGTCAAATCTCTAAATCTAAACTTTTCTATAATCCAATTAATTGCGAGCGCCTAATTGGACTATAGGCATTACTCTCCAATTTGGAAAATGGAATTGCACCATTATGAATTAATTATGTATTACGGTAGTGATCGAGTAGATTCCTGCCCACCTGTTTGCTCTAGACCTCCAATTAAATGAAGCCAAGGTACAATAAATAACCTTGTTCGAATTCAAAGTGTTCTTATTATCTTGGGGTTTTAGGTGACGGCAACATAAATATTTATGATAATTGGATTTTACCATTTATAAAAATCGAAAAATGACAAATATTACTTGCCTTTTATTATTATCGTCTCAAAATAATAGTAATATTTGAGAAAAGTACAATTTTTTATTTTTTATCGATTAAATTAAAATATAACTTGTTAAAATTCATTAATTATAAAAAAAATATATATATATATATATATAAAGTATTTGACAGATTAATATAGGATGAGGATCTTGAACAATTGTGAGTTCATACCATATATGTTAGATTTTAATTGTATCCATTATTTAATCATCTTTCGTGTAAATTATTTATTTATTTATTATTTTTTGTCAATATTTGACGTCTTTACCACTACAATACCTTGATTGTACGTTGACTTCTTTGTCAGTGTTTGACGCCATTATCATCGCAATACCTCGATTGGCATTGAGAGATGGATATATATATATATGTTGGATTTTTTCTTAAAAGATTTTTTTTAGTTAAATACATATATCACGTTTTGATCGTAAACTTACCTTTCATATACATTGTTGTTGCTTGTAATATCCAATGGTGATGTCAAATTCTTGTTTCTATAATTAGTGTTATAGATTGTAACTACAAATTTTAAGTATACAAAAGATTGCCATATCCAACTTTCATGATAATCAAAACTACCTATAAACACTATTCAAGGTAATGGAAAAATCTTTACTTTGTGGGCTCAATATTTGGGCTTTTCTTGCAATTGGGCTTTGAGCTCAATAGGCTCTTGGGCTTAAGAAACAAATATCAAATGTGTACTATAATGACTTAGGTATGAACATAAATGACAAATTAACTCAGATAAGATTTAAATTACATGAATAAATTCAAAACTTGAATTTTAAATTTATACTTAGCTTGAAATAAATTAGTGGGCCAGCCCAAAACGTAATTGGACTATCAAATCCAAAACCAAAAAAATGAAATTCATGACATATCTCGGCCCAATTATTTAAATGTGGACATAATAACACTTGAAATAAAAATAATAGACGAATTTTTTACGTATAATATATTAATTTTGTACAAATATAACAATGAGTTTTTTTTTTTTTGGTATACAAATTCCTAATAATACACTTTCACTTTTCTATAGAATATTTAAAAATTATTCATTTTCTTTAAATGAATAGACGTCGTTGTTAAGAAAAATCGAAATTCAATAAGAATTTTCGCATAACTCCTGATCTTTGACATCAAAAAAGAAGGTTGTAATAAAGAAAGAGAAAGGGGGCTAGGGACCCTTCTATCGGTATCGGGCATTTGGTTTCCTGAGCTGGCAGGCCCCTGTCGGGGAAGGCTAGTACATTTTCATCCTATATAATATTTTTACTAATAAATAAACATGTTAATTTTGATTATAAACATTAAAGAAATTTGATTTTTAATCATATTTTCTTATTTTAAATTTAATCACAAATCATATAAAGCTTCTTTTACTTATTTTTAAATAAGTAAAAAAAATATTTATAAAAATATATAAAATAAAATTTATTTCTCCTATTTATAACTAATTGACAGTCAACCACACTCACATATAAAAAGACATATTATATTAATCATAATTGTTACATTTCCTTGAATAATCTAGATGATAGTTTGAAATTAAATATACACACACATATTTATAATATAAAAATATTTTAAGAGTACTTTTGTACAAATTTATACAACGGTCACATTTGAAACATACTTATAAAATGAATTTAAATCGGACAAATTCAACCATAATAACATCATAAGTTTAAGGTAGAATAAGTTTAAAGTTCAAAACTATGATACGTTCTTCATCGTAATGCTGGAGAAGTATCCTCTTAAAGCGTAAATACTGCATGTTTGATTCCATCCACAAATCGATTTTCTTCATTAAACAACAATATGTAGGCTATTTTCATAATTAATAACTTTATTATTATATATATATATATATATATTTATAGAGAACATGATTTTATTGATAAAATCAGAAGTACATTATTTCATTGAAAATCTAAAATTAAGACATTCCCATCTATGAGTAACTATATAACTTATAATTATATTATAAATATTTAAATATGAAAAGATTTAACTATTTTCCATTCAATTGTCTTAGTGGCAAAAAAATTTGTAGTTATGTTTCTCTCCCTAAAAATATGTGATATAATTAAATTTGAAACACGCTAACAAAATTTGGTATTTCCAATGCCCGATATTCTTTTGATATAAAATAGGAATAATAAAAAATGCATCAACTTATAAACAAATATTAATAAATTTTAATTCAATACAATGAAAAAGTATTATCTATCTCTATTAACTAAGGAGAAATATTATTAGAATTGCTTACAAATATATAAAATAAAATACAAAATTAATATTTAAATTACGAATAATACCACATTACGATCGTAGTCGAACATTTCTTTGCTGGCCCATCAGTATTTAATTTAATAAAATAGCTATTTTATCAAATAAATCCAGCCTAAGGCAAACTTTTTTTAATAAAAAAATGTGACCATAATTTTGGTACGAAAATAAAATATAAAAAAGTAAAAAGCACAAAGCACCCTGAATCTGTCAGCACTCACTCCCACTGCCATTGTATCCTGATCCCCACCTAAAACCCCAACCCCCACTCCGCCGCCACTTCCCGCCGCTCGCCACCATGCAGGCTTCCTTCTTATTCTCCCAACCACCGCCGACGCCTACCGTTAGAACCCGTTTTCCACCGTCTTCCGCCTACGTAAGCACATCATCCTCACTCACAGTCCGCGCCTCCACCACCACCACAGAAACCGACGTCGCACCACCGCCACCGCCCACAGCGATAAAACTCAACAAGTACAGCTCAAGAATCACGGAACCCAAGTCACAGGGCGGCTCTCAGGCCATTCTTTACGGTGTGGGCCTCTCAGATGATGATATGCACAAACCCCAGGTGGGAATTTCATCGGTTTGGTATGAAGGGAACACTTGTAACATGCATTTGTTGAAGCTCGCTGAAGCTGTTAAAGAAGGTGTTAAAGAGGCTGGAATGGTGGGATTTAGGTTTAATACAATTGGTGTGAGTGATGCTATTTCAATGGGGACTAGAGGTATGTGCTACAGTTTGCAGTCGAGGGATTTGATTGCTGACAGCATTGAGACTGTCATGGCTGCTCAGTGGTATGATGGGAATATCTCCATCCCTGGTTGCGACAAAAATGTAAATCCTACTTCTTTCAAAAACTGTCTTGAGTTATTTTTGTTTTACTTTCTGTTGGGTGTGCATTTGAAATGGTAGTTTTCTAAACTTTGAGGTATGTTAGTTTTTTTCTTGGCTGTGCGTGTGTTTTATTCAGTAGTCTTGCACCAGGAGTGGAGGTATCTGTGGTTATGACCAGAAATGTGAGGTTCTTGAGGATAAACTATGGTCAATATAAGGCTTTGTGTGTGACTGTGTGTGTGGAAGTAATAGTTTGATCTTTTCTGTAACCAAGGTAAGCCATTATTCTTGTTTCTCTGATGCAAACAGTGTACTGGAATATGGTCAATGCTCTGTCCATCTTAAATGTTATTCATGCTGAAGTGACCCTTTAGAAGTGATGCTCTGTTTTCAATTTTTTGGGGTTTAATAGATTTACTTTGGAAAGATTTTTTGTTTATAAAAATCATGACTTGATTTTATTTTTGAAATAAATTAATGAGTAAACTTAAGTTCTGTGAACTATTAAGCGCCCATCTTCTTCATTACTTGCTAATTACCACTTGGAAGAGTTTGTTCTAAAAAAGTGGTCTTTGTTAATTGGATATTTCAGGTTTTATAAGGAAGGGTGAATTTTGCCTTTATCATTTTGGTAAACAATATTTTTGATGTCACTCGTTTGGAGAAAAGACACGACCTTGTTTTGGTTCATTGATCATGCTGTCCATTGATAGAGTGGAGGGGATGTTTGAAAGTTTCTGTTCCGTTATTTGCATTGGTGTTTTTTCGAATATTGTTCCGTTCCCAGTGTGCGGTGGCTTTTCAAGAAGGTCATGCAAGTTCTCTGTATTACATTAGAAGAGAAGTTATGCAAGTTCTCTGTTTACATTGTCCATTTCTTGAGAGCAAAGAAGAGAAGTTCAATGTTCTGTGGCATAGCCCGACTCTATCTCACTTTCAGGAGCTATTATGAGCAAATAGATGTCCTTGAGGTCACTAGAGGAGCACTGGATCTCTGGTTTGCAGAAGTGTGAGGAGATTATCCTTGTAACAAAGTAACTTACGATTTTTTGGGATTACTTGTCCAATTAACAAATTTGTTACAGAAAGAAGTGGAAGTATGTTCCTGTTATGATTACTATTTTATTAATCTGGCTGTTCAATTCTGCTTTCAGTTTGTTCACATAGGCTTTTGGTTGAGGACATATTTGACTATAAAATTTAGCTTCTTTGGTGACCATTACTATGACTTGACTTCTTTATCCCTTTGGACATTGTTGTAAAGCAATTTCATGGTGTATCTTCTTCTGAATATTTCTAATTTACTAGGATTAATATTGCAGATGCCCGGTACTATTATGGCTATGGGACGGCTGAACCGCCCTAGCATCATGGTTTATGGAGGAACAATTAAGGTGAGATTTGTTTAATTGCATGCTCTTTTCTCCCACCAATTTGGTTGTCATATTCTATTGGTAACAACTCATTAACCTTTCAAAACTATTTTTTTCTCAAAAGAAGTGTTACTGCAGTTGTAATCTATTTTTTTTTCCTTCTTTCTCTATCTCAATTTTATAAATATTGATTTATTACACAAAGGACTCAGGTGTCTTTGAGTAACAAAATATACCTTACTGGTTGATTTAGGTGTGGACATGTTATATAAGTTGATTAAATAATTTGACTTTGTTCTAGTGAGATAAAACAAGATTTTTAGTGTATCCTAAATTAGTTCAGACAAATCATTAAGTATTTCAGATCATTTCATAGACTCTGATGACACACACACACATACATATCTTTTTCTTCCTGAAAATTGCACTTGGTACTTATTCTTCATATTATTGATCTTGTGCAGCCAGGTCATTTTCAAGGTCACACATTTGACATCATATCTGCCTTCCAGGTATGTGCATGAATGTGTATCACGTAACCCCTCCCTTATCCCTTGCCAATGCTATTAGTATGTTTGTTTCTTCAATTCATCCCCTGGATATTATGTGTCTGTAAAACTTTTATTTTTTTCTAAACCAAGTGCATCTTCATATTGTGCAAGTTCTGTACTGGAGGTTGAAAGTAGTTAGTGGATCATATCATTGAACTTAATTGTTTCATGAGTTCTAATCCATTGCGTTTATGCCTGGACTTGAATTCAAGAACTCTGAATACACAGAAGCAATTATGAGTCATATACATTAAGCTGTTTTGTGATTTTTAGCCAATTATTGGGTTTTGAACGGTTATTTGTCTATTAATCCCTCCATGTTTCACACTGTAGGTTTACGGAGAGTATGTGAGTGGTTCAATAAGTGATGAAGAAAGGATGAATGTAGTTCGTAATTCATGCCCTGGAGCTGGGGCCTGTGGTGGAATGTACACTGCAAACACAATGGCATCTGCAATTGAGACACTGGGAATGTCCCTTCCTTACAGGTAAAGTAATATTACTTCCTCCACTTCAAAATATGTGTCGTTTTATAAACACTAAGGAATAATTGAATACCTAGTAGACCCTTAATTTATGGGAAAGGGAGATTAAAGGTTAATGGGAAAAGGCTACATTAGAAATACATTCACAAGAAAAATTAAGGGTAAATTAGAGAGAAACATTACTCCTCACCTTGAAGACTGTAAAAAATCATTTATTGTGCAAAAAACATAAAACTTCACAAACGTCACTTATTTTGAATTGGAGGGAGTATCAATCAGTCCTGAATTCAATTAATGCTATGATAATAATTTTATTTCAAAACTAACTTGATGATATTACCAAAAGTTCTTCAACTCCTGCGGAAGACCCCCTGAAATTAGATGAATGCCGCCTTGCTGGAAAGTATCTGCTGGACTTGATTAAAATGGACTTGAAACCTCGTGACATCATCACTCCAAGGTCTCTACGTAATGCAATGGTAATGGTTATGGCACTTGGAGGATCTACCAATGCAGTTCTCCATCTAATTGCCATTGCAAAGTGAGTAGAGTTCTAACGAGTTATTATGAATACAAATTTAATGATGTACTCAAGTAGCTCATAGCTTGAGTTTGGCAGGTCTGTTGGCCTGCATTTAACGCTAGACGATTTTCAAAAGGTCAGTGATGACGTTCCCTTCCTTGCTGATCTCAAGCCTAGTGGTAAATATGTGATGGAAGATGTACATAAGGTATGCTCAAATTTGCTTCTTTTCTTGTGAATGGTTCTTCTTTATTCCAAAAATCCTTGGACAGTGTTAAGATGTGCATGATTTAGATTGGAGGTACACCTGCAATCATGCGTTATCTGTTGGAGCTTGGGCTTTTAGACGGAGATTGTATTACAGGTATATTCCTCTGTTTTTTGTTGATAATGCAAATCACATACATCCTTGTCTCTATAATCCTGTAACTCTCTCCCCCTCCCTCTCTACTGTAGTTACGGGGCAAACAATGGCTGAGAATGCGAAGCTATATCCATCCCTGTCTGAGGGTCAGGTATGTCTGCTCCATCAAGCAGTTTTCATTCTGTTCCTGTGTTATTTGTTCTTCCTAAATTGCTTTATTTGTGGTTGTGGTTCAAGTAAGTGGCATTTTTTTTGTGTTCAATTGCAGCAAATAATAAGACCCTTGTCAAACCCCATCAAAGAAACTGGTCACATACAGATATTGTATGGCAATCTTGCACCTGAAGGTTCTGTGGCAAAGATCACCGGGAAAGAAGGGCTGTACTTCTCAGGTAAGTTTATTTAATAGATAGTTTTTGTTTTCCTTCTTTCCTTTTGGTATTGTGCTAATGCCTTCGAGATTATGTGCAATGCCTAATGGGAGACCGTGGTTTGTTTAATAGGCCCTGCACTTGTATTTGAGGGAGAGGAATCTATGATTACAGCTATCTCCGAAAATCCGTCGAGCTTTAAGGTAAATCTAATCACTCCATTTCTTCTTTTGTATATTTATATGTTACTCTCAACTATCATAATGAAATAGGATACATGTCTATATATATTGAGCTCTCATTAAAAAATAAAGACGATAAAAAATAAATAAATTGAGCACTTACAAACTTCATGTTACTGATGTTAGATGATTTCTGTAGCTGCGAAAGTGAGATTTAATATTTTTATATGTTGTGCTGATCATTTTCAGGGAAAAGTAGTGGTTATAAGAGGAGAGGGGCCTAAGGGGGGCCCAGGCATGCCTGAGATGCTGACCCCAACAAGTGCGATAATGGGAGCTGGACTTGGCAAGGTATGTAGTATTATTTACTTCTTCTCATTTCATACAATGTACAACGATTTGTTTTTTGCATCTTTCCTTTCTAGCCAAAATTCTAGTGATGTTTACTGTTAACCATTTTACAATAATTATTTTTCTTTTGTGACTGAATCAACGCTGTATCTCTTCACCAAAAAACTAAAAAACTTGTTCCTTTTCCCATGCAGGAAGTTGCCCTATTAACCGATGGCAGATTTTCTGGAGGTTCACATGGGTATGTGGTGGGTCACATATGTCCTGAGGCCCAGGTAAGACGACCTTTTTATTTTCTTGCACGTTGCAGTTGTCATGTTTCTCAGTATGGTTAGTTTACTAGCTTAAGGAGTATTAGATTAGTGTCTTGCGTGTTTTTTCAAAGGGGATTAAGCTTTCTTTATATACGTGTGTGTAAATTTTCTTCTTTCAATCGGGATGGAGTAAGAAGTACAGGAAACAGAGCATTATTTCATGATCTATGCACTTGGTTCTGAAAAAAGTTGCTGAGAAATGACTTAATTTCTTATCTTTTGATTTGTTGGACTATGGACGATTATTCGGTGTAAATTTATATTTATTCTGTCTCACAAACTCATCGAATGGATATATCTTGTTAACTTACAATGCAATATATTTGTCCGAGGCTTGACTATTACTCTTAGTGCTGTCAAGTGCATGTATCAAACTATGAATGAAAATGAAGTCAAATACATAAATGATCTACTCGCATAATTTTGTTACTTTTCTTGGTCTTTCTACGACAGTCTGAACTTGCAAAATAATATGAAATACAAACAAAACAAAACGTTTCACTTATTATCATATTACTCGTATGGAATTTCAGGAAGGTGGCCCGATTGGTCTGATTGAGGATGGAGACATTATCACCATAGATATCGAGAAGAGGAGAATGGATGCGAACCTAACGGAAGCTGAGTTGAACGAGCGCAGGAAAAGGTGGACCCCACCAGCTTATAAGGCTGAACGAGGAGTTCTTTACAAGGTACGTGAAACCCAGAGCACGAAATGCATGTTTCTGAAGGTGCTCCGTATTTGACTTTGCTTCTCTTCTTCTGTTTTCAGTACATTAAGAATGTGCAATCGGCCTCAAAGGGATGTGTTACGGATGAATAGAAGTGAAGAGATCATTTTCAGTTCCTCCAATTCTTGAATTTCATTGCGGCTATTTAAAGTACCCGAGTTTGCGCTCGTTTCTCTTTCTTTGCCAACAGGAGCTCAGATTTGATCGATTTTAAGCAGATGCCAATTTTGTTCTTGTTTATTTTGGAAGGATGGAGCAACATATATGTTGTGTATTTTGATGGATTTCATTTTTCAACGTTGAAGATAATCTCAAGCTCAAGCACAAGGATATTTTGTCTCTATCCAATCTTGTTTGAATATCACAGAAAATAACTATTCACAAAGGATACACAATTATGACCCTAACTCAAATATGCATAGAACACAAAAATTTGTGTGAGATCACTCTCAATCATATTCGATCCTTCAGCTTTTATTCAAATTCTAACTCGCAATAATATTCGATCGTTCTCTCTATTTTCTACACGATTTATTCTATCTTTCGTTCTTTCTTCTTTGTGTTTTTTATGTAGTTCTCTGCTGTCACGATCGATATCTATTGTTGTAGTTCTTAGTTATTTTTATCCTCCTTCCCCTTTGCTCCGTTCTTTTGAATTTATATGGTTAAAAATGTATTATTTTTTCATAATTCTTTTCAAGAATAAAATGTATTGCTTTTTTATTGTAAATTTATATATTTTTTTCAAAAAATATTTTTTTTTTGTTGAAGGAGTATTACAAATGAGAATTCATTGGTAATCACTATCAAAAATAAAGATTTAAGCTTGCAACAAATCTTTTCTTCGAATAAAAAATCTTTCTTTATCCGAATTTCCGCCTCTATAGCTAAGTCAAGGACTTCATCCAATCTTTCTTTCTTCTTCTTCCGATCCCTCCCTAACTTTGGGATCTTCTTAATAGTAGTTCCAATAAGGGATTTGGGAGGCCGGAAGGAAGAGCAGGGTAGAATAGGCTACTATAAGGTTTAGGCCCTTCCTTTTTCACCATCGCCTTACGGTCAACATCCTGACTTATGAAGTCTAGGGCTAAGGGTAGACTCTTCTCTCTCGTCGAAATCTCATAAGAGAAGAAAAGATACAAGCTTCAGGTGAACTTGTAGCAAAAGTATAACGTTTTTATTTCTTAAAAAAGTGTAACTTTCTATTAAAGTAGTATCAGAAATAAGTATTTAATCATAATCTGGAATAAGTTTTAAGATATATGTTGTATTTTATTATCTCGATATTAAAAAAAAATGATTATCATATCAACTCACAAATTAGACCCAATTAAATTTGGAACTAATACCATAATTAATAATTGTCAATTCTTGAAGTCAAATGGTAAACGACTCCCATAATCCTGTCCTACGTCACACAGTAATTGCCAGGTCATCATTACTTTGATCTCCTAAAAAAATAAAAAAAATATTATTTTGTTAATTTTTAGTATCCTGAACTTGTTACGGAAAGCTGCCTACAACTTCACAGCCCATATGGAGGTCCATTTACTATATGGGCCAAGCTCGGCCCAGAATTTGAACCCTAGTCTTCACCAATACGGAAATTGGGCTCGATTCATGTGTTGGTCCATGTGTTTATGGGCCAATTTAGGCCCAAATACTGACTTCTAGTTTTCGCCAGTATTGAGAAAAAAGAAAAAAGGAGAAATGCAGTCGGAGTTTGAGAACTATTTTCTTGCTTCTATAGTGAGCTGAGCTCTACCGTTTTCTCTACCATTTTTAAAAAAACCCTCCTAGTTTGCAAATTCCGTCTTCATGTCGTCTAACAATCCGTCGCAGCTCTTTCCCTCAGGTTCGTTTTCTTAATGGAGTTTTACTTTTTCCCCTAATTTGATGGAACGAGTTTTCAAGTGTTTTTTTTGGATCTTGTTTATTTATTTATTTCTGTTTTGTGCATTTCAGAGTTGATTGACCGATGTATTGGGTCGAAGATATGGGTTATAATGAAGGGCGACAAGGAGTTGGTTGGTACCCTCCGTGGCTTCGATGTCTATGTTAATATGGTGTTGGAAGATGTTACTGAATAGTAAGTTAACGTGTGCGCGTATTTTAGAAATTAATGCTGTAGAATTTTTATAATTTTTGAATTTCACCACTTGGGTCTTCTTTTTCTCTTCGTTTCCTGAATTTTGTATTTTATCTGTTATGTTGCTGTTGGTTCGGATGAATTGATATTGGTTTCAGTATTTGGCGAATTGTTAGTTTAAAGAGTAGGTTGAATGCTATTCGGGAGTTGCTACGTGATATCTTGATCTTTTGTTATCTGATAGCCTACGAAGGATATTCTATTGACAAGGATTCCTGAAATACTTCAAGTTGTAGGTAATGTTATTAGTGGATCTATGAGATAGTTTACCAAAGAATTGGGAAATGGTGAATTATAATATGATATCAATCAGATTTTTGTGGTAGAGAAATTTTTGTCTTTACTGAAAGACTTGTCTGGTGTGCAAGGAATAAGAAAAGCCCTAAGTGCGAGAGTCAATTTGTGCTATTTGGTCCTTCTTTCTTATTTAAGCACAACTATTGGATGAGGTGTTTTTGGTGCTTTCATGTTTAAATATGGAGCAATTAGTGAGGAACATTTCTTATATAATATATGTTAAAATTTGCTTCTTGTTTATGCTGTTTAGTGGTTACAAATGTATTTGTAATGGTTGGATCACAGTTAATTCTGTGAATCCTGTTTTTTAGTCTCCTTTGTTAATCCTGTTCCGTAATTTGCTTAGTCCATTATCCCTATTGTCAACAACGTCATTTTCATGTCTCTGTGATACTTCGGTATCCTGCTGGCATCTGTTTAGAATTTCTTCCCTGCTTGAAAACTTTTCTGAAGATTCTTGTGCCGAAAACCTTTCGTGTGAAACTGTTGGGTAGATTAGACTCCTAATATTTGGTTTCAAATCACCTAAGTAGTTATAATTTTCCTTTCTCGTTCCTTTGGCATTCACTGCATTTTGTTTTGGCATGGGAACAAGCTGATAGTTCAGATGAGGAAAACTGTGCCTTGGAACCTTGCAGCCTCTAGGTTTTCTGTATGAATAAAAATTTCAACGAGTGTTAACTCATTTATTTAGTAAGGCCACAAAGCTTAATCCTTGCTCATAGTTCCAGATAATTTGCAGAGAAAGTTAAGTAAAATCCTTAGTTTCCAGTTTGAGTTTGATATTCAGGTATGTATTTTATTGTGGTATTGGTCATTTCTATTCTCTCATTTCTTACCTAAAGCGAATATTTTTATTTCAGCGAGATCACTTCTGAAGGACGCCGTATTACAAAACTTGATCAGATCTTGCTTAATGGGAACAACATTGCCATTGTAAGTACAACACAGCGGTTAAGAATTTCTTCAATAGCCTGTCTTGCTTTCTATTACCTTCTTTCTTCCATGGGCAATCAAATTTTGAGCTAATGGGTTTGTTCTAATGCAGTTGGTTCCTGGTGGCTCACCTGACCCGGAATGAGGTGGCATCAGTCTGAGAAAGAAAAAAGAAGGCCATGTAACTCTTCATAAAACAAGATTCAATTTTTTATTACTTTGTGTAGAAAACTCATGGCAAACTGTGTGTAGTAGTGAGTGATCCCATCGATCAAGATTCCTTATTCATCTCCCGCCACTTGTGGTTGCTGGTCATGTTGATTGTGGTTGCTTGTTGGAAATGTCAATTTATTCTCCTAGGCTAAATCTTGCACTACTGTTTTGGCTTCTTTTGGAACTTTTATCTCTGTTGTTGAGCATATGCCATCTCTTCATCAACTTTTTCCTGTTGTTCCAGCTAGACGAATTTCTTCTAGGGATAATTACAAGACTGTAGAATATGTGGTGCATTCACAAGTGTGGAATCCATTGCTTCCTCTTTCTTTCATGTATCATTGTTAGAGCTGGTAATTCAAGCCATGTGACTCAGTTCGCTCTGAAGCCTATCGGGCCGACAATTTCAGAGCACAGCCCAGACCACTCTATGAGATTTAGTTTTTTAGTCGGGCTGATTCATTTGTTTTTAGTCGGGTTGTTGGGCTAAATTAGAGTGTGAACTTATCAGATCGGACCAAATGAGTCTGACAATTAGTTCAGACCTATAAATATGGAGCCCAAGCCAACTCTAGTCATAATGTATGTAATATTTGTCCAACTTTTCTTGACTTCAATTTTATTTTTTTATTTTCTTGACTTTTCAATTTTATTTTTTTTAATTTTTTTTTTAATTTTTGTAAAACCAAAACTATTTCTGTCTTTCTATTATAATTCCTAAGAGAAATTTGAAATATATATAAATCGTGAGAAAAAAAAAGGAAAAAGAGCTTCTAACTTTATAGCATGTGATGTGAAACTTGGAGTATGCTATTGTGAATGTATTAGCCCAGGCAGTCTTAAAAATGTATAATGTTATATTATATTCTCTGTATATAATAAATATTAAATATATCTATAGAATAAATATTAAATATATCGAGTTTGGTTTTGTCAAGTAAATAAGTAATATTTTTATTTAAAAAAAATAATATTTTAGATTGGGTTGCACGTTAAATTTTTTGTGTTTATCCTGATATTGATATCACAATATTGAATTAACCACTAATGATTAATGATTAATGATTAATTTAAATGGTAATATATAAAAAAATATCATTAATTCAAAGATGAATATATATACAATTTAAATTTTATGCAAGTTTCGTTATAAACATATTTTTGTATTTTATTTTCATTATAAAGTGAATTAGTGTGATATATGTGCGTTGCACATATTATATTTTATAACATGAGTCTATCCTTAAGTTATATGATATATTGTAAAATTTGTTGTGAGTGACTGTTGACAACAAACGTCGTCTAGTGCAAGAAACCAACAAAGAAAATTGAGAATTTAAAAATGAATGATACTTTATGTTCCAATATCTATGCAATTTGAAAATTGGAAAAATAGAGTGGAATTATTTTAAATTAACATAATTTAATTTTTAAACTTACCAAATCTTATTTAAATACAAAATGTTATTTAAATCTTGATTTATTGACTAAAATCAAGCAAATTTTTTTTATTGGATAAAATTAAGTGCTCAACATTTATAGGCAACATTTATTTTTAATACCAAAAATTAATTTAAAACTTACTTACTATATAATTACATTTTTAGAAATTACATGAAAAATATTTGTGCAATTTTCATTATAAATTATTTTTGTTTTTTATTTTCATTATAAAGTGAATTTGGATTGAAGGATATAATTTAACTAGAAAATTTGGAGGAATATTAAAAAAATTACTCAAAAATTAATTCCAATGTATCCTCCAAATCCTTCCGAACAATATAAATAAATTTATTGAATTATATTTCGAAATTAAAATCTATCAATGAAATACAATAATAATTTATATTTTGTATTTTAATAAATTTATTTAATTTAAGTGAATCAATTTATTCTTATTATTTTTTTGAGAAAAAAAAAATCTCAGATCCAAGTCCCAGATATAGTAGTTCTCCAAATTTGAAAATTCAGGGGCAGAGTCCGACCCGTATAAATTGGAAGCCCGAAAGTGTTGAACCTTAATCTTCTCCAAAGGTGGTGATGTAAGATTACCATTTTAACCATCTGAAAGATTTCAAAATTGAAGGTGAAAATTTTGGGAATGGATTTTGTTATTGTGTTTGCATAATTACCAAACCCTCACACTTTACTCTGCTGTCATCATTGTCCTTTCTTAAGCTGCCATTGGATTTCAGAGAATTCAACAAAGGAAAAAGGTGAAAAGGTTCTCGAGGTTTGATTTTTACCCAGATTTTTATTTTGTTTCTTCGTTAGTTTCTGAATTGAAATCATTCATTTCTTTCTTATATATATATGTATATATATTTTAATTTTAATCGATTCTCATTTTGATGAACTCTTAAAATAGTTTGAGTTTTTCCCATAAAGAATTTTTTATTTAATTTTTTGGATATCGATTTCCCCTAGCACCGGTATGTGTCTTTTCCCGTTCTACTGTAAATCCATTTTTTTTTCGTTTTTTTTAAAAATATTTTTATTGTTGATATCCAAAACTGTGGATGAAGATGATTTGTTTTTATTCCCCCCCACTCTTTCTAAGGTCTAACCCTTTGTAAATACTTGAGTTGTTCTATTGTGTAGCGCCGTGAAGGAGATTGTTGAAATTTTTATTACATGATTTTATGTTGTTGATTAAATTTGGTCTCTTCTAATGACAATATTTGATGAAGTTCACTCTCTTGTCTCTTCTATTATCTGATGTTCAAAACTTTCTTATAGTATGATTGCGAAGTGTTGTTTTGACTGTACACTGATTGTTAATAACTGGTACCTGTTACATTGTCTTTTTTGAATCCTACAGAGGATGGAGGAGGATCAGATGGATATTGATCCGATAGTGGAAATTCCTGACACTCCAGATAGATTTGCCAAACAAGGTATCAATGGGAGGAGTAGTGTGAAAGTGGAAAATAATGGTTCATCTTTGCATTTTCATGGGCAGCAAAAGGTTTTTGAAGAGGGCTCTAGAGATCAGCCCATGATCATTGACAGTGGAAGTAGAGGGCGGCCCCTGCATCCTTCAAAACGTACTAATAGTCCAAGTAATTCTTGGCACTCCGCTTCTCTTTCCTTAACTAGTTCGTCTTCAAGAAATGGTCACCTTTTTCGGAAAGGGGTGACAGAGAAGAAACCTGGATACCTAGGCCATGATTTCAAGCATAAAGAACATCTAGAGCCTTCTCAGAGTGATGATTTTATAGATCTGACTAAAAGGAATTTGCATATTCCTGTTAATGAAAATATTTCCACAAGTGGAGTGCCTGGAAATAATCGAGGTGACTTTCCAAAAAGATCAGGATTGGTTAATGGGACTTCTTGGCAGAGCATGAAAAATTTCCCAATTGGATCATCCAATGACAATGAAGGAACAAGCAATGTAAGAAGAGTTGGTTCAAGTATTGGTTTTGAAGAAGGGATGGATTTTGTGGGGTGTGATAATAAGGATCCTGGAAATGGTTGTTGTCTATCTCTTGATCCCATTGCTTCACCTAGAGTAAGCAAGCAGAAGAGGTTGGTAAGAAATGGATGTATATCTCCCAATAATATTGCCAAGGCCAAGCAGTCAGTTGGGAAGGATGTTAATTGCTCTGTACCTGTTGCACATAATAAGGGCTTTGTGGTGTCTACTGCTCCACCTATTTCAGCTGACATCAGGGAATTAGTTGCTGAAGACAATGATTCTCACACTAGAAAGGGCAAAGGAGTGATACCGTACTCATCAAAGGGACCTGAGCATAATAAGAGTTTGAATAATAGCAGGTAATGTTTTTAGCATGTAGTCGAACACTTTGAATTTCCAACCTCTATACTAATTGGTTGATTAATGTCTGATGAGTTTGGTCTTTGTGTTTATCACAGTTTTTTACTCTCTTTCTTTTTTGTTATTAAGCTATTTCATCTCTCTTTATGTATATGTGGTTTTTGCTTCTAGATTCTCACGATAACGGCCACCAGAGATGTAGAGAAACCTGGTTTTAATAGCTGTCTGCTCAAGATTGGGGGAAAACCTCTCGTGTATTAGAAGTCTTGAATAAAAGAATGAGCAGCATGTACACTTAATAAGATGGGTGGAAATGTGGTATAAAGCATGTGTTAAAAAATCGGTACAAGTAAATAATCAAACAAAGTAATTATTTCTACTGTATCAGATTAATCATAAGCTGTAAAACTGTTTTCCAGAAACACAGAAGTGATTATTCAAGCAAGCAGCTTTAAGTTTCACTGAACAATAAAATAAATATATGTAATTGGTGTGTAAACCTACATAAAGATTTTGTTGTGCATAGAGGAAGAGAACAGTGGGCAAAGGGAAACTTCTCAAAACTGTGGAGTCTGATTCCATTTTTTGTTCGCCTATACTTGTTGGTAATATCTGTTTCAGAAGATAGTTCAGATGCTTGTGATGTGATGTAAATTCAGATGCACTGCTGTCTCCACCCACCAGCTTAGACATCAATTGGAACTATGCACATACCTTTGTATAGGACATCGCCATGTGGGTATGAATATGATACATGAGGTTTTCTGACCTAAACCTGGAGAAATGTGGGTGCAATTTCAACTATTACACATTTGAAGATTTCTTGTTAGCACAGTTCTTTCTTGAAATAACTACTACATGAAGAATTTAACAGAACACTTAGTTGAAATTAAGCATTTACTAGAGCTCTATGAGTTTCAATCAGAAGGCTATGCAAATGATTGATTACTGGTTGATTACATCAGGGGTGCGGGCAGAAGCATTGAAGATTCTGGTGGATGGAGAAATACACGCAATCGGACCAAAGAAATAAATATGTCACCTGATAAGGGCCACTATTTGCTTAGGGAGAGGGACGCCCCAAGATATCCCTCTCAACACCATGAGAATAGCTTGGAAAGAAGGGAAAAAGGAATTAGTGTTGCAAGTGGCGATAATTATTCTAAGGAGCCAAGTTTTAGCTCTTCGGAGCATGTTCGCTCTTCAAGGGAATCACTGCTCCATCCTAGGTCTCGTATGGGGCGATTAAATGGCCCTTGTTCTGCTGTGGATTCACTTATTAAAAGGCAGAAGCAAGGATCCACCTCTAGCAGCAATGGTGAATGTTCTGCATCACTCGCTGATGATCCAGAAATTGCTGTTCGTGGCTCATCTGCAGTAGCAGGCAATTTGAAAGCTACTTCTAGTAATGTGGGAAACTTGCAGAATATTATTGAGGTTGATGAATTTTCTCCTCAATCAAGACAAAATGTCCATGATGAAGATGCTAGGGCAAGACAGCTTGAAGCAGATGAACTTCTGGCTCGTGAACTTCAAGAACAATTTTACAATGAAACGCCTGTTTTTGGAGAGGTTCATGCCCCATTTATATTTCAAACATTTCAACCTTTTTCTTTATATATATATATTTGTGTGTGTGTCTGTGTGTGTATGTTTTCACCTTTGATTAGACATTTAATATAATTTTTTTAATCTTCTCATGCATTTTCCAACTTGATGACAGTTTGATGAGCACATAGCACTGGCCATGCAGCACCAGGATGGTCCAAATCATGGTTCTTCTCGAGGAAGACGCCCTGTACCTGATGCAGTGAGTTTCCTGTTTGTGTGTCATAAAAATATAGCTCTTATAACATTTTGAGATCTGCTTTTTGTGTGCTTTTGATATGTAATTCTTATTCAACTATTTTGGCAACTCATAATTGAGTTTAGCTTCCCTCGTCCAGTGGAATCAGTTGTCCATGCAATTTGTTCTGCTCTTTTTCTGATTTTCACTAGTTTTAGTCTTAACAGCACATGATATGTGGAATCAGTTAATACGGCGAATTGGTTGAATGCATCAAGTTGCACTGGCCGTGTTTAGGTTGGACCTGTCAATATTTAAAGGTCATGTTTTGATGTAGTTGACATCATAAGGATGAAGTTTTCTTTAGTTTGAAGAACTATTCTTTCATGTAGTATATATGCATATATATGGGGATCATTCCTCTGAGCTAGCAGCTTATGTTGCGATTCATGTGGATGAACTGTAACAATGACTATGGAACTGTTTGCACTACTGCTTATGACGATGAGAGATTGACTTATCATTGAGAAGATAGCTTCTTAAACTCCTGACATGTTTGGGCTCCTTCAAGTTTATGCCTGATGCAATGTTCTTACAACCGGACCAAAGGCAAAACCAAGGCCTTATGTTTAACAGTTTGACCAGTTCAACCCGGTCCAGATTGTATGACATCTTAATGATGTCATAAATTAATAATTTATTATTCAAGTAAATAGTAAAGAATAACAAAAACCAAGAAAACACAGAGGACTATCATCTGCCAGGTGCATTTTCTCAAAGGGCTGCAAAATGGTTTTTTGTTTTTTTCCATGTTTCAGAATCCTTATTTAGTTGTTCAAAGTTCTTTCTCTTAATTTTTTTTCTTTTTAATTCCTACTCCAAGTATAGAAAATTGCCTTCTTATTGATGGTGATGGACTATCATTTGTAATTTCTGCTCAATACTTTTTCTGAAAGGTTTTGAATACTTTTGAACAGAGATTGACGCCCAACTCGCATAGACCATCACAATCTCGGTCTTCTTCAAATGCATCCCGTAGAGGAGCTGTGGCTCGAGCCTCAGCATTGGGAAGAATGACAAGGCTGAGGAATCGCTTTCCTGGACAACCTCGGACCTTATTGCCTTATACAGGAAGAACTTCCATGTTCCCTCCAGACATGGATGTTGACATGGTAGCAGTCTGTATCCTCCTCTTTTATTTCATATTTGATTATCTCTAACTTTGTTTGAATGGGATTAGTTTCAATGTATCTCAATGTGCTTGGCTGTCTGAAGACTCTGAACATCAAATCATGCATACTTCTTATTTTTTGGTTCTCTCGAGCTGCATCTTCTTTTGTGATTGCTTAATTCCATCCATACATTATTCTTTATTATTTTTTTCTTCTTGACATAAATGCATCTACTGTGTGAAGTTATTTATCGTGAAACATAAACCATGATGATGATAACAGCTTTATGCATTCAAATCATCCAAAGGAACATGGGAAGAACCTATTGATTATCAAGGATAGGATGCCTTCTCAATCAAAAAACGAATTATCTTTATGAAATTTAGCTGTTCTAATATGTCATTTCTGCTTTTGCCAATGCAAAGAAACATGATTGTGTGGTGATTTACACATGAAAAAGATGGATGATGATTGACGTTTTCTTTTTTTCTCTGTGTTGTATACGCTGTAGTGTGGGTAAATTAACTACATTCTTTTGTGGATCGACACGTAGTTATGCTGTGAAATGTAATAGTTCTTACATTGTTATGTTCCTCATATAAATGTTCCACCTTTTTTGCAGAGAATGCATATACTGGGAGCATTGGAAGAGTTCAGCGACATGGGAATGAACGTTGGCCTCCTTCAAGCTGACCGTGATTTTAATGAGTAAGAATTTTTGCTCCATTCTGATTATGGAAATGTCTTCATGTAGCCGTACATGCATATTTGTGGTCCGAAGACTGGAATTTATGATCTTAGAGGACTCTTGGAATAGCTCCATTTATTTTTTATTTTTTTCCTTTCAAGAGGGTATATGCAGTTCAATATATGTACTTTGGTGATAAGAATTTAATCCCACCCAATATATACTTGTTAATAAAGAATAAACGCACATGCAATTTTATCTTTCCAAATCTTGGAGCCCAAGTGTGTGTGAATCTTAGTCCCTCACCAGTCACCAGTCACCACTCAAATTGTTTATTGTTTGATTCTTTTACTTTCAAGAGGGTATATCCAGTCACCACAGGTGCAATATTACTAAGCTGCCTTTATTGTTTTAAATTTTTTTTTTAAACAAACACTTTTAGGTCACCACAGGTGCAATATCACTAAGCTGCCTTTATTGTTTTAATTTTTTTTTATTTTTATTATTTTTTATTATTTTTATTATTTTTATTTTTATTATTTTTATTATTTTTATTAAAAACAAACACTTTTAAGATGGTTTGATTCTGATTGTGGTACAAAAGCTAACATTTGAATCTCTCTCATGTAAGTTTGTTTATGTTCTAATGTTTTATATAGCGGAAATGAAAAAGCCACCTGTCATTTTCTGTCAATGGAAGTAGAACAGCTAAATGAACAAAGGACATTCTGGTGTTGGGGGGAGGGGGGTGGGGTGTGAGGGTGTGTAAGGTGGACCGGTCTGGCAGTATAAGCTTCATATCTTCTCTCATATTTAGTATCAAGGTCAACCAATATATCTAACATGGTATCTTGTCGGGTCTGGCAATATAAGCTTCATTTCTTCTCTCATATTCAGTATCAAAGTCAAACAATATATCTATCCTTAAATGGTATCTTGTCTTTGAAACCATGCCAGCAATGTATTATTAGATTATTACATGTTTCTAAATTCAGCTTCTGTAATATTTTGAAGCTTAATTTTGGTGATCTTGTTGTATTTTTCGCTAATGAGATGGTTAAACTTTTTTTATGTCTAACTCTATTTTATATCTTGATATTTGAGGAGATACTAGTTCTAACTTTTCTTCTCGTTGTTTGATTTGATTAGGGATGATTACGAAATGCTATTGTCCCTTGATGAGAACAACCATCAACATGGTGGTACATCTAATCACATTATTAATGGCCTTCCCCAATCAACAGTTCAGGTATTCATCTTCAGTAACTAATCACGTTCTTATTTAATCCAGAACACGATTGCATATTCTTGTTAATTATTTTGTTGATCTTGTTATGCAGAGTGATAATTTTGAAGAAGCATGTGCAATTTGTCTCGACACTCCAACTATTGGCGACACAATCCGCCATCTCCCCTGTTTGCACAAATTTCACAAAGATGTAAGAACTTTTCCAACTTACTCTGCCTCACAATCACTTTTTCTTGTATTTGTGCACTTCGGATTGTGACTTATGTGTGTGTGTGTTAAATAATTGTTATAATTTATATTCAAAATTTAAGCTTATGTTAACATAACTTGAATCGTGCTTAATTTCCATCATGTTAACGAATTTTGCAGTGTATTGATCCATGGCTAAGAAGGAGAACATCTTGTCCAGTATGCAAGTCATCCATAACATGATGTTCTCTCTTTTACTTCATCGTTATTTTGCAAGTGCAATCAAAATTTCCAAAGCAGTAGAGTATTATGAGTCATTTATAATTTCAAGTCACATTTTGCTGAATTTCTGAGCAAAGTGGTGTGGAGGAATCACACACACACACACACACACACATCTCTCTCTCTGAAGGTGTATATTTATTGGTTTGTGTTTTGGTGATATTGCTTATGGTTATTAGTCATGATAATGCATGAAAAGGCTGGTTTTCTTCTTTTTAAATTAATTTTTTCGTTATTATTTTAAAAATAATAATATTGGTAAGCTAGGATCCTGTTTTCCAGAAGTAGAACAGGGCAAATCTTTTTGCATCCGTGCTTATTATATGCCCATCCCTGAGAAGAAAATAAAAACCAAAATGGGTTTCTTTCTTGGGCCGAAGTACTGGGCTTCTGTGGCCCATGACCGATCATGGGCCGCATTTGATTCTGTTTTTAGGGAGATGGAAGTCAACCTCAAATATACTGTTAAATCACAATTAATAGTCATATATATGTTATTAATAAATTTAAACTGTGTGAGAGAGTGTGAGTTTCAGATAATTTAATAAAGAAACAGGTAAAAAAGCATCATTGGTTCTTGATTGAAATCATTTGTTTCATATATTTGTAGTTCTTCCTCATTTCTTGAAGAATTATTGAATGAATATTATGGATTGAACTTTTCCCAAAAAAAATATTTGGCATTATTTTCTTCTGGTTTTTTTTTTTTTTTTGGGATTTATGTTTTTTTGTTTGGGCCGGCTGTATACATCTCCCTTTTTACTTGATACATTTCTTTAACTTTTCTGGACCAAAATGCCCATATAAATTATTTATTTATTTTGTTCTATTGGAGTCGGTCGTACATTTAACAAATGTTTTACTTGAGTCTTGAACATTCTTGAAATGTTCAACGGTCAGTGGGACATCCTGAAATTTAAATTTTAATCATAATTTTGATAAATTTATAAATTTGTAGGTTTTGATTTATTAATTTTAATATTTTATTTAAAAATTTATTTAAATAGTTAATTTTCCAAAGTAATTCATAGACCTCTTTTTAAAATTATAATGTAAGTTTGAGAAATTTTCTTATTTATTTGACTATTCTATGTTTTTATTTCAAATAGCTTTTAAATATTAATTTTCAATTTAGATTTATTATAAATATTAGATTATAATATTTTTTATTTGGTGCCTTAGTTGATATGTTTTTTATTGTTATTATTTATATAAGTATTTTTATCTTAAAATTAAGTAAGTATTTAATTTGACCATGTTCAAACGATCCTGATGGAACATTTAATGAATGTTCAACCAACTTAACTTGAACATTTGTGTAATATTCGATTGGACTTGATCCAAAAAAAAAAAAAATTCTAGTTTATCAAATTTATCCAAGAAAATTATGAGTATACTCAACAAAAACTGGGGTGTATATAGTACGAATCTTTTTCTTGTCCATGTCCTTCTGTGAAGCCATTTGCTTTTATAATATTGTTATAGTTTTGCAAATGGTGCTTGTAGTACAGTTGTTTGAATTTATAGAATCCTGTTAAACTAGAATAGTTATAGTTCAGTTAACAATTAATTTTATGGGTGCATGGTAAACCTATCTATAAAAGTTATAAGTTGTGTTATTAATATCATAAATTTGATAATAAATATTATATATGTCATATCTTTTTTAAATTTGATAATATAGATTACTTTATAATAATTAAATAATTGACTAATCATATAATTATTATTAAAATTTATAATAATAATTATTTTTTAATTTATTCTTAATTTTTTTTGTAAATATACATATAATATATCTTTTGATTACTAATCATTAATATTTCTTTTTCATTAATTAAGAGTAGAATAGATAATTGATTTATTTTTTAACCACTAATCATTAATATATTTTTTTCCATCAAATAAGAGTAGAATAGGTAATTGATTTATTTTTTAATATGTATGGTAATTTCTAAGAATATTTTTTTATTTCACTAATTACTACTATTCCAGATACGTCTTGGTATGGGATCATTTGGACTACAAAATCAAATCAGATTCTAAAACAAGATTTGATAACTAATAATCAACAAATTGGAATTCATTTAGTAATATATTTTTTTCTTCCATTTGAACTCATTTCAATAATTCTTTTTCTTTTAGTCGCTTTGATAGGTGCTATTGCTATAGCTCGTCAATAAGAAATCTTTAAAGCAATTAATCCAAATAGAATCAACGCAAAAGGAATGTTATAATTCGTTAATTTGAATTTCACACTTATTTTGAATAAAAATTAATAATTATAATTCTTGTTAACACTGAACTTCAATTTTAGAGCCTTTCCAATTACTCGTCTCTGAGGATCCACATGTAGTGGGGATAACAAATGTATATGCATATTCATATGTTATCATAGTTTGACATATTCTGAGTACATGAACAGTGTAGCGGACGCAAAATATGCACTTAAACAAACTGGACATAAATATAAATTTGGTAAAAAGTATCCCAGAAGGCGAGCACAAAAATACTTCAGTACAGACTAAACTTTCTGAATCAGGGTCCACTACACTGTACCCTATGACAGGTGTGATTGTGTCGGAGCCGACACAAAAAACTGTAAAGGGTTTCGAATGTGAACACACACTGGAATAGTATGAAATTTTATTACAGCACATTATTTGACTTTTGATTTGCAAATCGGCAATTATCCGAGTTTGTGATTTGAGTGCTGGAATTTATATGGCATCCTTGGAAAGAAAATTGTGTTTGTCAACTGTTCGGGCATTGCGAAGCTCATCGCAGGAGTCGCCTCTTTCGAAGACAGCAGCAGCACCCATCCCAGTGCCTGCAGTAGAGATCCAATAGACAATTGAATTTCGTTAACTTAGGGGGCGTGGGGTGGGGGTAGAGGAAGAGGGAGAGAGAGAGAGAGAGAGAGAGAGAGAGAGAGAGAGACCTATACACATTGACACCACTCCAAAACGAGAATCCTTTCCCCGACGCTTCATCTCGTGCAACAATGTGGCAACACAACGAGCTCCTGAAAAGTCGAGCAATTGGAAATTTGATAAGTGTTGTTTATCATCATATTTAAACATTAATTGGCACATCCACAAAAATCTCTGCGACAAAATTCTTATACTCCAGCAACTTGTAAAGGAGCCTGTGGTTTAATTTACAGTTCAGATATGAACAGTTACAGAAATTCTTGAAGTTCGACCTATTTAAGGCAGAAAAGAAGATACATCACAAACACCTCCTTCGACATTTGCTTCTATGAACCTCAAGGCAGTATTAGTAATTTCAAAACACAATAGGTTTATGTATTAATTCGTCTGGATAGGTCAGAACCTCGAGGTAGATTTTGTAGTTCAATGTGCCAAATCTGGGTAACCGAAAATATGTGAATGATGATTTTGGATATAGACTTTGATCCCTCAAAGAAATTATAAACAATGAATTCCAACATCAATAATACGAAACAAGACTGATTTCCAGGTTAGTTAATTATACATGTGAATGTCAGAATTATACTAATAACCTGTTGCGCCCAAAGGATGTCCCATTGCCATGGCACCTCCATTCACATTTATCTTCTCAGGGTCAAGTTCCAGCTTCTTACGGCAGTACAGAAATTGTGAAGCAAATGCCTGAATATCATCAACAAATATGCTTACAGCTCTTTCAATAGAGAAATTCACTTTTTTTTTTGGTTGGCGTGGGGGGTGGGGGATATTACCTCATTGATCTCAAAAAGATCGATGTCCCCAAGTTCAAGGCCAGCAGCTTTGACGGCTGCAGGGATTGCAACTGCTGGACCAATGCCCATGATTGCAGGATCTACACCGACAGCAACAAAACTCCTGCAACGGCGACAAAGAAAGAGATCACTCAAGGATACTACTAACTCCCTGTCCGTACACATATATGCAGCATGACTGCAGGTATAATATCTAATCCAGACATCTCATGTGTAACAAGCTTCTGTCTCCCAAGTAGTTTTGCTTTTTGTTTTGTGTGTGTGTGTGTGGGGAGGGGGGGGGGGCTTCTTAAATGCAACAATGATAAAAGTAAGTCACTGTGAATGAATACAGAAGGAAGGAGATGGCTCGGATCAGTGGAGGTTATAAGCAATAACCAGAAGCGTTCATATATCAGCAGACATACAAGATCAATATTCCAAATTTCCACGAACCTGAATACACCTAGGATAGGAAGTCCTTTCTGCATAGCAACACTTCTCTTCATGAGGAGCACAGCTCCAGCACCATCACTCACTTGACTAGAATTCCCTGAGGTACAGTGTAAAATAATGAATATAGGAGAATTTATGCTTTCAAAAGATTGTAATAGAACAGCTGTACTTACCAGCAGTGGTTGTGCCATCTTTCTTGAAAACAGGTTTCAGCTTGCTCAGATCTGCCACCGAGGAGTTTGGTCGTATGCCATCATCAACAGATATTGTGACTGGTTTCTCATCTCCAGATTTTGGGTCCACAATCTTCCTCAAGACAAAAGCAGGTATTAGTACAAAAGGAGACATAACACGTGTAAACTGAAACGAAAGCAAAGACAAAAGAAAGAACATCAAACTCCAACCTTAGTTTTCACTGGTATTATCTCATCTTTAAATTTGCCTGAAGCAGTAGCAGCTGCAGCCTTCCTATGCGAATCAACCTGACAAGGAAAATTATGAGACAACCACAGCTTGAAGCCAACATCTAATCAAACAAATGTATATTTAACTCACTGCAGCCTGATCTTGCTCCTGCCTTGTCACGCCAAAACGATGAGCAACATTTTCTGAAGTAATACCCATTGGGAGAAGACAATCTTGTGCTTGTGCCATTGTTTTCACCTGGAAAATACTCACTGGTGTCAACACAGACAAACTGAAATCTTATCCAAAGAACCTTAATACTATATTAGAGAAAGGAGGTTTACTCTTGGATTGACTGATCCTTCCCAAGCCATAGGATTAACAGTCATTGACTCCAGTCCAGCACCAATCCCTAATTCAAAATTAGGAAAAGTTTAACTAAATAAAAAAGTGCAAAATTGGCCCTTTTCATTTTCATATTATGTCTACAAGGAAGAAAAGAAATGCTGTACCAATATCATAAAATCCAGCTTTGATAGCTGCTGCCACATCAGCTACAGCCTGAAGACCAGAGGAACATTGCCTATTCACGGTTCTAACAGGTACAGTCTCTGCATTTAAGATGATCCACATACATCAGTACATTCTTATAACAAGAAAAGACATTTTCTACATCACCTATACATGCATACCAGGGAAACCGGCATAAAATGCAGCCATCCTGCATTCACTGGCTCTTTGGGAACCTGGTGCCAACACTGAACCCACAACAATGTCTCCAACTTCACTTGGATTAACATTTGTTTTTTCAATCAATGCCTGTAACATAAAGCAACAACTTAAATAAGCAACATGTAGACTTTAAGCTTCAAAATAACAGAATCAAATGGGATAGTGGCAGAATCAAACAAACCTTCAAAACAGGTGCTAGCAAATCATCAGGATATGTATCTTTGAAGCCACCCCTCTTCGACTTGCACAGTGCAGTTCGGTAGGCACTGCAGCAGTAAAAGATAGAAGATCTTAGGCAGCGAAATCTCCAAAGAAGACCAATAATTTATTTAGATAACCAAGACTTAAGCTAAAGTACATTTCGGACTGTAGATTACTTACGCCACTATAACCACATCGTCACCAAAGACAGAAGATCGGTGGTATGCTGCACTGTCCCCTGCTGAACAAATAGATGCCTGTATAAAAGAACAAAAAAACATGTTCAATTTACACAACAAAGATGCAGGTGTCAATGCATCTGTCCCTGTTTCCCTTGTATACAATTAGCTGTCGTGCAAAGTCTCTTTCAAGTATTTGCATATAATTGGTCAAACTCTTTTAGACGCACCAGCTCAAAGCTATAGTAAAAAAATACAGCAGAAGAAAGAAGTACTGCACAACAAAAACAAAGAACTCGGATTTGAATATGAAGTTTTCTACTTTGTTGCAGAACTTCTTTAGAATTCCAAACATCTAAAAGCAATGGAAGGTTACAAATATGCCAGAGATAATAGTTAACTTGAAATGCTTTTCCAAATCATTACTCACAAATGGTCAATTTGAAACCACACAGGAACAAATTGACAACCAAAGATCAAACTAACTTTAGTCAACTGATTTCTCTCATCATCATTGGCCTTTTATCTGCTAGAAAAATCTCAACTTTTTAACATATTAGAAGATGTTCAACGTCAAGAACAAAGGAACAAGTATAATATAAAAATTATGGTTCCAAAGGACCATGATATGTATAGATATTCTATATTCCCTCACAGTCTTCATGTGGAGAGACAAATTAGATGCACAAGGCACAAAGGGTCACTTCACCTAATATACTCTATAGCCGTAAGATAACTATGTGCACTCACATACAAATATTGTAAAATTGGAAATTCTTATATTCATTTTGTTTACCATTTCTATCCATTACTAGCTTATTCTACGCAAGCTGTTCAATACTTGATTAAAACATGCACTTTCTCATATTTCTCAATTGAAGACCTTATAGTACCTTAAAGTAACTATCTGTACAAGCTGCGCGAGCAAAATTCTAAAATTAAAAGTCAGGATGAAAAATCAATAGATCCACATACTCGAGCTCGTATGATTGAAAGAGAGAATTTACTCAAGTCAGAAACTAAACATCTCTATTTCCAATTCTTTACTTCAACTGCTTAACAAAAAAATCAAACATATCAAACAAATTTCAATCATGCCGGACAGTCAATCCACTAAATACATCACAAGTCTAAACCTCGATTCTATCGAATTTAAATGAAAATTCAGGCAGGCAAATCAACAAAATCTCCAATATAAAGAAGGAACAAAAATTAAAAAGACGAAGCAAAAGAACCGAAATCAGAATTCAGAGGAGATGAGAAACTGACGGAAACTGAAGATTCAATGTCTTCCAGGGACGACGAAGTGAACGAAGGACGAAGATGCTGCAGCAAAACTCTCTGCCTCTCAACTGCTTTCTCCATCCTCTCTCTCTTGCTCTAAGAAGTTATGTATGCACCAGAATAATAAACTGCGTCGATTCCGATCGGATGAAGGCTTTGTCTATCTATATATGATTGTTCGATGAGTATTGGGAACTGTGACGAAAATAAGCAATTTTATCTTCTGCTGAAGGCAAAATATACGTACAAATGTTATATCTATACCTGTCAATTCAATCGGTTGCCATTCACACTGCACCGTCTTTGCGTTCGATTTCATATATATATATATATATATATATATATAAATATATAAATCTTTTTCTTCACAAAACCCTTTTTTGCATTTTCCAAATTTCTATACTTTCTTTAACTTAATACAAAAAATTCGAAATTTTCTTTATAAAGCATGAATTAATCTTTATTATTATTCTTTCGATGAAAAATAAAAAAATTAAATTACTTATGAATTAAATAAGGTATTTGAAATAAAAAATACAATTATTTTGTTATTTAAGAGAAATTTGAAAAAAATTAACTAATGTTTAAAAAAATTAAATATTTTATTTTTCGAAACAGTTAATCGATTAATTATTAGAAACAATACTTTGATTTTAAAGCAAATAAAAATTATTTTATACAAAATTATATTTTTTCAAAAAATTATCAATAAAATAATTTTAAATATTAATTTATTTAAAATAATATTATAAATACATATTAAAATTTTAAATATATTACAAATTGTGAATCGTAAAAAATAAAATTAACTAATGTTTAAAAAAATTAAATAATTTATTTTTCAAAACAGTTAATCGATTAATTATTAGAAACAATACTTTGATTTTAAAGCAAATAAAAATTATTTTATACAAAATTATATTTTTTCAAAAAATTATCAATAAAATAATTTTAAATATTAATTTATTTAAAATAATATTATAAATGCATATTAAAATTTTAAATATATTACAAATTGTGAATCGTAAAAAATAAAATTAACTAATGTTTAAAAAAATTAAATAATTTATTTTTCAAAACATTTAATCGATTAATTATTAGAAACAATACTTTGGTTTTAAAGCAAATAAAAATTATTTTATACAAAATTATATTTTTTCAAAAAATTATCAATAAAATAATTTTAAATAATTATTAGAAACAATACTTTGATTTTAAAGCAAATAAAAATTATTTTATACAAAATTATATTTTTTCAAAAAATTATCAATAAAATAATTTTAAATATTAATTTATTTAAAATAATATTATAAATATATATTAAAATTTTAAAAATATTACAAATTGTGAATCCTAAAAAATAATACTAACTACACACAATAAGATTTAGAATATAAAACTTCAGTGACAATCTGATATTTTGTAAAATTAATTTAATAAAGGGAAATTAGTAGTGTATTACATTATTATTTATCATAAATATTAATAAATGAGAAGGTTACATGGCGACAAAAGGGCGGTCTAGATTTGTGTGCCACACTCGTGGATATAATTATATGCCCATAACTGCTGGTGTTGTTGTTATTATTATTATTATTATTATTATTATTATTATTATTATTATTATTATTATTATTATTATTATTATTATTATTATTTATTTATTTATTTATTTATTTATTTATTTTGTTCAACATCTTGAAATGTGAAAAGGAGAAACAAATATTTAGTTGGTAATTTAATTATTTTGGCTGTTTTTTGAGTTTTCTATTTGGTTTTTGGCCAAGGCGTCAAAAAACAACACAATGCTTGCACGTTTCTAGGACAGGAGTCGTGACGATTTTGCTAACATCATATATATATATATATATATAATTTTATCTACCAATCTATATATCTATAGATATTAATATAATATAAATAATTATTTTTTTGTCAATTTTTAGTTTTCAAATTTTAATTTTTATAAAATGACGTGTTAGTTTTTCGTTAATTAATTTTTTTAAGAAAATATATATTTTTTGATAGGTTAATACAATTCTTTTTTTGGTTTCTACTTCACTTTTGTCTAAAAATTTGTATAATATATTAAATTATTATTTTTTTATAATTTTTAATTTGATACACATGTCTAATGTATTAAAATGAGATACTAGCTTAAAAATATATAATTAATTTAAAGTTGATTATTTAGATTATATTTGAATATTTATAATATATTGAAATTGAGCTGCAAATAAATATTAAGTAATAATTATTTTAATAAAAATTATTAAATAAATTAGTTTTTATATAATTAATTAATGTATTATTAAAAAAAAATTCTTATTTTAAAATGGAGAGAATATATGTTTTCATACAAAATTATTATATGTCTAGCAATAAGGTAATAATATTTAAATATTGTTAAATATTTTAAAAAATTAAAATTAAATTATACATATATTTTATATTATTTTATCAAATATATTATAAATCATACATCGCACGAGCACAATCCTAATATTCCTAATACAACCACCAGATATGTCAACTATCATAAAATTTGAACACATTAATAAAGTGCCCAATAAATACAAAAATTTACATCATCATTGATTTTTATGTCATTATTTATACATAATTAAATTAATTTATATTACATATAAATCATTAATTCATAATAATAATAATAATAATAATAATAATAATAATAATCTTATTTATGTAAAAATAAGATCCTAAAATTTTTACAAACACTATTTTTTAAACAAAGGAAAATACAAAACAGATAACAAAATAAATAAATAATGTCATTCTTCTTCTTTCTTCTTCTTTTGCCGTATTCAGACCACAAGAGGGAGCACATATGATTAATCTAAGTAGGCAGTTGGAAAAGACATCTCCGTACAAAAGTAGTTACACTACACACCAGGCGGAGGAAGAGAGCCTATTTCATGGAAAGAGGGAGGAATACGGCAACTTGCAGGCCTTCCTTTATCCTATGAACTTAGTCAGAATGATCTTATCTTCTAGCTCTACTCACTTTCTTTGTTGGCTCCAGTGCCTTTAACATAACTCCCAATCTGTTTGTTATCTCTGTAAACGAAGGCCGCCCTCCCGGCTCCTGCAACCAGCACTCTTCCATCAACTTTCTCCAGTCGGGATCGCACCGTTCGGGTATTGCTGGCCGCAGTGTGTCCGTCACAATCCCACCTTTGTTGAGACCAAACAGCAAGACACCATCAATATACGCAGGATATATTCCAGATACCGGACCAGAAACGAAGTTGAATTATATGCTCATTTGAAAGTGAGGCCAATGCATGAACTATGCAGTGGATGTGGTGGTTTTTTGTACCTTTTGGTTACATAAAAACTGGAAAAGGACACCTGTTCATGAATTATATGTAATAATCTTTATGTCCCTAGATTGATGACATAAACTCGTGTAGTCTTATGCGATCGGGGACACTAGATGGCTTGTCAATCGGAGACCTAATACATTTGGATTTCAATCAAAACTGCAACAATGTGTATTCAAGCAGCTTACCTATGATTGCACCACAGTGCATATTTATATATGGCTCTTCCCCTGTCAAAATCTCCCACATTGCAATGCCAAAAGAAAAAACGTCTACCTGCAAGGATGTTTTCATCGTATGTTAGAAAAAGTTATCGATAATCACACTATTGTTCAAGTTTTAAGATGGTAGATATTAGATTTCCATTTGGCAAATCATTTCAAATTTCAAGAAAAAATAAGGGCTTTTAAAAAAAAACGGAAAGTTTATAGAGGTCTAACTTTCTCAGAAACCCGAGTGCTATTTCCATTTAATAGCTCTGGAGCCATCCAAGGAAGTGTTCCTCGAACACCACCTGACACAAGAGTCTTCTGTTTGATTCTGGATAGTCCAAAATCACCAACCTGAGAAATCGAGCAACGTATTTTTAATTTGTATATTTCAGCTGTGGTTAAAAGAAAGACCTATCCAAACATTAGCATCCCTGCTATGCATATATATATATATATAGAGAGAGAGAGAGATTACAGAGAGAGGGAGGGAGGGAGGGAGGGAGGGAGGGAGAGAATGACAAGTTGAGAAATCACCTTGCACACGGGGCGTTGAGGATCGCCCAAATTGACTAACAAGTTGTCACACTTCAAATCAAAATGAACAATATTCTTCAGATGCAAGTATTCCATGCCAAAAGCAGCATCGAGTGCAATTATAACCTTCTTACGCTGATCCAGTGGTCTGCAATGGAATGTTAACTTTCACAGACCCCTTTCTAGAAGTAATATTAGGCAAAGAACTGAGAAACAGGAAAGCTCACCGATCCTTTCTCAAAAGGACACGTCTTAGTGACCCGTTTACCAAGTACTCAGTCACAGTAGCCAATGTCCCCCCAGGTCCATCAGGAACCACCCCATAGAATGCTACTATATTGGGATGGTGAATCCTAGAAAGAATCTTGGCCTCCCTCCAGAAATCATTGGTCTGCAAATTGATGCGTAGGAAGTATTATGACATAATTGTATTTTTTCTAAAGGAGAAAATTGATCCAGTTAGAAAAGTGAGTTTCTTTTTGTTATTCTTTTTAGTCAGGGACAAACCAGTTTTTCTTGTTCAGAAGATCTTCCAGAAAAACAACTCTTTTTAATTCTCTTGATGGCAACATCTGTTCCTCTCCACTTCCCATAATATACAGTTCCAAATGTACCGGCTCCTAACTCATGCAGGTCCTCGAGATCAGCATTTCTTATAATCTGCCCAGGTTATATGATACTTAATCAACCATACGACAAATAACTTTTGTCAAAACAATGATATTAAAAAAGTAAATTAAAAGTTCAATCTAATAAGTCTTATAGGTTTCATTTTCCTCTCTCCATCCAAAAAAAGTGATGATTCTTTTTCTTGGACAGAGGGAGTATAAAGTTTCTACAAAAGTTCTGATAATTGCATGGCCAACTTTAGATACATGTGGAAAGATAATCTGATTAATGTCAAACTTCATGTAGAATGAAAACTGGCATGTATACATGTGGTCTCAAACTGACAGTCTTTTCATCTACGCTCTAAGTTATAATATATATTCTTAGTATATACTTCGTAAGAAATTAAATCAATCTCTAGCTGTGTTATATATGATTACAAGGCACAGGAAAAATAGGAAAGTGGGCATGCTTGTGTAATAGGATTCTGGTATGAGAAGGTGTACAAATGCATATGTGTGTGTTTATGTACAAATAGAACACAGGCGCGTTTGTCTGTGTGTCTGCAACGGAAAATGAGACATTGGAAGATACCATGTGGAAGAAAGCCAAGACATACTATACACACAATATGGCATGCATGCTAAACAAAAATTTATAAAAAAGAAGAGAATTTTCATATCTAACATTAAGAAGGATTAAGTGATATGTAAGCATGAACACTTCCAAATCTGGAAAACCAAAATAGCATATATGACAATGACATGCAAATTAGGAGGTGAACCTGCAAACCAAATATGCTGGCTTCCATTTCAATAATTGCAGCATCACTTAGCGATTCATCTTTGGATCCTTCATCGACTTCAACATCCTATATTCAAAGATACAAGTAACTCAATTATTGCCTCTAAAACCAGTTCTTCAATATTAGGAAAATATGAAGACTAAGAATGCTATATACATCGACACCAGATTCATAGAGATGACTTTCAGCTTCTGTTTTATCTCCGGTGGATTCAACCTCATCACTTAGTTCAAACATAACATGCTTTTCCATTATGCTAGTTTCATGACAATCGTCTGCATACCCTTTAAGTGAATCTGTATCTGGTCCTTTCATCTTCCCACTTTTATGAGAATCTTTTGCATGTCTCTCATAATAATTACTTACCATATCCTTCTGGCCAGATACCTCTCCACCTAAAGCATCATTTGTGGTTTCTTCTTGGAAAATGACAGGATCGTTCAAGCATAAAGCTAAATTAGATTTATCTTGAACTAGAACTGGACTGATGAATTGTGACTGGTCATTTCCCTTGGTTGAAACAGGCTGAAGTACACGAGGGATAAGATGCTTCAGATCACTGTTCTCTTTTTGGCTCTTGATGAGAAACTCAGGACCATTTGGTCTTATTTGGTAATTTCCAGGAAGCCCTTGCCACAAATCTGCTGGATTTTCAGCAGAAATATCCAGATCCAAACAAGTTTTGTTATTCGACTTAATTGATTCTCTACCACATTCAGTATAATATTGATCCTTATTCCTAGACATTTGATATTTCCCATGTGTTATTTGTACTTCCACTACTTCTTCTTGAGATGAACTGGCCATTTCAATGGATGGATACTTTTCTTCAGCAAAAGCCCAACAAGACTTTTCTGTCCCTTGTCCTAAAGAGGCACTCAGCCTGTCTTCACCAATTGGTTGTGTCTCAGGGAGAAGATTAGCTTCTCTCTGATAAGATTTGACATTAACACCAGACACAGGAGAAAAATTAAATGTTTCTTCAGAAGGCACTAAATCCCCTGCATTTGGAAAACCTCTCCTTGCACCAGAATAATTGGGAGTGTATGGTGAAGGAGGCTGAAACTCTTTACTCGGCTCACGAAAGTGAGAGCCTACCTGAGGAACTGGATGCGGTTGTACCATGTAGCTCTTCTGATTTGGACTACCTATCACAGGCAAAGTATCACATGGATTATTTTGATAATACCCCGAAGCGTCAGAACCACATGGATTATCATTCTCTGGGCTGTCCATAGCATAGGGACAATTGTTTGCATAACCATATGGAGATTTAACATCTTCATAACCCTTCATGTAGGAAGTCTTGGCATCTGCAAACTGAAGATGAGACAATGGAGGAGATGGCACATAGGACTTTGAAGGGATTTGATGGCCTGAAAGAGTTGGCTTGAGATTCAGTGGACTGCCACCATTCTGATTGTCTAAAAGACGAAAAGTAGTAGGTGGGTCCCCCTGGGCTTCCAAACTATCCCTACTAAAGCTTCTCTGATGACTTGATTCTAACATCCCATTTACAGCAACAACGTATGGACAGTCTGCTTCGCCTTGTTGTTCAGAATCACCACAAGAAACAAGAAAGATTCTTAATCTCTGCGAACTTTTCTCTAAATCATAATACTCCTCAGTCATATGATGAAGATCTTCATCAGAAGACACGGATATAAGTGAATCAAGATCTTCACCGGGAAGCTGGTACTTGATTGTGTGAGGGTAATTACAAATCGTCATAGTGTTCTTCACAAGCTCAAGAAAAGTCGTATTTTTTCTGATTGACACAATCCTTGTGTCTCCACCAACATATCTAAGCTTCCCATCATTCGGTCTTGGCAATATTCTTCCTCCAAAACTACAGAGGAATTTTATTTTTCCAGAAAATGAACCATCCATAGCTCCTGATCCTCTGCTAGCCGCCTGGTATGAATTAGGGGAGCCGGATGAATAAATGGATCGCCCTGATGGACTACCTCGATCGAGTCCATATCCTTTGCCAGGAGAAAAATCAGAGTAATCCGTTGCACAATCGGAATCTCTTCTCGTGATACTACGAAGAGCAGTTAGATGGTGATGTTGAACAACATCAAAACCTGGTTTACTCGTAGGGAACTGATCGACATCATTCACAACAGGCGTTCTCCTAGATGCAACACGATCCCTTATAAAAGAGGGTGAAAACTCCTCACCCGTTTGAACAGAGATGTTACGTAGAAATTTCTGATCATCAGCACTAAGTTCACTTTCCATGTCTGCTACTATCAAAGATCAATTCCACTTGGCTTGAGCATTATCATGGTTGCTTTTTATAATTCTCGCTTAATATGATGGTTCTTAATTAGGAGCTATTCAAACATTCAAAAGCAACGCCGTACTTTGTCTAATTTAGAAACTCAAACCAAATCCATTCTCAGCTGTCTCAATTTCCTTATCATCCTCTCTACTTAAGTAACGCCAGCTACTAATGCTTCAAAAACAGCTACAATCCCATGCCCCGCAAGTTTTTTTTTTTTTTCTGCAAACCCTTTTTTCCAATCAACAAACTATCACTCCCAAAGCAACTTCCTCTAAACTCTTGATTAAATTCGTCTCGAATTCAAGATAATGAACTGATAAAAACAAAGCAAGATAATGAACTAATAAGAAAAAGAAGCACTTCTCAACAAAGAAATGGAAGTTTCACACAAAAACAAAAAATATCCAGTCACCGTAAAATCGTGTATAATATTGAACTACCATATAAAGCTATTCATATCAACACCACCACCCTTTTATTTATTTTCTTCCCCCTTATCCACAGCCTTTGCCCAGAGAAAGAAAAAAAAAATGGAAAAACAGAAAATAAATTAAAAAAATAATATCAAACCCGAATTGTGCCTGACATCCGCGACGAAGAAAATCTCGATTTCCTACCTCTTTTCTAGTTCCTTTCCGGATAAAATCAAGGTGGGATTCCAAAAGGGGCCAAAAAAGAAAGAGAGAAAAAAAGAAAAATCATTGTTGCAGAATTGGGGTTTGGTTTGGAAGGTTGATGGAAGAAAAGGGGGCATTCCATGGGTTTCGGAATATCAAGGGAATGGATGCATGAGAAGCAGACATTTGTACTTAGAAAATATATAATTATTGGCGCCATAATCGCGCCTATATATACAACAACTTATGTCTCACTCCTTCCCTATCAATTCATGTCACTGTAAATATATTTTTAAACCTAATGAATTACGGCTGCTGTTTAATTTCAAACCAACCACGTAATTAATTTAAAATATGTTAATTAAAAAAAGAAAAAATTAACTTCATTGTTCTAAAATAAGAGTTATGTTTCAATATATTTTTGTTCAAAAATATTTATATTTTAAAAGTCAATGTTTTGTTTTCTTAGTCAAAATAAAAAAAAAAATCTTCTACAAATAAATTATATATAATTGAGTAAGTTAAATCAACAAATAAAAAAGTTTGTATAAGAATTAATTTATAATGTTCAAGAAATTGTACATTTATAATGAATGATACATCAAAGATATGCATCATTCATTAGAAATAGACAAAGGTTTGTCAATTCTAATTTCAATTTCAAAACCATCGGTCTTGAAATCGTGAAAGAAAAAATCAAAATCAAACTGGCATATATCTGATTATGGTTTCAAATTAAAATCGAATCAGAACCGTCATACCATATCTTGGTGGGGTAGCTTGCCACTTTTTAATATTAATTTCATTTTTTATTTATTAATTTTTTTGTTTCCTTATTAAATTATATATATATATTGTTTAAATGGATGAATTTTTTAGAATATTTTCATTTGTAGTAATCGATGAATAATAAAATTAGATATGACTAACAAAATGTTTGTATTATTAGTAAACATATTATACAATTTAATTATTTTACTTTTTAGATTGTATAGATAAATGACTATAGCCTATGATTCATAATGTGTTATCATGTAAATAAAATATAGGCCGACTCTATGAGTGCATGACCCATCTTGAATCGAATTGGGTTGAGGTTTCAGCAGCCCGCATGTTTGCCGATCTGGCCTGCTGGTCGAATAATAAATTTTTTGGTGGGTTCTTACCCGTCCTATTCCGCCGACCCGTCAACCCCTAGCATCTTAATATGGAACAGTGAAAACTCAAAATCACTGAAAATTTATTTTTGTGGTGAATCTGGAATCTTATTGCACTACAATTTACTTTTGTGTAAGATTTTAAAAGTGATTGAAGATTTCAAAATTCAAGAGCAAGAAAATTTACACCCAACGTTGGGAATTTCAGATGTGACTGAGTCCTGGTCCAGAAATATGACTGCATACGAATACTATCTTCCCTGTAAGCATCCAAAATGCGCGACAGACTCCAAGTTTTTTGCAGCGCGAGAGGTGCAGAGACGGTATGGGATCATCAATAACACGTCAAGCAGAGACAAAATGGTTTCTCACTCGATCAACCAAATTTCAATCTTGGGAGAAGTTCTCGTACTTGAATGTGTTTTTGATAGAGTGAATCACCATTGCAGGCGACGAAGGAATAGGGGGATCGTGGAAATTTGTTGCTTGCAGCTGTGATACTGCTTTCAGTTTGTGTAGTTCAAATGATCTTAGCTGTTCTCTCCAATAATCAGTATCCATTTTCAAAAGCTAAGTCTTTATTCCACTATGTGGAGTCGGTTATATAGATTATATCTTTCTAACGTTATTCAGTCAAGACACATGTTCGTTACATATCATTTTTAGCAGTTTCTTTCCAAGTCTTCTTAGAAATTTCTTTTATGATCCATATCATTAGGATTGACGGAATTTTTCGCATCTGTCATCAACCTAATGCAAACCAAATGCCATCCCTATTTCGGTTTGGAACCAGAAACGTCAGGCTTGGGACAAGCTACTTATTTATAGGCAGAACAAAACTGTCTATAAATAGGCTGAGTTTCACATCTTGCTAAAAATATACAGTAATTAAAGTGTGTTAATTGAGCAATATGAGTGTTCATATATCTGCAAATCAAGAACCAAGAACGAACAATCATTTTCAGTAGTATGCTTTCTTAGTTTTGGGAATTTGGAGAGAGAAAACAACAACGAACATTACGGAGCAGAGACGAGTGACTAACAAAGGATGTGTAAGGCCAGCTGCACTTGATGGTGTCAAAGCAGGCAAGACTTTGGTTCCCTGTTACATGAGCAAATAACAACTAATTATTAATATTATTACAGAATACATTAAAAAAAGAATATGTTCACACTAGAGGAAATCTAATTTGATAGCTGTATTTTTAGAGGAAATCGACCTTTGATCCGATAGACATAACTCAATTTAGTTTTATCGCTGTGTTTTCAGAGGAAATTGACCTTTGATCCGATAGAACATAAATCAGGTTGTCGGACAATGTAGATCTGATCGCCATATCTGTCTTCATGGTAAATATCCTGGTTCCTATTCCATGTCCATAATGCATGCGTCGAATTCACAACCTGCATTTACAGTTTGTACATATAAGTAAACGGAACGAGTTGCAAGATATTTATGAGAAAAGTATATACAGAACTTTTAGGGATGAATCTAACAGAAACAAATAGATAAACATCCAAAAACCATCATTGTAAAAGACAGTACGATAACAGTCAAAATGATGGCCTAAGGCCTACAACAGAATGTATGTTTACTCAGGAAATTTGTAGGTCTAGTAATAACGGAGAGGTGGCATTTTCGGGCCATCATATACACAAGGTGACAACTTAGTACCATAACTATCAAATTTGTGCAATTTAAGGACAAATTCCAATGGAATCACAGGAAATGTGCACATAAGTCATCAAGTGAATTTTTTTTGCCGGGGGGGGGTTTCCCTGGCAGAATGCAGGATTCTGATGAAAATTGTCCTTAAATCGTGTGAATTAAGATTTTCCGGTACCAATTGCCAACCAAAAATGCTATCAAATTTGTGCAATTTAAGGACAAATTCCAATGGAATCACAGGAAATGTGCACATAAGTCATCAAGTGACTTTTTTTTTGGGGGGGGAGGGGGGGGATTCCTGGCAGAATGCAGGATTCTGATGAAAATTGTCCTTAAATCGTGTGAAATTAAGATTTTCCAGTACCAATTGCCGACAAAAAATGCCTCTCTTACACACTTCTCCAGCCCTGTTGCAGAGGTTGTCATTTTCCTGTCTAAACAAATAGCATATTTTCTTTACCTCAAGTATACCATGTCCAAAGCTGCTTTCTCTATAAGCACTCCACTCAGGCTGTCTATCCCAACAAAATTGGCCTTTTGCCGGCCCAAATGAGAAGTTCATATGGCAGACACTTCCAAACTCAGGTATATTATCACCAGCAGATGGACACTTTCCCGGTTCATCTGCATGATCCACATCAACTTTCTCAATATTACCCCCATCTCCAATCGTTATGTACAAAGGTCCACAGGGATCCAATGAGTAGTTGTACACTCTATTCATCCGCTCATAGGCATGCACCTTCAAGACAATAATGTCATTTCGATTTGGAGACAAAATGCAATAATTTTGAAGAGATGAATTGGCATACATGACCGGAAAAGACAATATCAACACCATGCTGATAGAGAAGTGTTTCCATCTGCAGTCTCATGCACTCAAATTCTTGATAGTGTGACGAGTAACTATTGTACCAGGGCGGATGCCATGTGGCAACGAGCCATGGAGTCATGTTCCGGTCTACATTCTGAAGGTCTTTCTCTAGCCAAGCATACTGAGCACCTTAACAACATATGCAGATAATTCAGCCTCTGATGATCTCTTGAAACAGTATGGCAATATATAATAACTTCACCAAATACTTGTGAATCAAATTACCCGTTTGATTGTAGTCAACATATGCCCCCAACATGATAAAATGTATGCCTCCAGCATCAAACGAATAGTAGAAGTTGGTGTTAGAACCAGACTCGTTTGAAGGGACGGAAAATCTTGTTGTATAGGATAGGAATGTAGTATTGGCAGCCTGAGGCTCAATCTCATGGTTCCCTTCGATCACCATCATAGGAACACGTGATATCAAGGGTTGCATGAACCTGGTATAATTGTACACGTCTCAATATAATTAGATGCTAAAGAGCTATTTAGGACTTATTTACAATTGAAATTAGTTAATAATGCTTAATCACAATAGTGGCTATCTAGATAAGCGGATCAAGAACTACAAGAGCCTTTAATCATATTGGTGTAAAGCAACTTCTCGTCTTACAAGAAGTTTCAAGATGGATAGTTTTTTTATTTCAAGCAAAGAAACTTTTACCTTCCCCATCCGTCCCAACGAGGCTGATATGTCTCTCTGATAGGCGAATCGGGAAACTCACAAGAGTAGCAAGAAGCTCCCTTCCCTCCTGTAGTTTGATACTGGTTTGCATATGTCAAGTCTCCAACCATTAAAAGGATGGAAGGATTGTTTGTGATGACATGGTCAATGGTAGTGGTAGAATTGCTCGTAAGACCTAAATCTCCAACCACTGCTATACGAGGAGGATACTTTCCAGAGCCAGGCAATGGCAAGGTTTCAAACACGAGCTCTTCGCTCATTGCAGCTAAAGAACTATCCCCACACTTGTAATAGTATTTTGTTTCAGGTTCAAGGCCTGCCACGAAACAGTAAACTCACTCTTCCATTGTCGTCTGTCTACATCAGATAATATCTATCACTTTGCATACTAGTATAAACATTATCTTTTCAATTTCAAAATGTGGATATCACTGATCAATGAGAAACAGGACATGTTTCTAAACTTTCATGTATCCAAACAAGAAATGTTTCAAATTTAATCCATATTTAGCATATTCAAGCCTAATTTAGCATTTGAAAAACTTGGAAAGGTAACATAAACTGAAATTGTCATACTTTACCATCAATCCTCACATGATGAATAATGCCAGAAGTGTAGTTCCATAGGCCCTCAAATGGATACAACTGACTATAAACCAGAGAGACCCCTTTTCTTTTTGCAGTATACTTTCCACTTTCTTTCCCATACCACACCTCACTACCCACAGTCGTCGGATCAACTGCTGTCACATTCAGCCCAATTTGTGCATCCCCTTTACAAAACAAACACCAAAATCAAGCAACAAACTCACACATACACAGCAAGTTTCTTTTGAAAAAGAAAAAGGAAATTACCAGTGACCCAAGAAACCCACATTGAGGTAGGAGCAGACAACGCAAGAGCAATCTGTTCTGGGAAATTCGAGGTCACATTTTTCCGAAGTCTTGGATGATCCATAGGCAAATCGTCGCTGCCGCGGCGCAACGACGGGTCGAAACGGCGAGTTACAGGTAGAAAAGGGCCTTCTAGGGTTGTTGGAATATGTTGAGATTCCGCCATGGTTGTGATCAGCATCCGCAGAACAAAGAAAGCTGAAAAGACTCTGGACTTCTCCATTAAAGGTCCCTCTTTTTTCTTCATTTGTGATTGCAGTAGAGTCTTGATTGATGATGCTTCAAGATTGAGTGAACATATGCACTACAACCACTTCGCTGTATGCACGATGATGTTAGTTTTTGAGTCAGAATATTCCGAAATGCCGTAAATCCTCGTAGGTTGACTGATTAACACAATGATCAAAGCCCAGATTTTGGAAGTTTATTTAATAACATACGTGTCTCCAAATTGCCAAGCACATACGTGTATATGAACTCAAAACATTTTCGGTGTAAATTAGATACGATGTAAATGATATATATATATATATATTCTTATTTTAAATTTAAAAAATTAATTTAAAATATACAAAAACATTAGAAAGAAACATACTTTTTGGAAAAACAAAAAAAAAATCTTTTTTTTTAATCCTCGTTTGAAGAATAAAAATATTGTGATTTGAATAATTGAAATAGATGAAAAATTATAACAATGGACAATCAACATTCATCTGTAAATTCAGTACATTTTTTATATATTTTATTAGAAGTTTCATAACTATTATGCATTTGAAAAAATAGCAGAATTGTAAACTGCGAACTGTGTTTTCGAAAGTGTTCGGCCTAGATAAACTGAACACAAAGAGCAATATCCGGTCTGCATATGCCGAACATAATGCATCACAGGACGTTCGACCAGCCTTAGCCGAATGCTTTGTAGGGCTTTCGGCACTGGTTCGCCGAACGCTTTGCAGAGTGTTCGGCCAGCCCTAGCCGCGAACCAGTGCCGAATGTTCTCGCTCTTTGATTTTTTTCGACGCATAACAAAATGAAATTATTACCTGGAGAACTCAAGTATTGTTACATTCTATATCTATTACTTGTTGTTGAAGAAGAGGAGGAGAATGATGTCTGAGGGCCAAAGATTTTTGGGTTGAGAGAGATCGGAAGGGGGTGTTGATTAATAACTTTATCCTTGAATGAAAAAAAAAAATATCTTTTTGCAATTCTAGGCTTTAGATTTTATTTCTTTCCTATTCTCCTTTATGAGAAAAATCCAAAGTAAAAGATTTCTTCGTTCTAGATAGTTATTTATTTAATCAGTGGATAGGAACATAAATCGAAATCGCAGGGAACACTTCTTAATCAGTTCTACAAATTTTAAGACCCAATTTAAATTACTTTTCTATAAAAAAATATCCCATGGGATAATTTACAGAATCTCCATTACTAATCCTTTGTGTATCTTGGTCTTCCTAACCATCCACTCATTTTTATTTTTTTTTGGAATATCATTAGTAGGGGAATACAACTATCGTAATAGTAAAAAGCCTATATGGTCAATATTTTGAACCCGCTTCAAGCCATGATGACTAATCAACCAATCTTGGGGTAAAGAGCTTGGGCTGCTTATGTTTACTTTCACTTAATTCTTGTACATAGAAAATGAGATTGAATTCCTTTAACAACAAAATTTTAAGCCGTTTTATTTCACTCATATAATTATCTGGTTTAATTCTTCAATCTGATGATAAATAAAAAAATAGATATTCAAATCATTTGACTTTGTGAAAAGAAATAGGGGGTATTTTATGTCTTACTGTATCACACGTAGAGATCTTGATAATACACATATAGTTAATGGTATTTCATAACTAATTGATTGAGCAGCAGCCCTTAATCCACCTAAAAAGGAATATTTATTGTTTGATCCATATCCCGACATAAGAAGTCCAACGGGAGCAAGACTCGAAACGGCGATCCATAAAAAAACACCAATACTAAGATCCGCTAGAATAAAGCGATAGCTAAAAGGAATTATTGAATAACTTAGTAAAATGGATATGATGGCTATGGATGGCCCGATACTGAAGAAGCAAGCATCTCCTCGAGATGGAAGAAGATTCCCTTTAAAAAGTAGTTTTATACCATCTGCTAAAGCTTGAAGAATTCCCAAAGGCCCTGCGTATTCGTGGCCAATACGTTGTTGTATCCCTGCAGAGATACTAGTACACCTAGTGTAATTCCTAATACAAGAATGAAAATAGGGGCAAGCATCCATAAGATCTCGTAGGCTTCTTTTAAGGAGTCCAATCTGAAAAAAGAATTGATGGCCTATATTTATGTTGTATCAATTAGCATTTCAATGATCAACTTCTCCCATAATAATATTTATGCTACCTAGTATTGTCATAATATCAGTCAATTTCATTCTTTTAACTAGCTGTGGAAGAATTTGCAAGTTTATAAAACCCGGCGGTCGAATTTCCATCTCCAAGGAAAAAGGCTCCGATCTCCTATCAGAAAAATCCCCAATCCCCCTTTTGGTGTTTCGACTCTTACATAAAGTTCTTGGTTGGACAATTCAAAAGTTGGAGAGGCTTTTTTACTAATAAATCGATATTCAAAATCATTCCATTCATGGTCTTTTATTCTATCAAATCGTCGACTTTCTAAATTCTCAAAGGGCCCCCCCTGAAATTCCTTCCAGAGCTTGTTGGATAATTTTTATGGATTCTGTCATTTCACTGATTCGTACTAAATATCGAGCTAATGTATCCCCTTCTTTTTGCATTGAATCTCCCAATCAAATTCGTCGTAACACTCATAACGATCAACTTTACGAAGATCCCATTGTATTCCGGAAGCTCGTAACATTGGCTCCGATAAACCCCAATTTAGTGCTTCTTCTCCGCCAATAAGGCCTATGCCTTCAACTCGCTCTAAAAAAATAGGATTTCGTGTAATAAGCTTTTGATATTCAGCAACCCCGCTTAAAAAATAATCACAAAAATCCAAACATTTATCTATCCATCCATGAGGTAGATCAGCAGCGACTCCTCCGATATGAAAATAATTATGCATCATACGCATACCGTTAGCAACTTCGAAAATGTCATATATTAATTCTCGTTCTAAAAAAATATAGAAGAACGGGGTATGTGCCCCAATATCTGCCATAAAAGGGCCAAGCCATAACAAATGGGAAGCGATACGACTCGACTCCAACATAATAGCTCTGATATAGCTAGCCCTTTTTGGTACTCGAATATTTCCCAGCTGTTCGGGTCCATTTACAGTTATTGCTTCTGTGAACATAGTAGCTAAATAATCCCAACGCGTTACATAAGGCAAATATTGTATAATTGTTCGATTTTTTGCAATTTTCTCCATCCCTCTATGTAAATAACCCAATATTGGTTCACAGTCAATAACATCTTTACCGTTGAGAGTAACGATTAGTCGAAGAACACCATGCATTGATGGGTGGTGAGGGCCCATATTGACTTTCATGAGGTCTTTTCTTGTAGTTGGTGCAATCATTAGTTTTTCCCGAGTCATTCTTCTATGCATTGTTGAAAGTAAAAAGAAATTCATCAAAATGAAAACGACTAAGCTCAAAGGGCGGCACACTTCAAATTAACGAGTTTTTATCTCTCGAATATCCAACTTGCCGATTAATTCTTTATAGCGCCCTTCATTTCTTTAGACAAATAGGCCGTGGGGTAGAGTTCACAAATTGGAGGGGGGAGTGTTTTTTTTTTTTTTAATGGGTAGAATAGGTATTTTGGATGGTGGGTTTAGTGAAATTGAGTTTTTAAAAATAATTTACGCGTTGTGCATAGTAAAAATGGTATGCAAAGTAATATTTGTGATAAGGGTTGTGCAAAGTAAAAGTGGTATGCAAAGTGGCATTAAAAACTCCCAAAAATTTATAAGTGTTGTTTTCGTTTTAAAAAAAAAAAAAAAAAATTTCACCCAAATCCACTTCACAATTAGAAACTATGATATATTTTTTATTTTTAAAAAAATTTACAACTTTTTAGTTCAACTTCATTTTTTATAAAAAAATATATTAAAATAATCATATTTTTGTGATAATTAATTTAATAATTATAATATTAGATATATATATAATATTAACTTTTAAGTATAAAATATTTTTTTATACATTATAGTGGTATATATTAATATTTAATATTTTTTTTATTATAAGATATTCTTATTTTAAATATTTTTATTACAAATAATTTTTTTATAATAATTTATTATATTATAAATTGTAAAAAACAAAAGATAATATCACGTAATTAAGTGGGTTCTGTTAGTAGTCTATTTGGGCTTTGTTATTAGATATCATCTATAGAGGCCCATAGCAGTCCAGCAATTATTGGCCCAACAATATTGACATCCTATCTACAAGTAATGGGCCTATTCCAAAAACATCTCTTAGGCCTAGCCCAAACAGCCTTCATCAACACCATTCAAATGATTTACCAAATTGAACTATTTGATCCATTTAAATTCATAGTAATATTAAATAAATAATATATTTTCAGAAGAAGAAAGATAAATTTAATTTAAATTAAATATGTCCATCATATTATTTAACCCAAAAAAAAAAAAAAATTCCATAGAAAAAAAAATCATAGTTTAACTACTTTTTTATGTTAATATTTTAACTACAATCTTAATCTTATATTTTAAGTCAACTACACCTCGCCTTGCAACTTGGATTTGTTTGTCGTTAAGAGTCCCTAAATGCGCAAATATGTGGAGTGACTCAAATAAAAGGTAAAGAAAATATTTGCACTTTAGAGGAAAGGTTAGGGGGCACATTGCTTCTTTTGCCAATTTTTTATGTTTTAACGAAGCTGCTTACGTATCATGTCATGTGGGGTCGTGCTTACATGTCATGTCATGTGGTGTCGTTAACACAATTTAATTGTATTAGTACATAAGGATGTAATTGATCATAAATAAAAATTGGGAAATAATTGATCAAAACAAAAGATTAGAGGACAATTAACTTTTAGGACAAGCATTAGGGGACAATTTGTACTTTTTAAAACTATTTTTTAATAATTAGTAAAATTAAAACAATATAATTTTAATAAATATAATAATTCATGAAAATATTATTTTGAGGGCCGAGTCGGCCTGTAGGGAAAATTCGTCAAGAGTGCGTTTTAAGTGGGGAACCATGCGTTTTTTTGGTGTAGTTGATGATACCGACTCAATAAAATGATACCGATAAAATTAGTGGTCTTAATTGCCACAATTTAAGTATATATATTAAAAATAAAAGTGAACAGCTAGTATTTAAGTCCTAAAATAGGCTAAATAATTTTATAATTATATAAATTAAATCACCAAAATAATATTAATATATGGCACTTTTTTATTTCCTAGTATTTTGTCAAAGCTAGATGGGTAGGCTGGCAAATTGATACATGTGCTGGAAATATAAAAGCCATTAATCACTCCACAATAATGTACGTATATTGTTGTACACTTATAATTTATTTATGTGAAATTTGAATTATTAGGCTAAGTTCTGATTCCCTAAAAATAAAATAAAATTTAAAAACGATTAAACTCTGATTTTTTTAATTACAAAAAGAACATGGAATTATGAAAGAATAAGATATTTTAAAAAAATATAAAATAAATAAATAAATAGGGAATAAAAAATGGGAAGTGACACACAACAAACTAATGAGTAATGGGAATTAACTAATGAATTAACCAATATTATTGTAGTTATAATGTAAAGAATATTCAAATTATTATGTATAAGTGTATATGTAATTTGAGGAATTTTGAGCTAGGTGTCGCGAATTAAGCTTCTCGATCTTGAATTAAGTTTCTCTTCTAAATAGGGTGTGATGTGTTTTTTTTCTATGAACTAATTTCTATTATGAACTATGAATGATCGATATTTGGAGTCTGAATCTTCCAGAACTCTTTAGAATATCCAAAAGAGAGTATTTTTTATAAAACCTCTTTTTAACTTGGTTTCTATTAACTATCCGCCATGAAACAAGTAGCTAACAAATTAAAATTGGAACACACAATTTGCAGAATTAGAAGCTTTTGCATGATTTGCTTCCAATTTTGATAAAGCTACTCATAATCAATTGAAAAGAGTAGCAGAGAGTTATATGCTGCGTTTGGAAAAGATGAATTGTTCCCGAAAAGAAATTTATTGATTCTCTTCGAATTGGTTGGACCACAGGTACGATGATTTACTTCACAGACGAGCTCTCATGATCAAGACCATGATTTTTTTATTTGCAGCAAAATATGATAGACTTCGAATCTAGCTAAAGCATCTAGAGGCGGCTTACCAGCACAATATATTTTACTATTTACTAAACTATACAAAATGATTGATTCAGATTTTGATGAGGAAAAAATGGTAACATTAAAAAATTCCAATAGTTTGGATGAAATAAATTGATTAGCCTATGCTTTTCAAACCCTTAATCATTTGCTAAAAAGAAAAAAGAATTATAAAACGATCCGACTCTTAATAAAGGATTCTTCCCGTCGCGAATCTTCCATCCTAATCTATCTCAAAGGGAGAGGAAATGTATTTGAGTCTTATTTATCTCACTTATCACTATCCCGCCCCAACCATATAAATTATACATGCGTAAAAATACGACGACTACTACTACTACTACTAATAATAATGATAATATTATTATTAAAAAAATTATCATTTTATACTTAATTTATTGTTTTCTAGAGTATTCGAAGTATATAAAATTGAACACACACATATATTATTATTATTATTATTATTATTATTATTATTATTATTATTATTTATTTTTTTGGGTATCATACTAAAAAATATATTCCAAATTATGACAATGCACTTTGTAATAAATATCCCTTATTTAATGGCTTCAAATAGACTAATGTAGAACAGGGTGTGTTGTATCTGTATAACATTATGGCCCATTACACCCCATTTTTGCGCAACACAGAATCAATACTTCAATTTCAATAAATATTAAATAATAATGGAAATAGATATTAAACGTAAGGTCACTAAATGGAATCGTTATTGTATTCCAACACCACAAAATGTTTTATTAAATGATGGTGCCAATTGAAACAAACATCTTTACAACAAAAACCCACCATGTTGTTTCAATATCTTTTTTCTCGTTCTAAAATAAGAGTTTCGATTTTATGATTTTTTTTGTCTTAATTAGAAGTTTGATTATAAAATTTAATATCTTATTTTATTGGTTAAAGTAAAAATAAAAAATTACGAATTAGTTACACGCTTGATTTTGTTTTAAGGGACAAAAATTATTGTAAATATCAGACTGTTTTTAAGCTTAATTACATGAAAAATCACAACATTTGAGTCAGTTATCATTTACAAATTTTATTTTTGAAACGTAACATAAAAATATATAATCTTTTAGTTTTTTTGTTTTTGTTTTTGTTTTAATTCGATGCACTTAATCCAACATACTACGCACTACTATACACATGAAATAAATTGATTTTATTTTGAAAGCTAGCCTATGAAAACAACTTTATTTGTTTTTAAAAAATTATTATTTTAGAAAACTTAGGTTGTTTTGATAAGGTAAGATTTAAAAAAACAATCAATATATTCTAAGTGTATAATGATGCATATCAAAATACAAATTTCGAGCTCTATGTCATTAATTAGAGCCTGAAATCGTCTACCGTGTAATAAATTAAAAAAAAAATAATAAAATGTATTTCTATGATACGTTACAAAAAATATGTTGTAAATAATAATCGATCAAAGCTCATATTATGTATATGTAATTTACCTTTTTATAACTATTTTGTAAAGTAAAACTTGAAATAAAAATAAAATAAATATTCTTGGAAAGAGAAAGCACAACTGAAAAAAAATAACAACAAACATTGCCATACTTCTTATTTGCTACTTTTAGGAGCCAACTAACTTAATTTAAAAAAAAAAATTAAATTACCCAAAAAACACAAAAAATGAAGAGGATTTATAATTTATTAATGAAAAAAATTAATTAATTTTCTAGAAAAACAAAAGTAAAATGATGTGATGGTTGATGGCATGGTTCCAACTTAGCACATGGTGCACACATGCACATGCACTACATCATGTATTTGGATCAACACTAAATGTAGTTGTATGTTAGGAATATGAAATTATCCAAAATAAAATATTTGGGATATTAATATTATGGAACAAATTGTGATGAAAATGAATGGATGGTTGAAAGTGAAGTACATGCATGTGCTACATGTGTATGGTAGGGAGACATGGTGGGGGTCATTTGACACTTGTTCTTTCTTCAACTCAATTGATTCTCATTTATCTTATCTTATATAGACACTATGACATCTCTTGTATTATGGTTGATAATTGCTTAATCAATTTAAGCTTTTTTTTTTTTTTTTTCAACTTTTCTATTAATTTAATCCAATATTGTAAATATACAGATATCTTCACCGCCCTCAGTTTGATATATGTATTTGCCGCAAAACAAATCTTACGAATGCTCGTATGTCATTAAGATCAAATGACTATTTATAGAGATTTTATTTTCTGTCGTATGATTAGAGATCTCCTAATTCAAGCCGCAGTTTTAATAAGAAAAATATCGTAAAACTTACCACAACATTTTGAACCATACTGATTTCTAAAATTCTCATTGATTTGTCACATCACTTGCCGTAACAATTTTTTTAATTGGATTGTAACACTCGACGTGACACATATTAATTGGCAAAGTTAAGATTTTTTGATGCCTTCTATAACCCAATTTTCCAACAATGGGTTGCCTTGCTTGTTTGCACATAAGTTCTTTTACTTATAGTGTATTTTAATTTTGTGACGCCTTCTACAACCCAATTTTCCAACTATGGGTTCGCACATGAAGTCTTCTACTTTTAATGTTTTTTTTTGGGTTTATTTATTTATTTTTATTTATTTAGTTTTCTTTTCAACTTGTTAGATAGATTATGCCAAAGTAGTTTAAACAACCCTTTTCCTTATGGTGGAAATTAGAAGCTTTTTCAAATTGGGACATCCTATCCTTATCAATATATATATATACACACACACAAAATTTTATATACATTACGTGTACTGTACAATCCGATATATAATATTATTTGTTTAACTAAAAATATCATTTGTGTACTTGAAAAATATTATTACTGATTTATTATCATAGAAAAATAATAATATTTGTCAAGTAAACAAATAATACTTTTTAATTAAATAATTAATGCTATGTATACTGCACTTGATACGTAAGAAAGTCTATTTCTATAGATAGATAATTGTGTGTGTAAACTAACTATATAGATTATGACAAATTAAAAAAGTTGAGATAATAAGGTTTTCCTTTATGGTGGTTGGTTAGGAAAACTAACCAAGAAATGGGGATTCCTAAAATTGTGTTTTGATTTTGATTTGCTGCGACGTTTAGGCACTATTATTGGAATATTGTTTGTGTGTGCGGTCTATGTCAATTAGTTTATTAAAATTGACATCTTTGCTAATTTCACTTTACTTCTATCAACATCCACAACTTTTATATAAGTGAAAGAAGACAAAATTAAATAGTTGTGTAACATGATTTATTTTCTTCCCTTTTCATCTTTAATTAAAGTTTGGCTTAAATATATTAAGATTCGTGAATTTAAGTAAGTTGTTATTTGTAATACGTCCTTTGAATTTTGAATTTTAATTGCTGATGTAGAGTTTGAAGTTCGTATTTTGATCTACACTGCTATACATTTAGAATAAATTGGTTGATTTTAAAATTTTAGGGAGTGTCTAGTTTAGGTTTGTGGGTTGTGGAAGTTTCCGACTTTGAAATTCAATGATTGTGAAACAAAATTATATATTGATAATTTTTATTTATTTTGAGATTGTATATGTTAGTATTTTATTATAGATTTCTCATAAATACTAAAAAATGTAAGTCAGTTGTAATATTATATTGTGATAAGTATGCTAGTGATAAGTGAATGGTTGTGAAATTATAAGTTTTGGTTATCGAGAATTGTAAAGGTAGAGTTATATGAGAAATGAAAAAAGTAGAGATGTAATAGGTGCAATATTATAGGAAGGTACAATTTTATTGAAGACAAATTCGATTTTGCATTTCAAAACAAACAACTAATTATATTTTGACATTTAAAATCATTACGGGTGAAGTATAAACTAAATATATCCTAAAGTTCAGTACATATGTCGAAGACCCAACTTTTGAATACTAACGGTTAGTAATCTCACACTGTTCTAAGAAATCGAGTAAGTTCATTAATATACTAAAAAATTCTTTAAAAAAATTATAAAAAAATTGAACTGAAAAAATAATAAAAAATTAAAAAAAGTAAATTTTGACTTGATATCACAAAAATACATTTAAATACACGATCTCGTACAAATTTTTACCACATACATTATATATTAATTAGCTTTCACTTCATCCCATTGCTCATTACCTTAGCACACATCATTTGTACTTATGACTATCACTATAAAATTCATTCAAGTTTGGTATGTACAATAATATTTCTGAGCCACCCATGGTAGAAAAAAATAAATATTATAGAATATTGTTTGATTGAAGAGCAATATAGGGAAAGTATTTAATTCAATATTAAGGGTTTTGCTATCTTTTGTATCCTCCACAGTGTTTCAATTAATGCTTTACTGACATTTGTACAATATTATATTATATTATATTATATATATATATATATATTTTGTGAATTATCAATATAATATGTAAGTACACTAATATTATATTATATTATATTATAGTGCGACTTAAATTATAAAGAAAAAACAATATACTAGTAGTAAACATTTTTTTAATATTTTTAAATATATATTTTTAAAAAATTATATATCCCTCTAATCCCAAAATAAAAATCTTATTTTCCTAATAAATTGAATGACTGATTAAAAAATAAATTATTTAATAAGATTTAAGAAAAATGGTTGTTGATATTTACACAGCCAAAAAATACGTTACAAAAGACTCATAACACAATAAATATTCAAACATAACTCAACTAATCAACCAAAAATAATGACATATTTTTAATTTGTTATCTCACTTTAGTATGAGGTATATATGTAAAATTAAAGATCGTAAAAAAATTAATTTATATATTATACGTCCAAAATATATGAGAAAAAAAAAGTAATTTGTTTTTTAAAAATCAAAAAATATTTTTAAAAAAATTCACATTTTCCAATCATTTTTTTTTGTCTGAAAGGTGAAAATGGACAAAAATATATATGCCCAAAATACTTTAATGTTATATTCATATAAATTAGCAAATCATCTGAATTAATAATTAGTGTACAGTATCTGAAAGTTGAACAGTGAGTTGCAAGATTTGAAGGTGAAAGTTTAACTACACCTGACCTAATTTTGTAGTCCCATCAATAAGGGTAACCTAAAATGTGACCTTTACTGCATTTTTACTTTATTAAAAGGGCTGTGGTTTGTGAAGAAGTTTCAAACTTCAACACACACATTGGACCTACAAAATTTAGCTTTCACCTTTCATTGTGTTTTGAGAGAGAGAGAGAGAGAGAGAGAGAGAGAGAGCAAAGTAATTCCCCAACACACACCAAATGTATGGTAAATATGATAATTTGACCCGTTCCGCAACTGATTCGTTTTGTTTAGGGCTATTCCACCAACGATCTGCAGCAGGACAGTGCAAGTTTAGGTATCTTTTTTGTCCTGCCCGTACAGACTTGTTCTATATTATTTTATATAAATATATACATAATATAAGATTCAATATTATATTGTAATTAAATATTATAAATGATATCAACATCTTTAAAAGATGATCATAAATTTATAAACATATTTTCAATATTTTTTATTTAAAATTTTACTAATATTATTATGTATTACTATTAAAATAATAAAAATTTAAATCCGAAAAAGAAAAAAACCATATGAAGGGCAACCCTAGAAAAAAGCCCACTTAACAAATAAAAATTTATTTAAAAAAGAATCGAAAAGAAACAAATGAAGGGTGACCCTACAAAATAATTTCTCAAGTATTCAACTTTGTATTTTATTACTATATATTATTTGTATAAAACGACATAATTATTATATATATAATACATATTGTTGAATCTTCGTACGTACTTAAATAGTTTGAAGTCTGATATAATTTTAATTTAAAAAAGTATTTTTTGTTTTAAAGAAAAATAATACAATAAAACTTATTTTAATGGATAACTTTGGAACCAGTTAAATTTATTAATTAAAAGAAGTAATTGATAAACCACGATACGCACAACAATGATCTAATATATTGTGTTTGAATATTTTATGTGGTTGAAATTTGTAATTCTTTGAAATTACAATTTTACCCTTTGACATTTTTTACAATTTGTATATGCCTTAAATAGTTTACAAGAAAATTAAAATCAAGAAAAAAAATTGAAAAATGTGTAGGTAAAACTTGAAGTAGTCTATAATAATTGATTGGTGCATGCCATGGCTCGTAATGTTCGTACTCTTCTTTTTGTGCATGGGTAGGGGGTAGGGTGGGGTGGGGTTCTTTTTGTGCATGGGTAGGGGGTAGGGTGGGGGGGGGGGGGGGGTGGGGTTTAAGGAAAAAAAAAAAAAACTTGGGGCAGGTTGTTTTATGTTGCAAGCGTGACATATAGTTATGATTGAAACCACATTTGACGTTACATGCTTCACCCAAAAGATACGAATGTCAAACTTATTGTAAATTTATTATTATTATTATTATTATTATTATTGGAACTGAAATTCTGAACTTTTATTTATAAATATTGAGTTCATTATAAAATTGATCCTAATATAGGGATCCAATTTTTAGAAAAAGCTCGATAAATGTAATTTTTTAAAATAAGTATAAAAATATTAAATTATCTGAGTTTGAATATTGACTCAAACTCAATTTGACTAATAAACAAATTAGATGAATAGTGATAATAGAAAATTGATATAATTTAAATAAATTTAAACAATAATACATTTAATCGGACTCGATTTCTATACTACCCTAATATCATACTCTTAAATTTGAATGGGCCAATGGCATCGTATATTGGGCCCATATATTATACTTGTTGCTGTAATCAATTCGAATAATGAATTATCATAATCTTTGGATTAATAAATAAGCAAAAATATATGATGAAGGTAATGCCAAAGAAATGTATGTATATACATATATATATATATATATACATTTTAAATTACACAAACAAAGCGTACACGTATTTCGTACGTCCTAAAATTCTGGCAATGTTCTTGGCCACTCAATAATTATTAATAATTAAATAATAACATTATATTAATAATATAAAAATATTTTAGAATAATAATTAAGAAAATAATGTACACCAACCATGCCTCCAATACTGTCAAAATATATACATATAATATATAGATATATAGCATCCCTTGTCACGAACCCTAATTTGTGGCAATATTTCTTGATGTGCTGTCTAAGAAATAACGCCGTGTTTGGCTATTAGCGATTACAATACGGAGTTCTAATCCAGTCCACCGATTTTCCTTCCCGCTTTCCCTCTCAATCTCAATGAACTGCGCCGAGACTCCCGGCGCAAGTGAAACCAATTCGCCAACCAAACACCTCCTAATTAATTTTCTTGAACCCACCTACTAATTATTTATTTTTTATTAAAAAAAAAACCCACCTCCTAATTAATGAAGCGCAGCGATTTGTTCTTGAAATTCCATTTCCACCCCTGAAGTGTGTCCTCCTGTTTGGAATTTTCTTCAGCCGTTACGGCGTACGCCGATGGACCCACTGGCGTTTAAATTATAAATAACAAACTAAGGTCATGTTTGGTTCATGTTTAATATTATAGTAATTTATTTTTATTCCATAATGCGTTTACTTTTCTAGTCAGGATTTGACAGGATATGATAGAAATTTGGATTAAACTCGGATAGGGATAAATTCGAAATTTTTATTCTACGTTTACTTCGTAGGATACCATTAGGATAGAGAAATATAATTTTATACTATGCAACGTTTACTTTATGGGATTGTACATGATAATGCAGAAATTATAAAATTGCCCTTAATACATGATTTATATATGAGGACATTTTTGTAATTAAGTTTGTGCATAAGGATAAAACAGTAAATTTTCATTTCTTATCCCATCGGATAATTTTTATCCTAGGAGTTTAGGTCGGATTAGTATCCGCCGAATTATCCCGAATTTTGTCTTTTATCCCGGGTCGGCTGGATTGACCCGGGAAAATATCCAACGAAGTGAACGCTGGATAACTGTGGACTATTTATCCAAATTCAGATTTATCACCCGAAGTAAACGGGGGCTAAAAGAATACTGGGGAAATTCAAGGCTCAATTTATCTTAAAGTTCTTAATATTAAATTCAATTTTAAAGCTTTTTAATTTAATGGTTGATTTATTTTTCTAATTTAAAATATGCCCATAAAAAAATAAAAAAATGTTTGTAAAAACATTGAGAGGGGAGGAAAATGATTATCCTCCACGTACCACGTGCTGCTCGAAACTTACTGGTCATTATTTATTTTTCTTCTTACATTTAATTGATATTATAAAATTTAGGCCCTCTAAAATGTGACACCTTGTTCTGTAGTCATGTTAAATATGTTAATAGTCGCTCCAGAGGTGAAGTGCCAAAATAACTTTTACAATTGATATAATATTATTTTTCTATAACCATGATCATATATTTTCTTAAGAAGAGGAAGAATATTCTATTTTAAAAAATAGATATTTAAAAAAAAAATTTAATAATTATTTCCACTATCCCAAAATAAAATTAAACATATTACGGCAAATAAATTTTGGGTGTTCCTAAACACACCACAAAAATCACTTTTTACACCACTTTAATTTAGTATATAAAATTAAATAGAATGTAAATGATATATATACCATTATGTAATTTTTAAAAAAAATAATAAATATTAATATTTTAATTATTGATATTATTTCTTCTTTGCTCAAACACACTTACACATTAACCCTATACTCAAACGAATCAAAATAAAAGTTGAAATATTTGTACGTAATTGATAATGAAAAATAAAAATACAAATGATATAGAAAATGAAAATATAATTATTATAAAAAATTAAAGTGGCGTGAATAGTAATTTTTATAGTGTGTTTAGAAACACCCATAAGTTTTTTGTCCTAAAATAGTTGATCACGGATGCCAAATTATAATTTAAATAATTACAACTATTTATAAGAATAAATTTATTTCCACTATTTGCCATAATTATCTTTAAAAAATACTTATTTTAAGGACAGAAAGTCATAATTTCAACCATAAAAGAAACAAAATTTAATAAATAAATTAAATTCTATAGATACAATAAAGGAGCCAAAAAGTTGAATAGTGTATATATATAAAAATGTTGAATTTATCATAAATGAAATTAGATGGAAAATTAGCCACCCCAATAAATACTATTGATTGATAACATATAATAATAATAAATTAAAAAAGAAAAAGGTGAGGTGTGCCACGTGAGGGAGTGACCGACGGTCGCACGTGACAGGGCAGACAGAGTGGATAAAAGCACAGACGGCAGCAGTAGTTCGTTACAAGTACAATAATTAAGTAATAAACAATATTAAAAAATAATATACTGCTGCATATAATCAAATCAGCACATGGAAATTTTTTATTTAATTATACCGAAGGCTGTACGATTCTCCAACATAATGCACAAACTAGTCTTTAATTTTATTTCCCCATTTTTTTTACTAATATTTAAACCCTTTTTATCTTCTTAAAAAGAAATAATTTAATATGTAAATTTAATTATTTTGTAAAAACTTGGTACTGGTTCAAGCTCCACGACCTCGCTAGCTCCCCAAGCTGCCCAGTCATACAATACGGTTGGAACTAGAGAATTCGTTTGGTGGAAGGGGGAACAGCTGCTAACGCACAAAGTGACCGAGATGAAGCTGTTCTTTGCGTGGACAGAGCCGAGGCCTTAAAAAGGTACACGCGCATCAAGAGTTCGAAGACAAGGCTGGCTGGAATAGATCAATCGAAGGGGAACTTCTCTAATGTTCAAAACATTTATAATAGAAATGATTATATATGCGAATCAATTTTTCAGTTGTTTGTATTATCTTTGTTAATTTTAAAAGTTATTCCAAGATCAATTCAAACTTGTTAATTTTTTATTCGAGCTTGACTTGCTAAAAAAGTTGTGTATTTGAATTTGTTTGTGAACATGTTCGAGTCTCTGTAACCAGTTAGATAATATTTTTGTTTTTTATTTCAATTTTCAATAGCTTATAATTTTTTCGTCTCACCTCCGTTTTATATGAAAAACATATCAAATTAATTATTTTTGTATGATCTTCAATTTGATATTGATATTGATATTGCATATAAAAATAAAATATTAAATTTTAAATATAATTTTTTTTCATAGATTAATTGTGGCATATTTTAACATTTAAAATATTTTTATATAAAATAAAATTATGGGATATTTTTATTTTTACAAAAATTTATTAAAAATATATTTTATGTATTTATGTATTTTATTTAAAAATTATTTTATTATTTTATAATAAATTATTATATTATCATATTAAAAACAGTGCAACACAGAAGAAATACTAGTTAAATAAACAACCAATCATTAAAATATCATAAGAATAAATAAATTATTACAAGAAAAGTCAAATCAATAAAATTCCTAAAATATAAATTCACCAAATTCAAATTAAGTCTCAAAATTTAAATCACCTTTCAAAAAAAATAAAAAAAAAAGTAAATAAAAAAAGAGACATTATGCATTTACATTCTACTCAACATTTGAACTATTTTTAGCCTTAGTTTAGTGGTCGAGCCAAGTTGCTAGAAGGGAAGGTAAAGACAGTAAAATAATTATAACTTGAACGCTTGATTTTTTTCTTTTTACCCTAATTTTACATTAATTGATCGTATTCGTTAAAAAGAAATTCATGAACCCTTTCATCTCATACTTATTCGATAGTTTTATATTACATAATAGAAAAGTATTATTGTTGTTATTATTATTATTATACGAGTCCTTAACAAGCTTGTTCAAGAGATAATCAAACAATTCAGACTATGTTCATTTATTAAAAAACAAAAAAAAAAATCTAAAAATTTGTTCAAGCTCAATTTATTTATTAAATAAATATGAAAGAACGTCAACCGAGTTCAAACACGAGCCTTTTACCGAACGTTTTGTTCACCATTTGTCGTAGTAACATGTCTTACTATGATTTGTGACATTACAATAAAGCTTCGAGAACATATAAAATTAGGCACTGAGAAACATAATTGTGTGTTAACGAGTACTAACTAAATTAGGAGCACTACGTTCCATACACGTAGCACAGGTGATCTTGATAGGTCATATATGAGCTTATAATCTCATTAGAATATAGCAACTTCATATTTAAAAATAAAAACTATTGGTTATATAACAAAACATTAGCTTACAATTGTTCGACATTAAAACAAGCAAGAAGCTGGAATTATAACAATATAGACGTCAATATAACACATCTTAGACAACAAATGGAATGATCTTCGAATGTATCATCATCTTTTGCGTGGTAATATAGTGCCTAGAAAGCTAAAATGAACTAAAAAATAATGTGAGAATTGAGGAACTTGATTCTACATTATTACGAAAATTTGATATTTTCAACATACCATGTGTGATGAAGATTAATACTAAATTTTGAGATATTGTAATTTGAACTGAACGAGGACTTGACCGCCCTAGCCGGACCATGTTCAAGGCCCAAGTCTAGCCCATTTTCCATTCACCAAGATCCAATGCCAAGGCCTAATCTGAGCCAAGGGTGCTAGCGTGTTGTGCTCGATCGATCATCTACATATGTATATTATTTGATTCATATTTTGTTATAATATACATAATAAAATGATATTAATTTTATTTCAACGGGGAATGTGCTCGTTTTACAAGTTATTTTGCATTACGTGAATTAACTAATGCATTTTGAAAGTGACCAACATAATATAAATATTGAAAATTGCCCCCCAAAAGACATGAATAAATGTTTCTCTAAGTCACCCTTTTTTTTTTTTTTTTAATTCTAATGTATTTATAGTGTGTATCTTCCATTAAATACAGATATAATAAATATTTAACTTTTTTTGAATATGGGTTAATGTTTTACAAAACCATTTAGTTTCATGATTAGAGTGTAATAAATATTGGTAATAATATGATTATATATGATTTATAAATGTGAGAAAAAAAAAGGGCGTAGCTAACCGTGGTCAACGGAATAAATAGAATACTATAATTGTGATTGATTTATGAATACAGTTAACTGGCAATTAGCAGTGGCAGCACCGTTGCTTTGGCAGTTAGTTAACGGACGTTAAGTCTGACGTTTCTGTGTGAGGCAGTCTATAAAAATGTCCAGAAGCGGTTATGTTGGTCGTAGTGCTACCTTTTCCCTCTCCATTTTCGTCTCGGAGGAATTCTCTTCCAAATTCTTCAGCTACATTTCACAGAATCAAATACATAGTATAGAAACACACACACACACATATATATATATATAGAGAGAGAGAGAGAGAGGAGAGAGAAAGAGAAAGAGGTTCGTGATGGCAATGTGGACGCCGAAGAAATGGCTGCCTCTGTTTTCGTTGCTGCTGTTCGTGCTTGTTGTTGGAGCTCTGTCTAGAGTTCAAAAAGATGAAGCATCTATTTTGAGGTTTTGCTTTTGAATTTTTTAAGCTCGCCATATTCAATTTTCTTAGAAAATGTTTGTTTATTGAACCTGAGCATTTTGGCCTCTGTTAGAACTTACGACGAACTATCTTCTCACCGGTTTTCTATGCTATTTTTTCCAATTCCGTTTCGTGATTCCGAGTGTAATTTCACAATGTATGAATGTTTCAACTGTTTACTTTTTTCTTTTACTAGATTAGTGTAGTTTTATTTCTTAATTTGGTTTGTGTTTTTAGCATTTACGTTTCAAATTAGTTTCGAAAATCACCACATTTTGATATCTTTTCTTTTTCCTCTTTTTTTCTTCTCTCTCAGTGCGGTTGAGAAAGATGAGTTGAAGAGCTCTCGAAACAAAACAATGGCGGAAAAGTGAGTTGACTCGGTTCCATCTAATAATCTATTTCGTTACACATTACTTCTTATTTCAGCCGTCCATTTTTCCAACTTTGACTCCAAATCAAACCTCAGTAATCCGTTCTGTCTGTTCCCCCTAAAGAAAGAACAAATTCATATTCGCCACCATATTCTTATACCGTTTAATCCGTTGCCAAGCAATTCCTCCTCAGATTCCTTATGGTCCACAACCATGTCCATGAAACTGAAAAGTGAAAACAACCAGTTGGGGGCAATTGGGGTAATTTGGAGCCACCACATTTTGATTTGATTCACTGTGGAGTGAGGCAACACTTATTAGTTGATTCCTCTCTCTCTCTCTCTCTCTCTCTCTCTCTCTCTAAGCTCACTTTTCGTGTTTGTAGTGTAGGTGAGCGGGGTGTGTGAAGTGTTTTGCATTATGTAAAGTGGGATGCGAATATTAACTTATTGAAAAAAAAAAGTTGGAAAAATTAAATTACTGCAAATTGTCGGTAGCAGCTGACACCCCATGTGAGATTTACTATAACAACAGCATTTATTATGGAGGTGCCTTTTTCACCTAAATGGGCTCCTTCCAAAACCATCTAAAAAAAAATTTGGTCTAGCCTAAAGTGTCAATTCTTGGTCAAAATTCATGTATCACCGTCTTAAATGAATGTTTAAATTCATGGGAATGTGTATTTTTCCAAATTAAATACCATGGTACAAAGACAAACAAGTTATTTATTTATCTTTTTTTGTTTTTGTTTTTGATGAGTTGTTGTTTATCAGTGTCGGTTTACTGTATTTTGTTCAGGTGGGAAGGAATTGACGATGATGCTTTGAGTGAACATGCGGTGGATGATCCTGAAGAGGTTGCAAGAATGGTAGAAATGTGAGTAATATGGTCTATTTTAACCTTATTTCAATTTTAAGAATATTAGAATTGCTCTTTTGAGCATTTAGAAGAATCTATTTTTTACCACTCGTTCACGCACGTATATGGTGTAATGCACCGTTTCTATAAAAAGGTGCATTACTGACACAGAACGAGGTTCAGTATGAATTGCTGTTAAGAGTCGTTCTTGTTGAAATGTTGTGGTCTTAAAATTTAATGTCACTATGCTTTTGTGGCAGACCTAAGTCCCCCTACCCACATGGCGTATTTATTTCTGTATATTCAAGAATGTGGGTGTGATTTTACATTTTTCTCTAATACATTAGTTGAACTCTTTTTATATCCATTCACACCTCTCATTCACATCAACCCAATATGGTTACTTTTTCAGTATTATATTCTTGCTAGAGTCAGGGTTTCATTTGTGTTCATTTTGTACTACGATGCTTTCAGTATACTTTATGTATCAATGTTGTTATGTAATACACGTGTCATGTACGGGAATCCAATACAATTTTGCTTTGCATTATCATTGGTCATTTAGATCTAATCTGTTGCCCATAATATTATCTATGTGATAACAATCTGTAAAGTTATCATTTGATTCTAGTCATGTGTACATGTGTGTGTGTGCAGTGGCATGTGCATGCAAGAAGAGTCTAAAAGAGATGTGGAATAATGTGTTAAGACAGACGTTGCTGACAATAGGAATACAATAATATATATTTATATATATATATATGTATGTGTGTGTGTGGAAGGATGAATTGGTTATCCTATCCTTTTCACGTGAAAGCATCACCCATGTGTGCCTACAGAAAGACAGTTTCTCCAACATGGTTGCTGTCCTCACAAATCATTTAATAATCCAGACAAAATTTAATCCGATTTTGCTGGAGAGACCCAAAATTGCCCTCCCCCTTCAGACAATGCACATTGATTGGCTGTAAACTCATTAAGAGATAGAACTTGAATGTCAAAGAATGATCAGTGATTAGCTCCACCGACATAGAATTCAATAGCTACCAGTGTTACATGTGGGGACTATCTTTCACTTGAGATATTTGATGTGATAACTTGCCAGATTACCAAGTAATTTGTATGTTGTCCACGAATAGGAGCGACAATTCGTGTTATCATGTCATACTCTGTCGTGTATGCATAAATCGTATATTCATTTAAATTATCATGACGCATAAATAAGTACGACTTTAATTAAATTGGAGAATTCTTGTTTTTTGTACCCCGTTTGAATTGAATAAGTATAGTATCGTGTCATTTATCCCTGTGATTCGGATCTGTGATTACTGCCCCTGTTGACAAATCCTTTGGATCTATAGGGCTACAAGAAACAGCACCGAGAGGCGAAAACTCGGGTTTTTCTCATGTGGGACTGGCAACCCTATCGACGACTGTTGGCGTTGTGACCCCAACTGGCAAAGAAACAGGAAGAGACTCGCTGACTGTGGGATCGGTTTTGGTCGCAATGCCATCGGTGGCCGTGATGGCCGATACTACGTTGTGACCGACCCCGGTGATGATGACCCTGTGAACCCCAGGCCCGGAACTCTACGCCACGCTGTCATACAGGACGAGCCACTATGGATCATCTTCAAGCGCGATATGGTTATAACACTGAAGCAAGAACTGATCATGAACAGCTTCAAGACCATAGATGGGCGTGGGACCAACGTGCACATAGCCAACGGGGGCTGCATCACGATCCAGTTCGTCACGAATGTCATCATTCATGGGCTTCACATCCATGATTGCAAACCAACAGGAAATGCAATGGTTAGGAGCTCACCTTCACATTATGGTTGGAGAACTATGGCTGATGGTGATGCCATTTCCATCTTTGGGTCGAGCCACATTTGGGTGGATCATAACTCGCTCTCTAACTGTGCCGACGGGCTTGTGGATGCTGTGATGGGGTCCACTGCAATCACCATTTCCAACAATTACTTCACTCACCACAACGAGGTGAGTGTTAGTCCGCCTTGAAACTTCTTCTCATCTTTGACAAGAGTCCACTTTGAATAACACTAGTTTTGTTCTGTTTTACAAAAAAACAGGTTATACTATTAGGTCATAGTGATTCTTATATGAGAGACAAGCAAATGCAAGCGACTATTGCTTACAATCATTTTGGAGAGGGCCTCATTCAGAGAATGCCAAGGTAAGAACACAATGATATCAACTAATTGTCAAAGAACAAAACGATTTTGGATCTCATTCATTGACCATAATGACTTCATTTTCTTGAATTTAGATGCCGACACGGATACTTCCACGTGGTGAACAACGACTACACTCACTGGGAGATGTACGCAATAGGCGGAAGCGCAAGCCCCACAATCAACAGCCAAGGCAACAGATATCTTGCACCAGTCAATCCTTTTGCAAAGGAGGTACTAATACTATAAAGTTCGAAATTTCAATGTCTCGTTTAACCATTACCAATGATTTTCAGACATTATTGAAGCATTTTACTATGTCTGATCAGGTCACAAAGAGAGTGGACACAGCTACAGGCCAATGGAAGAGCTGGAACTGGAGATCGGAAGGAGACTTGATGCTTAACGGGGCCTATTTCACCCCATCAGGAGCTGGCGCATCAGCTAGCTATGCCAGAGCTTCAAGCTTAGGTGCCAAATCATCCACCATGGTTGCCTCCATTACCTCCGGTGCCGGTGCCCTTGGCTGCCGACGTGGCCGCCAGTGCTAACAACTTCCTTCTACCCGGTCCTACGGTTAAAATCCCAAGTTACTATTTTCGAGCATTAAGTTATACCTATTTTTACATCGATTGTTTTCCCCCTTCATCCCGGAAAGTGTACATTTTTTACACGTCCAACATCTCCATTCCACTCCTCTGAACATCATTGTCCACCCCATTGTTCAACCTCGGCCTGTTTCAATTGAAAGAAAACAATGGTATTCTGAAAGCAGGTACGGAAGCGTTGTCCAAGTCTTTTTCCTTGATCTTTCACCAATTGCCTAACCGGTTATATATATATATGCGCCATCATCCTCCACAAAATTGTGTTGGCTTTTGTTCTTTATAGAAATTAAATGATATTTGTATTTTCTTTCTATCTTCAGTGATACAAGGTATTAATTATAGTGTGAATGTCAAAAACTGAGTTGTGGAAAAAGAAAAAGAAACTTGTGTAATAGATGATGCATAGTAGTAAGGTTTCCTGCCTTTTTTCTGTTGCCTACATTTTTGCTGTGAAATCTCTCTCTCTCTCTCTCTCTCTCTCTCATGAGAAGTTGTGGTCACTGTTGCATTCTGGCCTCTGCTTCAGAGCGTCATTAACCTTACAAGTGGTTGATCACAGATAATCCATGGAGAAATCATATATTACTAGCTAATATTATTTGGAACTTTTCTCAAGTGATATCAATTTCTCAAGCCTCAATCTTCATAAATTTCCTCCTCTCTGTTCTGCACATGGTTTGAATTCTCTATTTTCAGCTGTGTTTTAATGCCCATTTGTGTTTTATTTCACCAACGCATACTACATATTCACTACAAACAAATTAAGGTAAAAATTATAGGATCTCTATGTGTGCCCACCAAGGTTGATTTTCTTTTAAAGCATCACTGAAGGGATGAGATTCTTGTTGAAGATAGTTACTATATCCCAGGAAAGATTGAATGCACCACCCTTCACATGTTTAAAGCAAAAATAAATAAATAGCACTTAAGTGGAGAACAGAATTGCCTCACACACCATCCACCCAAATAGCAAAATGCCCACATTCCCTTAATGGCAACGACACCCCACCTTTAGGTTACATACGATGATACCAACATTTCAACTAGCAGCATTTCATGAAAATAAAAGTTGATTAAAATATTCAATAACACGATCGACAACATCAATAACTAATTTTAACTAGATATAATATACCCGTGTAGCATCTACGCAACCAATTCTAACCAACCACCACCATCAAACGACCATGTGAGCACCACAAAAAATTTCAAACTGATAACATATTACACGAATCCAAGTGACGGGATACCTAGAATCCTACCTTGTGAAGTTGAAGATTATTTGGATTCCCGAATTCTCACCCACATGCAAAGAATACTACACCACATAGCCTAGCATGTGATGTTGGGTCCACGTGGCAAGTCAGCCAACTTTTTTTTTCTTTTTCTTTTTTTCTTTTTCACACACACCTTGGGGCCAATGGCCAAGTCTCAATTAATTCACCAAAGATGCCCACATGCATTCCCCTAATGACCATGTTACATGTTTATTATGTACATATGCGCATGCTAGCAGCTGTCACATTCAGTACAACCTAAGATGCATGCAGATGCAGTATCATTCACTTTCATGGCAATTATTTTGCCTTTAAACATAAACCATGAGAATCACTGTCACCACTTTATTCTAATTAATAACCACTTGATTTCTTCCTAATTGTTCGTGTTTGGGGGTTAGTGTTTCAGATCTAATACCAATAGTAGAGCATTTGCTAGGGGATAAATAAATAAATAAGTTTTTGAAGTGGATTCTTAGCATTCTGATTCAGATCATGGTATTGGTATCAAATGCCGAAATTACTCACTTAAACTAAATAAACAAATTACTCTCTTCATCCCAAAAAAATGAGCTATGTAGCTATACAAACATAAAAATAATAAATAATAAATAAAAAAAAAAAAAAAATTGGTATGAAGGAACTACTTGATTAAAGCAGATAGTTGGTGTGGTCATTATCAGAAACTTACTGTGAGCTGATTTCATCTCCACTAAGATCCTTGGGATTTTTCCAGCATAAAAGGGTCCCCACATATACAATCTTATCAGAATATACAAACTGCACCACATACAGAGCAGTCTATTCAGCTAATTTTGGCCTCATCAACGAAAGAAAGGAATTGGAGCTACAAGTAAATAGTATTACTTCAACCAGAGAGAGAGAGAGAAAGTAAAGTTACTCATGAAAAAGCCATCCACTCTGCTTCATTCTATGAAACATGGGACTAGTTAGAGATCCTTGGATAAATACCACAACTAGTAATATTTTGAACTAAAACATTCCAAATTTGTCATTCTCAAATTTTGCATAAAGTTTAACGTTGATGGATTCCTCTGTTTCAGTTCCTGATCAGGTAATATATCCGGGCAATCAACAATCAATGTAGCAGTGAATGCTTTCAGAAAAGACTTTCATGTGTTCCACAAATGCCATTTAGCAATTAGCATTCTTGAATTTCAGGGTTCTGTCTGGAAAGTATAGTTAGCCTGGGCAAAGTGTGATTTAACCTGTGCAAGGGCCCTATAACGGTGAGAAATCTTGTTCTTCTCTTCCTTGGGCATCTCCGCGTAACTATAGAAAGTATAATTCAGTTAGTTGGCTAATTTATGGTAAAGTTGGTTGGCAAGTTCTTATATTACATAATAAATGAAACCAATGTTTTTAAGACTAGTAAGTAGAACAATGAACTTACGTCTGGTCATATCCATCAGGTTGGAAGACTGGATCCCATCCAAAATCATTCGGTCCCCTAGGAGGAACAATCTTTCCCTGAAATGTCAAGTCCAAGTTATATCAGTGCTGTACTGCAGTGTATTTTTTATTGCAAAATGCAAGACACGTATTTGTTCATACACCCTCCAGACCTTTAAGGCAGTAGTTCAATAGTCAAAAGAAGGTGCATCTATTTATTGTACAGGCTATCAGAGAAGTAAAACAGCCCAAAGGTACATGTGCTAAGTTCAGAAGAATGTATGAGTTGAGTTCATCAATATACAAGTAAATCCATGAAAACAAAACCTGTAGCTTACTCTGAAAAAGTTTACCCAAACTTCTGATGGTAGTATCCAAGATTGTTAGGAAAGTGCCATGGATATAGACCATCTCACAAGTTAGATAAATTTTCTTAACATGTTGATTATACAAACTACATAAATTTTCTTAACATGTTGATTATACAAACTACACAAGCTGAAGAAGCTTTTAAAATTTTAAATAATTAATTACCACTGATAAATGAAAGAGGACATATTTGACAACACATAAGTTCCCTTGCGTAGCAAGAACGTGAAAAGCAAGCATAAGGAGAATGAAGATGCTAAAAAACTGATCCCTTGACATACAAACCTTGATTCAAAGAATCTTTCTAAAGGCTAGATCCTAAAGCATAAGATCCAGTTATTAGATAAAAAGTTGTTATTGCATATGAACATGTCTACTTTCTTGGTTACATAAAACCTGTCAGTTGTACTGGTGGATCACACTAGACAAGCGAACTGAAGTTTATACAAGTTTCAAGCTACAAGAAAGAACATGGCTATATTAAAACTGCTCACTAAGTTCACGATTTATGAGGTAAACGATATATTTTAAATAAGCTAAACAAGTCCCAAGAGTTAAATGGATTCAAGTTTTAATTAAGTTGGTAGGAGTCAGCATAGCTTAGTGGTACAGAATTCCTTTTTGAGTTTCATTCAAGGGCATCTTCTATTAGATAACATTTTCTAATATTTCACTTCAAGTAATGCATCCGATTGAAGTTGGATATTTGTGGAATTCTAACACAATGTAATGGCCCATGTTTAACAAAAATACAAAAATAATGACTTTATGCCCTAATTTCATGAAATGTATGATACCAGTGTTGATAATGAGATTATCATGAAAAGTTTCAAATATGAAAAATGTTAGAGAATGGTAGTGTACAGATTAACAAATTATCTTATTTCTTCTCATAGCAATAAAGTTTGTAGTTTAGCTTAACTTCAGTATTAAAACTTTTGGGGATCATCACCAACTCTAAATTTTCCTTTTGAGATATAAAACTGCAATTTAGCATGTTCTACTTATCAAAAATATTGTCATATCCACCAATGATTGAAGAATCCTAAAGAAATGAAAAAGCAGAACTGTTGTGCTTGAGAGAAGTTTCACTCATTTCTCGATTGGCAACATCTGCCAAACATATGTATAGTAGTTGGTATCTGAGGGGCCCACACATGCACATACGACTTTATCTGCATTGCCAATTTTGTTCAATTGTAATTGGCCAGTCCAATGTTAATTTCATTTTCATATTAAATTTGAGTTCACATAAATAACCATTATAAACTGCAGATGATGCAATATTGCAATGCACTTCCACTGTATGCTAGGATTGCTGCATTATTGCTTTATGACCCTCTTAACTCCTTTCTTCCTTACAGTTTCTTTTCTTCCTCAATCTAGTTTCCTTTTATCTCGAGTGTTTACTGTTTCTGTTCCACTTAAACCACAGAACTAAACTGAGACAAAATTTTGAAAATATATAAACTGCGCTAGGGGATTGTGCCACTACAGATAGTTTGCTGGAACAAGAAAAATAAAAGCAATTCTCTTAATTATGGAAAAGCAAATAGCATACCGGAGTTTTCCCCAAAAAAGTAATTGGATCTGCATTTGGCCCAAGAGCAAGAGAGAATATACAGAGAGCATAAGCAGATTTATCATCATAAGCCATCAACAAATTGTTCAAACCTATAAAGGGAAACATAAGTGACTTCAATAAGACAAAGTTACAGGAAACATAAAGATAGTTTTCAAGACAATTGCATAAGAAAGGAAACAACACCAAGCAACAATACCTTCATGACCAGTCTTCTGCAGAAACCATTTGCTGCGATGTCATTCAATGCATTGGGCAGAAAACAGAAAAGGCAGCAATAATAAGATAATGTCGTGGGATGTAAACAATTTGGTTGAGCCTTTATGCCCACTGACAATGTCAAAAAAAAAAAAAAAAAAAAAGAAGAACAAAAACGAACAAAAATGCAAGAGAACAAAATACATGGTGTATCGCTTGCATTCTCACATTATATTATTTTAAAGGAGATAAAAGAACATCATGTATCTGTTCAATCTTTCCCAAATGATGGTGTGTGGCAATTCTTGCATGTCATATCACAAGAGTCCTGATTTTGCTATGATACAAGGACTGAAACCAAAATACAATTGGGATTTTATTTTTCAAAAAACAGATCACAAGAAATATCCTCTTCCCCAAAATTCAATTAATCAAACAATTAGGCAGGACCCTTGTGATATGACATGCTATTGAGTCAATTCTAGTCAAATGTTTGAGATTGTTATGATCCTAGTCAATTCTAACTTGAACTAGACCAAGATTTGATGCTTTTTATCCAAATTAGTTACCCAATAAAAAAATATCGATGTATTTAACAATATGATATAAAGACGACCATTTCAATCCCCCTTGTAGGGACATGTGAGAAGTTTGACTTCTTGGTCAAATAGCCTTCTCCACAAATGAACATTTCTTGTCATCATATCCTATAAGATGGTAGACACAAAATCCGACTAACTACAATATTGTCCAGCTTCCAAAGAAGAAAAGCATATTCATATAGCTGAGAAAGTCATCATTCTTCACATACAAGACAAATAGTTGATCATTGCAATAATCTTACTATATTAACCAAAATTCCATCACGTGCCAGAGAGACAGGATATCTGAGTTTCATCATAGATAAATTTTACCATAGAAATCTAGCAGTCATAATGGCCATAAATGAAATCAAAAAAAGAACTTCACCTCAGCGGAAGAATATGCATCACACTTACATGTAAGGCCCTGCAATATAGTTTCAATCATTCATTAGCCACATTCTACACATTCATAATCTCTCTATAGATACATCTATGGTTTGTTCACATGGACTTAGATTACCTGGTAAACCATTGAGAGCATTGAAACAAAGACAAGTGTCCTCCACCATCACCGGTCCATTTACCTCCATTTTCACGAAATTACACAATCAAAATCCATGAAACATGCATCATTCTCTCGTAAACATTTCTACAAACAGGTCCTGCACATAATTCTTGGTACCTCTTTAGCAGCTAATCTAGCTTTCTCTTTGGAAATTTCCTCAGGCTCACCTTGTAATTCTGGCACTGTTTAAGAAACACAAAACCCACGAAAAGTATCGGTAGAAGAAATATATCATGCGCACAAGCAAACACGGGCAGAGAATTAATTAGTAACGTACAATCGAGTTTGAGGGAGCGAAAGGGGATTGAGTTGCCGAGGATTGCGCGAACTTCTTCGAGCTTCTTCGCGTTGCCTGTTACGAATGTCACCGACTGTGACAGCACTGCCGCCCTCCCACCACCCGCCACCGCCATCGTTCCTTTGCCCTTCTTTTTTCTTCTTCTTTTTAAAAATTCTCTCTCCTTTTTTTCACTCGACTAGATTCTAATTTACTGCACAGTAATTAAATGGGAAATCATATAATAAAATTTAATTTAAATTATAATCAACAGATGGCCCGAAGCCTTCCGTTAATTGGATCAATAAATCAACCAATAGCCCAATTACATTTTTGGGCTGGGCTTCAATCTTCTCTTAAAATCTAAATGGGCCGTTTTCTTTCTTACTTATTTTTTATTTTCTTTTTCTTTTTCCTTTTTTCAATATTATATAGCATATTATTAACTTAGTATATTAGTATTGAGAGAATTAGGATTACTATATTATTATATTAAAAATAATATTAATTTTACACGAATAATATCAGTGTAATATTATGATGGAATTTAATATTAAAAAAAAATTACAAAATAAATATATATACTCGTAAAATTTAGAGTCCATCCAAATTAAAATTAAAATATAAATATTTATATATTTAAATTAATTAGACTACCTTCTTTTTAATATTATCATTTAGAATGTCCCATGGTATATATTTCGACGCATAATATATTTATAAAAAAATATGTCTATATTTATTTAAATAAATTATATATAATGTATTTAATTATTTATGAATACAGATATATAAAAAAATTCTTCCACCACAAAATAAATATTTATTTATTAAATTAAATTAACTAGTTTAGATAAAAAGATCAAACACATTAAAGGAAATATTGTTACAAAGATCCAATATCTACTTAAATTTCTTGGGAAAACAAATTAAAATTTAATACAATCTTCAATGTTATATAATCGATCTCTTACAATGTATCTATGTGTGTTTTTGGATTTTTGTTTTGTAATTTAATTTTTTTTATCAACTATTTCCTTTAAAGCTTCGGCGGCGGCCTTGCCGGTATCGGAAAAGTCTCGGCCTCTTTCGGTCTCTGCATTTTCCGACGCCTGTTCAAATCCTTTCTTCGCCACATCCGCCACCATCTGCACCTCGGAATTATTTTCCGTTAAGAATTATAGGAAAAACAATACAATTTATTTAATATTTTTATAATTTATTTTAGACAAAATAGTGCAAACCCGTAAAATACATAATATTATACAATTAATAATAGTATAGTAAAGTTTAAATATTTTAAGAATATTCCGAAGCTAAAAATAATATATAATTTGTTTGTAAATTTTATTAAGTGATATTATTGATATTCAACTGTTTAAATTAAATAAAATAAATTTTTATTTTATAAAAATTGAAAATGACATATATGTGCAACGAATTAAAGAAATGAACTTAATATAAATATGTGATTTATATCAAATAAACGAATTAATACCTAAATTAAAAAAGACATAAATGTATAATTATATTAAATAAACAAATTAGTTAAAAAGACATAAAAATAAATGATACCTAATAAATTACATCATTGTCTAAATTAAAAAGAAAAGTTAATTCATGAAGCCAAAGAGTAAAGGCTATTCTAACTACAATTTATCACATGTATTAATCACACTGATTTATCGAGCATCAATTCCATTGAAATATCGACAAAACATCAAATGTAACAGTGAATCTTAAGTACCACCGACCCCACAATATTCAATAATAATTTTATATTAACTCAATTAATATTAATAAAATTGATGTGCAAAGAAAAAATCAAATAATGTTGACAATATAATTAATTTAGTTGATATAATTTTATTTTATTTTATTTTTTTATAAAAAAGATAAAAAGAAAGAAATTACATACATTTCCGGTAGCATTGACGACCTTATCGGTGACGGCTTTTCCGACGCGCTTCACTTCGTTAACGACGTCTTTCGTCCCATCTTTCACTGTTTCCGCCGCTTCTATTACCTTTCGACACGTCTCTTTATCAATTTTAGCCTATACATACACATATACACACATATTACATTCAGCCATATAAATTAACATAAAAATTTACTTACATCGCCAATTGAATATTTGGAATTACTTGTTTATTAAAAAATATTATTTATTTATTTATTAAAATATTATTTATTGATTTATTATTTTTTTTAAATAATAATATATTTTAGTTAAATAAATAATACTATAAATCATCCTACACAGAAGAGATTCGTTTATAAATTAATAATTGAATGTGTATAATTACTTATTTTTCTTAAAAAATATTACTTATTTACTTACCAAAATATTATTTACTGATTTATAATTTTTAAAAATGTAGTAATATATTTTAGTTAAATAAATAATACTATAAATCATCCTACACACAAGAGATTCGTTTATAAATGAATAATTGAATGTGTATAATTACTTATTTTTCTTAAGAAAATATTACTTATTTACTCACCAAAATATTATTTATTGATTTATTATTTTTGAAAAAGTAGAAATACATTTTAGTTAAATAAATAATACTATAAATCATCCCACAAACAAGAGATTCGGTTAGAAATTAATGATTGAATGTGTATAATTACTTGTTTTCTTAAAAATATTACTTATTTACTTACCAAAATATTATTTACTGATTTATTATTTTTTAAAAAATAGTAATACATTTTAGTTAAATAAATAATATTATAAATCATTCCATACATAAGAGATTCTTTCATAAATTAATAATTAATCAAAACCAATATACATATTTTGAAACTGAGATTTGATTCTAATAAAGGCTTTTTTTCATATATTAAAATATAAATAAAACAAAAAAAAATTTATTTTAATACAAAGTAAATTAAAAACCAAAAAATTTGTCAATTTAACCACAAAATATTCAATTTTAAAATGAAATAAAAACAAATTTTATATAAGACAACATCATTCAAATGCTGGTTACTTTCCATCTATAAATTTACTGCTCAATTTTTCACTTTCAATATAAAATTAAAGATCAAATTACCGGCGACTGTGGGAACCCTAATGTCCTATTTCATCACTAATCGAACATAATATTCATATATCACTTTTCATCATTAACGTGTATTTTTATGATCCCTATTCAATAATCAATAACACCCACTACTAAATTTGGTCTCTAATTCACAAATTTCTCGTAATGAAAAAGAATAAGGTGACAGATTGTTCCGAATAACAATTATATTAATAAATTTGGCCGCGCACCCCTAAATCCATCTCGATTTTATATCAACAAATAAAAAGAAACTTACTTTATGAGAAGGGGTTGTGGCAGAGACAAATGCCCTACAAATCCATGCACCATTGAGCAATGTCTGTGATTCAATGGGAATGCATCTGGAAGTTACTCTGTAAACGGCCATGTTTTCTTTGTTCTTCTAATTTTTGCTTGATTTCTGGTAGTTTTTAGTTGGCTATATAAGAATGGAGGGGGGGGGGGGAGGAGAGATAAAGTACACTTGGAAGCCTATACGTGGAGTGTGGGGAGGAGAGAGAAGTACACGTGGAAGCCTATTACGTGGTTGAAGAATTTTCGGTTGATTTCTGGATGACAGTTGTAGGAGCAGTTAAAACACGTGGGTGTATATTTACTTGTTTATGCTATATATTTAGTTAGTGGAACTTGTTCAGAAATATAATTTATTTTATTATATTAATAATATATGATAAAATTATAATATTATTATTATTATTATTATTATAAAATTTATTTAAAATTATTTATGTCAATTATATTTATATATATTATGTGATTTGATTTTTTTATTATGTTATTTGTATTATCATTTTATTAAAGTTATCTTTATAAAAAAATATATTACATGGCTTTTTAAAGTTAATTATAGAGGGTTCTCAAATCAATATAAAATATTCAACTCACTAAAAGCTATTATGGTGGAACAATAAATTATAATATTATGTAAATTAAATTATCTAATTTTTTATTTTTAAACAAATATTTATACTTTTAGATCATATCCATATAAAAATTAATATTATTTATTAAAATTTAATATATATATATATCAAAATAAAAATAAATAAATAAAAAATTATATTTTATCCATAAGAAATTATATAAATATAAATTTTTATTTTAAAGCATACAATATTGGTGTCAAATTAATAATCATGAAAAAATGGTTAATTTAATATATCATACGAAAATAACATATTTAAAATGAACAATTAAAAAATAGAATATAGAAAAAAGGAAAAAACACAAATGTTATAAATAATTGGGACATGTGTCATGAAATAAAAGAAGAAAAATTAAAAATTAAAAATAATGTGGTGGTGACACATAGTGGTGACAAAAATTAAAAAAATTAATATAAAACAACATAACAAAATAAAATAATTTAATATAGAGAAGGATGTTCTAGTAACACGTTGCCACAGAGATAAATTTATACAAAAAAACTAATAGTGACAAAAATAATATTTTGCTAATAGATTATGAATTAACTAACAATTTTTAAAATATTATACTAGAATTGTTAGGATCGTTAAATATTGAAATATTTTTATAATTTTTGAGCAAAAAAATAACAAAAAATTAATATATCCTTAATTTTTTGCTTTGTTTATTTATTTATATATTTTAAATTAAGCTTGAGTGATGTGCCCTACCTCGATAACTCCTCCCGTTGCGATTTTGGTTTTGAGTTCATATTTCTTGCGTGTTCGTCTTTCGGATAATATATTTTTCTTTTGTGTGCATGTGCAAGTGCATTTGTGTTTAAATAGTATAATACATATAACTATATAAAATATCAAAATTTATTTTATTTATTAATATTATATATATAAATATATATAATTTTTTTGGTTGGGCGAGTGTGGGGTGGATAAAGATTTAGATCAAATTTATCTTCATTGATAATTCAAGTATTTGTCATATCTATTCATGTGTGAATTCTATTTTTCATTTTCTCACTTTATGTTTGATGGTTACGAATACACTTGTATTTGTGAGAAGGTGACATTTAAGTTATTGAGTTTGGGTATTGGTTGGGTTTATACCACATTAGCGTTATTCAGACGAGACAAATCTAATATCCAGGTCCTTGCTTTGCACCTTCTTTCTAAAAAAATAAACATCAACCTCAATATATCGAGTTCGAGCATGGAAAGCCGGATTAAAAGCCAATTTAACTGCTCCCAAGTTATCACACCACAAAATTAAAGGTTTAACAATGAGCAGACCAAGTTCAGTAAAAAGACTACGAATCCAGATCAGTTCAGTGGTAGCCATGGTAAGAGCCCGATACTCAGCTTCGGTTCTGCTCCTTGCCACAGTATGCTGCTTCCTAGAAGACCAAGATACAGGATTAGATCCTAGAAATATGCAAAAACCACCAGTGCTCCTCCTATCATCAATACAACTCGCAAAATCAGCATCTGCAAAACCTTCAAGCACCATCCTAGAAACATGTTTAAAGAACAAACCAGTGAAAATAGTGTCTTGTAAAAACCGCAATACCCATTTTTTAGTTTTCCAATGATTGACAGTGGGAGCATGAAGAAATTGGCTCAGTTTATTCACAATATAAGAAATATCTGGTCTCGTCATAACAAGATATTGCAATGCACCAACAAAACTTCTGTACTTGCAAATGTAATTTAATCCCAGAACAACAAGGAATAGACAGAGGCTTACATTTTTTCATATCATGTTGATGTAGAATATCTCAAATGTACTTTGACTGAGTAAGATGAATGTCTTGAACAGTCCTATCAGCTTCTAGACCAAGAAAATAACTCACTTCACATAAGTGTTTTAAGGAGAATTTCTTGTTGAGATCAGAGATAAGCTGTTTAATTTGAGAGAGATCATCACCAGTGACCAAAATATCATCAACATACACAAGTACAATTAATATTTTACCATTGACATGAATATGAAAAAGAGAATGATTAGAGACAGACATTTTGAGGCCTTTAGAAAACAAGAAACCTTTGAGCTTGTCATACCATGCTTTCGGAGCTTGTTTCAAGCCATAAAGATACTTCATTAACCTGCAAACATAATCTGGTTTGGAGGAATATTCATATCCTTCAGTCTGCTTCATGAAACAACTTCTCTTAAGTCTCCATTTAAGAAAGCATTGTTCACATCGACTTGTTGTATTTTACAACCCTTAGTGACAGCCATGGTGAAAATAAGTCTAATTGTAGCCGGTTTAACAACCGAACTAAAAGTATCAAAGTAATCCACTCCGGCATTTTGCTGAAAACCCCTAGCAACCAATCTAGCCTTGTATTTATCAATAGTGCCATCAGACTTTTTCTTAATTCTGAAAATCCACTTGTTAGTGATAAGATTCATGTGAGGATGAGCAGGAATAAGAGTCCACGTAATATTCTTCATAAGAGCCGAGCATTCAGAATCCATAGCAGAATTCCACTCAGGAGAATATAAAGCGTGTTGCACAGTAACAGGTTCAACATTTGAGTGAGACAAGGCCATATTGTATAATTTGGGTTAGAATATCCCATTTTTGGATCTAGTCACCATACTATGACTAGAAGTGTGAGGCTGTGGTAAATGAGAGGCAGATGGTTGAGAGGAAGTGGACAAACTAGAAGTAGGTAAGTGTTGAGGCGATGGAGGTGGAACATCTTGATTGGTAGGTGGAATAGGTGTGAGAATCGGAAGAACGAAAAGTATAGAGTTGGAGTGTGTGGGTGAGGAAAATTTAATGGTTTTAGAAAAAAGTAATTGATATGGAAAATCAAGCTCATTAGATTCCACAGTTCTAGCAACATATATCCTGCCCGTTGAAATCAAACATTTATAACCTTTATGTGAAGCACTGTAACCAAGAAAAATGCATTTGGTACTTCTGAACTATAATTTTGAGGAATTATAGGGTCTAAGAAATGGAAAGTAAGCGCACCCAAATATCTTGAGGAATGTATAATCAGGACTCTTTTTAAAAAGAACCTAAAACGGAGAAGAATTGTGAAGAACATGGGTCGGGAGTCTATTAATAGTATATACCGCAGTAAGAAAATAATCCCACCAAAATTTAGGAGGCATGGAAGCTTGAGCAAGTAAAGATAAGCCAACCTCAATAATGTGTTGATATTTCCTTTCAACTAAGCCATTTTGAGAGTGTGTGTAAGGACAAGAGTATCTAGAAATAATACCTTTAGTTTTGAGGATATTTGATAAGGATTAAAATTCACCCCCCATATTACATTGAAATATTTTCAAAGAATTTGAAAATTGTCTTTCAACCACGGCAAGGAAGATAGGAAAGACTTTTGCAACATCAAATTTTTGAACTAAAGGATAAATCCATGTAAACCGACTGAAATCATCCACAAAGATAGCATAGTATATGTAACCATCTATAGATAAGGTGGATGTAGGTCCCCAAACATCACTATGTATTATTTCAAGAGGAGAAGTAGTTGTATGAATGACGGAAGGAAAATGCATTTGATGAAATTTTCCAAGTTTACATGCTTCACAAAAAGAAAATTCTGAATGAGTACATGATATCTTCACATGTTGAAGTACTTTATTTAGAGTTCTACTACAACAATGACCCAAATTTTTATTTGTAGTTATTGCTTTAGAATCTGTGGAATGATGCGCATAGGCTGTATGAATGCTTGGAGAAGTTGTGGTAGAGTGTGAGACAGAAGGATTGTAGTGTTTTTGCCTATGAGAGAGGTCAAGTTAGTATAGCCCGTCCTTTAAGCAGTCCTCTCAAGAGAATTTTGTGTGTTTTCAGATCCTTGATAAAACAGCAGTCAGCATGAAATTCAACATATATTGAATTGTCTTGTAAGAATTGAGAAATGCTAAGAAGGTTTTTAGTAATGTGCAGAATATGAAGAACATGATTAAGATCAAATAAAACTGAAGAATGTAGGCTAGGTAGAGTAGAGGAACCAACATGAGAAATAGAAATTGAACTTCCATTACCGACAACAAGCCGTTTCTTACCATGAAAAGAAGTCTGCACATGGAGATTTTGAAGACTTGAGGTTCTGTGATGAGTTGTCCCACTATTAACAATCCAATCAGAGGCTGATCCATACCCAGAAAGGGAGAAAGAAGAGCCGTAGTCATGCACGTCAATTTTGGACTGACCAGAAGGTGTAACGGATGTGGAATTCTGACTTTCATTAAGATAAAAAATTTCTTGTTGATGTGAAAAATGAGCCGTAGGCTGAGAAGCAACGCCTTGTTGAGCAGAAACCATATTTGCTCGTGGAGAAGAATAATAGCCTTGTCTGAACCTGAATTCTCAAGACCTTGATAGGTCACATCAAACCTTTTATAACATTTGATCGCCACATGATTATTCCGGCAGTAAATTTGGTAAACCATTCGAGAGCCTTGAAAAAATCGACCTCTTCCTCTATTTCGACCAAAATGTCCACCCCTCTGTGACCGAAAATTTGTAAAATTTTTCTTCTCAGTAAGATGAAGAGAAGGATTCTGAATATTGTTGAAACTAGGAACTGTAGAACTGGTATGCATTTGAGCTAACCGTATTTCATGTGTTTGTAGGATAAACTGTAACTCGGATAAGGGAACTTGATCTCCTCTTGTAATGAGATTTACCACAATACTTTCATACTCTGGATCCTAAACCACCAAGGATATACAAAACTAAATCATCATCTGTCATAACTTGACCAGCTACTTGAATATTGTCAGCTATTCCTCGCATCTTAAGGACATATTCCCCTATAGATAGATCACTTTTCTTCAATGTCTGTAGTTGAAACCGAAGATTCATAATTTTGGCTTTAGACTGAGACCGAAACAAAGTCTCAAAGATCTCCCAAACTTCAAAAGAATAAACGCATCTGGTAACATGACCAATCATTGTTTCACTTATTGAATTCAAAAGTCAGCTCAATAAGAACTGATCCTTTCTAATCCAGATAACATATTTCGGATCAGGAACCACAATATCATCGCCATCATTTGCAGAGCTAAACTGAGATGAAACGCTCTTTGAGTTGCAAAAAAGAAAATCCTCATAACCATGAGCACACACGGTGGATAGAACTTGAGACCTCCAATACACAAAATTGGTACGGTCTAGCCGAACCATCAACGTATGAAACGTAGGAAGAACAATTTGTGCCATGAGATATGCCGAAGAGGATGATACTGGCTCAAGATACCATATCAAAACCAAATTATAAAATAAAAATATGTTGAATTCATCAAAGAACAATTATAATAGTTATCATGTATTTATACAAAAGATTGGAGGCTCAAAACTAACTTATGAAACAAGTTGTAACTACCATTCAAGTAGCATAACCATCTAACATATTCCTAACTAATTTCCTAACTTGTAAAACAAGTTGTAACTACCACGCAAGTGGCATAAACGTCTAACTAATTTTCTAATTACCGTGCAAGTGGCACATATATTTAATAATCATATCGCTGAATAAAACAGAAAATATTAAACTGCAAGTTCTCTGAGTCGTTTGTTAAACGAGCCTCAGATCCATACGTCCACCCAACATTCGAAGTAGTATAAAGTGAAGAAATGTGTTTGGAATAAGTTTTATTTGATTATTAATTTGGGTACCATAATACAATGTTTAATACATATGATCAGGTAGTGCAACAACAGTACTGGTAGAGGGGTGGGTAGCACTTCCCAGTTTGGAAGCCTGATCTTTGACAGAACTCATTGCAATCGGTAAAGTCTTCGCATTTACCTTGGCATTCAATTCTGGCTTCTCCCATTATTGCACAATCTGCAAATTAATTCAATTATAAAAATATAAAAATTGTAATTATACCATTAAAATTGCAATCTCAGCATATTATTTTTGGTTGAGGGTGTGTCCTCATGATCTTTTGTTACATTCATTTTTCCTCAAGAAAAAGAAAAAAAGAAAAAAAGAAAAAAAAGAATCGTCGGTATATTTCTCAATTGTTCTACGATTAATTCCAAGAAAAAATTATGTATTCTTATTTAAAGAAAATATATTTTCTGAAACCCTATTATCTTTGAGCTATCAGTAAATAATCGTATCACATATAGAAAAAGATACAACTGAAGTTGTATTTTATCTTTGTGTGTGTAATGCGAAACAAAGTTACTTTTATCTTTCTAGCAGTCGAAATAAACAAATTTGTATAAGAAAATGTCGAGAAATATAAATAAATTACCACAAAAAATAAGAGAAATAGATTATTGGAGGGCGTAATGTGTGCAAATATATAATATACCAAGGGAGAGTAGCAGAAAGGTTAGTATGAGTGCTGTTGCAAGGTTGTTGGCAGTGCCCTTCTTCTCCATCTCTTCTTCTTCTGATGAATTTCTAAATGGCTTCAAATGTTGGGATTTATAGACAAAGAAAAATCATTTCACTTAACTTTGGAAAAGCAATTTGTCTTTTTTATTACAAGAATCTTCCCTTTTCACAATATTTTAATTTTATTCCAAGAATTTAGGGTCAAAATTAGAAGAAAAAAAAAAGGTGGTTTTAGATTTTGTAAAGAATAATTACGTAAATTGAGGAGATTTTGGATTTCATCAATCTCAAGAAATCTTGATTTAATTCTTCAAAAGAAAAGGAGAAAAGAGAGCAAGCAATGTCCCTTTAATGAATTTTTTTATCTTGAGAAAGTATGGAAACTTCAGAAGATGATCTTGAGGGCATTATAAGTCAAAAAGGGAGATTTTTTGGATCATTAACTCGTGTGGAAATATCATTCGTGCGATGTATGATTTGTAATATTTTTAAAAATAAAATAAAATATATTTATAGTATAATTTTGAGTTAATTATTATTTAAGAATATTCAAAATATTTTATTTTACTAGCAAAAGTATATAAAAATTAATAATTTTGTATACAAATATATATTCTGTCGGTCTCAAAATGAAAGTCTTGTTTCTATAAAAAATTATAATTTTATAAAAATATATTACTTAATATTTATTTGTAATTCAAATACAATTCAAATAGTTCAATACATAATAAATATTAATATCTAACACAAACAATCAACCAAAATAATTACATCTTTTGCATTTAATATCTTATTTTAATATGTAATATGAGTGTGAATTTAAAGATCGTGAAAGTATGATTGCTTTAATATACTATACGTAAAAGTGGAGTAAAAATAAAAATTTATTTGTATTTTGATAAATAAAAAATTTATTTTCAATCATTTTTCAGAAATACTTTTTTCTAAAAAATCATATTTAAACTATTTTATTATTATAATAAAATAATGTTTTAAAAATAACTTTTTTAAGGAATAGATTCAATAATTGTATTTTTCCGCAAAAATAATTTTTTTTTTTCGTGACGAAGAGAGTAATCTGTAGAAATTGTAATAAAAAATCAGATTTTTTTTCCCTCTCCCTCTCCCTCTCCCTCTCCCTCTCCCACACAAACATGATTTTTTTATTCTTGAAAGAAAATAAGAAATTACTAATGGCTAATAAAAGATTAAATTGAGTGAGGGTTGAAGCCTATCGACATCTGTCCTTAGTTATTCAATTTAGGCCTAATTAATTGATACATAATTCACTATTAATTTATTGGAGTGATCAATTGATATTTTATTTAAACGATACATTCACCAAATATATTAATTTTCTAACATAAAATAGATTAAATTTCTATCTAAAAATATAAAAATAATAAAATATGTGGATCTTAGTTGAATTTATTTGGATCTACAAAAAATATACAAATTTGACACATATTATGCTCGTAGTTTGGACCTGATACCATTTTAAAAAGAATAAACTTTTTGAAAAACTAATATTTTTTTATCGCAATAAAAATATTATCTAATTTTTTTGTAATTAATCAAATAAAAGTAATATTTTTATAATTAAAAATAATACTCTTATCGAAATAAAGCAATACCTCTTAAAAAAAATTCCTCTTACCCAATTAATATTATCTTTTTTTTTTTATATGTATCGTTTTCTGCATGCACGAGTCACACTCACAAAATGCTGCGCTTTAGGCCAATTTTTTTAAAAAATTTTGAGTCAGATCAACTAATTTACGATTCCATATTAGATGCAAAAGACACCAACCCAATTGTATTGTATTTATTTTTTTATATTTTTAGAGATAACAATATATATATATATATGAGGAAAAACAAAGAAAAATGAATTAGAGGTGTGGAAAGACCAGAAATTGATGATCCTGACACAAATTAATAAATAGAAGAAGCAATTAGTTGGTGCCAAAATTAAATGTGCAATTGCAACAAGTGTAACCAAGTGAGGTGGTTTATTTTGCATGGCGTTCAACCCAACCCAACCCAACCCTATTCCCATGACCAACTTAAATGCTTTCCTGTTTCTGCATTTTATTAATTATTCACAACCAGATTCATGATTCTATTATCTTTCTACTGATTAGTGGACCAATACGCACCCCAATTGATTTAACTTAAGAGTGTGTATATATAAACATGGACACGGTCCCCGGTTTCGATTTCGGTTTCGGAACCGGCAGCTTTTGGAACCGTGAAGGGCGGAATCGAAACCGAACCGCCATATATATGGTTTCGGTTCCGGTTCCGGTTCCGGTTCCGAGAACCGGCGGTTCCCCCAGTTCTTTGTTTTTTTTGGGTTCCGGTTCCGATTTCGCTTCCCCCGGTTCTAGTTCCACAGTTTCGGTTCGAAACCGACGATTCCCAACGGTTTTTCCATCTCACCTGTTGAAGATCAACGGATATTTAATCTCATCCGTTGATTTCCAACGGCTATAATTTTCAAATTCAATTTAGAACCGAACCAGAACCGAAATCAGAACTATCGGTTCCAAACCGGCGGTTCGAACCGTCGGTTCTGAACCGACGATTCTGGTTCCGAAAAACTGAGAACCGAAATCGAACCGTTACTGCAACGGTTTCGGTTCCAATTTAAAACCGTGACCATGTCTATATATATATATATATATATATATTAAAAATAATAGTATAATAGATGGTCATTATATTTTCACAAACCTTGATATTTCAAACAACTCTGTACATTTGAGATCTAATCATCGTATAATATTTAATTAAATTTAGTAAATAAAATCTATTTCATAATTAAAATTAAAAAAAAATAATTGAGAAGTTCACCCTGTGTTTCTTTAGTTATTAGTAACAGAAAACTTTGGCCTAATCCAGATATTTAACTTTATCGGTTGTTTATTTAAAACTTAATTTTGTCTAAATATTTCTGATTTTGCTTGGATTTTAAATTTTTATAGAAATTAAAAAATATGACACCTTACACTTTTAATTTCACTTGCCACACATACAACAAAACTGTCACATTTGAAATTTTTGCCAATTTAATTAAATCCGATTGGAAAAATGGATACAAGATGAACAATATTTTATTTTTTTTAAAAATCAGTAATGTGGGTCCCGCCCACATATTGCCTCCTCAACAATAAATTACACATCAACGGCCACATAAGACAAAGTTGACTATGCTAGGAAATTCCTAAATAATGAAAAAAAAAAAAATATATATATATATAATATTTTTATTATTATATAAAGCATTGAATGTGCAGCAAATTCGTAATTGATTATGTATATCAAATTTCAAATTTTTGTAATATTATTATATTTAATTAGCAATTTGCAAAATATTTTTGTCCTTAATTTGACTATATAACTGGAAAATTTTACGAGATATGTACAAATATTTATTTTCTTTAATATGCTGATATCGCTATATTTTTTAATTTAATTTAATTCAATTTTCTATAAATCGTGGATATCATGCTTATCAATTTGTGAACGAAGCTAATTATAATAGAAGAAAAGACAAAACATAAAATTACAATAAATTTCTCCTCACTATACAAAAAAATAATCACTGAATTACAAATCTACACCTCCTACAATATACCATATAACTTGAATATATAATTATATTACAAAATATAAGAAAAAAATATATTATGTGCATCGCACAGGTCCCACACTAGTATATATTAAAGTAAAATAACATACTTCAAATGATGTAACTTTTAAGAAGAAGAAGACAACACTTTGAGTCCCTCTAGATGGTGGTCAAGCTAATTTTGGGTCTCAAGTTATCATTTTTGTAAACTTTAGTCACAATATTTTATTTTTATGCAAACAAAATTTGACCTCAATCTAGTAGGACTAAAAGTAATTCTCAAATTTTTAAACGAGATGATACTATAATTTTCCGTTTTATCAATACATATTTATGTATATTTTTAAATTAATACTCGATAAATTAATAAACTATTTAAAACAATATTTTTCTTTGATTTTTACTTTTTTCAATTGAAAAAACTCCAATTTCAATAAGATAATAGGATAATATATTTTCAAAAAATATTTATATAAATATTTTTTTAAATTATAAAAATAATTAAAAACAATTTTAGGTCGTTTATATATTTTAGAATTACCATAGTTTAAAACCTAGCAATTTTCTCTACTGACTTCTAATTTTTACAATTCCATTTACCTGACAAAATACCAACTTATAAAGTACATTGATAATTAAAATTGGGATTTTTTTATTTTTTGAAATTAACCATAAAAAAAGGAAAAATGAAATTAAAGAAAATTAATTTGGCAAAAGGAAAAACAGTGATTTGTTTTGTTGTGAGTTGACCAATTTTCTTTCATAATTGATCTCTGCACCTAACTCTGTCCTTATTTGAGCAGAAGAAAATGCTCTTCTCGAGATTTTTACTACAAATATTTATTGCCAATATTTACTAACCCTTCTTCAATATTCACAACTGTCCTCACCGTTTGAAACCTCTAAATTTTCCCTATATATACCCATGCATGTTGCCAACCCTCATGACATCCTACTTCCACTGCGTGTTCTCTACCGTGTTTTAGTGTGTGCTATATATATACATATATATATATAGAGAGAGAGAGAGAGGTGTAAAACAAGAGAGAGAGAAAGAAAGATGGCAAAATTGTACTTGACTCTTGTGCTTGCACTTGTACTAGCACATGCAACTGCAAGAAACATTCCTACTGAAGAAGCTGCAACAAACCCTAGTACAAACGCAGCAGCCCCTGTCCAGAACAAAGAGAATCTGGCGAACACCGCAGGTGCACCTGCGGCCGCCGTCGGTGATCAGAAAAACTTCATCTCATACGGCGGCGTAGGTGGCTGGGGCGGCGTTGGTGGCTACATGGGAGTGCTGCCGATCATAGGTGGCATTGGAGCAGGCGGCGCTGGTGGACTTGGAGGGCTCGGAGGGGTGGGCGGACTCGGTGGCGCTGGTGGCATCGGTAAAGTAGGCGGCATTGGGGTTGGCGGCGGAGTTGGCGGCATAGCTGGAGTTGGTGACGTTATTCCTTGAATTTGTGATTGTGATTTCAAGGGTTAAGTATTAAGAATTGGTGTTATTGTATGCTTTTGGTTAGGGATTCGATGGTCTAGGTATAACCATTGTTGCAAGTTTAAGGTTTGTTTGTTTTCCTGGGTTTTACTGTGTTCTGAGTTTGAAGTATTTTGTTTTTATTTTCTTGGTGTATTAATGCATGCATGATTGCATGTAGGTTTAAAATGTATTTGGGTATATGCCTAAGTAATTTTTTATTTTGTCATTTTAATTGGAGCTTTTGTATCAAGAGAGTTGCCTGAAGTACAGATGTTAGTGACATAGAAAATGGAGAAAAAGAGAAAAAAAAAAAAAAAAAAAAGTAAAATAGTAGATACAAGTTTTTTAGGGAAAGAGCGCCTCGTTGGATCGCCTAAATTAAGTTCTAGTACAAACATAAAATTAAATCGACACATTCTCCATCAATGTAGGTGTTTCCTTTATGGAACCGATCAATATTATTCTTAGTGCACTGATAATAATATCCTATAATATAAGGCGCCATTTACTTCGGGTGATAAACCTAGATTTGGATAAATAGTCCACAGTTATCCAGCGTTTACTTCGTTGGATAATTTTTCAGGGTCAATCCAGCCGACCCAGGATAAAAGACAAAATTCGGGATAATTCGGCGGATACTAATTCGACCTAAACCCCTGGGATAAAAATTATCCGATGGGATAAGAAATGAAAATTTACTGTTTTACCCTTATGCACAAACTTAATTACAAAAATGTCCTCATATATAAATCATGTATTAAGGACAATTTTGTAATTTTTCCACATTATCCTGTCCAATCCAACGAAGTAAACGTTGGATAGTATAAAATTATTTTTCTCTATCCTAATGTTATCCAACGAAGTAAACATAGGATAAAAATTTCAAACTTATCCCTATCCTAATTTTAATTCCAATTTTTATCATATCATGTCCAATCCTGACTAGAAAAGTAAACGCAGCCTAAGCTTACATTTTGAAGATTAATATTAAAAATTACCATGAATGATCACTTATATTAATTATATATAATGTGTAAATTGTCATTACTTTTAAGAATCGGTGATGCACACTCTCGAACAATTTTTTTTTTTACCGTTAATTTCATGGATTCTGGAAGGAGTGTATATTGATAAGGTAGAATTAAAGTCAAACTCATTACCTGAAGAAAATAAATTCAAGTATTAAGCAAGTTATGGCCATCTCCCTTGCATAAATTTGTATAATTTCTCCCCCTCACACACACACACACACTTAACCTTTAGCAAGGCCAGCCAAGTGTGCAATCTCATTTTCAAGGCGACTAAAATGGGCCAAAAACTTCTCACAAACCTCACTCGACTCATGCTGATTCTGCTGCCACACCGAAAGCCCATCAACCACAATCTTCAAACCACTCTGCAACACTTCCACTCCTCTGCATATTCCATCAGGAAACTTCCTCTTCTTATTGGGCTGTTTCTCACTCTCAATATCCATCGCTTCGCACCCCACAACCTTCTCCTCATATCTCACGCTCTTCCGAACAATATCTTTCAGCACTCGACCTTCATTAACCACCACGGCTGTCTGATCCGAACCACCCTGTGTTTCCTTCTCCAGAACTGCTCTTAGCTCCGACATGAACCGCTCTTCGACTGCTTCATTTCCCAACTCCAAATCAAACGACAGTGCTGCATCCTGTGGGACAAATCTCCACAGCTGATTGCACGAAGTATGGGCAGCGAAATACCCAAATGCTGTGATTGCTAAGTGAACAAAAGCCCAATGCCTTTCCTTTAGCAGCATGTGATATAGCTCCCATGCAGCTGAAGTTTTTGCACTGACGTCACTGTCTGCTAATTCCACATGGCCAAGACCAGCCATGAAATTAGCTAGATTAGGTTTGCATAGGAAGAGTTGTGTGTCGAATAGAGCTGGCTTTGAGATAAAGAGGTTTTGGAGCTCCAAAATGACTTGTTCCATTTCATCGAATGAGTACAAATGCTTCATGTTAGATATTACCCCTAGTAATTCTCCGAGAAGCCTTCGGTAATCATCTTTGATTGCGTTGTCTGAGGAGGTTTTGTACTTGCGAATAACAGCAATCAGGATCTTCATTGTCTTCATGTCAGTATCAGATAGACTCACCTGCCTAAATACCCATAAAAAAGAAAAGGAGAGAACGTTCGAAAATTGTTTTCAATGAGATAAAATTGAGTTATATTCAAAGTATTGTAAACTTACAGAGACTGCAAAGCAGCACAGAGAGCAAAAACAGGAGCACCATAAACACCGCTTTCTCCATGCGACACGTCTTCAAAGCTATCCAAGAAGTTGTAATATTGAGTTACAATTCTTTGTTTAGCAATGCTTCTTTTCTTTTCTGGAAGTAAATTCAGGGGAAATCCTTCCATTAGCAATGCAATATGCACGTTTAATGCGTACTGAGATCTACTCCCTTCAAATATTGTACTGTAAACTCGATCAACCATGAATTCTGGCCCAAAAGTCACAAGAATACAGATTAGTCTTGCAGTTTTTCGCAGAGCACTATCAGGAAACAGTACTAATTCTCCAGACGCCAGCATCAGTAGTGTGCAAAGTTTATCAAGAACGTCATTGACCATGTTGCCTTCGGCATGTCTTAGAATGAAACACCAAAGTTCAGTGACAATCTCCCAACAGAGAAAGTGAGGATGGAAAAGGTTTTCTATGAGGAACGATTCTACTTCATTCCATGCTCTACTTGAGGAGGCCACGATAATGAACGTCTTTAGTGCATGAAGTAGAGCAGAAAACATGGGTTGGTAAGACAATTCATGGTTTTGGGTAGAACTATTTGTTGTCGGAGTTTGCAACACAAGGATCGAACAATATACTTCTTCATCTACGAGCGTATCCAAAAGCCATCCAAGTTTTCTGGAAATACCAAGAATGATATCATCTTCTAGATCAGGAGAACATGTCAAGAGATTAAGAAATAAGGCAACTCTCCCTTGGTTGAGAGCCTTTTCGTTGTGCATAGCATCGGGACTTATGGAAAATATAAAATCTAATGAATTGTTTCTGCTGTGATTGCTCTCAGCCTCGGAATTCGTACTATTTCCATTAAGAAACAACCAGTCCAGAATCTGGAACTTGTCTTCTTGCTTCAACTGAGCCGAGTTTAAGAGAGAGTTCAGTAAGTGCAAGGATGTGGGCTCCAAAATTTCTGCCAAAACTTCACTTGCAGATTTCAAATGTTCCATAATACTGAGTGAGTTTCTGAAGGCTAATATCATAACAACCAATACCACGATATCTTTGTAGACGAGAAGGGCTTGGGTTTGGTATTGTGAGATAATTCTTACAGCATTGATCAGATAAAACTTAACTGGAAGGAAAATCCTTTTGGCCTCTGCCACAGAAACTTTTTCCTTCATCGAAGATGACCAAGTCTCAGCAGCATATCTCAATGATTCATTGGCCAGTGAAATCAGGTTCATAATAACAGCTGTTATATTCACCTTAGTGGCTAAACAACCCTTGCCAAATTGAAGCAAGGAAACTACGCCTTTCCATGACAAATTCAGTAGGCTCACAAGACTGCCACCATCATTAGCTGCAGCTGTGCCCAATTCACATAATTTCACAACTGTGCAATTGGTTACATGAATGACATGGTCTCTATTTTCAGTCTTATTGCAATCTCTTATACTTTCATCTTCAGTTTTTGCATGGTATATGTCCCAATTTACACCGTTGCAATATACCTTGCATAATCGAGTCACAGCATCCACAGTCACCTGTGCTGCCTTTAATAACTCCAAACCGATGGGAATCCTCTGGAGAGCAATCGTAGAAGTGCGGAAATGAGAATGTTAAAATGCATCAAGAGTACCTAGTTTAGCAATCTGAAATGAAGGTTCTGCTTCACTTGAATCATGCCAAACAAATTAATGGAGAAGCTACCACATTTCTCCACTTTATATACAATACAGAAGACAAGGTTAAGGAAAGGCAAATATCTCACAATCCAATTAAATGGAAATTACCTTTATTTCAGATACAAAATCTTTCATCAGGGTAAACTGTTCCGAAATGAAACTGTCTAGGTTGACCACCAACTCATTATCAATGGAAGTAGGGTATCTTGCCAAAGCTGAATAACTAGAAGCAGAGTAGCTCAGCAAATCCAAAACCAACTGAAAAGAAGTTGAAAACAGTCAGAAGAAACAGGATAGTTGTGAGACATTGTTTAATAAATTAGATTAAATATGCTCATCTTGCATAAGATGGTAATATTGAAACTGCACTAGGGGACGGAGAGAATGGTGGATAGTTGTTATGAGGAAGCAAGATGCCTAACTGAGAAGCTTTTGGTGGACGACCAAACCTCCGGATTCACCAGTTTATACAAAAAGGAAACAAACACTTTTTATCTAGGCTTTCAGACTTTTTGAATTTGTATTAGACCATTTGACATTTTCACAATGAACCTTTGTAAATAAAAAATAAAAAAATGCAACTACTACAAAGTCCAATCCAAGAATATCAGAATTAGGAACATGATTTTCACACTTTATATAACAGATAATTGCATAATTTGGAGATCCTTTATGGAATTATCAGTATAACGTGAAAGATCTTTCATTGTTTCAACATTTCTTCAACATTATGCAAACCTTTCCTAGTTCGAAATCTGGAGAAGTTCACACTTGCGGCAACAGAGGACAATAACATTAAACCAACAACATTTACCTGATAGAAGAAACTTGAATGCTCTTCTTCTGGAGAATCCTCCATTGACATCAGAGTCATTTGTAGATGCTTTCTGCACCATACATTTGCCTAAAAATGATGGCAATTTAATAATTGTGCAACATTCATTTGTTCAAACCAACAGAATAACTGCCTGAAGTGAGACACTTCTGATAGTATGAAAATACCATTTATTTCAAGGAATAAAGAACTCACTTTTGTTCCTAGTACAAGAAATTGCACTAGGCATCTCGAGATGTCTGTCTCCAAGAATTTCGCAGCCACGTGTAAAATAGTTTTATTCAATGTGCACTGAGATATATCCAAACAAGTAAAGTCTTCCCAATATATCTAAAATTCTTAAGGCATAAACCAACATAAGCTGTAATAAACAGTTACTCAGATCATTGGACACAGCGCACACAACATAAGGAAGAAGGGCTATGATATAAATGTCTATTAAAAATACATAGCATGAATTTTTAAATTTTAAATAGGAGCCTAATGCCAGCCAGAGACACCATGGAAATAGTTCTTCACAGACCTCAGATGATCACCATTAAAAAGTCACTTCATTCGGCTCCTCATTGACAAGATAATGATATAATAGACACAAAACTATCAGTTACTCATCACACCAAGAAGATCCAAAAATGTAGTCAAGGCCAATCCAGAAATAGATGCACATCACCTAGCGAAAAGTGATGTCAAGTTACAGTAACAATTTTTCATCTTAAGGAAAAGCCACATATAGAATGAACTAGGCTCCCGAAGTCCCCACAAGAAACACCTGAGTAAATCATCTGGAACATCCACAAAACTGAACGCAGTTGTGAAACATATTATTTTGACCACACAGAACTGAAACTTTCCTCGCTATTCCACACAGCAAACAAGTAAGTAATATACAAGGTATCTGATAACATATAAGTTACATAAAAGCAGAAGAATGAAATTTGAGTCGTCTCAGCTTAATTAGGATACTGTTAAGGATTCAACAAGAGAATTCACTGAAAACATCCCATTTATATCTAAGTCCTCCAATTCATTCAGTAGTTGTATTCGGTTCTCAACAACCTGCAAATTTATTAACATTTCAAACATTAAAAAAATTATCTGAAAATTAATAAGTGAAATAGAACTGAATGCAAGTTTATGTTTGTAAACCCCAACATAGTCATCCTCAACAAACCTCAGTTTTGTCCGCAGTATCATGTATTCTTATATGAATCATTAGACAATTACATCAATCAAATTCTTAAGGTACGAAAACCATTATTTCAATATTGGAAATCAATTTTATTTTTTTTAAATTGATCTCTAGAAAAAACAATATCACAAATTGACAAGCTTAAACACAACTCTGATTTTTATGTCAAACCTAATAAATCAACAAAACACAATCCATAACAACGCTGTAAGAAAATCGCACATAGAATCAGATTAACAGAATGAGCTTTGATATAATTCAGAGCTAACAAAAACGCTTGCCTCGGAAGATTTTATCGCTTCCAATAAGGTCTGCACTTCTCTATCTGGGCTCGAGCTCTTCATTTCTTTGACCGGCTTCTCTCTCTCAAAATCTCCTTCTCTTCTCTTCTCTTCTCTCCCTCTTTTTTGGTTTTCCCGCCATTCGGAGAATTTATCGTATGAATTGAAATAAGTGAGAATTATCAGATACGACGGGTGCACCACGTGGCCAATGATATATATTAATGTAATATATTTCTAATATAATCTAATCTTATAAAAAAATTTCACAATATATATATGTCACAAAAATTTCTGTGAAAGAATTGCACGTGGTAAGATATTACTTATTTAAATATAAAATAATATTATTTTTTTAAGTATATTACTACTTATTAATTATCTTAAAAAATAGTAATACTTTATAATTAAATAAGTAATAATTTATAATTATATAAGTAAGTTACATTGTAACCGTTTCACCTGCTCTATATATATGTACATATATTTAAGAAAATTTACTATGTATGGTTAAAATATGTATAACTTAATTATTTTATGGACTGATGGTGTCCGAATGATAAATTTTGTGACCGCTAAGAAATCTGAGCCCAATTAAATTATTAGGAATTAAAAAAGGCCCAACGAAATAAGATAGGCCCAGGGTCTTACAGGCCCATGAAGCCCAAGTACATATCACCTGTGAAATTCGAAGTTCTCCTACATTCATAATCACGTATAAGATCGAAATATACCGGTAGTTTAATTGATTAATTAATATTGTAATAATATATATAGTAAATTTTGTATTTTATTTTAGTAATATAATAAAAATAATACTACAAATATTTCTAAATTAATATAAAAGTTTGCGGAAAGACATTAAATGGTACCGTATAGTTCTTAGCATGGTCGGAAGATATCTTTTAAATATTAAAATACACTATTTTTATTTATTTTGAGATTTTAAATCACATTTCTCATTTTAATAAAAATAATTATTATAACTACTTCCACCTACTATTTTTCTATTCTTTTTATTTCTCAATATTCACACCCATTATCTATATATTTTTATATTAACCATAGGTAATCCTTCCACAATCTCAGTTATTACTAACACATCTAACCATAAAATCTCTCCATCTCTCTACCCCCTTCTCTCTCTCTCTCTCTCTATATACATATATATATATATGTATGTATGTGTGTGTGTGTGTGTGTGTTTGTAATAAGAGAATTACAAAAAAATGATATGTTAAAAAATTTCCATCAAAATTATTCACTATTTTAAAAAAGTTTTTCAATCCATAAGATTGTTACTCTTTTCTTGATTTTTCATCTCAACTTTAAAATCGTATATTCTTTTCTCAAATTATTTTTTATAAAAAAATATCAAATTAATCATTTTTCCATGATCTTCAATTTGATATTTATATTACTACTATATAAATAAAATCTTAATTTTTATATAAAAAATGTTTTTCTTTGATTAATAGTGGTATATTTTGATATTTAAAATATTTTATATTAAATAAAATTATGAGATATTATTGTTTAAAATAATATATTATTAAAAGATATATTTATGTATTTAATTTTTAAAATTATACTTTATTTTGCAACCCACACGACGCACTGGAGAAATATTAATAAATACATAGGACTTCACCATTTCAAGATTTTAAAGGCAAGATTTTTCTTGACCCATTTAAATTTATTTCAAACCTTTTTTATTTGACCAGGATCAAAGTTTAGCATGTTTGACAAAAATCATATGTAATATTATATTATATATCGTGTTATATTACCAATTATTACGAGAATTTATAATTAAAATCAAATGTATAAAATGCCAATTAAAGGAAAGTTCACACAAATAATAAAATTTAAATTTACTTTATAATTAGAGGGTGGTGCACCATGGACTAGGACTAGCACTACAACTTCCATTCAAAACAAACCTTTGGACACAAATTTCACAAAATGAAACTTAAAAACGTTTTGCTACTCCTCCTTTTAGGGTTTGCATTGTACATTACATTGATTTCATTCAGAGAGCATTTGTACTTGAGCAACACAAGCTATGATGTCCGAATAATCAACGGCTTCTCCAACAACTCATCGTTGCCGTTGGTCGTGTGGTGCTCGACTCCAGACGGTGGGGGTATCGGTGGGAGGGCGCTCCAAGAGCGCGACGACTATAGTTGGACCGTAAAAATGGGCCTCTTTTTGAGCTCGTCTCAATTCGTTTGCACCGTGAAATGGGACATGACGAGGAAGAAATTTGAAGCGTTTCGGACTAGTCGTGACAGGTACAAGTGTGGTGCTTTTGGGAAGTGTTTTTGGCTCGTGAAAGAAGATGGTTTTTATTTTAGCAATGATGGGGTTAATTGGATCATTGAATTTCCATGGATGTGAGATCTTTTGTTTCTTTAAATGTTTATCATTTTCCAGTCTCTCTCTCTCTCTCTCCTTTTGGTGTCTTATCATGTTGAGCAAGCAGGATGAGAGGTGGTGTGTGTCTTTTTTTTTTTTTTTTTTTTTTTGTGGTAAGGGTTATATAAAATTAAATGATTACATCCTATTCGATCCAGATTTACAAAATTAAATTTTAAAAATATAAAATTCATGTAATAAGCTCTTCGATTTGGATTAATATAAAATCATGCAGATTTCTGCGGAAAATCTGTTGTGACATATTTTATCTTGTGCATTTTGCGTGGTTTAAAATTTAACACTTATTCTTAATTTTAAAAAAATTATTTAATAATTTTTTCGATTGTTAGAAAAGGTATATTAAATTTTATTAAAAAGTATTTTTTTTTATTATAAATTATTGTATTAAAAATATTACTTTTATTATTAGTCATATGCCTCCAAGTCCTTGAAAATAGTGGCCACTACTTTCCTAAGATGTATTTCAATATCAAATGATTGTCTATCATATCTTTCCCTTTTCCAAACTTCCGAAGCCACCTATTTATGTAGAGAGTTTTAATGGAGAATTGAATAGTGGGCTCATTCTTCTTCTACTGTAGAACACGCGTACGGTATTTTATTTTAAATTAGTATTTTTATCCAAATAATATGTGGATTGATTAGAGGATCTTTTCACTTAGCTAGAATTCGTTACTTAAACGAAACTAAATCTTGCAGAATCATATTGAATATTTGACGATGCATTTCATACCTTTCTAAAAAATCGATCCTTATTTACCAACCACACATTGTCTAACCAAATCCAATTCTCTCTCGATACGTTCCTCAAAAAATTCGATTCGTGTGGATTCTTCCCCCAACTAACGAAGAGATCTTGGCGAAATTGCCACATATGAAATTGAGCACAATTTTACAAAGAAAAAGAAATAGCCCATTTGTTTCTCGAGACGAGATGGGAAACATGCTCAATATCATTTGATTGAATAGTTGACTCATCCCTTTGTTCTTTGAAGAAATCCTCCACTTCAATTGCGATGCATAATTTATAAAATATTAAATTATTATAAAAACTATAATATAATTTATAAAATAAAATATTTAATTATATAAATATATTTTGATAAAAGTTATTTAAAATAAAAATATTTAAATATATTAAATATTAAAATGTACCATGATTAATGTATGAAAATAATATTTTATATTTAAAAATTAATATTTTATTATTATATATGTAATATAGATATCAAATTGTAGATCATGAAAATGATTAATTTGATTTATTTTCACAACAGAGTTTAGATGAAAAAGTTATAAGCCTTAAAATTAGAGTAAGAAAATAAATAAATAAACAATCTGATTGATTATCATAGTTTCTAAAAATAGAAAGCTGATTTTGGCCGAAAAATAACAGTTATTCAGCTATTATAATTATGGATGAGTCAATTATTAAAAAGAAAATGACCAGATTTGGTCTAATTTTCTATTGTAATACAACTTATAAAATTTATTAATATTTGTTATATTTTTAAATATTTTTCAACAAGAATAGCATCTCATGCTACACTTATATAACGTTGTTCATTTGACAAATCTAGTATTCTAATCGAAAATTGGACCAGCGGTCGTGATTTATATTTTTTTTTATAATTAACCTTTTATTTTTTATCAATCATCTAAATTGAACAATGTTGTTTTTGTGATTTCGTCATCCACATCACAGTTGGCACCGAAATGAGGTGATAATTTTGTAATTAAAAGAAATTAAAAGAATGTAACACTGATTCATAAATTTTAAAAGTTATGTTGGAATTGAAAATTGGATCAGATATCGTAATTTTTTTTTTAATTAACTCTTTTAACATTTGTAAATATTTGGTCTCTTATCAAGTAAGATACTTCCTCCACTTTAAAATGAACATTATATTTTTATAAACTATACTCTTATTTTTAAATGGATGAAGTAATAATATAGCAAAAACTATCATTAAATTTTTTTTAAAAAATTGATTTTTAATATCCACAATGGCAAGAAAGGCAATTTTCCATCTAAATTCCTTTTCATATTAGAGAAGTGATTTTAATATTCAAAATTATTTTAATTATTGAATGTGGAATACTTTAAAAAAATTATAGTAAAACATAATAAAAATCCGCACAACATATAAGCATCAGTGCACCATACAACACGATGGAGACTATTCTTGTTTAAGTAAAAAGAATTATTTATTTATTTAAAAAATATTATTATTGATTTGTTACCTTAAAAAAATAGTAATATTTTTCAAGTAAACAAGTAATATTTGTTTAATTAAATAAGTTATATTATGGATCAGGTACATGGTGTACCATGAAGAAAGACTATTAAATCCAATTTCTTGATGCATAATTTTTCAAACTTAATTGATTCAACGTTATGTTTCTTATATATATATATATATATATATATATATTACCCCACCCGTCAAAAAGACTGCTACTTCTTTTCATGCTCCTGGAGATTTATTCCACCCCTTGTGTTCTCTCCATAACCTTATTCGACGCCACCATTGTCCTCACCAACACTTCACCAACCACACACTCGCGACGAGCTCCGAGTCGAACGGGGACCACACAGGCTCGTTTATGATCGCCCCTTTCATGTGCTGTTTTGAATGTAATTGCCCATGCTTACCCAAGACATCCTCCCTCACTGCGAGCCCTCACGTGCAGTGTTGGCTCGGGAAGAGCGAGGCATCGAGTTGAGGAAGGCATTGAACATCAAGGCCTAACTCAACACTTAAAACCCAGGTTATAAGTGAGAGGATTGTCCATGCTTATAAGCCTACCCAAGACACTTACCTCAAGCGATGTGGGATACTTAACAGGAAGGTTCTATTTTTCCTTTGAATTTATCATATATATCCTATGAATTTCATTTCGCACCGGAAACGCTTCTAGGAGAAGTTCGAATCCGTTCCGTTCGGATATTGATTGGTCTTGGTTTGACATGGTTTACGCGTTACTGGTTCCCGGAATTCCGACGTGTTCGATTGGAGCCGAGACAAAGATGGATGTTCCAACAAGGTTTGTTAATGGCACATAGGTATTGAGGGGCTGTCCTTGTTGGTTCGTTGTGACTATGTTATGCAGTTCCAGTGGCCATAGATTAGAGATAGTTCTTGCCTTCTTGGCCATGAAAGTGTCAGGGTTGTTCGGATATTTGTCACGTGTGTTTAGCCAATCGGTGTGGATTTGGGACAACGTTGATTGTTGAGGGCTAAAAGTAAATGTGAAATGCCATTTTACCCAGAGAAAAAATATATTTTGTCTATTCATTTATTTATTTTTGTTAGGTAGAAAGTGGACTTTTATGTAATTTAACATATAAGGCTTGAATGGTACTTTTTATTTTGAGCCATATTCACGAGGACCCAATAATATTGTTCGTTTGAAATTTGTCCGATAGCATTATTCGTAAAAGATTTGAAATTAAAAGTATCATCAAATCGTGTCAATTAATTGTTGACGATGTAAGTGCTTGTTTTTGTATTGTTCTTTTGAAATGTTTTTTGATTTAATTTTATGTGTATATAGATAGATAGATAAAATACAATATGATCACGAAAAATTTGTTTTGCAGTGGAAATATATATAAGATAATTAAGTGTTGTATAGTAGTAATTGATGTTTTTTCAAAGATATTATGGTTTCATATATATATATATACACTATAAAATATAATAATTTCATATGTATAGCAACTCGGAGATGGTTAGGGCGGGACTCAAATCCATCCCGGCCATTGACATAGTCAGGACGAGGAAGGTTCCTCGTTCGGTAGGCATCTGTAGGTAAATGTGTGCCTAATCATAGCTTCATGATCAATTTTTTTCCAACAATATTCCAATGCAAAGATCAATAAACAATCTAGCTTTGGAAATTCTGTATCAAGTGGAAAACTACACTGATCAAACAAACTGAAATATCCTCATAGAAGAAATGCAAGATTCAATGGAAATTTTTGTGTGTGTGTGTGTGTGAGAGAGAGAGAGAGAGAGAGAGAGAGAGAGAGAGAGAGAGAGAGTTACCTTTGAGAAGAGGAAATTGCTGCAGCAGCAAAACTTTGGTATTTTGTTAACAAGAAGCAGTACAGTTAATGCAGAAGGGCAAACAAGAATCTACCATGCCATTTAAATGCAAATATTTACATAAACCTATTGTAAATGCATCATCAACACAGAGACAAATCGAAGAACATTAGCATTTTCGTACTTTTCAAATACGATTCTTCGGATATCTAATTAAACAAAATAGTCTTTCAAATTTGTAAGAAAAGAATCAAACTTTGAGCAATCGAATAAGCAGACAAATCCGAATGTACAACTAATCCTGCAGCATCAACTGCATGAAGGTATGTGTGACTACCACTAACTTCTTCGAATAAAATTTACATTACTTCAGATTATTTTTACGCGGTGAATAATCAATCTACGAAAGACTCTGCTGTAAGAAAAACCTTCATTAGATTTAAAGAAAAATAAAAAGTCATACGTACACTCATAAAGCTTCGTCTTTCAGGGAAAGTTTGTAATCTGGAGGTGAAACGCCATTCCCTTCTCTCTCATTGGATTCGATCAGCATTATCACAACCTCTCTCATTGTTGGTCGATCAAATGGGGACATGCTTGTGCACATAAGAGCGATTTTCAGTACAGAAATCATGTGACTAACCATCATTTCATCTTTGGGGTTCAGACGAGTATCTAATATGTCAGACGACAATGAATGTGCTCGAGTGTAATTTCGAACCCATGTGACAAGATCACCCCCTTGTTCTAAGGGCTGCACTGGAGTTTTACCCGTCAGCAACTCCAAAAGGACTACGCCGTAACTGTAAATATCACATTTTTCAGTAACCTTCATGGTGTATGCATATTCTGCAAGGGAAACCAACAAGATAGATCATTATTATTGACAGAGAGAGAGAGAAGTAAGCAAAGATCTCTTCATCAAACGGGGTAAGAATGCATGCAGCTTTCCGATTCTAAGAGTTCTGATATCGACATAGTTGAAATAAAAACACCTTTCTCTAAAACATCAAGTTACAGAAAGAGTTCTTGCCCAGAAATGTACATCCAGTCTGTTCGATTGACGATTGTTTAACAAGCATATAATGAAGATAATCAAAGTAGAGTAAAAATACACTTCGACATTTAGTGTGAAATTCAAATGAAACTATTCAAGAAAAGGCATACAACCACCATAATGTCGATAGTTTAGTATCATGCATTACCAACATTATTCATGGTCAATAATGTTAAATGTTCAAAACGGAAATCAAGAACCAAGTCAAGAATCATATCTACAGAGACAAAGAACTTCATATTTGCCAAAAAATCGAGTAAAAACGTGAGACACTGAAAAATTTAGCTCCTTGTATTATTTCCTTCAGTTCATTGATTCTGTACTAGGAGGGGAAAATAAAACATAAACTTAAAGAAAACTAGTCAGAAGTTTCTTATAACTTATTTGCAAGCTATAAATTTTATGTATAACCTTTGGATTTTGATTAAGATCTGAATAAGCATTAAGCTACTATAATTAAAATTTGAAACATGATATACAGAAGGAATAAGGGTGCTCACCGGGGGCTATGTAACCATACGATCCAGCGACTGCAGATACCGACTTAGACTGGGGCATATCAATCACTTTGGCCAGGCCAAAATCACCAACATGGGCTTCAAACTTGTCATCAAGCAGTATATTATTCGACTTTATATCACGATGGACAATCCTAGGCCTGCAATCATGATGCAAATAAGCAAGGCCTTCAGCAGCTCCAAGAGCAATCGTAAACCTCGTGGGCCAGTCCAGCTCACTAGACGACCCATGAAGCAACTCCCCCAAGCTACCTCTTGCCATGTACTCGTAGAGAAGAAGATTTGATCCTTGGTGATAGCAAAAACCATATAGCTTCACAATATTACGATGCCTGATCTTTCCCAGAGTTAAAATCTCAGCCCGAAAGCTGTTTTCAATGTTATTACCCTCTCTGTTGGATGCTAGCTTTTTAACTGCAATTGTTTGGGTAGAATGCAGAACTGCCTTGTAAACAGTCCCGACTGCTCCTCTTCCGATCACAAACATGTCGTGAAAATTGTGAGTAGCCTCCACCAGGTCTTGAAAAGTGAACCCTTCTTTCGGAGGAAAATAAATGTCCGAATCCATGGAGTACACGTCCTTTTCTTGAGAAGAAGGAGCCTTATCAACAGGACGACGATTCATCACATACAAAAGCACTGCAATTAGAACAAGGGAAACTCCACCTATAACACCAGCTACTATGGTGATAATTTTTCCTCGAGGAGAATCTGTGCTTCTTACAGGAGGAATCGTGTTGAAAGGCGTCGTTCCAGAGCAATTACCAAGAGGCCCTCCACAAAGGCCTTTATTTCCTAGAAAGCTATTGATACTCATGTTCAGCAATTGTCCAGGAGGCAAAGACCCCGTTAATTCATTGTGCGAGAAGTTGCAACCAAGAAGGCTCGACAGATTTCCAAATGTGCTTGGAATCTCGCCACTCAGGTCATTGTTATTGAGAAAAAGAAACTCCAATAATATAAGATTTCCAAGCTGAGGAGGAATCGGGCCCGACAGATTATTATAACTCAGGTTCATTGCGATCTGCAGGCCCGCAAGATTTCCGAACTCCTTTGGTATCTCACCAGATAAAGAATTCCCACCCATTTGCAGCTCAGTCAAATGAGAGAGATTGCCTAATTCTGCTGGAATATTCCCAGAAAACATATTTTCTGATAGAATAAGACGTTCAAGAAGAGAAAGAGTCCCTATCTTGTTGGGTATGTTACCCGTAAAGCTATTCTGGCTAAGATCAAGCCTTTGCAGAGCCTTGCAGTTGAGAATTTCAAGTGGTATCTGTCCAGTGAAAAAATTCGAAGAAACATTGAATGCTGCAAGCTGTGACAGAGTTCCTATCTCTCCAGGCAATTCAGCAGTGAAGTAATTTCCAGAGAGATCAAGCCTTTGCAACTTCTTGCAGTTCCTTATCTCTTGAGGTATTGGCCCACTAAACTTGTTCTGGCCCAAATCAACGGCAGAGAGGTTTGTCAGTTTGCATATGTCAGAAGGAAAGATCCCGGTTAGCCGATTACCAGAAAGACGAAGCTGGATCAAAGAGGTGCAATTGAGGACATCGAATGGAATGGTTCCATAAAACCTGTTAGACTCAAGATTCAGCAATATCAAGTTTGAATGCCAACAAATATGAGGTGGGATTCTACCTGTAAGGCCATTTTCAGAAAAATCGACTACCCAAAGCCGACTGTACAGCCCTAGACGTTGAGGTATGGTGCCACTCAAATTATTATCAAAGAGCTGTAATTGACTCATACGAGGAAGATATTGCAAACCAAATGGAATGGGGCCAGTTAGGTAGTTAATGGACAGGTCTAGCTTAGTTAAGTTCCTCAGGTTACTAAGCTCGGGTGGGATGACACCAGTAAGCTGATTCTGGAACAAGTAGAGCAAATATAGGTCCTTTATTTGAGCCAATTCTGTTGGAATTTCTCCAGACAAATAATTCTCTGAGAAATCAATTTCTAAGACTAGACTGAGATTCCCAATCTCTCTTGGAATGGATCCGTTTAAACCATTTCGGTATAAATATAACCACCTCAAAGACATTATGTTCCCAATTTCAGGAGGAATCTCCCCTACAAGATTGTTCTGGTACAAGGCAAGAGTCTGAAGGCTCGTACAGTTACCAAGCTCTTTCGGTATGGACCCTGTAAACTGATTGCCCCAAAGAATGAGATCAGTCAATCTCTTGAGTAGGCCCAGCTCTTTAGGCAAGTTACCTCCAATTTGGTTTTGGGCCAGACCAAGAGTTTCCAGGCTTGCACAACGCCCTATCTCAGGCGGTAAGCTTCCAGAAAGCGCGTTCTGCCCGGCCCGAAAAATCCTCAAGTTTCTCAAGTTACCAAAAGACCGAGGCAGCGGGCCTGTGAGGTTATTAGTGTAGGCCACAAGTTGGACAAGAGAAGTTAGCTTCCCAAATTCCTCTGGAATTGGCCCAGAAATCTGGTTGTTACGCAAATTGAGGACTGTTAAACGAGAAAGACTGCCTAATTCAACTGGTATTTCCCCATGAAACTGATTATCATTCAAGTTCAGAGTTTCTAATCTTGAGCAATTTCCAATCTCCTTAGGAATACTCCCCTTAAAGACATTGAAGGAAAGATCAAGAACAGTGAGATGAATCAAATTACCAATCCAGGAGTTCACAGTCCCTGAGAGATTACGCGAGTTGAGATCAAGAGACCACACGACTGGACTATAATCCAACATGCAATTCACACCTTCCCATGTACAGGGTGTTTGATCATTTGGGTTCCAATTTTGGAGAAAATTAAAGGGATCAATAATGCTTTTCTTGAACTCTAGGAGGTAAATTCCATCCTCACTCAACGCCTCCGAAGTACAAATCACCACCATCATAACCAACAAAATGCTTGTACATCCCCGAAAAAGACCTTTCCTCAATTCGAACATCTTCAGATTTAGTCAAGATAATTAAAACACCGCCGAGATAGGTAATTCCTTGATTCGGCTAAAAGGGTTTCGAAATTCAAATGTACAATCACCTAATCATAATCAGGGATCTTCAACTTCCGATAGGTACTCATAAGAAAAGGCATTTTTCAAAAGCCAAGACAAGGGGCAAAGGTACTTGAAATAAAGATGCGTAAAGTGATGAATTGATTGTTTGATTTGCAGCCAACAATTCAGATACCCACCAACCAAATCTTTACTGCTGCATATGACCAATAATGGAAAATATAAGAACCTGCACAAATAAATAATGGAAAATGGGGGGAAAACTAAATTTCTGCGTACCTGCAGCTCCATGAAAGCTGATACACTTCCGAACAGAAGATTCCACCAATATCTCAAGTGATGCCTTGTGAAGAACATCGAGCGAAATTCATGGAATTCATAAATTAATTTCTCACAGAAACATGAATTTAAAAAAATTGAACACCCAAGACTTCAGCTCTTTTTCCAAGAATGATGGGTAATTCAAATCCGGAAGCAAGATTTGAGATGGAAAATAGAGAAGTGTAAGAAATTTTAAACTGGGAGCATCAAAGAAGGCCCAGAATCCAAATGCAATTAATGAAACAGCTCTCCTTTTGTATTTTATTGAATGGGAAGATGTGTTGCTTGGGAAGCAAAAGAACAGCAGAAAACAAAGGAAGAGTTGGACTTTTTGTTATTAATGCAAAAGGGCCTTCTTCAAATGGAAAACAACAGCGAAAAATCTACTTGATGGATGGAAGATAATTCTTGACAGTCCCTTCACTGAAGCTCTAATGGCCGACAAAGCATGCTTTCACAATCCTCCCTCCTCTTTCTCTCTCTATAACTATGTGCATTAGTGCATACACTCTACCTATCTATATATATACATGTGTCTTTTCTCTTTGTTTCTTGCGGTTTCTCAATGTGTATGTCAGAATGCTCTACTATAGTACAAGAATTTGTTTTGGCCCCTCTCTATCATCACGATTTCCTTTCTCACTCAACCTTCTTATGCTCCTCCTTCCATTAATCCATTCCCTCTCTCTCTCTACAAAAAAAGTGGGATCTTTAAGTGCTTGGGAAAAAGGGAACTTTTTTGGCCAGAAGGAAAACATCGAAAGTGCATTTTTATTATTTAATCCCAATCTTTTTCTTTTCCATTTTCAAGAATTTGTGGCATTTTGGGATGGGGACAGGAATTGGTAGGTAAGCCGGTGATATGAAATCGCCGGAGTGAAGTCAGAAGTGATGAATTCAACGATTCCGATTTAAGTCTTTCTTTTTGGAAATATAAATATTATATTTGCTTTCTTTATTTTTATAAGAATTCATATTTAGACTTCCTCAAACTTATCATTAAAATACCATAAATTTATTAATTTTATTCTTAATTAAGAGGACTCCCAATTATTTTTCCTAATTACAATTCCCAGATTAATTAAACCATATTAAGATTCCTAAACTTATGAATTTAGTTGACTTAGGGTATTTTAGTTGGTCCAAGATTATCAATTAAAGAAAATTTTGTTATATATCATATCCAATTTGAACAAAGAAAAAAACATTTTAATTTTACATTAAATTAACTAGTATGTTTTTTTGTGCAATGCACGAATATATTATTATAATATAATATTATTAAATTCTAAAAATACATAAAATTAATAACAAAATTAATAATTGTATTCAATAGTTTATATATGTAGTATGATTATAATAAGAAATATAATATATAAAAACATATATGAACGTTAATTAATTTTATTTATAAAATACAATCATCAAATTACGAAATATATAGTAGTTTTTTGTAAAAGTAAGATAATTGAATAAAATCTGGTATATCAGTGTGAACATCTTTATTATTATATATAGCAACGAATATGCCACAAATTTAAAATTGATTTGTTAAAATTAAGTAATTATGAAGATATATGATTTTTTTTATTTGTTTTGATAAAATTAGTAATATTACCATTATTAACAAATAAAAATATAAAAAATTAAAATGAATAGTTATTAATGAGCAATATAAAAACATTTTCTAAAAGAACATATTTTCATTTTGGAAAGAAAAAATGGATAAGAAAAATGATAATAACAAATATAAAAATAGTTAATATATATATACATATATATATTTTCAATATTTTCTAATAAAATTAAATAATATTTTTTAATTAAACAAATACTATTATATATAGAGTTTCACGGTGCACCCGATCCACGATGAATATTTTTTTATTATTTTTTAGAAGACCCATCCCACTGTATTCTCAAGTTGCAACGTCTCGCATGGCATTCCTGACCACCACACCCATGATGCAATGGTACATTTAGATGGGCATGAAAAATCCCTTAATCCATAATTTTGTAATATTATACACACACACACACACACACACACATATATATATATTATTTTATTATGCATAGTCAACTTAACAATTTTTTATTACAATAATAAGTGAATATTCAAATACTTATATATCATTTATAAATTGGCCGAATGAACACCAAATATATAAAAGGATGAAATTATAAAATTTGTATTTCGATTACAATTGTTTTTTTTTCCAACAATGTGAATCACTATCTATTAATGTTTTGCAATTCAAAACACTCAATAATATTTTTAATGAATTTAAGGTGATATTGTATCACCGAAACAAATGGTATTTCCTACAAAGGATAATAAAAAAAATTGATATTCCACATTTATAAATTTATTATAATTTAAGTTTATATTAATGTTTTTAATCTAAATCTGATCTTGACTATAAACATTCAAGTATAATAACTAAATATGTAAAAAACTAAAATCATCATAAAAATGTGACGTGCTTTGAATTACAAAATTCATACTGAAGTTATCAAAATTTATTATGTAATTTGCAATTGTAAGTATATTTAAGGTGAATATTATATGTATTTTTGTTTAAATTTAATTATGTAATTTTATTATTGCGATTAGAGATGCCCACGGATAGGGATGAAAATGTTATCGAAATTTTGATACTATTAGACTATTGATATAGAAAGAGGAATGAAAATATATTTTCTTCATGATTTCGATAAAATATTGACAGTTTCGACCAGATTTCAATGCCGATTTCAATTTTGATAGAATCATATTAAAATTTATCTTAAAATCGATATACTATCAAATAAATTTCCATAAATATTTGTGTCTGGTCAACATAAAATCTATAAATTAATATTTTTTTCCTTTACTAACTAATAATTAATCAAATTACTTTACCAAATTTATATTTCTCATATGTTTGTGCATGAGACAAACTTTAAAATTACTTAATTGAACCACATAGTTTTGGTATTAGTATTATTATATTAGAAAATATGAATTTCTACTATCGTGCCAATAATGTTTTTATAACTTTTTATAAATTATTATTTTATTAAAAATTTAAGTTAGATATATATATATTAAATCCTCATAATATTATGTAAAATATTATATTTACAAATATTAAATTGCCATAATATTATGTAAATATCATATTTAATTTTTAATAAATTTTGAATAACTTTTTCTTATATTTTTTATTATTAGTACCAATATTTTTATAAATTAAAAGTATCTATATTTCTACTGCCGAAACTTTTATCCTTACAATCTGCAAACGATCACAGTTAGAAACCAACGATTTGGGTGTCGGTTAAAATAGGAAAAACTGATAGGGCATAGAAGTGGGCCCTACCTAGGTAGACCCCACCAACAGAAAGGAGGAATGGTCCAGAAATTGAAGATGATTTGGGTTTCCTACTCAAAACCACTTAGCTACTTTATGGCCAAATCGATGATACCTATCTGTGGAGGATATAGTCTGCGCACTTATGATTGGATTCTTGAAACTTGTGTTTTGCAATTGGACACCAATTCATTCATATTACTAATTAATTTTAGTTATATTCATATATATATATATATATATATAGCTAAAATTAATTATATAAATTAAATTTTATTTTTAGAAATGAAGAATAGGTGATAGTTGAGTAGTTTTGGAGTTGGAGGGACAAATTTAGGATAACGAACGAGCAGCGTATAATCAGTTATATTTAATTAATGTGCTGATATTTGGAGATTTAATTTGTGACTCGACAATATATTTAAAGTACTGGCAAATAAGTTAGTTATTTTAACCCATTTTTAGTCTATAAAATGCATTACTTGTGTTACACAAGAGACCAACGACACTTATAGATACAGTTTACAAGTAACTTTGAATTACCTTTGACGAAAATTATTAGTATAGAGACTTCAAAATGGACGTTGAATTTTATTTTTAAAATGTTAATGGATTCGATAAGTTTCTTTAAGACCGATAATATGGATAATTCATAACGCTTTCTATTTATTCGTAGGGCAACTTGTTTCATCTATTCAATTTGCCTAAATTTAAAACTATATTTATGTATATTTTTTTAAAATTCTTATTATTTTTAATGAGATTGGTACGTATAACGAATCAGTATAACAATATTTTTATGCTTATCACATTATCTTGGCTTTAGTTTATTAATTTACAATATTTTGGATTTTTTAACTTATATGTTCCCTACAAGATTAATCCTTACCTATTAGTATCCATTTTGTACAAGTTAGTCGAGGTAAAATAACATAATTAAACTTTACGTTCTCAGCAACGAGACCACCCGTAAATAAAATGAAAACAATTCTTTCTAATTTTCAATTTTACATTTTGAATAGAAAAATCAAAATCTAATATCGTATTATCATTACCTCACGTACATATCGTGGGCTTAACATAAAAATTATTCATTGTTGATTTATTACAACAAAAAATTATGTTATTAAATAAAATTTTAGAAAATCCATTAATTTATTTTAGATAAATAGAGTTTTATAATTATAAAAAATAAAAATCTAATTATTCAGAAATAATTGTGGTAAATAGTATGAAAATATGATAGGACATAATAATGAGAATAGGTCACATCGTGACTAGACATTTCATTATACATGCATTGTGCTCTTGATCTGACATGGACCCCACTCCATTATCTGTTGCCTGCCCCTAATCATGATGTTGCCTGCCCCCTCTAATTTTGAAGGAAACAAAACAAAGATAATAACCATTTTTATTTTTTTTTATTTTTTTCAATATAAAATATTATATGCAATATGTATGGATTTGGGTTTTTTTTCAAAATAATGCAAAAAAAAAAAAAATTTACAAAATAGGTATGTTTCCGAACAGTTTTTAAAAATAGGTAAAACGTCACCGTCGGTGACGTTATTTCAAAAAAACGTCACCGGAGGTGACGATTTTAAATTAAAAGAAAGAACGTCACCTAAGGTGACGTTCTTTCTTTATGATATAATTATATATGTACATACATCATATATATATATATCATATACATGCATATATATATATATATTATATATATAGATACTGCCGCCTATATATATACATATATATACATATATATAGCCTGTATTATATATATATATATATATATTTTAAATGTATATTCTTATTAATATATATATATATATATATATAATATATTTAATTTATTCAGTAAATATATAAGAATAAATATTACAATATAATTAATAGAATAAAAAAATTATAAATTTATTTAAGATAAAAGAAATATTTAAATTTATTTTTATAATATATATTATATATATATATATGTATTTATAAAATTATTATTTATAAATAAGAATATATATTTTGAATATTTATATATATATATTTTTATTTATTAAGTAAATATATAAAAAAATTATATATATAGTAATAATAATATATGTAATAATAATAATATAAAAAATATTTATTAAATTAAATAATAATTTTTTATTATTAATTAATATCTTTTATATTAAAAAAATAATAATAATAATATATAAATTTATATATATATTCGGATATTATATATATTATTATTTATAAATATATATATATGTATATATAACCTATAATATATATAACTAAAAACGTCACCGTAGGTGACGTTTTTACGTTTATTGTTTTTTTTTAATTTCGTTATTATATGTATATAATATATTTTGAATATATATATATTTTTATTTATTAAGTAAGAACATATATTAAATTATAAATTTTAAAAGTAAATTATTTATTAAGTAAAAATATATATTAAATCATAATTTCAATTAAGTTAACAATTTTTTATTTTTTTATTATATATAGATATATATTTATAAAATATATATATATTCTAAATATATTTATTGAATAATTATATATATATATATTATTTATTAAGTAAAAAAAATAATTGAATAAACGCTAGATTTTAAGAAAACGGCAAGATGATGTTTATTTATTTGTTTTATATATTATATATAGATATATATATATATATACATAATATTTTATTTATTAACTAAATATATAAAATATATATTAAGTAAGATGATGTTTATTTATTTGTTTTATATATTACATATGTATATTATATCTAATATATATATATAAATTCATTTTTTTTATTATATTTATATATATTATTAATTTAAAAATTATGAATTAATAATAAAAAATTATTATTAAATTTAACAAATTTTTTTAAATTTTCCTTAAATAAAATTATATCCTATCCATTTTTAAAATTATAATTTAATATATCATTTTATATATTTACTTATTAATTTAAAATATGTATATATATTCTAAATAAATAAGATATATATATATATATATGTAATAATAATACATAAATATATTATAAAAAAAAAAAAAAAGGAAACATCGTCACCTAAGGTGACGTTTTTAAAAAAACGTCACCTAAGGTGACGTTTTTAACATTATGTATATTATATCATATATATATTTATAATATACATATATATATATATATATATATATATTTTTGAATAATAATATATATATATTCGAATATATATATAAATATATAAATTCATATCTTTTCATTATATTTATATATATTATTAATTTAAAAATTATGAATTAATAATAAAAAATTATTATTAAATGTAGCATATTTTTTAAAATTTTCCTTAAATAAAATTATATCCTATCCATTTTTAAAATTATAATTTAATATATCATTTTATATATTTACTTATTAATTTAAAATATGTATATATATTCTAAATAAATAAGATATATATATATATATGTAATAATAATACATAAATATATTATAAAAAAAAAAAAAAAGGAAACATCGTCACCTAAGGTGACGTTTTTAAAAAAACGTCACCTAAGGTGACGTTTTTAACATTATGTATATTATATCATATATATATTTATAATATACATATATATATATATATATATATATATTTTTGAATAATAATATATATATATTCGAATATATATATAAATATATAAATTCATATCTTTTCATTATATTTATATATATTATTAATTTAAAAATTATGAATTAATAATAAAAAATTATTATTAAATGTAGCATATTTTTTAAAATTTTCCTTAAATAAAATTATATCCTATCCATTTTTAAAATTATAATTTAATATATCATTTTATATATTTACTTATTAATTTAAAATATGTATATATATTCTAAATAAATAAGATATATATATATATATATATGTAATAATAATACATAAATATATTATAAAAAAAAAAAAAAAAAAAAAGGAAACATCGTCACCTAAGGTGACGTTTTTAAAAAAACGTCACCTAAGGTGACGTTTTTAACATTATGTATATTATATCATATATATTTATAATATACATATATATATATATATATTTTTTTTTGAATAATAATATATATATATATTCGAATATATATATAAATATATAAATTCATATCTTTTCATTATATTTATATATATTATTAATTTAAAAATTATGAATTAATAATCAAAAATTATTATTAAATGTAACATATTTTTTAAAATTTTCCTTAAATAAAATTATATCCTATCCATTTTTAAAATTATAATTTAATATATCATTTTATATATTTACTTATTAATTTAAAATATGTATATATATTCTAAATAAATAAGATATATATATATATATGTAATAATAATACATAAATATATTATAAGAAAAAAAAAAAAAAGGAAACATCGTCACCTAAGGTGACGTTTTTAAAAAAACGTCACCTAAGGTGACGTTTTTAACATTATGTATATTATATCATATATATTTATAATATACATATATATATATATATATATTTTTGAATAATAATATATATATATATTCGAATATATATATAAATATATAAATTCATATCTTTTCATTATATTTATATATATTATTAATTTAAAAATTATGAATTAATAATCAAAAATTATTATTAAATGTAACATATTTTTTAAAATTTTCCTTAAATAAAATTATATCCTATCCATTTTTAAAATTATAATTTAATATATCATAAACATCGTCACCTAAGGTGACGTTTTTAAAAAAACGTCACCTAAGGTGACGTTTTTAACATTATGTATATTATATCATATATATATTTATAATATACATATATATATATATATATATTTTTTGAATAATAATATATATATATATTCGAATATATATATAAATATATAAATTCATATCTTTTCATTATATTTATATATATTATTAATTTAAAAATTATGAATTAATAATCAAAAATTATTATTAAATGTAACATATTTTTTAAAATTTTCCTTAAATAAAATTATATCCTATCCATTTTTAAAATTATAATTTAATATATCATTTTATATATTTACTTATTAATTTAAAATATGTATATATATTCTAAATAAATAAGATATATATATATATATATGTAATAATAATACATAAATATATTATAAAAAAAAAAAAAAAAAAAAAAAAGGAAACATCGTCACCTAAGGTGACGTTTTTAAAAAAACGTCACCTAAGGTGACGTTTTTAACATTATGTATATTATATCATATATATATTTATAATATACATATATATATATATATATTTTTTTGAATAATAATATATATATATTCGAATATGTATATAAATATATAAATTCATATCTTTTCATTATATTTATATATATTATTAATTTAAAAATTATGAATTAATAATCAAAAATTATTATTAAATGTAACATATTTTTTAAAATTTTCCTTAAATAAAATTATATCCTATCCATTTTTAAAATTATAATTTAATATATCATTTTATATATTTACTTATTATTTTAAAATATGTATATATATTCTAAATAAATAAGATATATATATATATATATGTAATAATAATACATAAATATATTATAAAAAAAAAAAAAAGAAGGAAACATCGTCACCTAAGGTGACGTTTTTAAAAAAACGTCACCTAAGGTGACGTTTTTAATATTATGTATATTATATCATATATATTTATAATATACATATATATATATATATTTGTGAATAAAAATATATATATATATATATTCGAATATATATATATATAAATATATAAATTCATATCTTTTTATTATATTTATATATATTATTAATTTAAAAATTATGAATTAATAATAAAAAATTATTATTAAATTTAACAAATTTTTTTAAATTTTCCTTAAATAAAATTATATCCTATCCATTTTTAAAATTATAATTTAATATATCATTTTATATATTTACTTATTAATTTAAAATATGTATATATATTCTAAATAAATAAGATATACATATATATATATGTAATAATAATACATATATATATTATTAAAAAAAAAACGAAACATCGTCACCTAAGGTGACGTTTTAAAAAAAACGTCACCTAAGGTGACGTTTTTAAAATTATGTATATTATATCATATATATTTATAATATACATATATATATATATATATTTTTTGAATAATAATATATATATATATTCGAATATATATTTTTATTATATTTATATATATTATTAATTTAAAAACTATGAATTAATAATCAAAAATTATTATTAAATTTAACAAAGTTTTTTAAATTTATCTTAAATAAAATTAAATTATATCCATTTTTATAATTATAAATGTAATATATCATTTTATATATTTACTTATTAAATAAAAATATGTATACATATTCTAAACATATATTATTATTTATAAATATTTATTAGAAATATATATATATATATATCTATATATAATATATATAAAAAAAACTATAAACATCACATTCGCATTAATTGAGCATGCATTATTTGCATGCATTATTTGAAGAATCACATCAACTTTTGCAGAAATTTGTCGTGCAAACTTTATCATTGCAGCTTTACAGAGGAGACCATATTTACTGTATTGCAGGATGTGGCGTGACTTTTTCTCCTCAGAAATTTGTCGTGAATACTTTATTATTGCAGGAATGCATTTATAAAAAGTTTAAGAAATTACGAAAGTCTTAAAGCATTTAATGAAAGTTTGAAAACTCAGGAATGCCTTTAAAAAAGTTTGCCGTGAAGAAATAATTGAAGCATGCATATATCACATCAACAGTCTGTATTTTACACCTATATAATGACAACTATATCTCCCTTCTATTCACGTTTCATTTCATTTTCCTTCTTCAACATTCTTCGTCCATTTTCCTCCTTCTTAATTCTCGTTCAACATTGATTGTGCTCACCTCGTTTTTTGGAAGAATTTATTACTGCTGCAATCGCGTCTTTATTTTCTTTGTATAAAAAGGTATGTTTTATGGAGCCAAGTATCACATACTTGAATATATTTTTGTTCTACTTGTAACTTAATTTTTTTTTTTTAATATCAATAGATATATGTTATAAATTTTTTTAATGTTGTTCTTTCATTTGCAGTGATAATGGATATTAATTCACACAACCACTATGGCCCGAAGGAACCGACCGTTCTCACCCTTCAATCTCAGCACATTTCCGAGGGCCTACTGAAGCCCGACGGTGATTTGAACTTTTTCTTTCGCTTTAGGCGGTGCGATAATGATTTTTGGGAATTATTTGACCAGGAAGGGTCTGAGATCCACACACGCGTACTGGATTTGTTATTTCAAATGGGTCTCTATGGTGTGTATAGGTGCGGGAGGTTTTACCCGGACAACCACCTAATAACCGCTTTGGTGGAGAGGTGGCGGCCTGAAACCCATACATTTCACCTGCCTGTTGGTGAAGCAACGGTGACTTTAATGGATGTCGCCTTAATATGGGGTTTGCCGATTGAAGGGGATCCGGTGTGCGGACTTGATCCTACAATGTCTCCAAATGAGTGGGCTAATTACTGTCAGGCGATGTTAGGTTACACGCCAGACATATCCCACATAAAAAGTGGAAAGATTAGAGCTACCTCTTTAGCCGCTCATATGCGATCGCATCCAGTGACGGATGATAGCACAATTGAACATGTCGAGCAATATGCTCGGGCATGTGCTTTATTCTTGATATGCGGTGTAATGTGCCCTGATGCCAGTGGAAATTTGTTACCACTAGTATATTTACAATGTCTGCAAGACATAAAGAAAGTTATTGAATTCAGCTGGGGCAGTGCCGTACTATCTTCTCTATACCGTCACTTGTGCGATGGCGCCTTGGAGTATAAAGAAAACCTCGGTGGCCCAGTTCAACTGTTACAGGTACTTATAAATTTTTTATGATATATTAATGAATCTACCATACGTAACCTTTGTAATTACTCTTTTTTTGTGTTTTCATAATATTTGATAGATTTGGGCATGGTCGCGCATATCTTCTATTGTACCTGTATATAAGAGGAGTAGATTAAATATGCAAGAAATTGAAAGACCTGATCATTTGGGTGGTGGTACACTCCCTGTCCCCCCTTTCGGTGCTCGGTAATATTTACAATGCAAGCCATGTTGTTTTGGTTATTTTATCGTTATTGGTAATATTTACAGTGCACACCCAAATGTAATGCATCTACTGATTAACTAGTAAAATATATGTAACAGGTGGAATATTGATAGCAGTTTCGTGCACACTGGTAGGCGCCAGGTCAAGGTTTTTCGAGAAATATTGGATAAATTGACACATGACCAGGTTCGATTTATTACTTCATTTTAATTATTCTTATATGTATTAATTAAAAACACATGTATGTTTTTTGGTTTTTGGTTGTTGTGTGTCATCAGTTTACATGGGATCCATATGATTGGTCGCAACCGGAAGTACTCCATTTACCTTCGCGGTGCTTCTCGGACAATGTACGAGCTATATGTCCATTGATTTTTTTCTCATTTGTGGAGTTCCATCATCCAGAAAGAGTCTTACGTCAGTTCCGAATGTTGCAAGACATACCTAATCGGATCGACCCTCTTGATGACTGGAAGACGAACGTGCATCAGATTGATCGTAAAGGGCGAAAAAATGCCAACTGGATGGACATACACGCGAAGTATGTTCATCAGTGGAATCAAAGACATGAGTATCTCACGGGAACCCAATATGTAATGAACCCAACGACGACACCCGATTACTATGATTGGTATAACTCGATTACACGTCGTTTTATATCCCCTGTAGATACGCATGACATAATGGGAATAAAAACTGGAGATGCTTCACTGATGCACTACATGGTACGCAACATATATGCAGTTCTACAATTAATTTTATATCTATTCAACATGATTGGTGTTTTAATATACATCTTTTATCTTATTTGTAGATCGAACAATTGGAACCCATGAAGAGAAATATACAGAATAGAAATAGATTAGACATTGACCAACTTAATAGTTTGTTAGATGAACAGCTCTCATTGTATGAAAATATAGAGCGAACAATTGAGAGACTGTCCCCCGAGCCTCCGCAAATGACGTATACCCAGCCTGTACATCAACAACAGACGCAAAGTCAAGCAGAAAATCATATGAGAATTAGAAGGCGTCGTTCCCCTGAAGTTCGGATGCCACCACCTGCGAACTTTGCATCAACATCTTCGCGGCCCGAATACCAAACTGAAGGACATATGTCGGATGTATATAGGCCTTCAATGAGTACACCACCGTATACTCCGACACCCTACCATCCATTAATGTCCACTCACTCGCCATTTCCTGGTATGAACGTTGACCTCGGAGCAGGAGACACGAGCAATATGCCAAACTACGACTATGTCCGTCCTACTCCGATTCAATTCCAGTATTCAGATGTGGCTACTTTCCGGGATGTACCAGACCACTCTACGTCATCCTCCAGCAGAATGACAATTCATTTGACACCAACCTCGGAGGAAGATGACGTCGAAGAAGACATACAGCCACAACCACCCGTTGTCAACACAAGAGGTAGACGAGGTGGAACTCGAAGGAGACAACAAGAAATATCAGGAAATGTCGGGCAAGGTGAAGGAAGAGGTCGCCGAACTAGAAGAAATCGAGGTTGTGGTACAGGAGGTCATTTGTAATAGGTGTGAATATAGATCATAACAAACAAACAATTATTTTTATTTACTGATCTGAAAAAAAAAAAAAAAAAAAAAAAAAAACTTACTTTATACCCATGACACATTCATTACAATGAAATTTTAGTTGCAATTTTCATAATTTTGCATCTAATTTTGATATTCTTTTTCATATTAGTTTTCAAGTGAATTTGAATTTTCTTTATTTATGTATTATTTTCTATGTTTACTTATAATTTATAGTATATACATAACAAAAAGAAATTTTTCGCGAAGATGTACTTTTTTTAATTTCAATATTTTATTTTATCATTTCATTTTCGCTCCAAATTAATTAACTGCATAATTGTTACACATTCTATACAAGCCGTCCATTAATAAAACAGCACACCACAATTAATTTAAAATCCAAACTATTTATTATTTTGTATCATTTACATCTACTAACCAAATTTTTTAAAAAATTAAATAAATTTGCATAATGAACATTCCAACCCAAAGTTTTGTGCCAATTAATAATAATACATAAATATATATATATATATATATGAAATTTAAAAAAAATACAATAAACCTCACCTTTAAAAAACGTCATCTAAGGTTTTTAGTTATATATATATATATATTATATATTATATATACACATATATATTTATAAAATATATATTTATAAATAATAATATATATAAATTTATATATATTATTATTATATATATTATTAATTTAAAAGATATGAATTAATAAAAAAATTTATTATTTAATTTAATAAATATTTCTGTATATTATTATTACATATATTATTATTATTATATATATTTTCTTATATATTCACTTAATAAATTTAAAAAATATATATATATATACATATTTGAAATATATATATAATACAGGTTATATATATATATATGTATACATATATATATATATATATTACAGGTTATATATATATATGTATACATATATATATATATGTGTATATATATATGTCAGTATCTATATATAATATATATATATATATGCATGTATATGATATATACATATGATGTATGTACATATATAATTATATCATAAAGAAAGAACGTCACCATAGGTGACGTTCTTTCTTTTAATTTAAAATCGTCACCTCCGGTGACGTTTTTTTGAAATAACGTCACCGGCGGTGACGTTTTACCTATTTTTAAAAACTGTTCGGAAACATACCTATTTTGTAAATTTTTTTTTTTTTTTGCATTATTTTGAAAAAAAACCCGTATGGATTTATTTAATTCTATTTAAAAAAGAGCAAAAATGCACGGAATTGGAGTTTCTATTTAAGCATAATACTTTTTTTAAAATAAAATTATAATTAATATTTTTTAGTTAATTAAAAAAAATTGGTTGTTCTTTAAAATTGTATTTCTTTTAGTTGAAAAGCATTATAATATTAATTATTATTTTTAATTAGTCAAATAAAAGTATTAATTTTACGATATTTTAAAAATTAGTTATGTTTCAAAAGTATTTAATATCCCAAAAAAGAGTCATATTTCAAAAGTTAAAGTTTTATTTTATTAGTCAAAGTTAATTTTCTGTTATTTTACGAACACGTTTTATATAATTGAATAAATTAAATCAGCGAATAAAAAAGTTACATAATGAAATTTATGAATGTTAAACGGTAGTACCTTTATCAACACCGACCAAAAGTTAAATTTTTATTTTATTTTAATGGAGTAATTTTTAACAATTTTTTTATTTTAATGGAGTAATTTTTAACAATTTAAGCATGTATTATATTTTCTAATCTATAATATTACTTTTGCTGAAAAAATATAATTGTGTATGCACGAAACAAATTCACTGAAGGTACGCCTTATCTCGATTCACGTATTATTTCCTTAGAATTTATGAATCGAAATGCTTCAACTGCGTGAATCAAGATCCATACAATATAGCACTATAAATTTTTTATTTTTTATTTTATTTTATTTTGAAAAGGAAAGAACCAACTTTTTATTTAATTATCGTTTAACCCATGTTACATCTATGTATCTAATTATTAGACGGCTCTAATTAAAAAATGTTATAATTTCTTAAGTGGTTAGGAAACATTATACCATGTGAAAGATTTTTTAATTTTTGTTGGATGGGTCTACCTAACTTTGTTTTTACCCCTTTTTTTTAGGTGATTTTAGGATTGTTTTACTAATTTATTTGGATGGAAATTGATTTTAACAATAAAACTACATATTCGATAAAGAGTACATTCATTATTTGTGAAAGAGTCGGGTAGGATATAAGTATATCTTTTTCATAACATAGCTTATTAGATTTGGATGTAATTTGAATCCGTTGGATTAGACATGGGCACAGTTCCACGGTTCCGGTTTCGGTTCCGGAACCGCCGGTTTTCGGAACCGTGGAGGAGGGAACCGGAACCGAACCGCCATATATACAGTTCCGGTTCTGGTTCCACGGTTTTGTTCTTTTTTTTTTTTGGGAACCGTCGGTTCCCGGTTCCGGTTCGGAACCGCCGGTTCCCAACGGTTATAAGATCTGGACCGTTGATCATCAACGGCTATTTAATCTCAGCCGTTGTTTCAAATGGGCAGAACCGAAACGGGAACCGAGAACCAAAACCGCCAGTTCCGGTTCCAAAAAAATGGGAACCGAAACCGAACCGTCCCAAATACGGTTTCGGTTCCAAACCGAAACCGGAACCGATCAACGGTTCAAACCGAACCGTTGACCGGCGGTTCCGGTTTGGAACCGGAACCGTGCCCGCGTCTACGTTGGATAATCAGATAACTCATTGGGTAATCCGATTATTCATATCTATTTAAATAATTATGAATAGTATATAATATGTTTAAATATTATATTTTTTGTTATATAATAATTTTTATGTTATATAATACATTACATATGTAACTATATAATATATATATATATAACTTATGTAATAATATATATTTTTTAAATTGCTAAACAGGCAGGGTAATCGGATAATAGTTTTTATCCATATCATAATCTATTCAATCACAAAAATGCAGATTCGGATAACACTATACTTGATTACCGATTTTTTTATCGGGTAACTTGATCTTATGGATAAAATTGACATCTCTAAGTCTAAGGAGGCACCGCACGACCCTACAATTTTTAATTTTCTTATGACCATTTTAGTCAAATTTGCTATAATTTGGGTGAGCCTTAAATAATTAAATGATCAACAAATATTATTTTGTTTTCATTATTTTCTTACGGTAAATTGTATCAGTTATGTTTGTGGTTTTATAATTCTGAATAAGATATTCATGCGATGTTAGAATTGTACGAAATCTTCAAGTGATGGTTATAATTCATCCCACACCTTCTCTTTCTAGCAAAAATTTAATTTCTTTGGTTCTTTTTTTATTTATTTATATAGAGCAAAAATATTGACTTTAATCGAGGTTCTTCAAAAGTTAAACGAAAAAATTGAAAGTAATTAACAACGTCAAAGTTTTATTTGAAAATTTGAAACGTTTTTAATAGTTTCGTAACAATATAAGAACATCGTGCAAAATTATGAAATCATATAAAAGACGTGGGACAGTATACCTATTTTTTATATTAAAAAAATATTAACCACTTAATAAATTATCCAGCCCAATTATCCAACTATATTATATACACACATATATATATATATATATTGAAATATATAATTTTATATATAGTGTATAAAATATATCATAACTAGCTTATTCAAAAACAATTAATTATTTCCTACAAGAATATAAAAAGTAAGTAATCTGGTGTGTTCATTAAGCTCAACTCCTCTTAAATATATTATATTATTTAGTGCACTCATATACTTGGGGTATGTTTTCAATGGGCTTAAATAAATAAATTAAATTATAATTTTATAATCCTGAAATTAAATAAAGATAAATAGTGAAATTATATATTTATTTTGAGAATAAATATATTAAAATTTTATTGTAGATGTTGTATATAATAAGACGCGTTATTGATGATTAGATGATTATGAAATGATTAATTATGACTATTAAGAAATGAATAAATAAAAAGAAAATGAACGAGGAGATTGAAAATATAAAAACTTATATGCATCGAGTGTACCGTGCAACCCAATGTAGAGTATTACTATTTAATTAAAGGTATTATTTGTTTGCTTGAAAAATATTACTACTAATTTGTTATCTTGAAGAAAGTAGTAATATTTTATAAATAAACAAATAATATTTTAGTTAGACAAGTAATACTGTAAATCGGATACACAATACACCCGATGCACGAAAAACTCAGTTCTAATGTATTTGGATTCACAATCTATAATTAACTTCTTTATTACAAAAGTATTTCTATGCTTTATTTGGGCTTTGTTTTATAAGATTGGGATGTAATAAATTCACATGCTAGGTTGGATTTAAAAACATAAATAAATAAATAAATAAATAAATAAAGCAATCGGAGTTAGGAATGGAGGAGGCATAAACCGAGCATTGACCAGACTGTCAACTTACATATTAGTCAACTAAAGCAGTTAATTACATAATTAGTTGGATAAATCCAAAGAATTCTATATGCTTCAACCATCAAGATAAGGTGGTCCACATTAATTAAAAGGAATTAATATTAATAATATAACAAAAATAAATAAGTATACTTTTGAGTGTGTGTGTGAGGGAGGGAGAATCTATTTTTTTTTCTTTTTTAATGATTATCATATTTTCACAAAATACCTAAGACTCATAATATAAATTAAATTAATATTTTGAAATGCAAAAAATTATAAGCACAATATGCATACATATTTTTAGCTCGAAAATGGTGAAATGCGCGGATCTTAGTAAATCTAAATTGGATTCAAGCAACAATATATGAGTTCGTCGCATACATTTTTTTGCGCGCACATATTTAAACCAAGTATTTTCTGGAAGAAAATATAATTTTTTAATAGAAAATATTATTCTTTTAATAAAAGTATGATTATATTGACACGGATAGAAAAAAAAATTAAATAGTTAAATTATGATATTATTTAAACTAGTGTGAGACTTGTGCCATGCACAAAAGATATTTGTTTTTTATATTTTGTAATATAAATATATATTCAAGTTATATAATATATTATAAAATGTGTGGATTTCTAATACAGTTCTCGTTTATAAATTGATAAGTATGATATCCACGATTTATAGAAGGTTGAATGAAATTATTTTTTTAAAAATAGAGATGTGAGCAGATTAAAGAAAATAAAGATTTGTACATATCTCGTAAAAATTATCAATTATACAGTCAAATTAGGGATAAAAATATTAAGCAAATTGCCAATTAAATATAATAATATCACAAAATTTGAAATTAGATAGAAACAAATACTTAGAAAGCTAATGAATAATCGCACAATGGTTATACGTTATATAATTAGCAGATCTCAATAGAAAATCACAAGAACAATCAAACGAAAAATGAAAGAGATGGACGAACTTTTTGTTTAAAAATAAGAAAGAAAAATAGTTAAGAAAATAAAATTTGTTTATAATAAATTGAAAGCAACATATGAGTAAAAAATCTAAATTATTTTTAATTATGGTAAGATCAGCGAAAGTTTAATTTCATATTTGACAAAATCAGATTCTATTCACGTGATTGGGTGATTTTGATACCTTAAATTTTAGAAGAATTGTTAATGACTTTCCACATTATAATGAAACTACAATGATTTACGGTTCCTAACAAATATTCCAATGTTTATTTCTTATTTTGAATATATTATGAGTTAACAAATTTTTCTTAAAATTCGAATTTGTTTTTATTGAATAACATAAGTTAAGCAAATCTCGAAGATTTTTTTATATTAATCTATCTAATTAAATTGTAATAATTTATTTTAAAAGAGTTTTACATTTATAGAGTGGAAATACAGTTTTACAATTTTTACATTTATATTAATCTTGAAGATTTTTTATATTAATCTATCCAATTTTTTTTTATATTAAACTATACAAATAAATATAGTTTTACATTTATAGAGTGGAAATTTAGGTTGTAAAATAAAATTTTAATTTTTTTACTTATATATATAAATATATATATATACATAGATTATTGTTTCGTAATTTTATAAGATCGTGCGATTTTAATTGGTTTGATAAAATGATTCAAGAAGATCGAATCATATATTTATTAGATTTCATATATTTCTTGAATTTCAGAATTTAGTGATTTGATTAATATTCGATAAAATATCTAGATTTCAAATCATATATTAAATGCAGTAGTATATTCATCTTGATATCATCTTATTTTGAAATACCTAAATTTGTGGAAAATTTTAGATTTTGAAATTGAATCAATTTTTTTAGAATAAAAACCTTCAAATTTAATTTAATAACAATATATTTATTCTACATTAAGTAATAAAGTTTAGGCGGAAAAACAAAATTAAAAAAAAAGTCATTTTATTTATATATATATATATATGTATATATATAGATATAGATGGACCAATTTTTTTCTTTATTTATTTATTATTATTTTATTTTTTGGAAAGGTCATAGAAAGTTTAAGGAAAAAGAAAACAAAGAATACAAATGAAGCAAAGAGGCCCAATCTTTTGTCTGTAAAGGGCAGTAACTTTACCCTAAATCATTGGTTTTCAAACACTTTTTTGCAAAATTCAAAATAATTTAAAAAATAAAATAAAATAAAATAAAAGATCTTTTATCTTCCCAAGAAAAAAGCCATGCTTGCTTGGAAAGGAAAATAAAAGGTTTGATTACAAATAAATTGGTCAATAAAGGGTCACGTGCATGATGCATCCAATTCTAGCTACCTTTTCTATTTAGTAATTATCTCATCTTATTTTATAAATAAATTAGTCAATTTTAATTCTTGAATAATTATTTTGACATTTAATTATAGATAATGTAATGACTCATGTATCCATATTCTTGGTGGAACAATAGGTTTTTACACTTAATCGATTCTGAATTTAAATTTTCTTATACAGTATTTTAATTTAATTAAACCCATAATACTTTCCTGAATTTAAATTTTCTTACACAGTATTCTAGTTTAATTAAACCCATAATACTTTACTTAAATTTGATTAATTTTTTTACATATTTCAAAATTTTGGGTGCATTTATGTTAATTTATATTTTAACCATTTTCAAAAAATAGTAGTATTATTTTTGAATTTCTATTATCTTAAAAATTATGCGATCCGTCTTATAATGGGTGGGATATATGAATTAATGATGGGATACAATAGAAATTAAAGATTTTATATTGTATATGTTATCTTATATATATATATATTGTTTACAATGAAACTTATACATAACAAAAGAAAATTAAACATAATTTATGGATAACAAAAAGATATTTGCCCAAAGTATATATTAATAATATTATGATGATTAAATCAAACAAAGCCCAAAAGAATGCTAAAAGATTTAGGCTCGTTACATAATAATAATAATAATAATAATAATAATAATAATAATAATAATAATAATAATAATAATAAAATAAATAAATAAATAGATTGGATTTTAGTTTTGGGATAATCAGTAAAATAAGTCAATCCTAATATTTTATATTTTGACACCGACCCACACATTGCCAGATGTCAATGCTATTATTTTACATCTTTTGCCCAAACTTCTATACCCATTACAAATTCTAGTGGGAAAAACAAAATAGGTTGCTTTGAAAAAAAATTATAATTTTCTTAGAAAATAGAATTTTCTTTTCCATTTAGTAATAAAATATAGTTTATATACTTAAAATATAATATAAAAAATATTAATATACTCATGGACTTCGTAAACACTTGCAGATCTTATGATAATATAACATATCATTTCAACTTTCTCGTAAAATATAAATTATATATATATATATTACATCGAAATAAATGTACAATATCTCGAGTTTCAATACACGATCTCAGACTTAAAGGGAGGACAGAAAAATGTGTATTACAAAGACCAAATTTTATGATAAAAAGTCTTCAAGACTATATTAAAAAATTTATGCTAACTCAGATCGTACAGGTATATATATATATATATATATATAATTCTACCGATTAAATAAATAATAATAAAACCATTAGGAAAAGTAAAAAAAACAAATAAATAATAAATTTTATAATAAATATAATATTATTCCTTGCATATATTAAAATATGTGAAATACATTTATAATCCTCGAAGTTTGGTCACATTACCAAATAGATCTCGATGTTTGTGAAAATTATATTTCAGCCTAAACATGAATATTCTTATTAAGTTCTTAATTATATTTATAAATATTTTCTCGTTATAATTATTATTTTTTACGTCCAATAATTAATTACTAATTTTTCTATAATTTTTTTGTAATTAATTGGCATAATTCTCAGTAATACAGCATAGGTGGCACCGATCAATATTCAAAGTTGAATCTGACAATCTAATTCAATTTTATTACTTCCCAACATAAATATAACCATAGATCGACTGCGGCCCACTTATATCTAATTATTGTTGGGCCGTTTGGCGAAATCCAAGCCCGTAACATAAGTCTTTTAAAATGGTTAAGCCCAAGATTTGCCAGGACTCGGCCCAATTGTTTGTGAACCAGATCTGCATATTCCATGCATATACTTGTAAAAGGAATGTTTTCACCTTTATTTTTCCACCCAAACGGTATTCACGTATTTAGGTAAAATTGTTGACGAAAAATTTATGGAACGTGCGATAATTTATTTTCAGATTCGTTATAATCAAATCGAATTTTACTTTATTTACAAGGTATAGTATATATACTTTCATAAATTGTGGAAAGAATTGTTCGTCGAAAAGGTATTTTCCAAATTTGTTATAATTGAACCGAATTTCTACCAAATTATTATTTTGATATAAAATGTATGATAATTGTGGAGATCGAATTTACACTACTTATTTACTATATTATGCAATTCGATTGTAATTTGAATTAAAAATATACTATTGGTATCATTGATAATTGATTACAATTCTCATTTGTTTATAGAACTTATCTTCATATAAATGTAATATTTATTTTTACTATAAATTTTAATAAATTTTGTTATTTTAAATTTCATATATTAAATGAAACAATTAATTTGTTTTAATTGTAAATTATTATTTTATTAATCTAACACAAAGATCTAATTTGAATTTGAATTTTAAGTAGATAAATTCAAATTCGATCATATTTGACTTGAATTTTTTAGATGAATTCATAATCAAATATGAAAATTATTTACTTATATATTACTTATCATTATTATTTTTATTTACTAATATTTTTACCAATAAATAACATATTTTAATAATAAAAATGTCCAAAAATAATCACAAAAATATATTATTTGTAATCTTAAAAAGATTTGAAGAAGATATTGTTTTGTTTATTTATGATTTATCCACATATTAAAAAGAAAGAGGAGTAGATAATTGATATATTATATGAGAAGTTTTTATGTATCAGAGTTGTAGGGATTTAAGTACCTATATCGATCCAAAGCAATAATAAAAAATGAGTTGATTGGTCCAAGGTTGCATTCCGATGAATTTGCCCCATGATTACGAAACATAATACTAATTCAGTAAAAATTAATTAAAAAAACATTTTTTTTTTTAAAATATGGTTTAAAACATTTTTTTTGTGAAGAATAATATTATTTTCAGCCAATAGAAATGCATTTTGATGAAATTTTTGTTACAAGCATTATTGCATATTGTTTGAAATTTTTGAATTTAGAATTCATAAATATAAACCCATTAATGTTGTTTGGTAAGTTCTTTTATTAATTATTTAAAGTCTATAACCTTTATTTTAATTTGGAATTCATAAATATAAACCATTAATAGATGCGGGCACGGTTCCGGTGTCGGTTCGAACCGTTGACCGGTTCCGGTTCTCCTTTTTTTGGAACCGGAACTGTCGGTTCGGAACCGGCGGTTCCGGTTCCCGGTTCTGAGCTTTAAAAAATATAGATCAACGGCCTAGATCATGTGGCCGTTGGGAACCGGCAGTTCCGAACCGGAACCGGGAACCGGCGGTTCCCAACAAATCTTTTTAAAAAAAAAAACAGAACCGGCGGAACCGGGAACCGGAACCGAAACCGAAACCGAAACCGGTGGAACCGGCGGTTCCGGAACCAAAACCGGAACCGTGTATATGGCGGTTCGATTCCGGTTCCACCCTCCCCGGTTCCGAAAACCGGCGGTTCCGGAACCAAAACCGAAACCGCCGAACCGTGCCCGTGTCTAATTAATGTTGTTTGGTAAGTTCATTTTATTTTATCAATTTAAAATCTATAACCTTTATTTTGTAATAATATTTATGTTCTTGTGGGGTGCGTTTGAATTCTCCATTCGTTCCTTATTAAGTTTCATAAATGAGATTTACCCTAAATCACATTAACAAACATCAAGAAAGGGCAATGAAGGATAAAATTGGAAGTTTAATAATTTTTGTAAAACTTGCAAAGAGACATATAAAATGAGACTTAAAATTATAAATTTATACTTAAGCAACTTCATTTATTCGTTGATTTGACTTATAAAATTATATATAATTTATTTGAAAAAAAAATTATAGTTTTTGTCTTAGCTAATAAACTTAGAACATAATTTTTAAACAAAAAATAGTTTTGAAAAAAAACTACTCTTTTTGGCACCGAAGAGGTTAATGTGAATGAGTTCAATGCGACCTAAAAAGACACATTCGAAAAAAAAAACTCAAAAGTTTCAGATATGTTTTATTCTTAAACAAAAATTCAACAATAATATATTTGACTAGATTCAATTGGCAACAACCCAAGGCCTCTCCAATTTATATTTACAATATATTCACCTCAACTCAATTGAAAAACAATTCAAGACTTCTCCAAGTTTGTATATACAAAGGTTCTGATAATATTTTCACCTCAACTCAATCGACTAATTAGCTAAGACTTCTATACAAATGCTTCTAATATATTCAACTCAGTTCAATCCACCAATGGTATAAGAATTCTCCAAGTTATATATACAAAGTGTGTGCTAAGAGACTCAGACAAAAAGAACAACAAGCTTGTTCAGAACTGCGAAGATAATAAAAACAAGTAACTTTGTTATAACCTGGATTTAGATGATCTAAAGTACTTCACGGTGAAGTTCGAAGGGAGAGTGACATGGTAGAAAAAGTGAATAAAACATAATAACATAAGTCCCACATATTTTTTATATTCGTGTGTCTTTCTCTCTTCCAACTTTACAAGAAATTCACAGAAAAAATGTAGAGGATCCATTTTTGTTGTAACCTTCGCCTACCCATCGGTTAAAAGATAAAGGAAGTTTGCAAAAGAGCTTGCAATCCGCCTGCATGAAGCCAGAATTGCTAATAATCACTGGTCAATCATATGGAGGTGAATTCGTTCTCGGGCCTTGTACACACCGCCCATCACATTATAAGAGTTGGCCATGCCTGAAGTTGTTAACTTAACCGCAAGGAAGGGGTACCGAAAGCAGGGCTAGTGATTGGAGTGAAGTCGTAACAAGGTAGTTGTACTGGAAGGTGCGGCTGGATGACCTCTTTTTCAGGGAAAACTAATGCTTGTTGGGTATTTTGGTTTGCCACTGCTTCACACCCAAACAAAAAGAATGGAGCTACGACTTAGTGAAACTTGGAGATGGAAATCTTCTTTCATCTCTCAACGGTAAAGTAAGACCAATGTCACGAAATTGGGCCTCTTGGGCTATTTTTACACTTGGACTTGAGAGGTTTATACCTTGTCAAGCTCAATTTCAAGCCTAAACATTTGGCCCATACTTGTAGCCCATTGTACATAGAATTCTCTAGAACATTATAGTAGGAGTATTATAGAGAGTATGTAGAACTCCCCATTGGGTAGTAACTTGTAGAAAATTTCTGGAGACTTAATCTCCACAGTAAGATCAAATCGATCACCACTGTCCATTGAGGAGGTAGAGTAGTATAAAATAAGGTCATTCACTTCATTTGTAATGATCAAGTTCCATCAAGTGAATTTAAGTGAATATAACTTTGTTGAAAACACTTGTGCTCTTTACTTTCTTGCCAACAGTTTTGCACACACTTCACTTACGAGCAAGGGTAACTTAGCAACCGCGAGGGCCGAAAATAAGCTAAGGCCGCACGGTTCATTATTAGGGGAACAAGTCCATGACAGGTGGTATCAGAGCCCAGTTTGGGCTGAGTTGTGTGCGAGAAAAGTGATGGCAGGAAACGAATCCAACATATCCCAGGATCTAGGCTGAGAGACCGTTCAAGTCCAACCCAAGAAGTGGCGCAACAAAAGTAAGGCTTGTGAGTGTCCTTCGTGGGAACTTGCTGCCGTCGAACTTGGGGAGAAATTTGAAAAGGTCTAGCACGATTTCAAGACGTTGGAGGATCACATCTTGGAGGAGCTTGACACGTTCAAGGGGGATGTGAAAGAAATTAGCAACTATATGGAGGCTCGCTTCGCCAACATTGAGGATATTCAAGCCCTATGAAACATTATCGAGAGGATGCGGGAGGACTTGGCTTTGTGCAAGAGGGCCACAGCTAGTGGGGAGGCCAGTATCACTGTTGCCACACCAAGGGTGGATTGCCCCCCAACGGGGTTCAATGGGGCAAAGGACGCCAAGGAAGTTGAGAACTACCTATGGCGGATGAGCAATATTTTGAGGGACACAACCTTACAGACGAGGCATCCTAGGTAAGAATTATTTTTCTTTATTTTTTCGATACCACTATGCTATGGTGGCGCAGGAAGCATGCCAAAATGGAACGGGGTTCATACCAGATAGATACTTGGGATGACTTCAAGAAGGAGCTCATGGGCCACTTTTACCCCGAGAATGTGGTTTATGAGGCTCAAAAGAAGTTAAGGGAATTGAAGCAAAGGCGTACCACACGAGAATACATCAAAGAGTTCATCACCCTAATGCTTCAAATCCCCGACCTAACTGACGACGACCTCCTCTTCTACTTCATTGATGGTTTGCAAAGTTGGGTCAAGTAAGAGATACATCGACGGGACATCAAATCAGTAGATGAGGCTATTATTGTCGCCGAATCTATAGTTGACTTCCAACCACATTCACGCACTGATGCTCCCACGAGGAAAGATAAGTATCCAGCCCAAAAGGGGGGAGAAAAGTGGGACGGGAAAGATAGGGATGATCGGGGTAAAGACAGCCGAAGCCACAACTTCAAGGGAAGTGACAAGTAACCAACCCGGTCCAACTATGAGGAGAAGAAGAAGGCCTTCATCCCCAAGGATGGATGCTTTGTATGGAAGGGGCCTCATGCCATGAAAAATTGCCCAAAACTTGGGTTCTTATCCGTAATGGTGGAAATGCACGAATCGAAGTCTCGCATGGAAGAGGAGTCGAGTCACATGGGCTCACTCCAAATCCTTAATGGTCTAAAGGCCAAGCCAATGCCCACAACATCTAGTAAGGGGCTGATGTATGTGGAAGCAGTCATCAATGGGGTGCCAACCAAAGTGTTGGTGGACATTGGACCCACGCACAACTTTGCGCCAGAAGATGAAGCTAAGAAGCTAAAGCTTCGTTGGACAAGGGGCGAGGGTTGGCTCAAGAAGGTAAATGCCAAAGCTCAACCACCCAACGGTCCGTGGAGCTACGTTTAGGCACTTGGAAGGGTCAAGTAAACCTTTATGTGGCACCTATGGACGACTTTAAAGTCGTACTGGGCATGAAGTTCTAACGATTCTCACCATCAAGTCACATGGCGGCCAAGCTCGAGAAGGCAAGCAACTATCGACCATGCAAGTCACCAAGGGGGTGAAACGTGGCGAGCCGACATACTTGGCGTGATTAAAGAGGAGCATCAACCTGCCGAGAAGATGGAGGAACTGCCATTCATCATTTAAAAGGTTCTTGAGGAGAACAAAGACATCATGTCGGCCTCAATACCCAACAAACTCCCACCAAGGCGAGAGGTGGACCACAAGATTGAGTTAGAGCTGGGTGCCGAGCCGTCCTCCATGGCACCCTACCGAATGACTCTACCCGAATTAGAGGAACTTCAAAGGCAACTAAAGAAATTATTGGACACGGGAAAGATCCGACCTTCAAAGGCACCCTATGGCGCATAAGTGTGTTTAAAAAAAAGCATGATGGATCATTGAGGATGTGCATGGACTACCGGGCACTAAATAAGAAAATCCTAAAAAACCGTTATCATATCATTCTGACTTATTTGACAGACTTGGAGGAGCCAAGGTGTATACAAATATGAATTTGCAGAAGGCTACTACTAAGTCCGCATTGCCGAAAGAGACAAACCAATGACAGTGTGTCTCACCTGATGGGGTCGTTCGAGTGATCAGTTATGCCATTTGGACTTACCAACGCCCCCAAAACCTTCTATACGTTGATGTCACGAAATTGAGCCTCTTGGACCATTTTTACACTTGGCCGACACTTGTTGCCATTATATATAGGATTCTCTAAAACAGTGTAGTAGGAGTATTCTGGAGAATATATAGAAATCTTCATTGTGTAGTAACTTCTAGAAAATTCTGGAGATTTAATCTCCACCATAAGATCAAATCGACCACCACTGTCCATTGAGGATGTGGAGTAGTATGAATAGGATCATTCACTTCATTTGTAATCATCAAGTTCCACTTTTGCACACACTTTTCTTACGAGTGAGGTTGACTTAGCAACCGTGACTGTTCCTGAGATTGGGCCAAACAAAACCAAAATTCCCCAAAGGAATTTCCATAAAGAAAAAACCAATATAGCTTCACTAACCATCTAAGTCCATTACAAACAAAATCTAAGTAAATTTCATAAGAAATTAAAAAAAGAAATTCTAATTCTAATCTAACTAAATCTAAATTAATCAACCAAAAAAAAAAAAAAAAAGCTGCAACACTGTAGAAAACTACCCACCACTATCCGAACCTATATCCACAGCCCATTCAAAGGTATCCCACATCCATCTACACCCTGCTTCTGCTTTCTCATCTCCACCACCTTCCTATGCGAATTCGAATGCAAATCACTAGAGAATGTCGGGCTGTTTGCAGGTCGATACTCCGGCAATAGACGTCCTGACTTGTACCGCACCCCACATGCGTTGCAAAGTGTTTTAGGCCCCATTGGCCCAGCCCGCCACTGGGGTGTTCTTTCCGCTTGGCAATGCAAGCACCTTCTTCCCATACTGCCACCACCACTACTTGTTACCGTGGGAATTGGAGGCAAGGGGAGGGATAATTCTTGCTTGTTCTTGACATTAACTTGGTTCAACCACCCTGACTGCTGCGGGATTGGTAAGTGACCAAAGCTTGCCCTTCGTCTTCTCCTCTTGCTACGGGCACGAACTGGATAGTTTACTGGGATTTTTAGGCTGTTGCAGCAGCTTGCAAGAGAACCTCCATTGCTGTTGGTATTGCTGCTTGTGCTGCTGTTCTCGAGAACAGAAACTGGGCTCTGGTGGTTCAGGACAAGGTCTGGGTTGTCAGCTAAAATGCCGAAGCAAGTCTCCACTGCCGGAAAAGCATCCTTGTTTGATAGCCATTCAAGTTCCTCTTCCACAAATTCCTGAAACAGAAATATAGACAAGGATGAGATCATGATCAATCCAATAAAGATGCAATTTTTATTTTTTGTTTGGAGAAGAAAATGAGATAAAGAACACAAATTGCTCAAACGGTTAAATGAAAGAGTCAAATTTCAAGAAATGATGTCATCTGTCAAGAACAGTGTTACCTCCAGAATTTTTCAAAATTGGGTAATATTAAACTTTCTTTTTCAAAATTGGGTAATATTAAACTTTCTTTGTCAAACAGTGGGGAAACATGATAGGATCACCTGTCAGTTTTTGCCAAGAGGGCTAAGGCAAGTGGACATACTTAGAGAATATATAATTTAGAGGGGCAAAGATGTCTTTAAAAATAAGTAAAATTGCAATAATGAATATATATTTTGATTTGGTTTGCCCATAATAAGGTAAGTGGGGGAAATGGGTGCATATGTCCACATTATCAACATATCTTGAAAATGACATTTTTAGGAATTTAAAAACAATGGTGCATTGCCAAAGATGCGTCCAACATTTTGCAATTTCCAAAACTACCCTCAGCAATAAATTCGAATTCAGAGGTACCATTTAAAGTTTCAAAAGAAATCCCTAGGGTTTCTAAGGGCAAAACCGTCCATACGAACAAAGTCCAAATGGTCACACTTTTAGCAAAGTTTTCAATATTCTGGGGAACAACGTGAGAGCATGGGCGATGTGCCGGCATATTTGACCCGGACTGTCCCAATGAGTCAACTCGGCAACCAGTATCCAACTAGCCCGAGTGGACCCAAACCTCCGGCCGAGTCACACCGGTTCTCACAACCTAGTTCCAAAAAACCACCGGACCCGTCCGAGTCACAGCCGGACTCGGTCAAGAAATATATTCCCCCAATTTTTTTTTTTTTTTTTTTTGCACACAAGAGTCACGCATATAACAGGGTGAACTTACATTAAACGAACCGGCCAGAGACCCACGGCTAAAAGCCGCCGTCGCCTTCGGCGCCGCGTTTGAGGTTTCCAAGGAAGAAGAAGAAGAAGCGGAGCCGCCTTTGAAAATGGTGAGGTCTTCTTCTTCTTCGCCTCCACCTTCGAGAGTGAAGTCCAGAAGTTCATCATCTACCATGAAACAGGCCTCCGATGTGTCCAAAATCTCCATGTATTTTTTTCGAGTTTGGTTTGGGAACAGAGAGAGAAATAAGAAACGTTAGGTTTACAGAGAGAGACCCTCCTTTTTCCTCTTTGTTTTCTTATTGGGAGAGTGATATAATTATCGTGCGGTCTTGAATTCAACGAGGCATTTTTTATTTAATATTTTCCCTTTTTATTTTCGAGGAGTTATATCCTGTTCCTCGGCCTATCGTATCCACTCTGTCTTTCTCTTTCCTTATTTAATATTGGTGGGACCATCTTTATTTCTAAATTTACAGTTTTCGAAAATTTTCAAAATTGGGAATTTAAATTGAGGATAAGGCTATTTGTTAATTTTTGTGAAGAATTAAAAAAAAAAAAAAAAATTGGTATGTAATTAAGGATTTAGATTCGATTTATTTCGCCCAATATTTGGTACGAATCCTTAATTATTATTATATCAATTCAAATGTACAATAACACTCAACATCTCCATCTTCATAACGGCATGCATTCACTTAATCAGCGCGTGTTATACACACAAACATGATGACATGAAGGTGTGTAAAATGCTAGAAACGTGCTTCAATTTTGGATCTTTGCATTTTATTTTCTTACAAAATATATAGATATATATATATATATATATGTATATATATCATTGAAAAAATTACTTCCAACTTTTTAAGGCACGTGCCATTTTTTTTATTCGTACTATTTTTTTTATATACAATGTATCAAATTAATCATCTTCTTACAATGGGGAGACATTTATGAACTATCTGTATTAGTTTGGACAACGAATAAAAATTAATTAAATAATTTTTTACTCAATAAAAATAATTAGATAAATTAAAAAAATTAGGTTTCAAAAAAATAAATTATTTTTATTCATTATATTCTTGCTCAATTGTAAAAATAAATATGTCACAAATTGTATATCTCCAGCCACAATTTAAGATTGCAATATATTTAATCTTTTATATGCTATTATATGTGAATATGTGATAAAATTTATTCAATTTAAATATATGAAAATTTTATTTATTGTGAATTTCCACATCCAAATATAACATCACCGTGAGAACCCAACTAACCAATGCCTTCAATCTTAAGCGAGGTTAGACCGGACTTTCCGTGGTCGCAGCTTCACCATATCACGTCTCGTGTTAACCCCGTGTTGCCGAAACGAAGGGCAATATTGTCAGATCAGGTGACTCCGCAAGGCGTTAGTTTACACGGGCGGCTAAAAGCAACACGTCATTCTGCCAATGAGAAAGTGCAACGTGTCCGACCATTTAATTATAAATAAAATATTGAGTCCGCGCCTTACACGTGGCAGTGGAGTTCAGTTGGTAGCTGCCGAAGTCCTTTTAATACGTCTAATTTTATCTACCTTCATAGTCACTTAAATGAGTTAGAGAAATTATGATTTTCAAATTAAAAATTGAATCTTTTTTTATTAATAGTAATTTGTATAAATAATTAGAAATTTTTTCGGGTAAATCTTTACGGTATATGTCACATTAATGTTAAAAAAATATTGTTAAATTATATTATAAAAAATTACTATTATTAATAATTACATAATTATAAAATGATTAGTATATTATGTTCAAAAAATAATTTAATATAAAAATAGAATGAGCAGTCGGGTTTATTAAAAAATAAAGTGAAAAAACAATAACAAACAACAAAAGAAGAATGTAATAATATAGCATAATTATATTAAATTAAAAATTTTATTTTTCAATTTGAAAGTTCACAAAATTTTGAGATTTTGAATCTTTAAAAATTATTCTGAACGTCCAAAAATAAACCTGTCCCGTGTTTGATGTCCAAATTTCTCGTTTTTTATTTTAATTTAGGTTTGCTTCTCAATGTCTCCCAATCTATGTTTTGATGTTAACGTTTTACTTTAAAAGGAAAAAAATTGGGACATTATTATTATTATTATTTCTATTATTATTATTTAAATAATTGAAACAGTACTTATTACAAGAATGTATTTTAATTTGGGAGCCGGATATGAGATACGGACACATGGTTGACTTGGTGGACCCAAGCAAAGAATGACTAAAACACCCCCAACCGCATCCTCTTCAAAAATAAATAAATAAATATGTGCGGGATTACCACTTTGTACGATTTGAAATTTTGGGCAGGGGCCCACATATGCACGTTATGTAGGTCCCATGCACGTTTGAAGGCTCCAACTACTCTTCAAAAGAAATATGTGCTGCTCACGTGCAGAAAAGGGAAGAAAAAGAAGGTCATGCTTTAATTAAATTTAAAATTAATTACGAAAGCGAAAAAAGAAAAAAAAAATCTGAAATATGTACAAATTCTTGTGATCCTCGTCCATTATTCAGTCATGTGCGACACGTAGGCTACCTTAGCTGTCACCAATCAAATTCTACCTGATAAATCGTATAATATCTTATTATTTTCTGGCAATAATATTTGCCAGATCATTTAATTATGATTTTTTTATTATTTCGTTTTGAGTTCTACCGTCTACGAACGTGGCCATTACTATATTTATTTATATAATATAGTATGATTATTGTTAATTCATGTAATATTGTAATTATTAATATTTTATTATAAGTTTTTTGTTTTTTATAAAAGTATTCATATAATATTGTGATTATTAAAATTTTATTATACTATTTCTTTTTGTAGAAAAGTTTTTTTATTAGTTCTAATTAGGATTTTTTCATTGTGCAATACGCAATTTGTAAGAAAAAGCAAAATTAGATAAAAGAATTAAATTAAATATTTTTTTTAAAAAAATTATTGGATAATATATATGTGTATGTACTACAAATCTAATATAAGAAAACCAAACCCACATCAAATACACAAAGTTAACCTAAATAGTTAATCCAAAATAAATATTTTATTTTTTGGACCCAATATTTTATTTTATAATATACAACATGAATGTCAATTTATAGATCATACAAAAATAATTAATTACATTTATTAAAGGTCAATAACTTTTTAAGAGACAAAAAATGTTATTTGTGTCAATTTATTGTCTTTAGTTTTTTAATGATTATGATATTATATTAGTATGGATTATAGAGGATGTACTTTGAAAATATAGGTATGCGCTTACAAATTCTAGACCGAAAATATAAATTGACGCAATATGTATGTATGAATATATATATCAGTGCAAAAATTTATGTGCATCGAGTGCATCTTACAATTCGATGTATTATCTTACTTGTTTAACTAAAATATATTACTTATTTTTAAAAAAATATTACATTTGATTTGTTATCTTAAAAAAAAGTTGTAATACTTTTTAGATAAACATATAATACAGTAGATCAGTGTACGATCGTCCAGAAAAAACCCACTTGTATATCAAAGTAATATGTATATATAGAAAAATATATGACTTTTGAAGCACTCAAAAGAATATAGTAATACAAACTTGTTCGTAAATATATTTTACTTTTTTTTTAATTTCTAGAATAATATACATTTTTTTAAAATCAAATTTTTGGTGATGAGAAGATGTGTCCCACTAATTTGATTTGGTTGGGACAATATTAAGATTGATTGAACAAATTCTGTTTTATTAGATTAAATTATTTTTTGTGTCTCCATCCAAATTGTACTTAGTTCAAAGCATGTATTATTTTTGTCATGAATTTTTCCGGCCAACTATTATTGTTTGGTATTAGTTTAATACTATTTGACTTTATATGAAAGTTCCAAACATTTGCCATGTGGAGTAATAGTTAGAAATAAAATTATTGGTCTGTGTGACGTCAAAGATCGGTTGAATAGAATTATTTAGTTCAATAATAATTGTAGGATTACAAATAAAATTTTGAAATTTAAATTGTCGTAATTAAATTCAAGAATTTGAGACATAACTAATATGAACTAATTGTCGTAATTAAATTCAAGAATTTGAGACATAACTAATATGAAATGAATACAAATATAATGAATTGGGTATTATTATTATAATTTCACAAGGTGAATGTGTTAAAAAAAGAAAACAAAATTAATTTTTATAATTTTATAGGATTTGCTAGGTTATTACATATATATATATATGTATGTATATATTGTTAAATTTTACTAGTTATTTTGTGATTTTATAGAGTTATACATTGACATAAATAATAATTTATTTATGTTTGTAAGTTTTCATGAAATTTTATGATATTTTTTAATTATCCGTTTAAATGGGTTGATGGAGCCAATCCACATAGTAAATGAGTTGTGTTCGGCTGTGCGCATACAATTCTTGATACGAAAAGATAAATGAGTCGTGTTTGAGTTTTTACAAAAGATGAATTAATAAACTTGACAAGCTTATAAACTTTGAGATATGTTGCCTACCTGGCACTTAAAGTTAAAATTATATTAAATGGTCACAATGACTCGTTCAACCCAAAAACTAAAAAAAAAAAAAAAATTCCAACTTTTGAGATGACATATATTGAAATTAATCCAACTTCTGAGATGACATATATTGAAATTGAACAACATATCTCAAATCTCGAAAATTCTATGTTGCCCACTTAACATTTAAAGTTAAAATTATTTCGTACAATCAAAAAATTCTTCGTTCAACACTTCTCGATGTTCATGTGTTTAGGAATATCCTTAATACACCAACATACTTTTACCTTATAAAAATTGAAATATGTTGTCAACTGAAATATATCATAAATTTTATCATGCAGGCTCAACTGGTCATAGCTTTAACTTTTGTTCTTATTTATTACTTATTTTTAATTTGATTTAAATGATGGGATTTCAACCAATTATATATATTGACTAATTATTGCTAATTTTCCTAATTACTATCGATCTATATATTATGCAATATATTATTTTTGTTCCTCAGAGTATAGTTTTGTTGGTGGAATTGAAGATGCCAAAGACTGAATGTCACGAGCTCAAATCCTCGTCTTTATCCCTTTTCGTTAGAGCTGAAAATCAAAATTAAACTATTCGACACTCGATTCAAGCTTGTTTGTTAAAAATTCATTTGAACTCTATTTGATAATAATATCAAACAAGCTTAAACATGATAAAATCTAAAGATTCAAGCTCGAACCCGTTAAGCAAAATTCGTTAAAAAAAGTGTAAAATATCAAAATACATTTAGCTCGACTAATACTCGGCTCGATTAAAACTCGTTAAAGCTCGACTCGATTCATAACCAAACCAATTTCAATCAAAATTTTAGAAGCTTTATGACATTTCAAACAATCTTGAACAATAATACGTTCAAATCAACTTGACTCATTTTCAGACTAATCCTCATTACTCTATTTGGTTGGTGGAATAGGAGATTGCGGAGATCGAATGTCAAGAGTTCAAATTTTTGTCTTAATTCTTTCTACCTAAAGTCTATTTTGCACAGCCGCAATCGAATGCCACTAGTTCAAATTCTCATCTTAATTCTCCCTATGTTAAGTCTATTTTGCACTATTGTAGTGATGGAATTTAAATTTATAATTTAGAGTGTATTTATTACTTTGAGACAAAATCCATATATATTTATTTATATGAATTAAATAGTATTGATGTGTATATATTATCAAACTAAATTATAAAATGAAAATATGTTGAATTCATCAGAGAATAATTATAATGTCGTTCCGTATTTATACAAGAGATTGGAGATTTAAAACTAATTTATGAAATAAGTTGTAACAACCATGCAAGTGTCGTAATCATCTAGCAAATTCCTAACTAATTTTCGAACTTATGAAAGAAGTTGTAACTACTACGCAAGTGGCATAACCGTCTACGTGCAAGTGACAGATATATCGAACATATATTTCATAAGATAAATATATAAACCACTATCTCCTTATATATATACACACACACAAACGTATATATATACACACTCACCAATATTTTTGTATGCGAGTAATAATTAAATATTTTTTTTTCTAACCATGCATGGATATAAAAAACTCAGAATATTAACAGTACTATTATAAAAGAGTAGGCAAAAATTATTTTTCCATTAACAAGAAAAACTACCCTCAGCTAACTAATATCATACTCTAAGAAAAGACACGACAAATCTGATTTAAATTACTACCAAACTTAAGCAAAGACAACCTTATTTGATGCAAAATCTGAGCAGTAAAGAGGCTAGAGCTTGTGCAGGATCAAGTGAGCACCATGCTGAGGCTGAGTAGTGATAATCGACTGAGGTGCATGTGTGTAGGAAGGCGAAAGCTCAAACGAGAAGCGTTGTAGAATCATAGCCAGTGCCACTTTCGCCTCCATCATCGCGAACATTTGTCCAATGCATATCCGGGGGCCCCAACCAAACGGGAAGAATATGCCTTGGCCCTTCTGTGCCTTTGATACACCTTCACTGAATCTCTGTGGATTGAATTCCGTGGCATCGTCCCCCCAAATCTCGCGGCTGTGATGTAAGAAGATGGTTGGAAGCGAAATATGGGCTCCGGCTGGTAGTGTGAACTTCCCCAACTTTGTCTCTTTAGTGACCTTCGGACCAAGAGCAACTACAGGTGGATAAAACCTTAGAACCTCGTACAAGATCATGGTAACCTGTGATGAATTTTCGACAAGAATTATGTCAGGATAATATGAAACTATGATAAGATTTAATGATGATGTGATTACTTACAATCTTGAGATGATTTAGAGCATCATAATCTGGTTTTTGGTTTCCAAAGACTTGCAAAACCTCCTCTCTGGCTTTCTCCTGCCAGTCTTGATATTTGCTCAGGAAAATCAATGTCCAAACAAGTAACACTGAAGTTGTCTCCTGCCCTGCGGAATAAAACAGCTTGCATTCTTCGACAACTTCATCGATGCTCATCCCGTAACTCTTGCTACCATGCTCTTTGATTTCTTTGGAATTAGACTCCAACAGTATGCCCAATAAGTCCTCAGAACCAGCCTTCCCCGTTTCCGTTGCCTCGACTCTTCTTTTGATGAGACCTCGTATTAGGGACTGAACTTCTTTTTCGATTTCTTTCATTCTCTTGTTCCTTTTCGTCGGCACAAATCTACACATTGAAAACACAAATTATAGAGATTTTGCTATAGAAATTTCTTCTTTATGGGCTATATATATGCATGTATGATTCGTCTCCCTTCTTCGTAGCTGGTACCAAATGCAGTTCTTGATATGGCATCGCTAGTTATAGTTTGTAGATAAGGCCATACATCCACCTCATAAGATCCTTCGGGCGAGAGACTATTTTCCCACTTGTTCAAAACTTCATTGCAACTCAAATAGAAGGCAGGTATCATGAGCTATATTCAAAAGCAAGGAATCTTGAATAAGTAAGGAATCTTGAATACACCATTGATGCAAAACCAAGATCATCAGGCTACACTAGTTTAATCTTCAGATATACTAATAATACAAACACAGTAAAATAACAAGATTTTGCAACCTTCAATTTCTCTAGATGGAAAGCGGGGTTGATGATTTTCCTGTGTTTGGCCCATTTCTCTTTCTCAAAGCTGAGAAGTCCATGTGATAGCAGCTTTGTCAGTGGATTCATGTCTTCGGGTTTCTGGTACAGATTAATCTTGTTCATCACCTCCTTAACTAATTCAGGTTCCGTGATGATAACAAAGGGTCTTGTGCCGAACCAAAAGAAGGACTCATTTCCTGCAATTCGTGATATTTTAGAACAGCGCCTGAGAGGGCAGGGGATTAAGACGGGTTCCCCAACCAGTATATAAACTCAGGAAAAAAAAAATAAAATAAAAAATAGCAGCGTGAAAATACACCACATCATTTTCATTAAACTTGATTTGAACAAATATAGGAATTCTGAAAAAAAAAAAAAAAAAAGGCACAATGAACTGATTTGTTCAGTCTACAAGCACAATCACAGACATGGAGTATGCATGGAACGTAGAAATTAGAAGCAGGAGACCGTTGATTATAACACAATCAATAATTTCTTTTAGTACTTAAATATTCTTTAATCACATATACTCAAAAGCAATAAAATACGAGACCAAACACTAAATTCAATCCCAACTCTGCAAGTACGGCCAATGGAAAGGGGGAAAAAAGTACCATATTTGTGAATGGTTTTGGTGACCAAGGAGAGGACCCTGGGCTTGATATCATCAGCAAAGGTGATGGGCTTGGACTTAGCTTCCTGGACCATCTTCATCAGCTCCTTCAAATCTCCATAGATCAATCTGTAAGAATTCCCCTGGAGCCCCTGTTTCCTCAGGGTTTTTTCCAGTCTCTTTGGAGTAATGTAAGCCCAGTTCAGAATTCTCCATGCGTATGCGAAAACCACAAAAGCAAAACAAGCTGAAACTAACTGATATGCTACTTCCATGTTCCTTTTCTTTTCTAAATTTCATGGCCGATTAGCTGAGACACTGGGCCGTTTATATAGTAATAATCGTGGCTTTTTGCCTAAGAAATCTCTGAATCTGGATTGATTTCAGTAACAGAATTTGGTGTGTGCAACAAGAAAGGCTCCGCGCTGACTCAGTAATCTATACTACATATGGAAGGAGGAAAGTGACTACGAAGCAAAATCCAAATCGCCTATGAATGCAATATAATTCTAAGCTCTAATTTGTAAAAAATAAATTTAATAATATTAGTGTAATTATTTATGTTATTTTAATTCTGTTTTTTTTTTATAACTTTGAAACAAATTTTACAATAATTATTTTTTGAGAATATAATATTTATTAACAAAGCATAGTAAAACAAGTACATATAAATTAAACAAAGGGTGTTGTTAAACACACCACAAAAATTACTTTTCACACAACTTTAATTTAGTGAATAAAATTAGATAGAATGTAAATGACATATATACACTTATATAATTTTCTTTAAAAAAATAAACATTAATAATTTCATTATTGATATTCTTCATTCTTTGTTCAAACACACTGACACATTAGCCCTATATTCAAACAAATCAAAATAAAAGTTGAAATATTTGTAAGTAATTGATAATGAAAAATAGAAATACAAATGATATAGAAAATATAATTATTATAAGAATTACACAATTAAATACTGTATTTTTCGTTGAAAAATGGTATTCGGCCAATAGTGGCCGAACTCCTTGTAGTTCGGCCCTGGTTGGCCGAACGTGTGCGCGATTTTAGTCCTTTGACAGAAAATGCATGATTTATTTGTCTAATAATTATATTTTCTATATCATTTGTATTGTATGGTCGATTATTGATTACTTATAAAATATTTTACATTTTATTTTTATTCCTTTGAATATAGGGTTAGTAAGTGTGTTTAAAATCAATAATAAATAATAACTATAATAAATAATAACTATAATAATAATAATATTATGATTTTGTTTAAAATATATCTTTAAGGATATATTTGTTATTTATATTATATTTAAATATATTTATAAGATTAAAGTAATATAAATAGTAATTTTTGTAGTGGGTCTAGAAACGCCTTAAATAAACTCAGTGTAATATGGACTAGTTTGTGCGTGTGTGGGGTGGGGTGTGTGGTGGGGGGGGGGGGGGTATTTATGGTCAAGCTCGATGGGCCAATGCTTGTGGCCAGATTGGACCTCACTTTGGGCCAGGGTATTCTTAGCCCAGTCCATCCCATAAATGCATTGAGGCTCGGCCCATCACCAGGCTGAACCAAAAAACTCAATTGTATTTCGGACCTAGAAATATAGCCCAACCCAATTGTCAGGATATTGGGTCGCGACGTTGGGCCCGGCCCATTGCTAAAACAATCGTCTTCGAACATGAATCAAATGGCTATATAAGACAGTATTCCAACGTACAACAAACTCAGCTTCTTGTTTGCTAAGTTTACAACAATTAGAATCATCACCCTGAAAGAATCGGCTAACTGCTTTATCAATATTTTGAAAATCGGCTTATGTAGCCACGGACCTCTATACGACATTTCTCCATCTTTTCAACTCTACCACCTCCTAAATCTTCTACCACGATTCGGGCCAACGAATCATTCATCTAAACATTGGGACGGTTCATTCGACAGAAGCTGCACGAGCCGTTGTTCGAGCCGTTTAGCTCCCGGGCTGGGCTTCAGAACATCGGCGTCTCCCCAAACAGTGCACTGATCCTCACCGTCACCCAAACACCATCCACCTGGCACTGGTTTCCCGGGACCACGCAGGAGGAGTTCTTGGTCGATTCGATCAAGAAGGGGGTCGTTTTGGTGAAATTGTGAAGCAAAGGCTGCTCCACTCTGGATCAATTCGTCGAAGTTGCTTGAGTTAAGCAACAGAGGTCTCTGTTTGGAATCGAGAGAAGAATAACAGAAGCTGTGGTTGATTGTTGTTTGTTTGAATCGATGGGAGTTGCATAGAACTGTTGGGAAGTAAATGGAGGTTGATGACAGTGTGTTGGATAAGTACATTAGTAGAGTCCTAGGTAGGTTGTCTGTTCCCAAGATGCAAAACTCGACAAACTTGCGACTCAAGAGAACCGTTGATGAACCTGTAAGGGAAATGGTATCGTTAAATATATACACGTACATATATGTCCGCTTGTGTGTTCGTGGAGAAAGGATACTCGGATTCAGCAATTAGGCCTTTTATATCAGACTTAAAACAACCCGAGTATCTTTGGCAGTTTTGAATAATATATCTTCTGGATCCGCCCGTAACTTGTTCTCTTCATCACATTATTGTTACCCAACACAAAACCCAAAAATCTTATTAAAAAAAAAAAAAAAAAAAAAAAAACGAGGTGAGGTGCTGTGACACTGACCTGTAAACAAGCGGTAAGCATCTGGGAGCGGTCTCTGTTGAGTGGCGAAGAACATGTCGCTGTTCTCGGTAAGGTAGAGTGCTGGATCAACAAATATTGGCTTCAATTTCCTTGATCTAAAAGAATATACCAACACAAAACATTAGTCGGAATGCTTCTAGAAAACTAAGCTCTCAATCCTTTTGCATCAACAGATTTCAAGAATCTAAAAGAAGAAAACTTACTCTCTCCAGCCAATATAGCTTGTATGATTCACAAAATTGAGATCCCTAGGGAGATATGATAATATGTGCAAAAGATCTGTAATAGAAGAAGGCACAATGTTGTAATGAGCATAAAATTCAAAAGTAACGAGACGAAAACCAGCATAAACACTACTTTTTGTTTCAAAAACTCTCAATCATCCAATTATAAAGTGTCCCCGCAATCACAGATAAAAACTCGAGTGAAACTAAATTACAGAAGCAGATAAAACTATCCTTAAAGGGCAAATAATAAAATCAAACTGAATAGATGAGCAAAAACTTCGGGTAGATTATTAATAAATCAACTTAGACATACACCTACACACCTCTTCCCCCTCTCTGCACATTGCCCACAAGCACAAGTGCACACTATTCGTTACAAAATTCATCGCCAGCAGCAGTGCTGACAATGGACACTGTAGAGGTGCTCTTATCACTATGATATAGACATCTAAATAAAGACTACCAAAACTGTCACAAACTTGAACTGAACACCACGAAGACTAATACCACAAAGATTAGAAAACCAAGGAGAAGTAGAGAAAATTCTGCGCAAACCGACGAAAATGCCATGTAGAGAAGACCACTAGTGACACTGATAAAGTCCGTAGTTGAAGTCAAGTAAAAGTCACAAAGAATAAGTCAAGTAAAAATAAATAATAAGTGACCACATGCCATGTAGAGAAGACCACAAGTGACACTGACCCAAGATTCACATGACCAAATTATAAAGTTACCTCCAAAATCACAAATAATAAGTCAAGTAAAAATAAATTACAGAAGCAGATGAGACTATCCCTATAGGGCAAACAATAAAATCAAAGTAGAAGGATATATAAAAACTCAGAGTAAATATTAAGAATCAACTCAGATATACACCCACACCTCTTCCTCCTTGCTGCACATTGCACACAGGAACAAGTGCACATCATTCGTAAACTACTATATTGAGCATAAATCTGCTATCTTATGATAATGCTATAGTATCTAAATAAAGACTACAATACTTGTCACAAACATTATCTTAACACTATTACTCGACAAAATTCAAATCAAATTACTAGCATACAGATACTTGAGTCCACAAGAAATATGTGCGACAAAATCTTCAATTTTGACTGAGTATACAAAAACAGCAAAGAAGAAATACAAAAAGCAAAGAAGAATCACATAACAGTACACAAGCATGTCGAAAAGATACACATTACTGCCCTTATACAATTATATGCAGCAAAGCTCAAGTTTCAACAGCACAAATAATATATACACAAAATTATCAAGATTTGGACATGCTTTCGGAAAGAACAAGCCCTGAAGAACTACAGTGGTGAAGTCACAAGTAACCCACTAAATAATAACCTTCAGTCCGTTTCACTCAGACTCACAAAGATATTACCAACTCAAAGAATAGGGTGCCAAGCAGCAGCAGAAATCATGCAAATTGGATACACACAAGCACAGAGATACAGTTATTCAATTGTATACCAATCCAAAGCTCCACACAAATTATATACACAAAGCAAACAACAGCCAAAGCAACTTTCACAATGTAGCACAGTAGCAAAACCTACAAGCCCAATTAAAAAAATTAATGAAAAGATCAATAATCAATTAAACCAAAAGACCTACAAACTTCGATGAAATTAGGTACCATCCTGAGTGACAAGCGGATAATCAGCAGCAGAAAGATTTATGAACCAATCCCAATTAGAAGCAACCCGAAGCAAAACAGAAGCACCGTGAAGTACGGATGAAAGTGCAGAAGGCCCACTTGGGAACACATAATCCGCCTTGCCAATAACATGAACATTCTGCGCAGCTCTGAAGAGCGGCACTGATTGGACAGTGACAGCCAAAGCGTCACGGTCGGTCTGGCTAGCGGAGCGGTCGAGGTGGAGCAAGTACTGATTTTTCGGATGGTAGACAGAGTGGAGAAGCCGAATGATTCTACCCGAATCGTTAGCGGATCCGGATATGAGATACGCTAAGGTGGGCGGGGTAGGAGGGCCCGGGGAGCCTTCCGCGGTGGTTTGGTTATTTTGATTGTCGTGGAAGAGGAGGCGGTGGTGGTGAGGGAAGAGGGAGGGGTGGGGTTGCGAGGGGGCTGGTGGTGGGGTGGGGGCGGTGGTGAGAGAAAGGACGAGAAGGAGAGAGAACATGGTGGTACCCAGTACAACCCATAAAGAAGGATTGGATGCGGCGGTGGTGGCGGCGGCGGTTGGTGGGTGGTGGTGCATTGTGCAATCTTGGGGATTCTCAATTCTTGATTTCTCAGTGGGTGTGTGGCGTGGCGGTGGATTGGATTCCGATTCCACCTTTCACTTAGCAGCGTAGTTGGGCACGTCTTCGTGGAGTTAATTACAAGAGAAAAGAATAGCTGGAATGGAGTTTCAGTTTACAAAGTAGGAATCCATTGCCGATCTGTTATGAGCAATGTCTTCTTGGTGGGGAACCTTTCACCTGCAAAATTTGAATGATAAAAGTTGAGGAAGGTGGAGCAAACTTATATTTCACGAATTCTGCTGCAAAAAGAGCTCTCATGATTGAGATATTTGATTAATATTTATGGAATATTTTTAAAATATTGAAATTGAAGAATTTAAACTCAACTAATTAAATTTTTTAAATTTTCGATTACTACTGATCCAACATTCATTTCAGTATAAATATAATTTTTTAATATTAAAAAACCACCCTAAGAGGATGTTTGGACTAGATTGGAGGCCTCCGTAGCACAACCGGTTGTGGGTTGTAAGGTTGTGTCACAATCAAATGCATAGTAAAAGATAGTGTTTGTTTTGGGTTGTAATAAGGTAAATTATTATTGATATGTCAAATCAATAGGTTTAATAGAGTTTTGTTTGTATTATTATATTATGAGAGATAAATATTTGTGGATTTAATACTTGGTGATGGATTATTATATATATATATGTTAAATGAATGTCAAAATAAAGATCTTAAGAAGAGAATTATAATATGATATAATTTTTATAAAAAATGAATTTGAAATAAAAAAGTTACAAAATTTTGGGTGAAAAAATATATATTGAATAGTGTTATTGGGAATGATGAGAGAAAAAACAGAAAAAAGAGGTGTAGAATGGGTAGGGTTGTGGATGGAACAACCACAACCTACAACCTCGTAAACAAACACGGGCTGGGTTGTGGCACAACACACAACTGGTTGTGCAAAGACGTGTCCAAACATATTATAAAGGAGTAGAAAATTATAAAACTAATAACATGGAGATAAAATAAAATAAAATATAAAACATAATTTATAAAGTAAATAATTAAAATCGTTAATTATTTAAAAAACATTACAAATGGTTTATAAATGTAGCACAAAAGATGAATAATTTGATGATGAATAAATGGGCTCAATTCTATAGCCCATGAACGCAGGCCCATAGATAACCTCGTCTCGTGTGATTTGTTGGAAATGCGACTTTGTTACTGAGAGAAGTGAACGCAAGACCTTCGGAGCACATCACTAAGAATTGGAGAAAACCGGAGAGGTTATAACTGTAGTAGATTAGCTTCCTCTTTCTTCTTCTTCTTTCGTTCTCTTCCCCATTTCTCTCACTTTGTACAGTGCAGAAGAAAGAAAATATATACCTACACATTTATAAGATTTAAGTTGGTTGGATAATCGAAGCAGCAAGATGACGGAGGCGATGATAAGGAAGAAGGCAGGTATGGCGAGCGTGAAGGATATGCCGGTTCTGCAGGACGGTCCACCGCCGGGCGGGTTTGCACCGGTTCGATTCGCGCGGCGGATCCCGAACACGGGCCCCAGCGCCATGGCCATTTTTTTCGTCACTTTTGGTGCTTTCTCGTGGGGCATGTACCAGGTCGGCAAAGGAAACAAGATCCGAAGGTACGATTGCTGCCATTACGGTAGCATTCTATTGGGAATTTTTTATTTGCGAAGCTGATTATGGAAAATTGAAACTTGAATCCATGAAAAATGTACTTGATCGTAGTAAGTTTAGTTTCAATCAAGGGCTTGGTTCTCGTTTTACCAAACACGAGGTTAGTTAATTCGAAATGATTTTTTAGTCTGATATTTGGTTGGCTAAGTTCCAGAATGATTGGTAAGTAAAATTCTGATTTTTCAAATGATTATGCTTGTCGTTCTGAGTTATAATGGGTCAAAATATGCTAATGCTGAGGGGGGGAATGAGTTTGGTTTTGTGAATTAATATGCTAGCAATAAATTCAGACCAAAAAGTTATTCAATCTACCACTAATGTGTGCTGCCCCAGCATTCTGCTTTTAGCTGGCTTTACAATTCTTCTGGTTTTTCCTCGATGAAACTGGACAGTGAAAAACGGGGTTCCATAGTGTTGTTTCAGATTGCTTGCTTGCTAATTTTGCGAACTTTGCATTTAAGGATACATTTCTATAGTTTTATGGGAAGTATGCACCTCTCAGTTATTGAGAATTGACGAACAAAAAAAGAAGTGAGCACTTCTCAAGATAGCAGAGGAATATCATTTGTGTTGCATTCCAATATATCTTGTTTCTTTTTTGGTCTAGTTTATCTTTTGAGTAGTAGAAATTCCTTGTTATGTGCAAGTCATTTAAGGTTTGCTTGTTATATTCACATACACTCGTGCTGATCAAAGCCCTGGATGCATGCTGGCTTTGCTTTTATGAATTATGGATTTCCTTCTGTATGAAGATGTTAAATTTTTATCTTGAGCTATAGACATATGCTGGCTGTAAAATCATTTTCTTCTTCTGTATTCTTTATCGATGAAATAACATGGAATTTTTAGAGAAGAGAGGTGTGCGTTGATAGACTTAAGGTTGTAGTACTTGAACCATGAGGGAAAAGATTGTACAACTCAGATGATGCTTTATCTACCATAATTATAAGATGAAAGAATCAAGAGGAACTTTTGTGTAGAGTTGGTTGTATAGTTATATAGAGAGTTGATTCTGTATTTATATTGTGCTCCTAAGAGAAGTTATGCAATTATTTTTTAAAGGATAATGGGCATCAGAATGGTCGAAAAGCTTGTCCCTTATTGGTATTTTAAGCAAGTGCTCTTCGTGTTGTATGCTTTTTTGAACTGCTTGCTTTCATGCCGTTCTTGAGAGGTGAAATGATGAACTGCCTTTGATTTCGGATCATCTTTGTTAAGCAGATATTTTGTAGTATATAATCCCTTGAAAGCAGCATCATCTGAAGCTCCCCTATGGCCCTGCGGAGTTTCTGTTTGTGTTGAATGATTCCTGAGAGAACTTTGTTTATATCACTTGAAAAGTGAAATACACATGATTAGTGACGAATCCTGCTGAAAGCCTTTTGCTACTTGCAGGGCATTGAAGGAAGAAAAATATGCTGCTCGCCGGGCTATCTTGCCAATGCTTCAAGCTGAAGAAGATGAGAGGTAAATCTTGTAGTTTGGTTGAAACCCTCCACAATAATTGAAGCCTTTTTCCATTCCCCCCCCCCCCCCCCTTCTTTTTTAGGAAACTTGGATAACTGAGGTTTAGCCTACTTACAAAGTAACCCACAAAATATTTTTTCCTTTCAAATTGCAGCAGTTGAGGTAGCTGTTAGTAAGAAAATAAAAAACCTCCTACGAGACTCTTTGTATTGCCCTAGGGTGTATTTGTAAGAAAACAGATTTCATCAAAATTTTGTAACTGGACTCTACCTTCGGAAGAGTTTTTGTAGCTACCCTAATGTAAATTCATTTTACCCCACGCTGTCTGATTAAGATCTCCAATTTTCTTCCATAGATTTGTCAGTGAATGGAAGAAGTACCTTGAGGAAGAGGCCAGAATCATGAAAGACGTGCCAGGTTGGAAAGTTGGTGAAAGTGTGTACCACTCCGGAAGATGGATGCCTCCAGCGACTGGAGAGCTTCGCCCTGACATCTGGTAAATGTGTGGACTTTCTAAGCACAATTCTTGCGCATGGAATGCAGCAAAACATCTATTCTTTGGTGCAAGCTTCTATGCATTGTCGTGCTTTCTTGTCTAAATAAGAAAACTGTCTGAAAATCTGCTCAGTTTTATCGACAGTGACTCCATACTAATTGTTATTTGCCCAAATTGATCTCCCCTGTTCCCTTTAGCTATGAAATGCGGATTTTGTAGTGCCTTGCTTTCTACTTAATACTGCTGTTACTGAAAACCATGTTCACCTACAAAAATGATAATTTGAAAATCAAGAGCTGCTAATGCAGAATTAATGAGAACAAGTGATTGAACTTTAAGCAAGCATTTCACGATTAGGCCACCTCCTAATTTTTCCCAACTTTTCCACGTCAAATTCTGCCTCCGCCCCACTTTTTACGCCTAGGTCCCGACTAGGCGTCAAGACCCCAGTTTGGTACCTAGCACTTGTTACAATATTAGTTAAAAAAATGGCTCAATCCCAGATTTGATCAGCGAAAACAAAGAAATATGTGGTTGGATACGGCATGATTCCAAATGGGGTTTCATTTTCAGCCTGGCATTATACCAATGCTCAATTTTGTTGATCATTCATGTTTTAACCTCGCCATTCATAGTAATTATACCTGTTTGTTGAAAACAAGTAAATGATCAAGGATACCACACCAAGCAGAGACCCACGAACCACTTGGCCAAAAATAACAAGGTTGTAGAAAATGCGGCGTAGTTTCGCCGTGGGAAAACAGAATGTGGGCCGTATTTTCGTATTTTGAAAGCCATGCATTATTATACACTCACTAGAAATTGATGTCGGTGTGTTTCTCACCGTATATTTACACAGATCCAATAAGTGTGTGATGGTGTGTGGACAAGATCGTGCTTAATCATGGTAGTGTGGGAAGGTGGAAAAAATCCACATATGTTCTTCCCATCGTATATTATTACACATACCCACATAAGTGTGCGTGATGGTTTGTGGACGAGTGAAAAAATTGAGTGCAATATATATTATGCTACGTAATTGATGAATTATATTTGGATAAAGAAAAGGAATAAATGATGGAAGTAATTCATAGTAGACTTTGTTTTTATTTTATATCATAATAATAACAATTTAAATCTTCAATCGCGATTGGGATTGGGATTACATATTATTTCGAAAATAATATTTTCTTTTATTTTCTTTCAAAATAATATTTTCTTTTAAGAAAGAGTTTACAAAATATTTTTGCAAGAAAAAAAATCAATATTGCATACATAAAATAAAATCCTAATTTTTAAAATAAAATATTTTTATAATAATTTATTACATTATCATAATTATTATAAACCATGCAACTCGCGGAATAAATACTTGCATTGGACTACAACAAAAAAGGAAATGTAGAGATTTTCCGTCAATAATCTTGTTATTTTTGGAAAGCTGGAATGTGGCAAACAAAATTAAATTTTTATAAATTTTTCATTCTAATTTTTTTTTGAAAATTTATATTATTTTCTTACAATCTTCAATTTGAAATAAAGCATATATAAAATTAATTAAATATAAAATTATCTTTCTTAAATTAATTAAATTGAGGAATAAGATAAATACTCTTTTTTAAAGAGAGAGAGGGAGTAACATTAATACAACTCAAATAATATTTGATGAAATTCTTATTATTTTTGCCAAATTACACAAGCCAAATATGATAATATCTTAAATCACTACTTCCAGGTGTATTTTCTTTCTATTTGCCCACCACGAGAACTGTAATGAAAGTTATTTGTAAAGTAAAAGCCATCAGGTTTTACCACCCAATAACACAAGTTGTCAAAATCACTCTCACAAAACTCCCTCCAGCCAGCATAAAACACGTCGAATTCTCTTTGATTAGTGCCCCACCAGAAATGACAGAAGTAACGAGTAGTATACAAAAAATTGACTCGAAACTGCCAACGAAAACTATCTGAATATAAAAGATTATGATATCCAAGATCATTGTCTCCACTCTGACAATGAATTCTCAACGGAGGGGCTGCAGAAGAGTTGATCGCGTTGACAATTAGAACTTCGTATTTAGGGGTTACGACTATACCGCACTGAATCAGTTGGAGGAAGTTCGACGACAACAAGCATAGATAAAATATGAAAACTAGGGTTTTGTTAAATATTTGCTCCATCTTAATGAAGATTTGAGTTGTTCAACTAGGAAATATTAAACTCATTTTTATAGTTGGGTTGGGATATATACTTAACCATGATTAATGAAATTAGGATAATAAATTATGGATTTGCAGAATTAATTTATTGATTTATGGTTGTATTTCGATTTATGGAAACCTTGAGCCTGATTTATGATAAATCCATTATGATTCTAATTATTTCATTTTTTATTGTAATGTATATATCTACATATTGATGTGATTACGTCACTTTTTATTTATTTTTTTTTTAAAAAGTTTAAATAATATTACAGAAAATATTTAATATAATCCTGACCCTTAAATCTGGCTATATTGTATAAATATTTATAATTTGGAAGTAAGAGTAAGTTAACTGAAATATTTATAATGTGAAAGATTTACATAATGCAATTAAAAACCATGTCATGCAAATAAAGTAATAAAGGAGATTATTTAACCGATTTAAGGTGGGGTAATTCTATTTGCAATTTGTCACTGCCATTATATGTATATATATATATATATATATATTATTCCCATATTACCCTTTAAAAAGACAGATATGATGTTGGGGCTATATAAAAAGGGTTTATGCCTTTGTAGATTTGAAGGGTAATATAGAGAACTCATGAATATGGAGGTTGTAGAGAGTAATATAAGAAATCATATTGGATAAAAATTAGTGATGAGTAAAGCGTTTATTAAATAATAACGAAATAGAAATAAAATTGGGATGAAAAGTAACATAAATTTTTTATATCAATAGTGTTCGATTAGTGATAAGTTAGCAACCAAATATTAGAGACAGACTAATACATATTTATGATTGCATGGAATTTGGTTTCTAATTTTATATTAGAGACGTCGATCATTAATTTTAAATACTGCAAAAAATTCGTCTCTAAATTTTAGCAATCAATATTTTGTTGACGAAACACTTTATCTAAAAAATATTTAGTTGAGAGATGGATGTCGAGTGATTAGAGATGAATTTTCCATCTCAAATTTGATTGTTTCTTTTTGTAATGTAATTTGGTGGTTGTAAATAAAATTGCCCTTGTGGTATTTGTGAGTCAATCGTAGTGTTGTTTAGAATTGTTTGAAAAGTTGTCGTATTTTCAAATATTATTGAGTTTATTTAATTATTAGTTGAGTTGAGTTTGAATGAGCATTAATAGAACTGAATACGAGTCGAATTTAAGTAATTTTATATATTTACATTTATTTCCAAAAAATTAATTATCGAATCAATTCATATTGATTTTTTTTAAGTAAATGAAACAAACTACCCAAAAAAAACAGTTTTGAAGAAATACAAAAATATCAAATAATTAAAAAAAAAAAAGTTCGTAGAAATATTATAATTTTTAAAAGAAACGGATAAAGCAAGAAAAAAAATTAAAGATTATAAAATTTAGTGATTATCTTTTAATAAAAGCTAAAACTTAAAAATTATATATATATATATATATATTTCATCGTAATCTTTCTCAGTTTTACCGTGGGCACTGCGACGCATAGATTCCTCCATTAATTTATTTTCAGATAAACACACTCGTATGATATCTCCACTACTCCGGCGACCTGATTGCTTAGAGGAAATTTATGAAATATTGTGGGATTTAATTTGAAACCTAGGGCTATTTTTTCCAGCTAATTAACCAATTATTACTGTTACTTCGTTCGTTGGGGTTTCGATATATATATATGTGTGTGTGTGTGTGTGTGTGTGTGTGTGCGCATTATATGATATTCAACTTTTGTATTCGAAATTCTATCATAAGTGAAAGATTGCAACATTCGCTGTGAATTTATTTTTATTCATTGGAGCTTACTGGAATATGTTCTTATAAGCATATTAATTTTTTTTTTTAGCGTATTGAATGATTTGGACATTACCTATGTATATGCTCTGGTTCCGTAATCTTGTTTAATAGAGAAACTGTCTCGAACAGTCTTTTTTTTTTTTTTTTTTTGGTTGGGAGCAAACAGTTAAAGTGCAGAGTAGCGATCCCATGTAAGAGAAGTAGTTAATTTTTGCTGTATAAGGATTATTTTGCAGGTTTGCATATTGTATGGGTGCATTTTGTATGTCCAATGATTGCTTTGTGATGCTGTGACACGTGCATCTAGCTTTCCACATTGATAATTTACTGCCTCCTAGCAAGCTTATTCATTCAGGTCTATCCCTATTGTTATTAGAAATTGCTGAATCCCATTGTGTTTTGATATTGTGTTTACATGATTGTGTGCAACTCATGGCATGTTCACCTTTTTATGAATACTCCAGCTCTTTCTCCTGGTTACTTAAGGCTATCGAGCATTCCAGCTAGAGAAACAATTTAAGAACAGAACATGAAACTGTAAGATAATAAAACCTGTAGCTTCTGGGAATTAGTGGGGCAATGGTGAAGTGTCTGGAAAACCAAGCCACTACTGTATGTATGCTTGTAACAATGGATTTTCAAGCATTTATTACACATAGGCATATGAAAATGAAGTTTATTGTTGACAAATATGGCGTTCATGACTACAAATATGTAAACTTGGAGTTAAGTATGACTGCTGTGGTAGTTTTTCGCCTTAGGAGTGCACTTTAGTATCTAGAAAATTTGTCGAGAGATCATTTACAAGAAATTCTTATCGCGGCTATGTTGGGAAAATGTATTAGTGTTTCATCTTCATCACTATTAGGTTCCAATCATGTGTTTCTTCATTGCATTGGAGTTTCTTTGAGACTTTGTCCAATTTAGTAAATTCAATATTCTGGGAAAAGTGCTGCTTTTGTTCAGTAGGGTTGTAAATGCTCTTGCCTCAGCTATAATATGACAAGCTCAGTTATGTCACATAAGACATTTTCAATTAGTACTGTAGAAGACTTCAAACACTATAAAACTCTCCTCCTTAGAATGTAACTGAAAGTACTCCCAAAACTTCAGAATGGTTAAGTTTCCTTTTAGTCAGTTAAGTTATGTGAGACTACAAGTGAGTAACAATACAGAATTTAGTGCTAGTAAGATATTCAAATTGCACATTGTCTTGTCCTATACAAGTTGTTAACTTCTCCTTTAATAGGCGAGGTCAAGTATCAACTCTCGTTATCAAAACAACAGTCAAATTTAGGGTTCAGTAAGACATTTAAATAGCGAAATCATCTCGTGGGCCCCAATAGAAGTGGGACATAGCCTACCTTGGGAGACTTGGGGAACACCAGGATCAAATGCAAGGGGCATCATGGCAACATGAAGGGATGGGCTTACTTCATGAGGAAGTAGAGGATATACAGTTAGTGACCTCCCCATGTGTTTCTCTTCTCTTGGTAATTGGGAATGTCCAAAGCCTAACTAGACTTATTCAGAGTTGACAAAGGGAGAAGAGGAAAAAATGATTAAAATAACTGGAAAAGGACAACTGCAGGCAGCATTTGATAAGAAGTGCAGAATTCAAACATGATCTCTCTATGTGAAACAAGTTGGTGAAGTTGAGCTGTGCTTTTATGTTGATCAGGATTTCGAATTGACTGTTTTTTTGTTTTTCTTTGGGCAAGATTTTTTTTGTGTGTGGTGGTGAAGCAATATCTGATGGGCCAACTACTTAAAGAGTTTATTTGCATGGTTGAATCCACAGCATGGGAACTCATGTGGGTTGTCCATTCATGTGTGCTTTTTTTTTTTTTTTTCATCCTTTTTTGCTTCCTCTTTATTCGTACTAAATTTTTTATTCCCCGATGTTCAGGTTACTTGAATTGATTGCTCGTATCAAATCTTACCGACTGGATCAATCTGTTCGACCAGTTTAACGTCCTGTTTGATCGGGTAATAACATTTGAATGCTTGTTTGACAGGTCAAACCTTTTGTTAATTGCTTTGAATTTTTTGGTAGAGAATTTAAACTTGGTTAAATCATATATAATAGTTCAAATCTCAAACTTTCTTAAATGCATTATTAATTATTATATATATTTTTTGTCTCATTTTAAAATTTAGTGAATAATATATAGCATGTTATATTATTGTTTTACATAATGTAATAAAATTTTGATTAATTTTCAATATACTTGCTCCTACTTGTCAGTCAAAACCACTAACTGATAGTAAGACCATTTTAATCATTGATTCGATAACCAAAACTTTCGCCGGAGCCCCGACTAATAATAACATTGAGAACCTACAAGCTCACACCTTCACATTTTTTTGAGTAACATTTTAAATGCCTAAGGCGCATCAATAATGTAGGAATCAATCTACGGGCCAAGGGACAGTCTCAGATAGATGGTTTATATGGGGCGTAGGCCTCCCTAAAGGTATCGGGCTCTGATCAAAATTTGGATTGAGATCCAATCCATGAAAATTGGGTGGAGATTTACTTAGTTTGTTTTTTTGACTTTGAAGCAAGAGAGTTTTGGATGATAACAATGGGAGTTCACAATGGAATTTATGAAGGTTTTCATCCGTTGAAATGTCACTTGAAACTTAAATTCTACATACCACCTGTTTGTGAAAAAGACTAGCTGCGTATTGTGACATTAAAGCATTGACATTACGGGTACAGGCTTATAATACTTAAATGCATGCCAAGCACTTCTATTCTTTCTTCTTCACTGTGTTTCACTCTCATATGCCATTTCATTAATGCGTTTCTTCAGGGTGCATTTAATGTGCAGTGGTTTATCTAATATGCAACAACATACATTCACACATATCCATATGTATTTGTACAATTCTATGGCAGATGAAACGGCTACATTCACTAAGTGTAACATCTATAACATCTTCAAAGAATAGGATCCTACACATAGTTCTTTGTCCTTACAGTGGGCTCTATCCATGTGCTTGGCAACATGGACTCTCTAGAGGGAATTTTCTTTTTTAAATGTGTATTTCCTAAAAAAAGACAGTGAAGTCAGTATCACATTGAATAGATTATGGATGCTGGGGAATTATAAATACAGGGTCCACCATATTTAATTGGGTCCAAAGATGGACCAATTTCTCGAGGTAGATAGATCCTATCACTTGTAGAATTAAACACAGTCCTGGACCAAATTGAGAGAAAGATGGATGCAAACATTTCATCAAACACTTTGTACAAATCCCTTACAAAACCAAGAAAAAAAAAAAGGGGAAAAAATTTGAAAAGGGGGGTGGGTGGGGGTGGGGGAGCCTCATCTTCCTCTGTACAAAAATGCCCAAAGTAAGTTTTGGGACTATTTATGAAGAGGGCTGCTCTTAGTTTCCTCTTACATTGCTCTAAAAAAAACGTACAACATCAATAGTAACAACTTTATAACAACGTAGCTATGGTTTGCATTTACGATGACAAGATACGCCGACAGACTGGTTCTTCTGCTTTGTTTCAGTTTTCCAGATTTGGACTATATCTTGTGCAACTTTTATAGCATCTGTAGATGCACCAGAAAGACCTCTTCTAGTGAAACCAACTGCATATAGTCCAGCTTGGCCTTTCCATCCATTTGGAAATGGAGATACTGGAAATCCATCCCTGGTAAAGAATTCACTTTCCTGCACGAAACACAAGTTCGTTGGAAATAATCACGACATTAAGGTAAATTGTCCGAAAAGGTTAGACTATGGACGCTTATAGGAGTCGGTCAGATGAGGTCAAGTACCATCTCACCTAACGTGAGTTTTGGACAGACGAGAGAGAATTATATGATAACTGGGGAAGAGGTCTCTAAAGGGCAAAAAAGGCAATAGAGTGACTAAGTTGCAAACTGCACGTGACCATTTATCCACTTCTGAATTCTCACCACCCTATTCTTGGAGAAATCAATCCTACTCAGGAACACAATGCCAGAGGTAAGATCCTAAACTACATTTCTCTGTTGCCAATATATTTATTAAAAAAACATTAAATATTGGCAAAGAACAGATTTCAACCACCTGGCTAGTGACTAGATTCAGAAAAGAGAATCTAGAGTGAACCCAACTTCCATAACTGCCACATGAGTCCACTTATCCACAAAAACTGACCTATACATACAGTCTACACATACTTACAAGATTAGCATTACACATACTTACAAGATTAACATTCTCACCTTTAGCCATGATGGAACATTGCTAGAATATCCAGTTGCCAGAATAACTGAATCAATTTGAAGAGTTTCTCCATTGATCAGCTCAACTCCTCCTTGAACAAACTTCTTGATTGCAGGAACTATTTCGATTTCACCTGATCGAATTCTGGACAGTGCTCCTATATCCAACACTGGTGTTTTCCCCACTCTGTTCTTGAGCTGTAATGGACCCATAGATGGCCTTTTCAGGCCATATTTCTCTGTTTTTCCAAGAATCAATCTTGCTGCAAATAGCAGTATTTTATCCACAAGCCAAATTGGCATCCATTTCATTAAAGAAACACCTAGCTCAAATGTCGATTTTCCTAAGATTTCCCTTGGCAATATATGAACCTGTTCGATCAGACAAATGAAAATCAGTTTTATCGAGAGAGAGAGAGAGAGAAAGAGAGAGAGAGAGAGACTTACTGAGCTTCTAACCACCATTGATGGACTTGCATTATGGTGGCAAAGATCAAGAGAGACTTCCATTCCTGAATTCCCACATCCAACAACCAATACTTTCTTTCCCCGATAAGCCTCGCCCGATTTGTAATCACAAGCATGCATTACACTCCCACCAAACTCATGCAAACCTTCAAATTCTGGCACCAGTTTCTCTGCATTCTCCCCACTAGCCACCACAAGCCACCTACAAATGTACTCTACAGTCGAATTCTCACTAGCAACCGTCTTAACGCGCCACAGGCCGCATGTCTCGTCATACTTAGCAGACTGAACCGATTCATTATACCTCGGATCAATCCCAAACTTTCGTGCATACAATTCGAGGTAGTCTACAAATTGGTGCTTGGAAGGGTACTCTGGGAAGTTATCGGGAAAAGGGAAGTAAGGAAGCTCACAGAACTGCTTCGGGAGGTGCAGTTTAAGGCGATCATAGGTCCGGTTTTGCCACAGTGAAGCAATGCAGTTGGCTCTTTCAAGAATCACAAATGGAACACCTTGTTGTTTGAGGCCAGCACCAACTGCCAGGCCCGAGGGGCCAGCCCCAACGATGACGGGCCCGTTCACAAGTATGCATCGGCCCGAAAATAAGTCTTTGTGGTCAGGAGACGGCGCAAGGTCTGGCTGCAGACAAAGATGACAAGGATTATTCATCAAGAATGTTTGGCAGTGAACAATGTAGTGACAAATGGAGCAAAGTATAGATGGATTGGGAGTGTTTAAATGTGGAACAATTTGGAGCAGTTTGGAAGAGTGAATAGGACAGAAGAGAGAAAGAAGCTGGAGAATGAAGAAATGTGTGGAGGGGGATTAGAGGAGTGGGGAGGTTTAAATAGGAGGAGGTTGCTAAAATGGTTGCTGCTTATTAGGATTCGAAAATGATGCATTCTGTCCTTCTCAGATGATTTTCATTTTATATATGTTTTTAACTTGCAAACATCATATTCCGGTCTAATTCGTACCCATTATAATTCGGTTCGAATCGTAGGTCATCAAATAACATGTTACATGGCATTCACTGCATCAATGCAAGTCATATGGGCGTCATTTTGGGACATGTGCATTGTTGTGCCGATATCACATGTAATAGTAAACTTGATATATTAATCGTAACTAGTATGTAAAAACATATGATTTAGTCTAATATCTTATTTATTTATCAATCTTATGATTGTTCTTCAGATAAAAAGTACATCAATACCTATTAAGATAATTAAAACATGAACGCAGAAATTCAATTAATGCAATATTTATTTAAGAATCTAATAGTTTTATACGGCATAATTTTTTTTTAATTTTTTAAAATAACTTTTGTACGTCGTATGATCTCACATCACTACAATAAAATACAAAATAAAATCATATTTTAAAAAAGAAAATTCAAATTTAAATTTGTGTGGGTTCATCCTTGTCCAAGTTTGACTTTTTCTCTTATTCTTACTTGCACATGTTTAATAGACTAAACATGTCGGTTTTTTTGTCCATCAAATGAGGTAGGAAAGCGAAACGAAGACAATTATTTTATTATTACATTCTGATTTCTGCAGTCTCACGTAAATACTTTAAATTAAATATAATGAGAATTCACCTTTTGTAAAATACTCTATATATTATATCTTTATTGATAATATTATTCTATATATATCCTATATTAATAAATTATAATATAATGTGAAAACCAAAAATATAATATATATATATATATATATATTAGTATATATATCATTTCCAATCACTTAGCATTGGAGAGATATAGAATTTGTTAAAAGAAAAATTTACTCAAATCTTACATGTTGTCTAGTCATAGTGCCACATAGACTCCATGCTGGCAAAGATTATTGGCCAACAGTAGGAAAACAAATGTTCTTAGATTTCAAAATAGGCCAGTTTTCAAACTGTCGATTTAAAATTATATAAAACTCTTTTATATCCTCTTTTATAAGAAATAGAAAATTTCTGCAGTTTTTATTAAATTATTTTGATGATATTATAATATATAATGTAATAAGTTTAACACAGATCACGTACACAAATAATATACATATACACAACATAATATTCACACGGTATGTATTAGTTTTATTGTCAGTCAGTTTATTGCTCACTATTTAAATAATAATAATAATAATAATAATAATAATAATAATAATAATAATAATAATAATAATAATAATAATAATAATAATAATAATATGAAATTCAGAAAATATGTCCCTAAATTTAAGAATAAAGAAAAGGAAAATATCGCAGTCGAGGTGGAGGAGTGGTCATGAAGGAAATGGTGAGAAGTGATTAACGCGCTGTGGGTTCACGTGAAGTGGGCGACGGGGACTGCCAGGATGGGGGTGGTGGGTGGCTGTGGGCTCGGGGTGCCAATTGACTTTGAGCAGATTAATAAATTGACAAAATTCTAAAATTAGTCCTACAACTATATAATATTATAATTTTAATTTTATTCAAATATAAATTTATAATTATGTTTGATAATATTTTTAATTTTACAAGTTTAATCTTAATTTTCAAAAAAATAAGAAATTCCGTCTGAATTTGATATGTCCGTTTTATATTTTTTTTCAGAAATTTTTTTTTACGCGACTTTTAAAATTTCACACAATTTGAAGAAAAAAAATATATATAAAAGAGCGACATAAACAAAAAAAATGAAATAATTTAAAACAAAATGATTGACTTCTTAAATGAACAACCTATAATGGATTAGGGTTTTTGATTACTTAACATAACCATATTCTGTTAAAATATTTTAAATTTTTTTGTTTATGTCGCATATTCTTTTCTTGCATGTTTTTTTTGTAGGTTGTGTAAAAATTTAAAAGCCACGTTAAAAGAGTTTCGCCGGAAAAAAAAAAGACACGTGTGACGCATTGTCAAATTCCGAAAAAAATTTCCATCAAGATTAGGACTAAATTTGCGAAATTAAAATTGTTATTGTACATAATTGCGAATATACATTTGAACAAGACTAAAATTATAAATGTTCTATAGTTATGGAACTAATTTTGCAATTTACTCCTAACAAATTATTAATTATAAAAAAGTTGAGCCCCGACCCAAAGAACCGTCTTTAGAGTTTTGTGAAACAAAATCAATTACGAACGTGTCTTAATAATTTGTCTAAGCAGCCAATAAAAAAAATGTATAATTATAAGTATATAACTTTTTAAGGTCGTATTTTAATCAAATTAAAAAAAAAAAATTATACTCTGATCAAACATGACTTATTTTAAAATAAATAATATAATGATAGTGCATTGCATGAAAATTGCAACCCTTGTTGTTTTGGTCCACTTTAAATTCATAATTTATAGCCAACCCACGCTCATGCACATTTTTTTTCTGGACCACTATGTGGCTGTGTGTAACATATACATGATATATCTATCTATATCTATATAAATATACATATATATATATATTGAGACATCATAATTATTACATGAAATTTATATAATAAAGATCATGATAGATACTAGGGTCCATATTCAGATTACACGCAGTGGGCTGTTCAAGTAGGTGTACTTTAGAAAAAAAATATCTGGACTCATATAATTTATATTTAATACTTTTTTATTTTTAAAAAAGGATTTGTTACTAGTGTTGTATAATATAAAGTGGGCATGAAGCAATCTAGTGAAAATAAGAAAAATAGGTAATTTAAGAAATATATATTTTAATCTATATAGAGAATACAATTATTCGGCATTTCTAAACAAATTCATCTATAGTGTAAATGATTATATAATTATTTTTAATTATAACATCATGGTTTCAATGTGACATTTAATTACATCTTCATCACTATCTTTCAATATGCTTTTATCATTATGATGAATCAATTAAAGTTATGGTTGACACATCTTTTGTTCTTGAAATACGATGATGGTGGCAATGAATTGTAAAATCGATGATGGATATTGAACAATCTCGTCAAGACACCTTCAATGATGCTGGTGAACATGCGACTTGACATTAAACCTGACAATAATATTGTAATTAAAAAAAATATATATATATATAAATAAGTTTTAAATATTATATTGCAATTGAATATTGATCCGTAAATCGATCATAATTTATTTAATAATTAAATCTAAAAAAATTAACCTCATGCACATGCCCTTTATGCCTAATCTTTTTTAGTTAAAAATAAATTCTTTAAATAGTATCTCTATATTTTTTTTTTCTTGGTCATACACTTTGGGAATTTTCTCCAAAAAGCGGAGCCAATGATTAGTAAAGGGTCCCATAAGATTTCTTTGAACTCTCTAATCATAATTTATTTTTTTATGTTGTCTTTTATTTTATTTTTTTAATTAAGAGCTCACATGAACATATTCAAAAACATTCATAAGTTAGTCCACACACTTGTTGTATCCACAACTTCCAAATTAGTTTTGACTTTGAGCTGACACACAACAACAATTATTATTATTATTATTATTATTATTATTATTATTATTATTATTATTATTATTATTGTAGACTTAAAAGTAAGATCACATGGAGGAAGGAAAAAAAGGTCAACTTTAGGGTTGATCTTTATATTACAAAGGTTTATGTATGCATGTATGTGAATGATTATATTCTTATATTTATAATAAGCTCTAAAGTTGAAAAACTGAAAAAATAAAAAAAATTGAACTCGATATCACAAAAATACATTCAGACGTCTTGTACAAATTCTCGTCTTAATTTCTTTTAATAATCTTGATAAATTAGTCTATTATTATTATTATTATTATTATTATTATTTATCTTTGGAGTTGTTATTATTATTATTATTATTATTATTATTGGAGTAGATGCGTATATGGTTTGATATACGTGTTAGGATCCCAACACTTGATTATGGTTTTTATTTTATAATATTCTAGAACAAATGTTTGGGCCACACAAACAAACATTCCCAATTTCACAATGGGCTGGGCCTGCCAGATTCTAAAAATAACATTTCTTCGGATACCTAACTACAACACCACATCTATCTAGATGTCGGTACGGTTTCGTCGTTTTTGATTTTGGTTATAAAATCGAGAGGGATGGAATTAAAACTGAACCGGCATATAATCGGTTCCGATTCCAGTTTTGAAATCGGCGATTCCAGTTTCGGTTTCGGAAACGGCGGTTTCACAGTTTTATTTTTTACAAACTTACACTTATAACTGCCGGTTTGGAACCGAAACCACCGAGTTTTAACCAAAATCGGCAGTTTCGATGGTTCCAGGAACCGGATATCCTGAAACTGGAACCGAACCAGCTAGGTTCCGGTTTCGGTTTCGAACCGAAATCGGGTCGACGGTTAAATCAAACCGTTGATCGCCGATTCCAATTTGGAACCGGAACCGTGCCCATGTCTACATCTATCACCCAACACAATTAATTATGTTCCAATTTATAACCTATTTTATTATTCACAACTACATACACAAACAAAAGTCGAGTGATTACATCAAATGATGAAATAAATGGTGAATTTGAAACGAGAACGAGACACATTTAGTAATAGTAGTGGGCAACCCCTTCCGGAAGAAAGAGGTCGATATTGTAATTGAAAATAATTTATAATTCATGAGACACATTGTATTATAATTGAAAAATAAAATTAATTAATAACTAATAATCTTTGTTTATAACCCTAGAAACTACTCCCAAACATGTATAGAATACGAGAGAAGATGATTATCCCATTAAGTAATATATGAATATATATAAATTACAATCAACCCAATATAATTGAAAAACAATGTGGGACAAAAATACATTCAAGAAAATATAAAGTTAAAGCTACATATATATATTCATAATACACCCCTCAAGAAGGAGCACGAATAGTGAGTTCAATTTTGTTCATGAACAGTTGAAGACGACGACGAGAGAGAGGCTTTCTGAGGACATCTGCAAATTGATCAGCTGAAGAAACATGAAATACCCAAAAAGTGAAAGTCTTCACCATGGCACGAACAAAATGATAGTTAATAGCAATCTATGTTCATAGTTTATACTACCAAACATGTGCATCACAAATTGGCAACACGAGGAGGATTTGACCACCATAGATTCAGTCCCCATCACAAATTGCTATTCGCAATGCAATTTTATTTTATTAATTAATGAAAGAATATTTAGTCTCCGTTCATGCATACCTGAACTACCCATCTCATTAATAGAATCTGATTATAGAAAATTGAGTCAAATTAATGTCTATTTTTTTATTTATTTTGACCAAATTAATTTAATTTAATTTATTTATTTTGACCAAATTAATTCCAATTTTTTAATTTATTTTGAGAGCAAATTAATGTCGATTTATTAATACAATAATTTAATTCATTTGGAGGGTTACGGTTTAATAGGAAAATAGTTTAACTAAGGTTTGCAATTAATTAATATCTCTACAAGTCTTGCCTTCGTTAGATCATGTGCCAAAATGGTTGCATCAATGTGGCACGTTGACCTATTTTAGCTTTAAAATTTGATTCATATACTTAGGCCAACTCCAGCAGTGCGCTGGAGTGGCATTTTGTGTTGGATTGCAGGCTCTAGCAATGCGCTGGAGCTTGCGTTAATGTGAAACTAACAATTTTTTTTATTTGGCGGTAATAGTCGTGCAGATCAATAGTATTTTTTTAATGTTTTATATATATATATATTATTAATATTTATTTTTTAATGTTTTATTTATATATTTGTTAATATTCATGTTTAATAATACATTGTTTGTTTTTTATAATTAATTTAGTTTAATTAATTTTATGATTATTTTAATTAATATGATAAAAAATAATAAAAAGGTGTAATTTTAATTATAAATATAAATAATTCAATAAAATTTTAAATACTACACAAAAATAGCTAAAAATACAAATACACAAAACATACAATTACAACTAAAAATTATAAAGTTACAAACAAAATATAAAATTACACAACAAAATAAAAAACACAATTACTAAATAGAAAATATACATGATACTAAATTAATAAACTAATTTCTAATAATCAGAAAGACCACCTCGAGACCCTCCAAGGTCTGGAAAAAAAATTCCAAACACATTAAATGTATTCGGAAGTGGATTTGCTGGCTCGGCTTGTGTCCTCCTCTGCAGAAATTTTTGTTGCTCCAACCTCAAGTATTCACGTAGTACAGGATCAGCAACAGTGTCTAAATTCATCATTAAAGTTGCGTTCTCCTCTTTGATCATTTCCCATTCATTGTTCATCGTTATCTCACGATCTTTCAACTCAAGCTCACGAGCTTTTAGCTCATTCTCACGATCTTTTCTTGAGGCTGCGCTTGCTAATAATTCTCTGAGTAAGGCATTTTCTTGTTTTATTATTTGTACAAAATCATCATCATCTTCTTTTTGTTTCTTTTTAAGTTTTGATTTTTTCACACCCTCGGGTCTTTTTGACGAAGAACCACCAGCACTGCTAATGTTTTCGTCATTTAAATCAATAGAAAACGAAGACAAAGAAGGATTAGGGGAAAGAGGGGACTCTGAAATTTTTTTGGCAGTTAGCTCTTCAGCTTGCACAAACGGTTTTAAAATCTACCACACATTGTCGAATTTGAACCCAGCCTCATATCCTTTCACCGACCTCATAGTCACATTTGCACGCTCCAACTACATAATTTAGAAACAATATTGAAATCAAAATATTCTATTTGACAAATGAAAACAAAAAGTATAAATAACAACTTACAATTGTTTTTTCGCTTGCACCACTAGGATTCAACAGCTCGATTTGTTGCAGACACCCGTTGAATTTTCTCACATGTTAGAGAATGGTCTGCATGCGACATTGCAATGATCATTTGTTATGATCTTGCATCCTGGTGCTTGGTTTATCGGAGTTGTATTTTTCTGAAACACGACTCCAAAATAGATCTTTTGATTGGTTTATTCCCACAATTGGATCTTGTGAGATTTTGAGATAGACACTAGCAAGGTGTCGATCTTCAGCTAAAGTGTAGTTGGTGTTGTGTGTCTTAGACATTTGAGAGAAGAAAACAAAAGATGTTGTATATAAAAAGGAGTTGGAGAAGTTTGTGAGAAAAAGAGTTGGAGAAGTTTGTGAGAAATGTTATATGGTATGACGACTATTTATAGAAATTTGTAGAAAAGCAGACAATAATCCAACGGTTGAGATTTAAAGAACAAAATAATCTAACGGTCGGAGTTGAATACACATGGATTGTGCTTGTTGCAACTCTCTGTGTTTTAAGACTTTGAATGAACGGCTCAGATTAAAAGTTGTTGTGGGTTATCAACGACTAATATTGAAAGCACAAAGATTGTGCTTTCTGCAACTATGTAAACGTGTATTTTTATTGTACTAGTATTATGAAGTTCAATTTTAATTTTGCATTATTATTGCTTGATATTATATGCATTTTTTTATATATAATTAATTTTATAGATAAAAATTTAAAATGTTACATATAAAAAAATATTTTATATATATATAATTAATTTTATAGATAAAAAATTAAAATGTTACATATAAAAAAATATTTTTAATATATTACGTATTATGTATTTAACAAATATGAATTTATTTAAATATAGATTAAAAATAAATAAATTATAAGGAATATTATTGGAATATATTTTTTAGTGTAGAAAGTAGAGATGTAATGCAGATTTTGCTGTAAAATAGTGCAAAATCTACACTGAAGTTGTGCTGACTGCTGGAGATGGTGTTAGTGACACACAACAACAAAATCCTAATGCAAATAAAGATACAAGAATTATATTTTATTAATTTTTTTTTTGTAAAATCTTTTTCTAGATTAAAAAGTAAATAAACAAGATATTTTTTTAAAATTCCTATTTGTTTTTTTTTTTTTTTTACATTTTAGGTAAAAAAAAATAAACAAGAAATTCAATATAACTATGTCTCAAGATTTAAAAAATAAATAAACATAATTACGTAACTACATAGTGCAATTTTTTACTTTTTTTCTTAAAATAAAAGTTGCTATCACGTCAGACATTTAGCTAGACGTTATCTAGTTAAAAAAACAAGAAACATAACTAACTATATGATAAATAGGAACGAACAATGAGTTGTCCGAGCGCGTAGACAAGTCCATGCGTGCTACTAATTCAGTCATTACAAGGAGACCATCCAACAAGTCGAAAGGGAAAATGCTTATTGATTGTGCTAGATTCTTGGGAGGGTTCATTGTATTAAGATTTCATCCTTAGTTCCCAAGCAAAGTCCTTAGATTTCATGTCCACAAACTGTTTTTAATGCAAAAAATATGTCTTCATCCAAAGAATCCACACTCAGTTTCCCATTCAAGCACACATAACATAACCCTGTCCCCAATTAATTAATTACAATTCCCAAGAACTAGGTGCATATCATATGATATTGTAATGATGAACTTTGTAATATTATATTGTTGCAACTAACTCCATAACTGTAACAACTGAAAACCCTTTAAATATTTGAAAGAATGTGTGTGTGTGTGTGTGTGTGTAGGGAAATTCATTCATGTGGTCACATGATATCATGGAATAGGTTAAACCTTGGAGCATTGTCCAAGAAAGGTAATTACTAATAAGCCCTCTAATTATGAATCAGTTCATATTATTTACTACATTTGATCCATGTTTCACTCTAAAAAATCGAAGCTTGCATGAATTGTGAACCTTAAAATCATGAATAATGAACTCTATTCATGAAATTACAAATCATAATTAAAATTATAAATTCTTACTTATATTTGACTCATTTTGTTTATTGATTTGAGTTTTTCAAACACATGTAACTTATTTGTGAAAAAAAAAATTACTAAATTTTCTTAATTTTTAAAAAATGATTGTTATTTTGGAATAAAAATTACTTTTGAAATATGACTCTTAATTTGGAACTGAATTGATATAATCAAACCAAAAAACACAAAGAGTTTCTATGACAATTTAATGGCTATATTTTAATCTATATAGATCTAAATATTGTAAAACAAATCATTGCAATTGTGAAATATTGCATACTTATAAACTCAGGGTAAATTTGAACTCTGAATTTTATTATTATTATTATTATTATTATTATTATTATTATTATTATTATTATTATTATTATTATTATCCAAGTCTCGATCAATCCGGAAGAAGGTCATGAACCAATGCCGCATCATAAGGACATTCTCGACTCTCTATCAGGTGAGGGTTCTGCACCTAAAGAATGGCGGATTAATACAGAAAAGCGACGGTTTTGGATGAAAGAAGTCTCTCCTAAACTAAGTCAATCAGGCCTTAATGGACTAATGCCCGTTGCTCTTGCTTTTTCGTCTCTTGCTTGCTGGGACAGGTCGGTTCGGCCAAGGTGCCCAGCTAAAGCCAAAGAGAAATTCAATATCACCGTAGTCGTGAACAGAGAAAGCCTCGTCTACCGCTACTTGGTCATACCCTAATCGTCTGTAGTAGGACAGAGGACTTATCGCGATGCCCGCGTGATTGCCTCCGGACACTACAGCTTCAAACCGATGTATCGGTATTATGTTCCAAAGAGTGGGGGGCGCCTGAGACCGATCACTATAAATAGGTATTCTCGGTAAGGTAAGCCTGCTTTGTTGTTGTTGTTATTATTATTATTATTATTATTAATTTTATTTATTGTGTGATTAAAAGAGAGAACTTAGATAAATTTGAAATGTAAATAAATTAGGTCCGTTGTGAATTGTAATAATAAAACGTTGTAATTTTAATATTAAAAAAAATAGAAGGTGAAAAAAATTAGTGTTGTAATTTACAAGAATTCTCTCCAATTTTAATTTTATTTACTTCTTGATCACCACTTCATTTATTTAATTAAAAATATTCATCCAAGTAAACCTTGGTAATTTTCGTTCTCCCAAAAAAAAAAATGTTTGTAATATTGGGCTTGTCAAAGCCCAAAGGAGAAAATAGCCTCATAGTCATAAGTGTTCGACTAAACGGCCCAAAGCCCAAAAGAAATTAGAAAAAGCTGATTTGTAGAGACCAAAGAAAATTTGAAACTTGCCAGCCACAGATTATTTTTAAGACGAAATGAGTGTTTGTGGAATCAAATCGAATTGAGTACCAGTTCAAGGTTCAACCAGTCGGATTAATTAAAAATAATATAAAATTAAATTGAATTATATATTTTTTTAAATATTATTTTATGAAAATCGTGTTTTTTTAATCAAGACGAAAAATAATAATCAATTTTCAAATACTTTTACAAGTTAAAAATCAAAATTTATACAACAAGAAGTTCGCAACATACAACATAAACTACATATATATAGAAAATGCCCAATATATTTTTTCTCTTAAAAAACAAAGAATACAAAAATGCAGAAATTATGGTATTAGAAATATGCTCTTAAAGTGAAAATATCCAAAGAAAATCTTGTGAAATTTTAATATTTCCTCGATCCCTCATATGTCCCTTTTTTTCGTCAACTTAATGGTACAACCTTCTAAAAATTATAAATTTACATTTATATAAAAATTTAATCGTATGTTTAACTTATTCTATCATATATAACTTAAAAGCGATTTTTTTTTACTTTGACTAATAAAATAAGATAATAATTTTTTAGTTGTTTTGGTCGAGTTTACAGCAATAAATTCATGTTCTATGAATGATGAATACTAAAAAAAAAAAAAAAAAAAAAAAGAATCGTAAAATTAAAAAACAATAGAAAAAAATAATGGAAATTACCATACATAGGGCCATTATTATTTAGTAAGAAATATTAACAAATTGCCTGGAATTAGCATTAATTTATGAAATAATAAATTGCTTGCGGACAACATAGTATTTTGGGAATATTTCAGAATATAGTTTGGAATGCTGTGTCACTAGCTTGTCAGGAAATTGCCTCCAACACTCCAAATTTTCTACAACTTATCGACACATTTTTGTGCAGAAAGAAAGAGAATATTGCATGTACTTCAATTTATTTTTATTTCTTAAATAATTATAATATCTTCGAATTTTAGAAGCATGTTTGCACCGACTTTGACATGTCTTAAACGTCGACGTATTAATCTCAATCTTTTATTTGTTTTAAAATTTATGTTTGTGTGTCACTCTCTAACAAGAAACTTATATCTACTATTTTCTCTCTCTTTATTTAATTAATTTACAAATTTTAATAATTATTTTATAATTAATTCATCATTTATTTATTATAAAATTATTTTATAACAATTATTCAACTAATTTTTTTTCGTAATTTGAAATATATTTTACAAATTCGACCATATTAAATCTCAACATACACAAAATTTTATAGTATTTTTTTGAATTCACACGATATATAATTTCCAAAAAATTATTGTAACACAAGTCCAAACCAATGCAAATATGCCCTAGACAACCTACAAAAATTATACCCACAATCAACTATGTTCTAAAAATAATAAAATAATAAAAATGAAATTATTCCCTTCAACTTAAAAAAGGGTATTTTTTTATAAAAATACGATTTTATTTTTAAAATTATTTTCAAAGGTACAATCTCACAAAACCTATAAATTTGTACTTATACAGTTTTCTTTATTCATGACTTATTCAGTCATATATAACGTGTTTGTAAAAAAAATAAAAATAAAAATTACGTTGACCAATAAAATGACTTCAACTTTTAAACATAAGTTTTGTTTTTTTTTTTTTTTTTTATCAAAATTAGTTTTGAAACACGACTTTTTTAAGACGCAACGAGTATATTTTTATATATTTAAAAAGAAAAGAAATTCCATGTGAGTCTTTGGATGCTCCTCATGTCCAGGTCTTTGTCACCTCATAAATATTGGTTGCATATATTCTTGCAAAATATGTAGGACCATTCCGCTGACAGAAACATCAAATATCACCTAATACCTCCAAATTCATCCTATACAATTTACATGTGACTACAATTATATTATTTAAATTAGCTTACAATTTCTTAAATTTAAATAAAATAAAAAAATATTATAATAATTGAATTATTAAATATACTAACATATTAGCGATAATTTTTTAATTAGATGCTAAATTTTTAATAAACGATACATTATCTATGATATTGAAAAAAATTATCGTCAAATTTTAATATTTGAATTAATATGTATAGATTAAAATATTGAATATCTAATAGTAATAAAAAAGGAATATCTTTCATATTTTTTATTTATATAACTAATAAAGTATATGATAATTACACATTTTTTGATTATTCACATCTATTTTAATTATCAATTAGACCTTAATAAATTATACGACAAACTTACTGCGTAATACATATTCATTATTAATTGTCATTCTTACAAGTAAAAATGAATAAATGCTTAAATTAAATAAGATAATCACTATTAATGTAGATTAATATCTCTATATATAATATTAAATAAAAAATTTAATTATATATAAATAATGACATGTAACTTTTTGTTCGATTTGACACATTTATGGAAGTTAAAAAGGCCATGGCACGATGGACTGACTTGTTTAACTTGAAAAATTATAAGATTAAAACATGATTATACCAGTCCATTCAAAATAATATAATTAGTCCGTGACTCCATTAACTTGAAGCCCCTATAGGGTTAGGGTTGGGACTGATCCAATAACTCACAGTTTTTCTTTGTATCGTAACAAGTATATGCAACATTTTAAATTTATTTTGTATAACTTAGTATTTTTAATAGAATAAATTAAAATTTAAAACAATTCAATCAGCCCAGAGATCGATTAGATCGAAACTCGTTAGGATTACCCCGTTTGAATTATAATAAATAAAGTGAATTGTGGATAGAATTATATAAGAAAATGTCCCAATCTGAAGTATGGATGAGAGAGAAAAGGAGCCCCCTCTCTCACGAGCAAAATTTGACAGTACCATAAATGATAGAATTAATGAGAGAGCCAAACACTAACAGTGGAAATAATACAAATGGGAAAGGGTCCCTGCTTTCACTTCTGATTCATCAGAGGGAGCCTTTGCAACTATCTTTTCATAGACACACACTCACTTGTTAGGTGCCCATTCACCTATCTCTCCCATTGCACCATCAATGAATCTATATTACCATTTTTAGTGTGTGTTTCTGCGTTTTTTTTTTGGGGGGGTCATAACTGAATTTTCTAAAATACAAATTTTCATAAAAATGAAAAATAAATTATGATTTTAACGTAGTTTTGTAATTCTGTCGACTTTGAGGCAGAAGAATGTGGTCAGAGTGATAATTACACGTTCGAATATTATGGTATTTCAAAATTTTAAAATGAAAGTAGTAAAATTCAAATGTGAACACCAAAACAACGTCGTTTCATTTTTTCTACATTGTTTGTCTGATATTAATTTGCAAGCATTTGATATTTACATGTTCGGATGCCATATTAATTTCAAACCACCATATCCAATTAGCAATGCCCTTAATAGAGAAAGAGATATAATAACATTATTTTTGTGGTCTCGACTTTTATTTATTTATTTCACTCGTCTCAAAAATAAATCTTACAACGTAATATATTTTAATAACAAAGATAACATTATATTTAAATATTGGGATAATGTAGCATTCACGGTATAAGAATTTGATCAGATGGATAATAATTCATCGATAAACTAATTATATTTTAAATTGCAAAATAATATTAAGTTCACAATTTATCTTCTTGATCTTTATCCTCTAACTTATTGCTTCGATCGCAGACATATTTGGAACACCTCTAACAGATGCAGAAATAGTCAATTTTGAAAGAACTTATTGTCAATCTCCTTGAGATATGAATTTATCTGATTCAGAAAGAAATAACTTGCATCAGTATCTCAATTCAAACATGAGTTTGACTCACACCCCATATTCTGAGAAATATTTACCACCCAAAAAAAGAAAAACGAATGAAGAAATACATTGAGAAAGAACAGACGTAGAGGTTTACTAAATTAAAAAAAAAAAACTATTAGAATTGTAGTTTTGCGAGGATGCTTCTTTTTTTGGCATTAGTTGAAGCTGAAAAGCTGTCTGAAAATTTAGGTAAAGAATTATTACAGTTTTGAATATTGAGCTAGTTCGAGAGCCTATGTCCATTCAGGTTGTAATTAATTTGTTGAATCTATAATTTTTGTCTTTTTGAGTCGAGTTTGTGTGCGAACGATTCAACTCAGTAGATCTGCAGCCCTAGGGCCTAGGCAGTCCCTATTTTAGTATTTTAATTATTTGTGAAATAAACATATATACATACATATATATATATATATCTATCAATTGGTTAGATATTGTCCGATTATTCCTTTGTCTTTAACATCATATCAAACTCGCTACTTTTAGGTACAAAACATACATTTCAGGTCTAATTAAAGTTGCCACTCAACATATTTTATTTTTATTTTTATTTTTATTTTAGGAGGATTATCGGAACTTTCCGACTTAAAATTCAATAAACTTTGAGTTTATATGACTCACTTCGTCTAAAAAAAAAATTATTTTATAAAAATATATTTTTCCATTCTTTGTTAGTCTAATAAGGATAAAATTATCTTAAAATTATAAATTTGTGTTTATATAATTTTTTTATTTATCAATTTGACTTATTTAATAATATAAAACTTTGTTTGTGAATTATTTTTTACTTTAATTAATAAAATAAGAGTTTGACATTCGAAACATGATTTTTAGAAACGGACGAATACTTTACTATTATATGCAACATACATATGCAGATAATATTTTATGTATTTATTTATTTTTGTTGTACAAACGAAGCATGATTTAAATAGAATGGCTCACGAAATCTAATAATATTTTCGAAAAAAAGAATTACTTTTGGTCACATTAGCATATGATAAATTTAATTTTGATCTTGATTTTTACTTTTAGTTCTACAAATTCATTTTTGATGTTATTAAAATATAAGTAGTTCGTCAATTTTGATCCTAAGAATTCATTATTAATCGAGGCTGAAAATGAATTTGTGAGACTAAAATTGATAAAAATCGAACCAAAATTAAATTCACCGTATCGTCAAAGTAGAATTTCCGTATTATATGTAATGAAGATTCCCAGATAGAGAGAGAATTAGAGAGATGATTGGGCAATATATTTCCTTAAAAAGGTTATATTAGGCCAATAAATGTCACTCAGTTATCAATAATTGGACAACAATGTACGCACCCAAAATTCTCCCTTTAGATTATATATGTCCCCACACCCTTTGTCCCCCTATTTCAACAGCCGTTGCACCAACAAACCTTCTTCCCACCACCGTCACAGAGAGAGAGAGAAAGAGAATCAAGAAAGGGAGAGAGAGTCGAGAGAGAGAGAGAGAGAGAGAGAGAGGGAGAGATGGGCAGTTCTCAAACGAAAGACAGAAGCAGCCCAAGTGAGAAGGTTGTAGAAGGGCTGAAGAATAAAGTGAGAGTTCTGCAAGGTGAAATCAACGAAATCATGTGCATAAGAGAGAGAGAGAGCCAAACGTATGAGAGAGAATTGATGGTCTTCGCATTCAAGCAGGCGGAGTGGAAGAGAGAGAGGAAGAGAGTGAAGGAGGAGGTGAAGAAACTGAGGAAGATTGTGGAGGAGAGAGAGTGGGTGAGGTGCATGGAGAACTCTGTGAAAGAGCCTGAATTTATGGGCACAATTAGTTACTCCATTGTTGAGAAAATAAAGGAAGAACAAGCCAGGCGAGATGAGACTGTGGAGAAATGGAAACAGCTCTATTTCGCCATTAAGGTTGAGCTTGATGATCTCATTCAGAGAACACATGAAGGTAATTGCAATTTCCTTTTTTTTTTTTTTTTCTTTTTTTTTTTAAATTATGTTTTTATAAGAAAATGATGTATTTTGTTGTTTATATTATTGGATGTTGTTGTGAGTAGTTATTAGGGAGTCCCACATTTTTTCATACCTTTAAACTTTTTTGTATGTTTTCTATGCAAGAAAAAATGAATCTTTTTTTTTTGGGGGGGTAAAAATAATGATTAAAAGGCTCATATTTTGTGGTAAAATATGATGTATTTGGACATAATAGAAGGGTGTTCCAATTTACCTATTTTAGAGCAAAAGCATAATCAAATAACTTGATACCGGATCCATTAACTCGATTATAGATCGCATGTCTCGTTAGTTTATCATCTAGCTCAATTTTTTTATTCATTGATGTTGGTGAGTAGGACGATTCATGAATCACTCGAACATATTATGTTAATTGAGATGACTACTTATTGATTCGACAGATGCATCGTTCTAATCTTGAAAATAAAAATGAATTAGAAAATAAAGGTCAAATATGGATGTCGACTGGGTCAAAGATCAAGGCTCAATAGAATTTTCAATATATTTAAATCTCGATTACATTTTTGGCTTAAATGAGGTTCTTGGGCTAGTTTAGACGAGATTATTCTGATGATATGTCTAAATTACATCTTTGCAGAAGAAAGAATGTGTTGGAAAACGGAGGAAGAAGACATACTACTAGAGCTGAAGAAAGAGTTGATGGAGAAGGAGGGAAGAATTGAACTTCTGCAAGCAAAGATAGCATCAATGGAGAATCAAGAATTGAAGAGGGAGAGAGAGATAGACATATTAAGACAAAGTTTGAGGATTATGAGCCATAAAACTAGAGCAACAAAGAGAGTAATCCAATAATTTTGATCCAAGAACAACGTTAGCTAAGTGTTGTTATTAGTACAAGGGTTTTTTTTTTTTTTTTTTTGTTTGTTAATGTTGTCTATTAAGAACCAGTGTTTATTAATATGTATAAGTCTCGTATACACCAAAAATAAGAGCTCACTTTTGTACTAAAAATTGTCGGTTTGATAGTGTTTTGAGTTCAATCATATTTCATTTTATATGTAACGTGATTTATCATTGTATACATGATGTATTCACATATATCGACGTGTGTAATGTTGAAACACAGCATAAAGTTGAAATGCCGTAAGAAATTAAGGTTTTGTATGCATATGAGTTATATATTTTTGAAGTTTATTTAATTTTTTAAATTTAATTAGAAGTAAAATTGTCAAGCATTCGAACAAAATAAAATATTTAGATCCTTAAAATGTGAATAATGATAATTTTGTAGTCGAAATAGAAGCGACCTAATTTTATAAAATTTGTTAAATTGCATAAGAATTAAAATATATATATAGGTACTTAAAAATGTATCAAAAAATAAAACAAAACGAACTAGTTATAATAAAAAATGCTCAAAAGATTTACTCATTTATTCAACCATATTCAACATACAGAATTCTCGAATCAAATGACAATTTATTCTATCGTTATCTGAACATCAGAGGAAGAAAAAACAATAAAAAAAACAAATAATAAATAACCTAATCTATTTTAATATTTCACACGCGTATATATAGTGACAATATCAATATATATACATATTACGTGAAATAAAATACAAAAAAAAAAAAAATCTAGCCAAACAACACCTAAAACCTATGGATCAACTTCACCATAGCATAATAAGATGGCTATAGCTCTTATTACATTTTGGGAAAAATCTTATAAATAAATCCCAAACCATTATTAAAATATCCCAAATAAAACCATACATAATATGATATGACAATATTACCCTTCTTCACTTCTTCTCTCCAATTCCAAGAGTGTTCTTCACACCATCAATGGCCCCCTGAGCCATGTTCGCCACCTGCTCTCCGGTCTACATAATTATTTAAAAAAAAAAAAGTTATATAAATTTTTATTCTGAAATAAGAATAAAAAATATATAATAATTAATATATTCTAAAAATGATAAAATAAATAAGCGAAAAAACGAGGAGACAATAAACTTGTATGGTATATTAAATAATTATTTAATTTCCTAAATAAAATAAAAAGATGAAAACCTGCTGAAGGAATCCAGCATTTTCCTCCTTGCTCCTCTGGGTCTGCTGTTGGGTTTTGCCAGCTGCATCGCAGGCCTTATCGTGGGCCGCATTTGCTGTGCTCTTAGCTGAATCAATCCAATCCTCTGTCTTGGACTGCCCAAAATAAATATTTCTCGCCCATTTATTCATGGGCCAAGACCCAATACAAACAAGCCCATTCATATACATTATTTCCTATTCCTTTTATCCATTTTATTTGATGCTCTGAAATTTGTAGAAAAAAAGTTTAAAATATTTTAAAATAAAAAATACATCCTTAATTAATCAATTAAATATGATCATTTGATAATCAAAAGATTTTGTAGGAAATTTGTTGGAATAAATAATTAACAACAATTTAATCACACTTAAACAAACGGGATGAAGAATGTATATAGACATGTGCTAAAATTACAAACAAACTTTTTAATGTTCGAATTGGCTTTGAGATATGAATAAATCAATTTTATAATTATTAATGCGTGTAATATACCTGAGCTTGGCCGCGGCTTTGTCCTGCGTTGAACTGATTGCTCGACATTTTTTATAAAAAAAACTTGTTGGTAAGACGATAATAATTAAAAAAATTATAGAGAAAGAAGATTAAAGTGCGAGTGATTAGAAGTTAGAAGTTTTAGAGGTATTTATAGTGTTGGTGGCTAATGGAAGAATTAGAAGTGCCATTTTTATCTGATAATTGTTGGTGATGAGTGAATTGCTGTTTTTGACTTTGTCCAATGTAATGCAGTGTCCAAGTTTTCGCTTAGAATGTGCTTCTCCATGCAATTTTTTAGTTGTTATTCTCTCTCCCTCTCTCTCTCTCACTCACACACACACACACACACACACACACACTAATATATATATATATATATATATATATATATATATCTATATTACATTTGCAATTTAGTCATTGGTAATTAAATATAGCTCACATCCTCTACCAACATAGTAAGGATAGCAATCAAATTTTATGATTATATATTAAACTGATAAAATAATAAAAGGGTCACTTCTAATTCAAAAAATGTGGCAATTTTTTGATGAATTTGTTTTATATATTTAGTTTGAAATAATAATAAAATAATAATAATAATTATTAGTATTATTATTATTATATATTTGAAATATTGTTTATGAAATTATATGTAAGGAACTATATTCATATATTATTTCTATTACATACATATTTTTATTTCGTCATATACAATATTATGAAACCTAATTAATTATGTAGTTTATCTTTTTGAATATTTTTATTCAAGATAAGGATTTGATTAAAATACATTGAAGTTAAATTTTAATTAAAATAGATTTCAAATGTGGGAATAATTAATCTATTGGTTACATAATTGACCATTTAATTATATTTTAATTATAAACACATATTATTTATTGTAATAACATGGCCAGCTAAAGATGTACAACATAGCCTGAAATTCATTAAAAATTTATTGCATACTTCGGATTGAAAATTTTTAAAAGATGATGCTTAACATTGTAAAATTAAAAGGTCGTAATTAAAACTTAAAGTTTTCTAAAGGTCGTTGAATAAGTCCAAGGTCGTAATTAAAACTTAAAGTTTTCTAAAGGTCGTTGAATAAGTCCAATCATCGAATAGAGAAAGTCATATTTTTCATTATGAAATTGATGAAAATTAAAAAAGTAGGAAAACATAACCTATTTCTTGGGAGGGACGGAGCATTAAAAACCAATCTATCTTTTATGTTCGAACAATTTATTCATGGGTAATACTTTTATGCATTTATTGAAAGAAATGCAATAGATAAACTTATTACAATGATAGTTAGTTGTTGTAACTAACAAGAGCTACAACATACAAAATTTATCGGAGATTCCATAAGATTGACGACAAACAGAAAAGCGAGACCACTGAACTCAGAAGGCTCGTATTCAAGCCCAGATGCATCAAATTACCACCAACAAAATTTGATGAAGTACAACCAACCCACCCACAAAAGACTGCTCCGGCATGGATCTGCACAAAAAACGGGCGGAAAACCCCACAGAACCACCAATCTAAACAAAGAACATCATCCATCCCCACCACGGACAGTTAGCACAAGAGAAGTGAGTGGAGCTGTGTGCAAAAAATGAGACAGCAAGCTAAGAAAAAAGGCGAGGGCGAGTCTGGTTTGCTGTTAGAGAGAAACTCGAGCCTAAATTTGTGGTGTCTAGGCATGAGGAACCCAGGAGTTGAGTTCTTCAAAGTCAAAACTACACATTTTTTCTATAATAAAGGATCTGCACTCTATATGTCTATCTAGATTACAACAGAGGCAAATGACCCATAGAACAGAACAACTGTGAATAATGATTTGAAGAAATCATTCCTTGGTTTTCTGAGAAATACCTGGTTGATTCTAAAAATGCAAGGAGTACTTGATGAAATTCTTCAATAGCTATAGCATCCCGATTCCAAGAAAAGTGTGGCCTCTTCAAGAACATGAGAAATAAGGAATTCAGCTGTTACTATGGTTTTCACAGGTTACATCAAAAGAAATATCTGATTTTGTTGGCCTTGTTATATATATTATATTCTCAAGAAAACCAAGACGAACTATAGTTATCAATTTCGTTCTGTTCCATCCACTAAGAATAGAATATCTCATTCCATTAAGAAGAATCTCGACCGTTGCAGCCCAAAAACAGGCGAAATGCACTGAAATGGTCGAGATGTATTAAAATAGATAAAAATCACTTCCTTCTCTAAAGTTCATTCTCTAATCTATACATAACCTTAACATCTTTACAAAGTCTAAATTTTAGGTATTATATGAGCTGAAAAGTGCCAGGAAGATCGCCAACAAAAAAATACTAATATTTTCACAATTGCCAGAAGCAAGCAAAGAGGGGACTATGAAAAATGAACTGCATAATTAGGGTTTCACCAGAAATTGAAACAAAAAGAGACCGAACAACCAATAGTTTTTTGGCGATCGCACAGAATATGGAAAATCTCATAACAATTTGCAATCGACCAACAAGCAAAGTAGAACAAGAGCACGATTAATAGTCATAAAGGTGGAAATAGACTGAAAATTAAAGCTATCTAATACAACCCAATTTCCAGTAAATGTTTCGAACAATCATATTTTGTTCTAAATAAACGAGATAAATTAGGAGGAAACGGAAAAGGAATACACACAGTAGCGAACTAGTTGATGTCTTCATCATCGAAATCATCTTGGAAGGAGTTGAAGAAATCGGCATCTGCAAGACGGTGGAGGTCCAAAATTGGCCCCTCTCCGAAGAGATCTAACGACGAATCGACGTCGTCGACGTCCATCGCTACCGTGACACCGCCGCTCTGCTCCTCCGCCTCCCCAAAGTAGTCCATCGCCACCGTCTTCATTCTGTCTTTTGGTTTCAGTTCAGCTCTATATTTCTCTGCGAGAAAAGGTAATGCGAAGGGACTTGGGCCTACATAAGACGGGCTACCATATTATTGGGCCATATTTCTTGTGGATAATATTTGGGCTCATTGTGGATATCATTTGGGCCTTATTTATTATTCCGACAATTAGTGGCTATATACTACTACAGCTCTATTTGAAAATGAATTTGTTAAATATTATGTTGGTATTTACAAAATCAGTTTTTTATTTTTCTAATTATTTATTTGAATTTAGTCTTTTTTTTTTTTAAATTAAAAATTTGAGATTTTTGATGAATAAGTGTATTATACAATACAAAATTGCAATATACGGGGGATTTACATTATTTTAATAAAATTTATGATTTATACGATCAATTTGATATGTGTTTGATGTCATACTGTTTATTATGTCGACTCATAAACATCGTCAAAAAATAAAAACTTCAATCGAACACAATTACGTGGCAAAAATTTTAAATTCTAGCTAAAAATAATATAAATTTAGATAATTAAATGTGTAAATAACAAAATTGTAAACTTATCAATAATGTTTTTCCTTCAAATAAGTTCTCACCTTATTTGATATTTTTATCAAAAACAGAATTTAATTATATTTTTAATAAATATTCAAATAAAAAAAAATTAATACGCAAGCAATAATTCTCAGGGCATAGCGCGGAGCGGAGCGCCAAGTCCCACTGGTATTAGATAAGAGAGCTGTTGCAATGGCAGTTATGACGGAGGTTGGGTTTCATCTCCACCCACCTCCCCTCCCCTCCCACCATGCTCTTCTTCCAGTACATACACAAACACCTCTTTGTCATTTCCATTGCCGCCCTAGTTCTGCATCCAAACATCGGTTGATCTTCCTCCTCTCGCCATGGCCGCTTCATATCAGCAGGTCCCGCCGGTGGGACTCCAACGCCGACAACTTCAATTTTGACGTTGACGATGAAATTGAAGGTTTTGATGACAGTGTGGAGGAGTGGGTTGAAGCTTTTGACGAATTTATTGACAGCATCTGGATTTTCAAGGTGAGTATATTGAAGAAAATGAATTTATACTGTGTCAATTGTGAGTTGTGCTTTTGGATTTGGAGTCAATACAGATGTTATTCTTTGTCTAGATTTTTTTTCTTTCGGAGTTATTATTTCGTCATTCAACTGTTATTGCATCTGGATTGTATATTTGTAGGGAATGATCTGCATTGGTTTGTTATGTGTTAATTTGTACAGTTTAACAAAGTATAAAGTAGTACTTGTGGGGGAGGGTATATATGTTTGTATGATATATTTATAGGATATTTTGTTTGAAATCCATTTTATCTTAGTTTTAAGATTGAATCATAACTGAAGTTGTTGAGATGCTTTAATTCATGTCCGACGAATCTGTAGCAGTCCCAATTCGACCTGCTGCCCCTCAAAGCAAAGTGAGAATCTGAGTTTTATAATCGTGAATTATTATTATTTGCTGCTTCTAGTGGACATAACTTGATCAAGTTGGTGATTTTCTGTTCATTGGATGCTTATTCTAGTTGTGGAATTTGGAGTTGGTTGTTTTCCTCAAGAAGCTGGAATTTAAAGTTGGTTGTTTTCTTCAAGAAGCACAGATTATGTTGAGCCTCCTTCATGATGATAATCAATGATTAGAATGTTGAACTCTCAATAGGTGGTTAGATCTTTTCGTTCAGAAATTCATCATACGACGCTCGTGCTTAGTTCAAGTTGATGACACTCATCTCATGTCAAATTTCAATGGCATGACTCTTGATTCCGTTATGATGTCTGTGTTGGGATATTCTTGCTTTTCTCCTCTCAGTTTTAACAGCTATCAGTTATTTTCCATTTCTTGTTTACAGATTTAGAAGTAGGTATCACATCATCTGTCAATTATTCATTTTTTATTACATTAACTATTTCTTAGCCATAAAATTCCAGCTAATTCTATTTGCAATGTAATGCATCTCCTCTACCTCAAGGTAAAACATTTTGCGTATTCAGGTTTTTGGATCCTTTGGTTTGACGCTTCCACCTATTCTACTGTCAATGCTGCTAGCGAATGGTCCAAAAGCTTTTCTTTTGGCTTTAGCCCTTCCAATTGGACAGTCAACTTTTGCGTTTGCAATACAAAGGTTTCAGAACAGGGATAAGATCAAGCCAAAGCGCAAAAACAAGACCAAGAAAGGACAATCACGTTTCTATAGTTCAAGGGACATTGAATTGGAAGAAGCAGCAGTGTCCAGTCGTAACCAAGGGGCAAGAAAGAAAAAGAAAGGATATCAATCTTGGGTTTCTAAAGAAAATGTTACTGCTGATACCAATGCTAGAAGTGCAACCAGTTTTAATGGATGGGATGAGATAGATCTAGGGATGGATTCTAATGAGGAAACTTCTAGAAGGGCAGCTCGAAAATCAAATGGACTTCGAGGGAGACCTGCACGGAAGGGCAAAACGGGGAGATATAGTGATAGTAATGGGCCTTTATTGTTAAGGATGCTGATATCCGTTTTCCCATTTTTGAGCTCTTGGAGTAAATTGCTATAGACATTTTTGCAAGTCAATGAATGGTTGCATCATTGTTTTTGTTATCACAGCTGAAATCTAGCTCGAAGTGTTGATGCACTTCCACAGTCTCGCCAATCTGAACTCTGAACTTGAAGGATTGCTCGGTACTCTTCATCCTTTAAGGTATGTAGACCTATCATATTCTTGTTGGCTGCATCATATTTCCAGCGAAGCTTAATTCTTCAGACTCAGGACATCTCTATTCTTGATTGAAGCCATCATGCTTTCAAGTTATGATTATTTGAAGCTGGGTTGCCTGCACCACCATATGCGTTGTAATTGTGTAAAAATCACTTCTTTCTAGTGTTGAATCTCTTGGCAGTTATTCCACTTTTAGTGCTTGTTGCACTACTTCTTCATCGATGATTATTCGAGTTGTTTAGTAACTGAGGATGTTGCTGAGGATTAGCCTTAGTTCCTCAGGTATATTTAGCTTACATTTGGTTTTCATTTTGAGTTGCTTCCCTGAAAATGTAAAGTGAGATATGAAACATGTGTTTGCCAGACTTGAGTTCAAAAACTTGTGTTTTTATCCATTTGTGTCTACCTCAGGGCTAGTCTAGTTGATTGAGAGGTGACAAAGGGACCTCAACATCCTGGGTTCTAATTACAGCGGTTGTGAGATGTCTCCGGGGCCCAGCCATTAGGGCGCGCGTAGTTACTCCTTTGGGTGGGCCTGAAGGACTCGACCACAGTGAGTTCTCAGATTCCATTTATTTCACAATTCTCTTTGGATCACAAGAGTCTTTCCTTTTCATCGTATGGAAAGATCATCATCCCCGTGACTTTGGGAGATAATGCCAAATACCATCATTCTTTAATTTTACCATCACATGTTCACGCTATCTTCAATATCAGCCACTAATAATAACAACCATATTATCCTTAAAAAGAAGCCTGATCATGAACAAACTATTGTAATGCTAATAAAATGAAAACATAAAATCTACATAAATAATCCAAATATCTATAGTTTTGGAAGATATGACTTCATTATCAACTGTTAAAATTTGAAGTAATTGTTGGCATCTGGGTTCCCCCATTTTGATTCCGATGTGAATCATCCTCGTACACATATGCAAATCCACCATGTCGGGTCAGATCCATACCCGACATTTCGTCTTCTGGGGAGATCCGAAGAAGTTTAAGCTTGTGCAATGCGTAGAACAAAAGACCCATTGTTACGCTGACCCACCCGATTATCACCAGAATTTGGACGATATGGGCTGCCAAAAGACCCCACCCGCCACCCATAAACAACCCGAATGGACGACCCGATTTGCCCTGGTAAACCTGGTTCACATACTTCTCTTCAGCGAACAACGCCGTGAATATCACGCCCCACGCGCCGCAGCCGCCATGCAGCTGCGCCGCCTCCAATGGGTCGTCGTACTTAACCTTCTCCGCAAGCATGTTGCACCCAATTAGCACCAGCGCCGCTACAAAGCCACAAATCAGCGCCGCCCAGGGATCCACTACGGAGCAGCCTGAGGTGATCGCCGCGAACCCGCCTAAAAGTCCGTTGCATACATCTGTCACGTTCCAGTGGCCCGAAAGAATGCGCTTCACGAACAGAGTCGTCAAAGCGGCGGTGCACCCGGCCAAAGTGGTGGTGACCGCTGTCCGACCCACGGCGGACCATCGGCCGTAGTAAGTACCGCTTGAATATGGGACCAGGATCGCGGTAAACGACCCGGGATTGAACCCGTACCATCCGAACCATAACAAGAATGTACCCAACACCACAAGAGAAGCGCTGTGGCCGCGCAAGGCCACAGCCCGGCCCGAATGGTCGAATCGCCCGATTCTTGGGCCTTCTATGAGGGCTCCCCAAAACCCTGCAATGCCTCCAACCATATGGACAACGCCCGACCCCGCAAAGTCGATGACTCCGGATCCGAATAAGAGATTGCCGGTGTTGGTGGCGCTGGCCCAGCCGTCGCTTGACCAAAACCAGTGAGAAACAATAGGATAAACAAATCCAGTAAGAAAAGAGGAATATAATAAATAAGCCACGAACTGGGTTCTTTCGGCTATGGAGCCGCTGGTAATGCCGGCGGCGGCGATGGCAAAAGCCCACTGGTAGAGGAAATGACTGTAGTCGAAGTGGAGAGAGGGAATCTCTTTCAATCCGAAGTAGTGGCGGCCGATGAAGCCGTTGGATGGTGAGCCGAAGGCAATAGCGAATCCGAAAAGGTAGTAGAAGATGCCGCCAGCGGCGGCGTCGAGGACGTTGGTGAGCATGATGTTCATGGTGTTCTTGGCGCGGACAGAGCCGGCGCATAGCATGGCGAAGCCTAGCTGCATTGAAAACACAAGATAGGCGGAGAAGAGGAGGTACGTGGAGTCCACGGCGTAGGAGGTGTCGACAAACTTGTCAGAGACGGTTAAGAATCGGCCGCAGATGTATTCGGCGGCGGCGGCGGCGTTTGTTGTGTTAGCGCCGAGGAGCGGGGCTAGCTGCTCGGCTGAGCAGCTTAATGAAGCCATGGGCAAATTCAGAACCCAGAAAACGTACGGTCAGAAACTGGAGAAACTGTTTATGTGTAGCAGTATAGGTTTGGAATCCGTATTTTTATAGAGAGAATGAGTTTGATTAGATTTTGTGGAAGCCGAACCCATCGCTGCACGTGCCGGCGCCACTCATAATCTAGGGTATAAATAAAATAATCTTTATTTTTAAATAATAAATTAAATTATTTTTAATAATATATGGAATAAAATTTAGGGAATTAATTAGAATAATTATTTTAGGTAAGGTACAGCTGCAGTTATTATAATTGAAATCAAACCAAATTACTCGACTCAAACTCAAATTATTTGCAAAAAAATTTAAAAAAATCTTTATTAGAGATTAAAATAATTCAACCATACAATATTCACTCATTCTTAGTCGACTAATACAAAACTCGTTCAATTCCACCAAATTTAAAAATCAAAGAACTTCAAATATAATTCGTAAAATTCAATAAGATTTGCCTCTAGACGACTAGAAAGTTTTAGAAAAAAAAAGAGATTTTTCCACATAGGTGAGATGGAACTTATTCACGTTATCGGGCTTAAGATCTTACTGCTTCTAAGCGCCCAATACTGCGAGTATAACCTTCGACCTGCGTGGATTGAGCGCGAATGAGGTCCTTCATTCTCCTCTCTCCTCTGCGCTATTACTGCTCGTCTAGCTGAATATTCCCCAATGTCCTTAAAAAAATCATTCAAACAGATGTTGAAAATAAAATTCAATAATAATTTAAATAAACTTTGAAAATAATATATTCAATTCAATTACATTGTTCACAATTTAGATATAATTAAATTAAACTTCCCTCGTTTAATATTTTCAAATCGAACGATTCAACAAGAAATGAGGGAAGTTAGTGAATCTCAAATTAAAAATGGAATCTGACTGAATGATGAGCGTAAATCTTGATTGTTGTGGAATCTTAACTGCTTACAGTTGTCAATGAAGAACAAAATAGTCAAACGAAATGGTTTAACTAATGGAATCTACGCTGAATCTTGTGAGAGTCCGACCCAATTAGGGCACGTGTGGTTTGTTTTATAGAATGAATCAAATGGATCTCGTGGATTCTTGGGGATCAGAATCTTGTGGTACGTTAATATTCAGACAAAAAATGAAGATAAGTGATTCAAGTGAGTGGTGTAGATTAATTAAGAAATAATAATCTACCTCTAACTATTTGATAAAAAAAAAATCATATTCCTTTATTTTTTTCTCTTTATATGATAATAATATCAATTAAATGAAAATTAATATGATAATATCAATTAAATGAAAATTAATAATGGAGAATCTTTTCGGATTTTATATTGAAAGTTGCAAAGGAATCTGTACTAATATAATAATAAAATTGTATCTAAACGGCGAGCTCTTGCTATATTTTTAGCTTCTAAACTATGAAATAGTTTTGACATTTTTATGCCAATACGTATGTAGAGCGAGTGAGTCTCTAATGCATCACCCGATTTATAATATTACTTGTTTAACTAAAAAATATTGTTTATGTACTTGAAAAATATAACTATTTTTTAAGCTAAAAAAAAATTGTAACCTTAAAATAAATAATAATATTTTTCAAGTAAACAAATAATATTATTTAGTTTAATAAAAATATTATAAATTGAATTGAAGGGTATACTTGATGTACAAATTTGTTTTCCATGTGGAGCAACTTATTCTTTTTTTCTTTTTTTTGAGAAACAATTATTAATTTCCTTAAAACGTATAATATAATAAATTAATTATCTTTTTTTAATTTTAAATTTGATTTTTATGTTACATATATTAAAATATAACATGCAACATTGTTTATTGATTATTTATGTTATATTGAATTATTATTGTAAGGTGGATTTTTGGTATTGAATTTGCATTGTATATAAAGTTTAATCAAATTAACTTGTCAGTAAATAAGTCATTTGATAATTTTTTTCTTCTAAGAAATAGAATCATTTTATCTATTTTATTTGGTTGTTTAATTTTAATTCTTGATCATAAATATTTTATGATCATCGGGAATTCTAGTGCTTATTTAAAATCCAAAATATTTGTCAGTTGGTCTCTTATTCACTAAATGCATGAATTTTCTTATATGTAAATGAGTTGAACCAACTCATAAAATTAAATAAATTGTAAGTGTGTCCCCCAACGGATTTGTCGGCACATATATAACATAATGCTTCTTTACAAAAAAGTAATAATGTATCGAGAAATCGTAGTACTTTTTAAGCAATCTTAAAATGTATTAACTTTCTCAAAAAATATTATTTTTTCATAAATCTTGATCGTGTCAGCTAAGATCCAAAATTTTTGCTATTTTGATATAGAATCCGACCCGTTACAAAAAGATGAATGCATGCATACATGTCTTTGCCAATACTTTTTAGTTTGGCTTATTAGAGGACTAAATATGTTTTTAATGAGGAAGTAAAATTTTCGATGAAACCACTATAATGTCTATGTGAACAAATTTTGGGCTTGGGCTCCAATGTTATCGAGTTCTTTGCTAATAGGCCCAAATATTTTATCGCATTTTTCTGTTGTAAGCCCAATTAAAATTTGTCTCGATGAACCCAACTTAAAATCAAATTAAAAAAATAACAAATTATATACATATATATATATATATATATCGTATTATGCACTGTGACATTGTCATTGTTTGGAATCTTTGGATCAATTCCTTTTAACATAAAATTGTTTTATGTAATAAAAAAACATTTTCTTTTTTATATATATAATTTATAACATATATCCTCTCAATTTAAAATATATGTCGTTTTAAAAATCTCCTATCTTAAAAGCGGCACATACCAGGGGTAGTGACTTTTATTAAAAACACAGGACTCTGCTAAGTGGTAACACGATGTATAGAGTCTGACACCTGCTCAGTGCTAGAAAGTCGGAAGGAGAAGTCTTAGTTGCTTTGAATGGAAACCCCGGTAAACGGCGGCAGTAACTCTAACTATCCTAAGGTAGCAAAATTTAAAATAAATGTGGTTTTAAAAATTCTTGAACATATTAATTATCTATTATATCTTTAATTAATAAAAATAAAACATCACTAATTACGGAGAAAAAGACACATTATATATATTTAAAAATAAAAAATAAATTTAAAATAACATTATTTTTTATTTTAGAAATAATAAATGATCATTTATTGTGAAAAAATTAAAATTATTAAAATATTATTTATTTTAAATAAATAGGAGGGTTATTTTCCAAACATAGGAAACACATATGGCACGTTGTCCTACCCTATTTTTTCTCTGAAAGTGTGCTTTTTAGAGAGTTGTTAAATACTGTCCGAATTACAGCCAAAATATGTTCTTGATTTACCTGAGCCAACCGCGTCCACTCATCTCTTCCCAGTTGTCGGTTTTCGCCCCCCCACCCCCACCCTTGTCTTAAAAAATGCCAGCACTACTGTGTCCCCGAGCTCTCCTTTCCTTCCACCGCAGAAGGGCATATTCGTCGATGGCAACATGCAGCCCCTCCTCCGCCGCCGTAGCCACGAAGGCCAGACTGCGAGGCGTGGTGTTTGACATGGACGGAACTCTGACGGTCCCCGCCATCGACTTCCCGGCGATGTACAGAGCAGTGCTCGGCGAAGAAGAGTATGTGAGGATAAAGTCGGAAAATCCGTCGGGGATTGATATTTTGCACCACATTGAGACATGGAGTCCCGATAAGCAGAAAAAGGCGTACGAAATTATTGCCGAATTTGAGAAACAGGGTTCGGATCGCCTCCAAATTATGCCTGGTTAGGTTTCATTACCCCTTTTTCTTGAATATCTGCTGACGCCATTTTTTGGAATTAATCTGTATTTATGGAGACACATTCAGGTATTATGTAGAAAATGTATTACTCGTACTCTGTAATCACGGCGTGTCCAGGATTTTGAATTGAAGACCACAGAGGCTTCCGTAAAAGTTCAGAATATATAAATGAAATTTTCTTTCTATTTATTTCGTCCTGCAATTCACCCAAATGATGTTGTACTTCGGAAAAAAATTGTGATTTTTATTGAATGCCGATGATAATTAATTTGAGAGTTGCAACATTGATCAGATGTTAGTGCTGGCCTGCAAAATAAAGTCTTTTTCCAACTTAGCGTTAGTGTGATGGTATGCTAAAAGTGAAAAACATCGAATTGTCTGTTACCGCTTCAAATCTTCTGTTGGACTATTTCTATCCCCCCTTGTATTCCACTCATTTGGATGTAGCACTCGTATATATCGAAAATAGTCTGCAGGTTGTTGTAGGTGATATTGTTTCTCATAAGTCAGCTCCCTTTAATTATGACTCATTCTTGCTTTCACCATGAAATCATAGCTATTAGCTAGAAAGACTGATAAGTAAACTTCCACAAAAATGTTAGAATTCCTTGTTAAAGAAGCGTAAAAGATTGAATTTCTAAAATATGACTAACTTATTGACTTGCCAATGTCTAATCTTAACTGATACTCTGTTATATTGTTCTTGTATGGACCCTGGAATTGAAAGAGAGAATGAATTTTGATCAGAAGTATTTTCTGTGATGCCCAGACATCGAGAAGCACTTGACTTCAAGCTTTGGTGTTTTTTTCCCAACATTATGTGAATCTGAGCGAAAAGTTTATTGCACTTATTGTGTTCTGAATTTGGCATGGATTTAACAATTTAGTTTTGTAGCAGGTGCTTCAGAACTTTGTGGATTCCTTGAGTCGAAGAATATTAGGTAATTCTTTCAGCATTATTTCATTTTCCATCTTTAGCTGTTCTACTTTTGTCTCAAGTTGTGTAAAAAAAATAATTGAATAATTATTGACAAAAACTAAAAAATGTAATTGCTATTCCCAGATAAAATTCAATTTGACTGTTCTCTGGACCTTCATAGTTTATATACTCTGTGTGTGTGTGTGTGTGTGTGTGAGAGAGAGAGAGAGAGAGAGAGAGAGAGAGAGTGTAATGGATTTAATGGAGAATCATCTAAATAGATGTCTTACTTATGTTTTTGTATTATCCCTTGCATGTATTAATCATGACAGTATTAATTCTTCTGTTAGTTTTCATTTTCAGGAGAGGATTAATAACTAGAAATGTCAAGGATGCAGTCGATTTGTTTCACAAACGGTTTGGGGTGAGCTTTGATAATCTGCAAGGATGCTGGTTTTCTTTACCAACTGCTTTATCTATTTTTCTGACTTTTGTACTATATATATATATATATATATTTTTTTTTTTTTTAAATCAATTACATTGCCGGTGAAGTTCTAAGAGTTTTGTGGTCTCAAATCTTTTTGCAGATGATATTTTCTCCTGCATTAAGCAGGGAGTTCAGACCTTACAAGCCACACCCAGCTCCCCTGTTGCATATCTGTTCAAATTGGGAAGTGCAGCCTAACGAGGTTATGATGATCGGAGACAGTCTTAAGGATGACGTAAGTTCACTTCCTTCTAAACTAGACATTTCTTAATGCAGTCGGACTTTTTTTCTTTTCCTCTGTTGCTTGTTCAAATTCTGTGACTAAAAGATATTTGTATTTGGTCTTTTCCTGGTGTTAGATGGTGTTGCATTTTATCATTTCACTTGGTTGATTTTGCTGTATTTTGTTCTCCAAATAAAGTTATTATTATTTTATTTGTTTCTGATAACCTCTAGGCTATCTAGACCGGTTCTCTGAGGTGTAATTAAGTTGAGTCAAGTAAGATACACTGCCAGACTCAAGCTCAACTGAAAACTCAAATCTCCACCTCAACTTGAACGATAACGAGCTAATTTTGTTTATTATTATTATTTTTGAGCTCGAGCTTCACGCAATTGCAAATTCGTTAACTGAGCTCGACTCAGCTCGAGTAAGTTAGTTACGTAAACCTTTCAATACCTGATGTCCGATAAGACTCAACAATGCTTGATAAGGCTTGGCTCGGTTATTTATATACATTAATATATTTGAACAACTAAGCATATTAAGGGTTCAATAGTAAAATATCCTATTTTGTTAAAACTTGCAGATACGTATTGTTGAGCTTGATCTTGGATCTATTAACTTTGAGTCGAGTCCATGTTAAACTCGAGTAGCTCGCAAGCTGGCTCGACCCAGCTACCCTCCATCTGGTGCTTCTCACCTGTATATAGTTTTTCCTTACATGTGATCTTTGCAGGTGGCCTGTGGGAGACGGGCTGGAGCTTTTACATGCTTGCTTGATGAAACAGGAAGGTACAATGCTCCTGAATACCAAAATGTGGAATTTAAACCACATTACAAAGTGTCTTCTCTTGTTGAAGTTCATTCCATTCTAGAAAAGAATTTCAATCTTATTGCTTAAACCCAAAAACATGGGACTTTTTTGATGCATCTCGTCATATATATCACGGTTTTTCCTTTTTTTTTTTTTTTTTTTTTGGCAATATTACAAGTGAATGAGAAGTTCGCTTACATATTAAGCTAGCTGGATTAGGTTTTCTGAAATTGTAGATTGGTGGAACCGTGGAAGGCTTGTGGAATTTATGAATTAGTTGTCTGCTCAGTGCTCAGTTTTTACTTCAATTGTAATAAGAACTTGTAGATTACATTTGACAATCTTCTGTACATGTAACCATAGTTTGGATTTTAAATAAATTCAGCCTCTCTCTTTATCATTGTTAATTTTTTAATTTTTTTATTTTCTTGGTAGTGATGAATCAACTGTACCACTCTTAGGATATCTAGCATCAGGCGAACTCCCATAAAAAGAAAGAAAATACGCTGCACATGTGCTCTTGACACATAAATAGTGGTTAGATTAACACACGTCCATGGTGGGTATGTGTGCATTATTATAGTGTATATATACTATGCATGTTTACATCTACAGCGGCTTAGAAGAGATCCACCGATCAACCATGGCAAGAGATTGTTCAGGGTTGTATTCCGGAACCGTGTGACCTGCGCCCTATACACACACAATAATATATTATTGTAAGTATTACTTTCACCTCGTAAGGAAAATATATATCCACCTCTTAGTTACCTTTACTGTGGCAAAGGTGAGATAAAATTCATCCTTCTTGTACGTCTGCGTGTATCTACATGCCAAAAAACTACATCATAACTAAGATCATACAAGCTCATGATCATAATTGGAAGCAATTTCTGTTGAAATACCCTGCAATTTGTCCGTCTACTTTCCAAGGTCTCCAGCTATCATCTATGGCCAAATTTAGATGCTGTATCCATTTTAAAGTGGCAATGTATGGCACCGATAAGTCATGATCGCCACTGTCAAGACGAGGATGATTTTTTACCCGTTAGGCATTTTTAAAAATAGGTAGTAGAACTGTTATATCTACATTGACGGGCAATTTAATCTCCTAGTTTATTTGTTGCATGAACTATAATGTTATGAACATACCTGTATACCATAGCTTTAGGGATTTTCTGAGTTAGAACCTGATGATACGGAACAGCATTTGCTACATTCATTTCATAAGCTGGAGTTAATTTGTTACACTTCTTCCACTCGTTAATGGTTCCCTGTTTGTTCACAAAATATACGCATACCGATCATTTCAACTGGTTATAGTGGTCTTATAGATGCTACACCGAGTATAGAGTGAGAGTAGTATCTATATGTATGTATACGACACGCATTTATGGGTGCGTGTGAAATGGATGGTAAATACTGCACCAATGGTACTTCACCAGGTACGACATTCTAAAACCTTGACTTGTACTACTAGTATTCGTTATATATGCACCTTTCTGACATGAAGAGCATCTCGAACTTCCTGATTATTTGCCCAAGCGTAAGACATCCTATAATCCATAGTATCCTGCAAACAAGAAAACCCTCTACAACATTAGCCGGAGCATGTATCTACTTTGTGGGTGAGATCGAACACTGGTATAATTTGAAAAACGTTACTCGGCATATTGTTTTCTCTTGCAGATCAGATGAGATGAGAGTATCATGCCAGTCATCTTCCAAAAACAGTGCACCCCTTTTCTCTGTTTGGGAAGTGCATGTTGGTTCCAGGATATGACAAATGTATATGTCACGCATGCACTGCAGCTCCACGACGAAAACAGGTACACGTCAAAACTAGACCTACTTCAGATAGCACAGATAATTCTATGCATCTACTTACTTACCTCGTTGATGAGTTCAAGCGCGCGAAGGCAGTTTGCATTACTTGGATCAGGATTGACATATTGCTCAGAACAGCTGCTTTTCGCTGACTGTCAACACCCCACATTACACATACAAATGGTTGTAAAATGTGTCTCTACATGTATTATACACGAGATCCATTTTTATTACCTCATAGTACTCCGTAGATATAAGTGCCATCCCGTGAGCGTAAGGAATTCTCTCATTATTGTCGTTCTCATTAGTTTTCGGGTTGCCAACCAGGTATCCCTAATTCAGTTTGGATGTAAGAACAGAACAATAAACTACGTCACAAAAGAAGTCGGAAAATTTTACCTGGAGGGACATTTTTGGCTCAAGACCTGCCTCATTACCTGTAGCACCACCATGATCATGATCGTTAGTTGGAGGAAAAATGTTTGCTAATCGTAAGTTTTATTATTTAGTCGGGATAAGGGGCAACGAGGTTTTGAACCCAGACTGCGTTCTTTATATGAGTAATGCCACTGAGGTACGAAGCTAGTAGTAATACTGACGAGGGTAATCGGATACTAGAATATGTTTGACGAGTATAACTTTATTGCTTTACCGTTCAAGATTTCCAGAACGACCATCGGGACAATCTTGCCGGCGTAAGAATCACCCGCAATATACATGTCGTTCTCTATAAACATAGGATGATTTTGAAGCCACTGCAATATGAAAGATCATCAATATTTGAAGTGTTTCAAAGTGATACCCCATCACCAGAGACGGAGCTCGGGGGAGGGCAAGTGGTGGCGGTCACCCCATCGGCAAAATCATGGCCGTCCTTGGCATTAACTTGTGATGTCAGAGATGAATAGTTCGTACCTTTCTCAAAAATGTGTATGTTTCTTTTGCCGACGATGTGTCTGAGCTATTGTAACTGTTTGGTCGAGTTCCATAGGAGAATCCAGTACCAACTGGCGAGTCTATAAATATCACATTGGCAATCTGAACACGACAGCATAATATTCAAATTCTATTTAAACCTCGTTGGATCGAACTCATGTACATGTGGTTGCCTTGGAAACAACCAAATCGGGTTTGAACAAGAATTTTACCCATAATAATGTGTAAATACATTTATGTTAGCAACAATTGATCCTTAATCCTCATAACTTTTATTAAAACAGTTCAGTTTGAACCTTAGTCCAGGAGTGTTCCCTAAGAACAAATGATGGCAGGCTTCCATTAAAAGATGAAGCATCAAAAGCTACAGGCCCTACACAATATGATCATAAAAGAAATTAATTAATAATAATAATTATAGTAGTAATAACAACAACAACAATAACAACAATACAATAATACCGAGTTCAAAAGCAAGACCGCATAAGCCGGAGCAACCCGGCCCACCCGTGAGCCAAAGTAGAAGCGGGTCTTCTCTCGGGTTTCTCTCCGACTCAATGAAATAGTAAAACAGCTCTATGTCATCACTTTCACCTACAGTAACATACCTGCACAGCAAGAATTGGAGGAAAATGGAACTCAACATAAAAAAATTAGATAGAGATGGAAAAGCACCGTAGAAACTCACCCAGTTTCAAGCTTGAATGGTAGATTACCAGAAAACCCTGGTAGAGTCTTCACGATTGATTGTGAGGAAGCAGAGTAGAAGATAAACCAGGAGACGAATATCACCACCTTGGTTATTTTCGTCATATTTTTTGGCTTCTGAGAATCTGATGAAGACAAAGTTTCTTCCCTTTGTATGTATATGCAGATTTTTTCTTGATCGGGTGAAATTTATTTAGTTGATTATTCTTTTGGCAAATTATAAGCTGCTCCATTTGACTAAACACCTAAAGGAAACATGGGTGTGTTTTTTTAATCAGTAAATAAATTTTATATCAAGAAACAGTTTTATTAGACGAGCCATTAAAGAACATTCATATTATAATTTGACGTTCTGACGCCTCATGATGATATCCAAAGAAAATTTGATTCTGCAAAGGATACCAAAAGCTACTTGAATACCAAAATGTGGAATTTAAACCACATTACAAAGTGTCTTCTCTTGTTGAAGTTCATTCCATTCTAGAAAAGAATTTCTATCTTATTGCTTAAACCCAAAAACATGGGACTTTTTTGATGCATCTCGTCATATATATCACGGTTTTTCCTTTTATTTTTTTTTATTTTTTATTTTTGGCGATATTACCAGTGAATGAGAGGTTCGCTTACATATTAAGCTAGCTGGATTAGGTTGTCTGAAATTGTAGATTGGTGGAACCGTGGAAGGCTTGTGGAATTTATGAAATAGTTGTCTGCTCAGTGCTCAGTGCTCAGTTACTTCAATTGTAATAAGAAATTGTAGATTACATTTGACAATCTTCTGTACATGTACCATAGTTTGGATGTTAAATAAATTCAGCCTCTATCTTTATCTTTGTTAATTTTTACTTTTTGTTATTTTCTTGGTATTGATGGATCAACTGTACCACTCTTAGGATATCTAGCATCAGGCGAACTCCCATAAAAAGAAAGAAAATACGCTGCACATGTGCTCCTGACACATAAATAGTGGTTAGATTAACACGCGTCCATGGTGGGTATGTGTGCATTATTATAGTGTATATATACTATGCATGTTTACATCTACAGCGGCTTAGAAGAGATCCACCGATCAACCATGGCAAGAGATTGTTCAGGGTTGTATTCCGGAACCGTGTGACCTGCGCCCTATACACACACAATAATATATTGTTAGTATTACTTTCACCTCGTAAGGAAAATATATATCCACCTCTTAGTTACCTTTACTGTGGCAAAGGTGAGATAAAATTCATCCTTCTTGTACGTCTGCGTGTATCTACATGCCAAAAAACTACAGTCATAACTAAGATCATACAAGCTCATGATCATAATTGGAAGCAATTTCTGTTGAAAATACCCTGCAATTTGTCCGTCTACTTTCCAAGGTCTCCAGCTATCATCTATGGCCAAATTTAGATGCTGTATCCATTTTAAAGTGGCAATGTATGGCACCGATAAGTCATGATCGCCACTGTCAAGACGAGGATGATTTTTTACCCGTTAGGCATTTTTAAAAATAGGTAGTAGAACTGTAATATCTACATTGACGGGTAATTTAATCTCCTAGTTTACTTGCTGCATGAACTATAATGTTATGAACATACCTGTATACCATAGCTTTAGGGATTTTCTGAATTAGAACCTCATGATACGGAACAGCATTTGCTACATTCATTTCATAAGCTGGAGTTAATGTGTTACACTTCTTCCACTCGTTAATGGTTCCCTGTTTGTTCACAAAATATACGCATACTGATCATTTCAACTGGATATAGTGGTCTTATAGATGCTACACCGAGTATAGAGTGAGAGTAGTATCTATATGTATGTATACGACACACATTTATGGGTGCGTGTGAAATGGATGGTAAATACTGCACCAATGGTACTTCACCAGGTACGACATTCTAAAACCTTGACTTGTACTACTAGTATTCGTTATATATGCACCTTTCTGACATGAAGAGCATCTCGAACTTCTGGATTATTTGCCCAAGCGTAAGACATCCTATAATCCATAGTATCCTGCAAACAAGAAAACCCTCTACAACATTAGCCGGAGCATGTATCTACTTTGTGGGTGAGATCGAACACTGGTATAATTTGAAAAACGTTACTCGGCATATTGTTTTCTCTTGCAGATCAGATGAGATGAGAGTATCATGCCAGTCATCTTCCAAAAACAGTACACCCCTTTTCTCTGTTTGGGAAGTGCATGATGGTTCCAGGATATGAAAAATGTATATATCACGCATGCACTGCAGCTCCACGACGAAAACAGGTACACGTTAAAACTAGACCTACTTCAGATAGCCCAGATAATTCTATGCATCTACTTACTTACCTCATTGATGAGTTCAAGAGCGCGAAGGCAGTTTGCATTACTTGGATCAGGATTGACATATTGCTCAGAACAGCTGCTTTTCGCTGACTGTCAACACCCCACATTACACATACAAATGATTGTAAAATGCGTCTCTACATGTATTATACACGAGATCCATTTTATTACCTCATAGTACTCCGTAGATATAAGTGCCATCCCATGAGCGTAAGGAATTCTCTCATTATTGTCGTTCTCATTAGTTTTCGGGTTGCCAACCAGGTATCCCTAATTCAGTTTGGATGTAAGAACAGAACAATAAACTACGTCACAAAAGAAGTCGGAAAATTTTACCTGGAGTGACATTTTTGGCTCAAGACCTGCCTCATTACCTGTAGCATCACCATGATCATGATCGTTAGTTGGAGGAAAAATGTTTGCTAATCGTAAGTTTTATTATTTATTCGGAGACTAGAATATATGAGTAATGCCACTAAGGTACGAAGCTAGTAGTAATACTGATGAGGTTAATCGGAGACTAGAATATGTTTGACGAGTATAACTTTATTGCTTTACCGTTCAAGATTTCCAGAACGACCATCGGGACAATCTTGCCGGCGTAAGAATCACCCGCAATATACATGTCGTTCTCTATAAACATAGGATGATTTTGAAGCCACTGCAATATGAAAGATCATCAATATTTGAAGTGTTTCAAAGTGATACCCCATCACCAGAGACGGAGCTTGGGGGAGGGCTAGTGGTGGCGGTCACCCCATCGGCGAAATCATGGCCGTCCCTGGCATTAACTTGTGAAGTCAGAGATGAATAGTTCGTACCTTTCTCAAAAATGTGTATGTTTCTTTTGCCGACGATGTGTCTGAGCTATTGTAACTGTTTGGTCGAGTTCCATAGGAGAATCCAGTACCAACTGGCGAGTCTATAAATATCACATTGGCAATCTGAACACGACAGCATAATATTCAAATTCTGTTTAAACCTCGTTGGATCGAACTCATGTACATGTGGTTGCCTTGGATACAACCAAATCGGGTAATTTTACCCATAATAATGTGTAAATACATTTATATTAGCAACAATTGATCCTTAAACCTCATAACTTTTATTAAAACAGTTCAGTTTGAACCTTAGTCCAGGAGTGTTCCCTAAGAACAAATGATGGCAGGCTTCCATTAAAAGATGAAGCATCAAAAGCTACAGGCCCTACACAATATGATCATAAAAGAAATTAATTAATAATAATAATTATAGTAATAACAACAATAACAAGAATACAGTAATACCGAGTTCAAAAGCAAGACCGCATAAGCCGGAGCAACCCGGCCCACCCGTGAGCCAAAGTAGAAGCGGGTCTTCTCTCGGGTTTCTCTCCGACTCGACGAAATAGTAAAACAGCTCTATGTCATCACTTTCACCTACAGTAACATACCTGCACAGCAATAATTGGAGGAAAATGGAACTCAACATAAAAAAAAATAGATAGAGATGGAGAAGCACCGTAGAAACTCACCCAGTTTCAAGCTTGAATGGTAGATTACCAGAAAACCCTGGTAGAGTCTTCACGATTGATTGTGAGGAAGCAGAGTAGAAGATAAACCAGGAGAAGAATATCACCACCTTGGTTATTTTCGTCATATTTTTGGGCTTCTGAGAATCTGATGAAGACAAAGTTTCTTCCCTTTGTATGTATGTGCAGATTTTTTCTTGATCGGGTCAAATCTATTTACTTGATTATTCTTTTGACAAATTATAAGCTGCTCCATTTGACTAAACAGCTCAAGGAAATACCACTTTAGCCTTTTTATACCACAAGCTACTTGCTTTTTCTTTCTTCTTTCTTGATACCAGTAATATACAGACGCCATAGAAATACCACTGCAGCCTTTTTATTTAGTAACTTTGAAAAGATATTTTTCCACTCGCTTGCTCGGAACAATCATCAGTGTGTCAGTGTTAGTTAAACAGTTAGATGTTAGATAGTTACTTTTTGTAATATAATTTATTATAATTGTTTCATGTTAGTCGAGAACAGCTAAAATCTAAAAGTATGTATATTTATATTCGTTGCATGTAATATATTTCTTGATATTGTTAAAATGAAAATAATTGTCTCACTCCTCTCATCAATAGATTTTTTAGCTTAACAAAACATAAATTATGTACAAGAGAAAATTTGTCAAAACATTTATAATGTACTTGTATATATATATATATGTGTGTGTGTGTATTACTCCTAATTGTGAAAGAAAGATGTGACTATAGTGGGTTGTTGGGCTTTAGGCCCAATAGTTTATATGGGCCTCATAAAACAAAAGGATGGAGATGGGCTTTTGGAGAAAGATAAAAATGGGAAGAAAACGATGGCATAAAAAATAAAAATGGAAGAAATTGGATCATTAGCGGGGCCCACAAACCATCCCATTTTCTCTTTTCTGCTCACCGGCCTCATTCTCCTAATTATGAATTTCATACCAAATAGCCATTCTTCATTACTTCCTCATACCCATTACTTCATCTTTGCCCGCAGCAATTTAGGTAGTTCAAGTTCAAGTTTTAGGCATCTCAATTTCGCAGCGTACTGTCCGTCCCAAAAAAAAAGAATCATGTACGTAATTATAGATACATAACATTTTTTTTATAAAAATTCAGTGGTTATAGAAGTATAGCTCTTTTTTGAGTTGGAAAAAGTACTTTTGATGTTTTCAAATAAACGTGTGTTTCTAATAGAATAGAAGTCAGCTAGGGTTAAACTTTCGAATTAAACTATATATAAAATATTTAAATGTTAAGAACTTGAATTGATCGAATTTCTTGAACTTTTTACCATAGTTTACATGAGTTTTTTATAAAAACATAATTGTTGTAAATAAAAATATATTTGCCTGTTTAGACGACCAGTAATTTTACCCGTAGCCATGTCTGAAAGTCTCAAAGACTACAAATTATTAATCCAAAAAGGAAATTCTTTCAACCAGAACAATCACAACCTGCCAATTGAAAACCTTCTTTGGTTTTCAATCTTTTAATTGCAGTACAAACTTCAGAAACCATGCTGTGAAATTAAGCCAAAAAAAGTGTAATACTAATAAAAGCTCAATAAAAAGCTGCAGCTAAATTATTCTGGTAATTATTGGCTTTGCCTGTAATATTTCCATGGAGATCATCCATGTTCCACAGACCGCCGTCCCATACCATCATATCCTCGTTTGAGGACTCCGGCATGGCTGCGTAGTTGTTGATCATCGAATAGAGCAGTCCTTGATCGTCGGGCAGCCCAGTCGGGCACATGATTTCTTGCCTCAGTTGAGCAAAACTTGGAACTCTATTGTCAGTCTCGTCGAGCAAAGACATGATCTTTTTCATGTCGATTTGATCTTGCTCGAGTTGAAGTTGTTGCAGTTGTCGTTGTTGTTGCTGCTGCTGCTGTTGTTGCAGTTGAAATTGTTGTCGCCTGAGTAGTCTGGCCCGTCCAAGGATGATTTGGGTTTTTTCTTGAAATGAGTTCTCCAGTAGTTCTTGATTTCATTGTCTGTTCTTCCCGGAAGGCTTCTTGCAATTGTTGACCATCTATTTCCATAAATAAAAAAATTGCTGGATGAATATTTTTTCTATTTTCTGTTTTTTTTTGTCTGAATATATGCATTTTCAAACCCTGAACTTTTAATGTTTTGCTCAACCTGAGCAGAAATTAAAAGCTCAAGAGCTCCATAAATCATTACAAATATAAAAATGGAACTATCTGCAACGAACTCAGTAGAAATTCTGAGCTTAACAATAAAACCCTCATTTGAAATCACAAGAACAGTACCTGTTCCCCCATCTAGCATGTAGTTCAACAATGATCCTCTCTTCATGAGGGGTAATTTGGCCCCTCTTCAGGTCCGGCCTCAAGTAATTCACCCATCTCAACCGACAGCTCTTCCCATTTCTTTTAAGTCCTGTAAAAATAATCAACCAAATTATAATTTATAAAAAAAAAAATCCGATAACAAGAAAGAACATATTATATAGGAAAAAAATACTCCGACCGTCCCAAAAAAAAAGAAAGTCATGTTCGTATTTTTTGGGACGGAGAGAATATATAAGTAACAAATTTTAGTGAAGTACCTGCAAGGCGAGCCACATTGTTCCATCTTCCTTCACCATGCAGTTTTACATACTCAATAAGCAACCTATCCTCTTCAGCAGTCCAAGGCCCCTTTCTCCACCCCTCCTCAATGGTGATGTGGGGCAATGAAGGGTCATTTGACCACTTTTATCATTTTCAGCATTTATCATTAAAAATTCTTAGTTTTGTGTTTGACTACCTTTCATATTCTCAATATTCCTGATCTTTAAGTAGGAATTATGAAGTTCTAAAATGTATTACTCTGAATTCTGATTATTAAAGATATCGTTTCTATCCCCGTAAGAAGAACGTTTGTCTTCTACATATTACTTCCGTGTCAGTTGGTATCAGAGCCAAGGTTTTTTTTTCCTAAGCTATGGCTAACGACAACGAACCTACCCTCGCTGACGTGATCAGAGAGATGCAGCGTTTGACTACAGCAGTTCAAACGTTAACCGCTCGTGTTGAACAAGTAGAGGAATTTCATGCCAATACAGAAGGTCCTCAAGACGGTATAAGAAACATTGAAGAACCCAGGAGATTTGCTCGTGGTCTTCAGCGTGGAATCCACCAACAAATTCCCATAAGACAAAACTATGATGTTGATTCATCCGATGAAGAAATGGCAGACATGCTTCAAGAAAACCATAATCCCAACCGAAGAGACAATCGACAACACATGCACGATGAATTTCGATTTGAAAGCGGATCTCCCCTCCTTCAATGGGAATTTCAATATCGAAGGATTCCTTGATTAGCTTGCTGAAGTAGAGAGATTCTTTGACTTTGCAGAAATACCAGAGGATAAGCAGGTGAAACTTGTGGCTTATCATTTGAAATGAGGAGCATCGTCATGGTGGGAACAAGTTCAGAATCAGCGGCAATGATTGCGAAAACAACCGGTCCGATTATGGGTGAAGATGAAGAGAATGATGATGGCTCGTTTTCTTCCCCCCGATTATGAGCAGTTTCTATTCCAACAATACCAGGCGTTGGTTCAGGGGCAGAAACCTGTGGTAGAATACACCTCGGATTTCTTACGTCTCTCTTCACGTAACAATCTGATGGAGACAGAGGGACAGCAAGTTGCAAGGTATATTCATGGATTAAAGCCTATAATCCGTGAAAAGATCGGATGCCAGATTATCCTCACTCTTAGCGAAGCAATAAATATGGCGCAGCGAGCAGAATCGATGGGATTCCGTGGCTTTTATGGAAGGGAGGAATCCCGTAAGAATTTTCTTGATACTCCCAAGACCAACCCTAAGGCTAACACGGAGGTTGCCTCTAGTTCTGGAAAGCGTGGAAATGAGAAGGAGCCTGCGAAAAAGCCCACTGAAAATCCTTGTATGAAACCAACCGAGGACAAGTGCTACAGGTGTCATGAGGTTGGACATCGTTCGAACAACTGCCCACAGCGCCGCCCGGTCAATGTGATCGGTCATGAGAATGAAGAAGAAGACGCGTGGGAAGGGGAGGATGGAGTATGCGAGCCGAATGGAGAGGAGTACGACAAACAAGCAACATTGGTGGTTCGAAAGGTCCTATTAGCACCTCGAAGAGATGACTCCCAACGGAATGCACTATTCCGAACCAGGTGCACCATTTTCAATAAGATTGTTGAATTAATTATTGATAGTGGGAGTTGTGAGAATATTTTTTCTCAAGGTCTGGTCAAGGTATTAAAATTACCTGTGGAAAAACACCCTCAACCTTACCAGATTGTGTGGATTACTAAAGGGGAGGCTATTAGAGTAAAGGAGAGGTGTCGAGTTCCTTTGTCTATTGGTAAATTTTATAAGGATGAAGTTGTGGACATGGATGCTTGTCAGTTGCTTTTTGGCAGGCCTTGGCAATTCGACCTCGGGACAACTCATGATGGGAGAAAGAACGTCTACCAATTCTTCAAGGATGGGAAAAAGATAACCCTACTGCCCTTGGAGTTCAAGCAAGAGACTGAAACTCGGAAGCTCGTAACGTTAACCCAATCTACAAGTGAATTGATGAATGAGGCACGCGAAGTTAGGGAAATTCATGCTTTGGTAGTGAAGTCCGCGTTCGTAGTAGGAAACTCCGAGAAGAAAAATGAAATACTTGATCGGGTTGTGGAGTTGTTTGAGGAATTCCAAGAGCTAGTACCCGAGGAACTTCCTGCAGAATTACCCCCAATGAGAGATATACAACATGCCATCGATTTAGTTCCTGGAGCCACGTTACCAAATTTACCACACTACCGCATGAGTCCGAATGAGGGATCTATTTTACAACAGATGGTGGAGGATTTATTATTTAAGGGGTTGATCCGAGAAAGCATGAGCCCGTGTGCCGTTCCTGCGTTGCTAACTCCGAAGAAGGACGGGTCTTGGCGAATGTGCGTGGACAGTCGGGCAATAAACAAGATAACTGTGCGGTACAGATTTCCAATTCCTAGGCTGGAGGATATGTTGGACAATCTATCCGGTGCAAAAATTTTCAGTTAAATAGATTTGCGAAGCGGGTATCATCAAATCCGCATCAGACCGGGAGATGAGTGGAAGACAGCGTTCAAAACAAAGGAAGGCCTGTACGAGTGGCTTGTTTTACCATTCGGGTTATCTAACGCCCTGAGCACCTTTATGCGGCTGATGAATGAGGTGTTAAAGCCATTTTTAGGTAAATTTGTTGTAGTGTATTTTGATGATATTCTCATTTATAGCGCCAACGAGGATGAACACCTAGACCACTTGCGCCAGGTTTTGGTTGTTTTACAGGTTAATAAACTCTATATTAACCAAAAGAAGTGTAGCTACATGCAAACGAACCTTGTCTTTCTCGGCTTCGTAATTGGCGGAGATGGGATTCGTGTAGACGAAGGGAAGGTAGAAACAATTCGAGATTGGCCTGTTCCGAAGACAGTGACTGAAGTGCGAAGTTTCCATGGACTTGCCACCTTCTATCGGCGGTTCATTCGAAATTTTAGCACCTTAGTGGCGCCCATGACAGATTGTATGAAGAAAGGAAAATTCCAATGGGTCCTGATCAACAGAAGAGTTTCGAGATGATTAAAGAAAAATTGTGTACAGCTCCTGTACTAGCTCTTCCCAGTTTTGATAAATTGTTCGTAGTGGAGTGTGATGCGTGTGGGGTCGGCATAGGTGCTGTACTCTCACAAGAAGGCAAGTCTGTTGCATATTTCAATGAAAAATTGAGCGAGGCGCGTCAAAAGTGGTCTACTTATGACCAAGAATTTTATGCAGTCTTCAGAGCATTGAAGTATTGGGAGCATTATCTACTTCAAGATCAGTTTGTACTGTATACTGATCATCAGGCCTTGAAGTACATTAACAGCCAGAAAAATATAAGTAAAATGCAAGCAAGATGGGTGGCGTACTTGCAGCAGTTCCCATTTACGTTAAAACACAAGGATGGAATTCAAAACAAGCCTGCAGATGCGCTAAGTCGGCGTGCAGCCTTACTTGTGACAATGAGCCATGAGGTAACAGGGTTTGAAGTTCTTCCTGACTTATATCCCACTGACGAAGATTTTGCGAGAATTTGGCAAGCTCTCCCTTTTGAGGATTTCTATGCTTATGAAGGTTATCTCTTTAAGGGCTCCCGATTGTGTATCCCTCGCACATCGTTAAGGGATAAATTAATTCAAGACCTACATGGAGGTGGCTTGAGCGGCCATTTGGGAAGAGAAAAGACAACTGCCAGCTTAGAAGAGCGGTATTATTGGCCGCAATTGAAACGAGAAGTACGAAAATTTGTAAGCCGGTGTTTTATTTGTCAAACAGCTAAGGGGCAAGCTCAAAATACTGGACTCTACATGCCTCTACCTATTCCGGAGACTATTTGGGAGGACTTGTCTATGGATTTTGTTCTTGGATTACCTCGGACGCAGCGAGGTGTTGATTCCATATTTGTTGTGGTGGACAGGTTTTCTAAGATGGTACACTTCCTTCCCTGCAAGAAAACCTCAGATGTCTCTCATATTGCGCGTCTTTTCTTTCGCGAGGTGGTGCGCTTGCATGGTGTTCCAAGATCTATCACTTCGGATCGAGATAGCAAGTTCCTGAGTCATTTTTGGATTACTTTATGGAAGATGTTTGATACTTCACTGAATTTTAGTAGCACCGCACATCCCCAAACTAACGGCCAGACGGAGGTCGTCAATCGGACTCTTGGAAACTTGATTCGATGCATTTGCAGAGATCGACCAAAACAGTGGGACTATGCCTTGCCGCAAGCCAAGTTTGCTTTCAACACTGCAGTCCATAGTTCCACAGGAAAGTCACCTTTTGTTGTGGTTTATCAGAAGGTTCCAAGTCATGCTGTGGATTTGATAAAATTACCGGAAGTCGCTAGTGTAGCTGCCACAAAGCTAGCTAAAGAAGGATTAGATGTGCAAGCAGAAGTTCGACAAAAATTGATGGAAACCACTCAGAAGTTTAAGGCAGCTGCGGACAAGCATCGGCGTTTGAACGTATTCGAAGTCGGAGACGAGGTGATGGTTTTCCTCCGACACGAACGATTCCCAACAGGGCAATACCACAAGCTGCAACCAAAGAAGTATGGCCCTTATAAAATTGTTCATAAGATCAACAATAATGCTTACGTGTTGGATCTTCCAACAACGATGGGGATTTCGAATACTTTCAACGTGTCTGACTTGTATCGTTATTTCCCTGAAGAGCCTTCAACTTATCCAGATCACTCGAGGACGAGTTCTTCTCAGGAAGGGGAGACTGATGTGGGGCAATGAAGGGTCATTTGACCACTTTTATCATTTTCAGCATTTATCATTAAAAATTCTTAGTTTTGTGTTTGACTACCTTTCATATTCTCGATATTCCTGCATCTTTAAGTATGAATTATGAAGTTCTAAAATGTATTACTCTGAATTCTGATTATTAAAGATATCGTTTCTATCCCCGTAAGAAGAACGTTTGTCTTCTACATATTACTTCCGTGTCAAATGGCCCCCCACCCCATGTGTTGAGCGCCCATGGGCCCCCAAGACATGAAAATAGAAAAAGAAGTTGTGTGTGTGTGTGTTTTCTTTTTTTTGTTATGTAATAGGTTGTCTCTAGTCTTTTCCTTGTGCTAAAAATTCCCTGACATAAGGTGCATATTTATATAGGAAGCACTGCTCCAGGCTTGCTTCAATCCATCAGTCAAATTTATGTCCTTTTCAAATAATCAGTATCACCTCTTCCCTTATGCTAAAGATTAGCTCAATCGTACCGCAATAACGTGTAGGGAATTACTTAAATACCCTTGGGCCTCTTTTATCCTAATATATATGGAATGTATTTCCAAATGTAGATATTGTCAGTCTTTAAATTAATACAAACTCTAAAATTATCAAAGTAGTTGTTTTTTAAATAAACTCCGAAATCTCAAAAGAGTGAAAAGAAAAAGTAAGATAAAGATGAACGCAATCGAGCCCAAATTAGTGGTGGAATAAAGGAAAAAATGAAATAAAAAGATGAAGAACTACAAACAACAGGAATTCGAAAGAGATCAAGAACACTTAAGACTAAAAATCTAAATATTTATGCTGGTATAAAAATAAGTGCAATTTTTTATACTTCTATCATTTTTTCTATTTCAAATTTTCAAAGAATCAAGTTGATGTTTCTTTCTCCCCCACAGAGTTGTATAAAATACACATCAACACACAAGACCCTCATACTTTATAATATTTCATTTCTTATACTACATACGTATGAAGCATATAATATAGCTAACAGACAATATATCGATCGTTCTACTACTACTATGTGCTCAAAATTAATCATGAAAACCAACTAAAGAACCCATAAAATTTGAACAATCTTCCACATTCCTCTTCAATGTTAGACCAAGGGCAATTAAGGAAAGAAAAGGATCTGCCAAGGCAAGAGGTGACATACAATGATATTTGCAAAAGATGATGAAATAAAATGAATATTAATGTTTGATGTAATTAATGAAGTGGGCCCAGAAAAGGTGTTGAGTTTGAGTTAGAGAAGGCCACATAGGGGTTTGGGATTGTGTATCTGGACACACAGCACTTTGTCTTGTTACTCCAAATAAAAATTAATTAAGTCGGTGGATAATATTATAAGGGTGAAAACCACTGGCTGGCCAACGGGAGCTCACCAGGTGTTGGATTTGCTTACTTATTAAGGAGATAGATGCAAGCTAATCACCATTCTTTAAATTAAATATTATTTTGTTGATGCTATTTATGGGCATTGGGGCATTTTAATATTGGCTTAAACATGATGTGCTGACGTCATTACGGGACAGGTGGTGCTTCGATCATGGCTTTTAAGACAGTGCTACAAAGTGTCTTCTCTTGTTGAAGTTCATTCCATTCTAGAAAAGAATTTCAATCTTATTGCTTAAACCCAAAAACATGGGACTTTTTTTATGCATCTTGTCATATATATCACGGTTTTTCCTTTTTTTTTTTTTTTTTGGCGATATTACAAGTGAATGAGAAGTTCGCTTACATATTAAGCTAGCTGGATTAGGTTGTCTGAAATTGTAGATTGGTGGAACCGTGGAAGGCTTCTGGAATTTATGAATCAGTTGTCTGCTCAGTGCTCAGTTTTTACTTCAATTGTAATAAGAACTTGTAGATTACATTTGACAATCTTCTGTACATGTAACCATGGTTTGGATTTTAAATAAATTCAGCCTCTATCTTTATCTTTGTTAATTTTTTAGTTTTTTTTATTTTCTTGGTAGTGATGAATCAACTGTATCACTCTTAGGAAATCTAGCATCAGACGAACTTCCATAAAAAGAAAGAAAATACGCTGCACATGTGCTCTTGACACATAAATAGTGGTCACATTAACACGCGTCCATGGTGGGTATGTGTGCATTATTGTAGTGTACATATACTATGCATGTTTACATCTACAACGGCTTCGAAGAGATCCACCGATCAACCATGGCAAGAGATTGTTCAGGGTTGTATTCCGGAACCGTGTGACCTGCGCCCTATATACACACAATAATATATTGTAAGTATTACTTTCACCTCGTAAGGAAAATATATATCCACCTCTTAGTTACCTTTACTGTGGCAAAGGTGAGATAAAATTCATCCTTCTTGTACGTCTGCGTGTATCTACATGCCAAAAAACTACGTCATAACTAAGATCATACGAGCTCATGATCATAATTGGAAGCAATTTCTGTTGAAAATACCCTGCAATTTGTCCGTCTACTCTCCAAGGTCTCCAGCCAATATCTATGGCCAAATTTAGATGCTGTATCCATTTTATAGTGGCAATGTATGGCACCGATAAGTCATGATCGCCACTGTCACGACAAGGATGATTTTTTACACGTTAGGCATTTTTAAAAATAGGTAGTAGAACTGTAATATCTACATTGACGGGTAATTTAATCTCCTAGTTTATTTGTTGCATGAACTATATGTTTTGTAACATACCTGTATACCATAGCTTTAGGGATTTTCTGAGTTAGAACCTGATGATACGGAACAGCAGTTGCTACATTCTTTTCATAAGCTGGAGTTAATGTGTTACACTTCTTCCACTCGTTAATGGTTCCCTGTTTGTTCACAAAATATACGCATACTGATGGTTATAGTGGTCTTATAGATGCTACACCGAGTATAGAGTGAGAGTAATATCTATATGTATGTATACGACACACATTTATGGGTGCGTGTCAAATGGATGGTAAATACTGCACCAATGGTACTTCACCAGGTACGACATTCTAAAACCTCGACTTGTACTACTAGTATTCGTTATATATGCACCTTTCTGACATGAAGAGCATCTCGAACTTCCTGATTATTTGCCCAAGCGTAAGACATCCTATAATTCATAGTATCCTGCAAACAAGAAAACCCTCTACAACATTAGCCGGAGCATGTATCTACTTTGTGGGTGAGATCGAACACTTGTATAATTTGAAAAACGTTACTCGGCATATTGTTTTCTCTTGCAGATCAGATGAGATGAGAATATCATGCCAGTCATCTTCCAAAAACAGTACACCCCTTTTCTCTGTTTGGGAAGTGCATGCTGGTTCCAGGATATGAAAAATGTTTATATCACGCATGCACTGCAGCTCCACGACGAAAACAGGTACACGTCAAAACTAGACCTACTTCAGATAGCACAGATAATTCTATGCATCTACTTACTTACCTCGTTGATGAGTTCAAGAGCGCGAAGGCAGTTTGCATTACTTGGATCAGGATTGACATATTGCTCAGAACAGCTGCTTTTCGCTGACTGTCAACACCCCACATTACACATACAAATGGTTGTAAAATGCGTCTCTACATGTATTATACACGAGATCCATTTTTATTACCTCATAGTACTCCGTAGATATAAGTGCCATCCCGTGAGCGCAAGGAATTCTCTCATTATCGTCGTTCTCAGTAGTTTTCGGGTTGCCAACCAGGTATCCCTAATTCAGTTTGGATGTAAGAACAGAACAATAAACTACGTCACAAAAGAAGTCGGAAAATTTTACCTGGAGTGACATTTTTGGCTCAAGACCTGCCTCATTACCTGTAGCATCACCATGATCATGATCGTTAGTTGGAGGAAACATGTTTGCTAATCGTAAGTTTTATTATTTAGTCGGGATAAGGGGCAACGGGGTTTTGAACCCAGACTGCGTTCATTATATGAGTAATGCCACTGAGGTACGAAGCTAGTATTAATATTGACGAGGCTAATCGGAGACTAGAATATGTTTGACGAGTATAACTTTATTGCTTTACCGTTCAAGATTTCCAGAACGACCATCGGGACAATCTTGCCGGCGTAAGAATCACCCGCAATATACATGTCGTTCTCTATAAACATAGGATGATTTTGAAGCCACTGCAATATGAAAGATCATCAATATTTGAAGTGTTTCAAAGTGATACCCCATCACCAGAGACGGAGCTCGGGGGATGGCTAGTGGTGCCGTCCCTGGCATTAACTTGTGAAGTCAGAGATGAATAGTTCGTACCTTTCTCAAAAATGTGTATGTTTCTTTTGCCGACGATGTGTCTGAGCTATTGTAACTGTTTGGTCGAGTTCCATAGGAGAATCCAGTACCAACTGGCGAGTCTATAAATATCACATTGGCAATCTGAACATGACAACATAATATTCAAATTCTATTTAAACCTCGTTGGATCGAACTCATGTACATGTGGTTGCCTTGGATACAACCAAATCGGGTTTGAACAAGTATTTTACCCATAATAATGTGTAAATACATTTATGTTGCCAATAATTGATCCTTAAACCTCATAAACTTTATTAAAACAGTTCAGTTTGAACCTTAGTCCAGGTGTGTTCCCTAAGAACAAATGATGGCAGGCTTCCATTAAAAGATGAAGCATCAAAAGCTACAGGCCCTACACAATATGATCATACAAGAAATTAATTAATAATAATAATAATTATAGTAATAATAACAACAACAATAACAATAACACAGTAATACCGAGTTCAAAAGCAAGACCGCATAAGCCGGAGCAACCCGGCCCACCCGTGAGCCAAAGTAGAAGCGGGTCTTCTCTCGGGTTTCTCTCCGACTCGATGAAATAGTAAAACAGCTCTATGTCATCACTTTCACCTACAGTAACATACCTGCACAGCAAGAATTGGAGGAAAATGGAACTCAACATAAAAAAATTAGATAGAGATGGAGAAGCACGTACTGTAGAAACTCACCCAGTTTCAAGCTTGAACGGTAGATTACCAGAAAACCCTGGTAGAGTCTTCACGATTGATTGTGAGGAAGCAGAGTAGAAGATAAACCAGGAGACGAATATCACCACCTTGGTTATTTTCGTCATATTTTGTGGCTTCTGAGAATCTGATGAAGATAAGTTTCTTCCCTTTGTATGTATGTGCAGATTTTTTCTTGATGGGGTCAAATTTATCTGGTTGATTATTCTTTTGGCAACTTATATTTTTCCATTGGCTTGCTCGGAACAATCATCAGTGTGTCATTAACAGTTAGTTAGATGTTATGCAGTTACTTTTCATAACATAATTTATTGGAACTGTTTCATGTTAGTTGATAACAGCTGAAATCTAAGAGTATGCCTATTTATATTCGTTGCATGTAATATATTCCTTGAGATTGTTAAAATTAAAAAAAAAAAATTGTCTCTCTCTCCTCTCATCAATTTTTTTAACAAAAACTGTGATGTAGATTTTTTAGCTTAACAAAGCATAAATTATGTACAAGAGAAAATTTGTGAAAAAATTTATATTGTACTTACATATATGTGTGTGTTTGTTTATATATTACTCCTAATTGTGAAAGAAAAAGGTGACTATAGTGGATTGTTGGGCTTTAGGCCCAATAGTTTATATGGGCCTCATAAAAAAAAGGATGGAGATGGGCTTTTGGAGAAAGGTAAAAATGGGAAGAGTACGATGGCATAAAAAAAAAAAAAGGAAGAAATTTGTTCATTAGCGGGGCCCATAAACCATCCCATTTTCTCTTTTCTCTCACCAGCCTCATCCTCCTAATTATGGATTTCATATCAAATAGCCATTCTTCATTACTTCCTCATACCCATTACTTCATCTTTGCCCGCAGCAATTTAGGTAGTTCAAGTTCAAGTTTTAGGCATGTCAATTTCGCAACGTACTGTCCGTCCCAAAAAAAAAGAATCATGTACGTAATTATAGATACATAATATTTTTTTATAACAATTCAGTGGTTATAGAAGTATAGCTCTTTTTTTAGTTGGAAAAAGTATTTTTGATGTTTTCAAATAAACGTGTGTTTCTAATAGAATAGAAGTCAGCTAGGGTTAAACTTTCGAATTAAACTATATATAAAATATTTAAATGTTAAGAACTTAAATTGATCGAATTTTTTGAGTTTTTACCATAGTTTATATGATCTTTTTATAAAAACATAATTATAGACGACCAGTAACTTTACCACGTGCGATGCACAAGTCAAAAACATAAAATGAACACGTAGCCATGTCTGAAAGTCTCAAAGACTACAAATTATTAATCCAAATAGGAAATTCTTTCAACTAGAACAATCACAACCTGCCAATTGAAAACCTTCTTTGGTTTTCAATCTTTTAATTGCAGTACAAACTTCAGAAACCATGCTGTGAAATTAAGCCAAAAAAAAGTGTAATACTAATAAAAGCTCAATAAAAAGCTGTAGCTAAATTATTCTGGTAATTATTGGCTTTTCCTGTAATATTTCCATGGAGATCCTCCATGTTCCACAGACCGCCGTCCCATACCATCATATCCTCGTTTGAGGACTCCGGCACGGCTGCGTAGTTGTTGATCACCGAATAGAGCAGTCCTTGATCGTCGGGCAGCCCAGTCGGGCACATGATTTCTTGCCTCAGTTGAGCAAAACTTGGAACTCTATTGTCAGTCTCGTCGAGCAAAGACATGATCTTTTTCATGTCGATTTGATCTTGCTCGAGTTGAAGTTGTTGCAGTTGTCGTTGTTGTTGCTGCTGCTGTTGCAGTTGAAATTGTTGTCGCCTGAGTAGTCTGGCCCGGGTCTTTTCCGGGCTGTCCAAGGATGATTTGGGTTTTTTCTTGAAATGAGTTCTCCAGTAGTTCTTGATTTCATTGTCTGTTCTTCCCGGAAGGCTTCTTGCAATTGTCGACCATCTGTTTCCATAAATCAAAAAATTGCTGGATGAATATTGTTTCTATCTTCTGTTTTTTGTCTAAATATATGCATTTTCAAACCCTGAACTATTAATGTTTTGCTCAACCTGAGCAGAAATTAAAAGCTCAAGAGCTCCATAAATCATTACAAATATAAAAATGGAACTATCTGCAACGAACTCAGTAGAAATTCTGAGCTTAACAATGAAACCCTCGTATTTGAAATCACAAGAACAGTACCTGTTCCCCCATCTAGCATGTAGTTCAACAATGATCCTCTCTTCATGAGGGGTAATTTGGCCCCTCTTCAGGTCCGGCCTCAAGTAATTCACCCATCTCAACCGACAGCTCTTCCCATTTCTTTTGAGTCCTGTAAAAATAATCAACCAAATTATAATTTATAAAAAAAAAATCCAATAACAAGAAAGAATATTTTATATAGGAAAGAAATACTCCGATCGTCCCAAAAAAAGAAAGTCATGTTCGTATTTTTTGGGACGGAGAGGGTATATAGGTAACAAATTTTAGTAAAGTACCTGCAAGGCGAGCCACATTGTTCCATCTTCCTTCACCATGCAGTTTTACATACTCAATAAGCAACCTATCCTCTTCAGCAGTCCAAGGCCCCTTTCTCCACCCCTCTTCAATGGCCCCCCACCCCAAGTGTTGAGCGGCCATGGCCCCCCAAGACATGAAAATAGAAAAAGAAGCTGTGTGTGTGTGTTTTTTTTTGTTATGTAATAGGTTGTCTCTAGTCTTTTCCTTGTGCTAAAAATTCCCTGACATAAGGTGCATATTTATATGGGAAGCACTGCTCCAGGCTTGCTTCAATCCATCAGTCAAATTTATGTCCTTTTCAAATAATCAGCATCACCTCTTCACTTATGCTAAAGATTAGCTCAATCGTACCGCAATAACGTGTAGGGAATTACTTAAATACCCTTGGGGCCTCTTTTATCCTAATATATATGGAATATATTTTCAATCTCAGATATTGTCAGTCTTTAAATTAATACAAACTTTAAAATTCTCAAAGTTGTTGTTTTTGAAATAAGCTCCGAAATCTCGAAAGAGTGAAAAGATAAAGTAAAATAAAGATGAACACAATCGAGCCCAAATTTGTGGTGGAATAAAAAAAATGAAATAAAAAGATGAAGAACTACAAACAACAGGAATTCGAAAGAGATCAAGAACACTTAATACTAAAAATCTAAATGTTTATGCTGGTATAAAAACGTGCAATTTTTTTATTCTTCTATCATCTTTTCTATTTCAAATTTTCAGAAGATCAAGTTTATGTCTCTTTCTCCCCCACAAAGTCGTGCAAAATATGCATCAAGACACGAGACCCTCATACTTTATAATACTTTATTTCTTATATTACATGCGTATGAAGCACAAAATATAGCTAACAGACAATATATCGATCGTTCTTCTACTACTATGTGCTCAAAATTAATCATGAAAACAAACTAAACAACCCATAAAATTTGAACAATCTTCCACATTCCTCTTCAATGTTAGACCAAGGGCAATTAAGGAAAGAATAAGGATCTGCCAAGGCAAGAGGTGACATACAATGATATTTGCAAAAGATGATGAAATCAAATGAATATTAATGTTTGATGTAATTAAATGAAGTGGGCCCAGAAAAGGTGTTGAGTTTGAGTTAGAGAAAGCCACGTAGGGGTTTGGGAATGTGTATCTGGACACACAGCACTTTGTCTTGTTATTCCAAATTAAAATTAATTAAGTGGGTGGCTAATATTATAAGGGTGAAAACCACTGGCTGGCCAATGGGAGCTCACCAGGTGTTGGATTTGCTTACTTATTAAGGAGATAGATGCAAGCTAATCACCATTCTTTAAATTAAATATTATTTTGTTGATGCTATTTATGGGCATTGGGGCATTTTAATATTGGCTTAAACATGATGTGCTGACGTCATTACGGGACAGGTGGTGCTTCGATCATGGCTTTTAAGACAGTGCTACATTAATTACTATGTGTAATAGTGTCCAAATGTCGTGGTTGATGCATCTCTATCAAGAATTTCAGACTTCATCAGTTGTTTGGTTTTTTTTTTTAATGGTTTTTTTTTTTAAAATATTTTTGAGAGATGAGAAGTGCAAAGAAATTATGGTGAAATAAGATATCGTTTTGAAAAGAAAAAAAAAATATATATATATATGAGTGAGTTTTTTGTAAAAGAATTTTACGTGGACACGATTTAAGATATTACTTATTTAACTATAAAGTACTGCTTATTTAATTATAAATTATAACTATTTTTTAAGGTAACTAAACAGTAGTAATACGCTTAAAATAATAGTAATATTTTATAGTTAAACAAGTAATATCTTACATCGTGTCACATGTGCAACCGTTTCACAGAAATTTTTGCAAAAATATATATAATAATAATAAGTTTAAGTATTTCTACATTTATTGCTATCATTTTTCCAGCCTATTTCATTTTCACAAATGGAAAAACGAATTTTTAAAAAATATTGTTATATAGCTAATCAATAAATATTTATTTTATTTATTAATATTGGTAATGTTACTAATTTTATCATAACTAATAAAAAAATTCATATATTATGAATATGTGCCAGATTTGATGCTATATATAATAATAAAAATTGTTCACATAAATATATCAAATTTTATTTAATTTTCTTGATTTCAAAAGAAAATACTATATATTTGTTAATTTTATAATTGTATTTTATAAATAAAATTAATTAATGTTCAGATATTATATATAATATTTATATCATTATTATAATCATGGTATATATATAAATTACTAAACATAATTATATATATATATATATTTAAATATTAATCTTATATATTTCTAAAATTTAATAATATTATATTGTAATAATATGTTCGTACATGGCACGGGAGAACATACTAGTTAATAATAATAATAATAATAATAATTATTATTATTATTATTATTATTATTTAAAAAAATAATAAAGAAGGTTAGAGCTAATGGGATTGAGATATTCTTGTACTTGCAATATGTTGCTTTACATAATTGTTTTCTTTTCTCTTTTGCTTTTATTCAAACAGTAGAAAGATTTTATGTGAACTCAAGTATGTCCAATAGTCTACTGATTGGGTGTTTTCATAATCACTGAACGAATTTCTAATGAAAAATGGGAGTTTGAATTTAAGAAGGAAGGGTTTGAAATGGTTATTAAAATAATAAAGGAAACATAAAAACTCCTGTAAAACGGTTGCACGTATGACACGATTTAAGGTATTACTTGTTTAATTATAAAATATCACTATTTTTTAAGTGTGTTACCGCTGTTTAGTTACATTAAAAAATAATGATACTTTATAGTCAAACAAGTAATACTTTATAGTTACTCAAATAATATCTTAAATTGTGTCATACGTGCAATCGTTTCGCAGGAAACTCACTCTAAACAAAATTAAAATCCTATTAACATGATCTAAACAACCAAAGATTACAACAAAATTTGACCTCATTGGCTATCGTCGCGATTTCAACAATAAAAAATTTGTTCGACGATAGTTTTTACAAAATTCTCCACATCAATTCTCACTTGTATATCTTTCCAACCCATCTTGGAGGCCACAATTTTACCAGACATAATGGTCTGTAGATGTAGGTCCATTCGATTAGGAGAAGAATATTTATAAATTGCCCAAACTTTCTTATTTTTCGATTTCTCATCTTGTTCGAAACATCGAAACTAAACTTCATTGTTTTGGGAAAAAATTTAATCATGAATGTCAGTTCGAATCTTATATTTCACATAAATACTTAAAATTATCGATAAATTTATGTGGATCAAATTAATCCGGATCGATCGGCTAAATTTTGTATGATGGGCATTTTGAGCCTTTATTTAAGAATAAAGATTAATCTGTTCATTATGCCTGCGTTTATGTGCATAATAGAGCTTGATATGATATCAGAATGTATATATTGATTTATAGTTATGTAGAGTAAGAAAAAAAAAAAAAAGATAGTTGAATGGTTGCCAATAAAAATTAAGTGATTTTTTTTTGTTTTAATTTGCATTATTTGATTAAAATATGGCCCAAGCTAGAATTTCTTGATTACTGCAGCTATCATATGTGATGTATTAGCACACAAAATATTTGTTGTTATAATATATGTTCTAAAATTTTGAAAAAAACATTGAAATTTTACTAAAAAATTAATACACAAAAATAGGGAATATTATAACACGGTTTAACATAAATTTTGAATGACATTTCAACAGAACATCAGTTCATACGAAAAAAAATAAAAAATATAAATATAAATATATATATAATATAAATCTATAAATATTATCTTATTTTACATTACGAGTTCATAATTACTTGGTAGAAGACTACGATAAGAATAATACATATTGAATATGAGAAGTATATTGTACTTTTCTATAATTATTATATTTTTAAATTTTTGTTATTGTTACTGTTATCGTTGTCATCTTTCATTTTTAGCTCGGTAAAATTTAAAACTCAATATTTAATGATATTTCTTAACATTTAAAAAGAAATACCTAATTTAGAATCTTGGTGAAAGATTATGAATTTGGAGATATGGTTAATGTTTCCACTATCTAACATAGGCTTCTAGGCTTCTTGTTGGTTGACTCTCTTTTTTTCTTTGGAACCAGAGTCAATCTTTTTGATACAATTATTAGGAAAGTTGAAAATTCTAGCCAAAAGCTAATAAGCAGGCCAAGATATTTTTTTTTTATTATTATTAATTTTATTTAATCTGTAAAATTCAATTTACTGAGTTTTTACCGTCCATTATAATTATAATATTGGGACATGATTAAAAAAGTAAAATAAATGGATTAGTTCGATGGCTTATTTCAATTAATGATGGTAATGTTTTCCTACCAAATAATTTCTTGAAACTTCTCTTTATAATCAAATAATGTACTTTATAGATTCGAATCACATTTCTGAAAAACATAACATCATAACTTTATCGCAAAAACTCATGTAAAATGGTTGCTCGTGTGACACGATTTAATGTATTATTTGTTTAACTATAAAATATTACTTGTTTAACTTAAAGTATCATTATTTGTGTATTACTGCTGATTAGTTACCTTAAAAAATAGTAATACTTTATAGTTAAATAAATAATACTTTATAGTTACTCAAGTTATATCTTAAATCGTGTTACACGTGCAACTCTTTCACAGAAGACTCACTCTAACTTTATAATTAATGAAATAATGCTCTTAGCCAACATACTTTTTTAATTAATTCACAGAAGACTCGCTCTAACTTTATAATTAATGAAATAATGCTCTTAACCAACATACTTTTTAATTAATTAATTAATTATTAATTAATGCCCTTTACCAATATACAAATTTTCAGTCTTCAAGACTCAATATCGTTAAAATAATAATAATAATTGACTTTGCAAGTAGGAAATTACCTTTGTTTATTTAAAAATCTATTATGTGTCTGCTTGTACGGTGGATTATATGTACTGAATTTGAGTTGTATATAAAATTTAAATATTATTTTTAATTTGTATTATATAATTCTTTTTTTTAATTTTTTAAATACAAACTTATTAATATCATTTGATTTTATATTTATAATAAATATATTTCAAATTGTATATGACAGAATGAGAAATTTAAATAATTAATTAAAAACAAATAACATATCTGATAAATAATACATTATAAATAGAGCTGTTAAAATAAATCAGATTTAAGTGGCTAGTGTACCGCGCCCTGCATTATAGATGGATTTGGGTATGAGTGTATGATAGATGACAGCCTGCAATAGGTTAGCCCGCGTAGATCGTGGGTTGTGGTGGGTTGGGACGAGCGAACCTGCAATTGTTTTTAATAATTTTATATGAGATTTAATTAAGTAAAAATTCAATTAAGTAATTTTTTTATTTACCAATTTTATTTATTTCTTTTGGGTTAGAAGAACTATTCATTATTTTCATTCATTTGATCAAATTATTATCTTCGAGGTTATGAGACGAGAATCTATTTTACGCGAATGGACCTTTAGAATTTAACTAAAGAATGACCTAAATATTTGTCAAACCCGAGCCTAATACTATGTTAGAATTATATAGGATTTGGAGACTCACATATAACTAATATCAATAATGGGTTATAAGGATTCAAGACTTTAATTCTTGATTTAGAATACAACATCATGCCTACTTCAAGAAGTGAACATACACATGGTTTAGAATTCAAATGTTAACAATTTTATGAATTGATTGTTTAATTCAGGTAATTCATTTTTGTTGTCTTACGAATGAGGACAAACGTATAACATACATTCGATAAATATGAATAAATGATGTACAACATGATTAGAAGTGCAAATGTGCAAATTTTTTTATCAGACATGCACAACATTGTGTGACCTTGAAAGTTGAATAGTTATCATGTAGTTCAATTGTGAAAATTGAACAGTTATCACATTGTTCGTCATATCAGGTCGAAGATAACTTTACAAATATTTTTATATTAATTATAAAATTGTGATAAAATTTTGAAAAGTATACATAAAATTGATAAAATAAAAAAAGAAAAGAATTATATTATTCATTTCATTTATTATCCATGATTATTTTGTTTCTTTATTGATCAATCTTTCAAAACTTATAGTTTATTGTGTTTTAGGAAAGATAGCATATGAGAGAGAGATTGGATGAAGATGAGAGAGAATAAAGAAGTGGGGATGATTACAATTTTATGTTATTTTTTAACTTTCTAATATTGTATTTTAATAATTTATCTTTTCATATTATTAATATTAATTTGTCTAGTGTGAAGAGTGTTAGATACAAAGAGAATAGTAAAAAATAATTTTAACTAATTAAAAACCTTTATTTTTTTGGAATAAAAGTATTTTCAACATTTTATTTGTTTTCTTTTATTAACACAAAAATAATAATAATAATAATAATAATAAGTAGTAGAGAGACGATAATAGGTAATAGGTGAAAGTGTATTATTAGAGTAGGTGGACCGAGCTGCCAGGTGAATATCCAACATGCCTTAGTGCTTCTACTTCTAAAGTTCTAAAGTGTAAGATGCACGAACTGCAGGCGATCCGATAACACACACACACACACACACACACACACACACACACACACACACACATATATATATATATATATATATATATATAACCTAACTTTGAACTGGGATTGGGACAGGACAATGAGCTTTTTAACTAAACATATATATGTCTGTATTACTAAAAGAGTCGGAAAATGTCTCAAATGACACAAAATATATACAGAATATTAATATTTTATTCTTATTTCATATTATGAAACATATGCTATTTAACCTTATTTTAAATAATTACAATCTTATTTATTAATTGTATTCATAATATATTATTAACCAAAACACAATTTTTTTAATTTTTTTTTAATAACAATTCATGAGTTTAATGGATTTTGCCTTAGTAAAATATGTTGCAAAGGCTGATAAATTTCCAAACAAGATACTCTCACTTCTATTAGATTCAATTTTATTTATTTATTAAAGGAGTTTATTAGTGCATGCCATATATATATATATATATATATATATATATATATCTACCAAGGTCAGTTGCTCTTCAATTACTAATCTTAAATGAATTACTATTCTATCTGCGTGTGCATGATTTATAATATAATAATATAATAAATTATTATAAAAATAATAATATAATTTTTAAAATAAAATATATAATTATATAAAATATATTTTGGTAAAAAAAATTTAAAATAAAAAAATTTAATAATATAAAAATATATCATAATTAATATATGAAAAAAAAGTATTCTATATTTAAAAATTAATATTTTATTATTATATATGCAATATGTATATTAAATTAAAGATCATGAAAAAATAATTAATTTGATATATTTTTCATAAAAAACAAAATTAAGATGAAAAAATTATAAACCTTTGAAAATTAGAGTAAAAAACAAATAAAAAGAAAACATTATAGTTATTAAAAATAAAAAGTTGATTTAGCGTAAAAATAATATTTCTGTAAGTTAATCTAATTATCTTACTTTTATATAGCTATAGATAATTAATGTTGTTTCCTATATTATTAAATTTAAATCCGTCAAGTCATTTTCTTTCAAATATATAACATCATCTATAAGCTTTACAATTTATTCCTCCAATCAATTTGAATATTACGATAGATCTTCTGTGAGACTGTTTCATCATGCGATGGAAAAAAAACATTTATTCTATTTAAAAAATAAAAATTTAATTATTATTTTTTTATTTTTTATCAATTAAATAAATATATAATTTTTATATCATTAGTCCACATAAATAAATTTTATTTATTTATCAATTTAACTTAATCAATCAGACATTCTTATTCAACCTTTTATCGATTTTTGTCACATGGACATCTTAGAAATTTTGAATTATAACTAGTTCTAACTTTTGAAGTCTAAGTAATTTTTTGGACAAAAGAAAATTTATAAAATTGAACTCTTTTTTGGAGCAAATGTAATAATATTTTTATGTATTAATTTTCAAGTAAAAGCTACTTTCTTTGTCCTTAAAAAAATTATTTTATGTTACGTACGTCTTTTTATTTTTTAGTAGTCAAATTAAATTAAAACTCGTTATAAGCCATCAATTTTTCCTTATACCATTTCGTTTTTTCATTAATTTAATTTTCCAAACACTTATGATTAAAAAATATCATTATCATAAGAGTTTTATCAAACTTTCAACTAATAACTATTTTTTATTAATTTCTAAACAATTTTTAACCTAAAACAAATTATTTTTTCTAAAGCAGACGAAGTATTACATTTTCTCTGTTACAAAATGTCCATAATGGATATCGTACAATTCTCTTTTATCAATATATTCTTTTTAAGCGATATCATGAATCGAAATCTTTATTTTATAAATAATGTGAATACCGTGTAAAACCTAAGTCTGTTATGAACGATTTTCGTCGATCTTAAATATCTCTATTTAAACTGTAGACTTTATATCAATAACTACCTGAAATTAAAAAAAGCAAAGAAACAAAATAAATAAAAACATTACTTTGACCAAAGATTCAAATATATCACATTGTTGGAGTCCAGATATAATCCAAGCTCTCTTATACAATAATTATTCTCATCTCCACCCTTTAATTAAATTAAATACATTTTATTTTCTTTTTACCTGCCTTGATTACTACAAGCAACACACACACACACACAACCGTGGTCAAATTTTTTTTTTTTTTTTTGGTGCAGTGCACACTGCACTGAACCCATTTATTGAAGGGATAATTCAATTCCTTTTTTACCAACTAAAGCTGTTTCAAAGAAGTCATCACCCCCTATAGTTCCATTCCTGCAATTCCTGCGTCATGCCACTTGTGGGCCCAACACGTCCAATGATCACAATATTGATTAAATTATTCCTTCTTTATTTTTTATTTTTTTTATTTCACAATTATTGGCCGGTCAACATTCATCTTGGACTTTTGGGTCTATTTTCTCCGTCGAATGTTTGTGAGTGCTTCAATTTGATTTGCCCGAAAATATAAATTAATTTTAAATTAAAAAAATCTTTACCTTTTCTTTAAAATTTAAAAAAAAATATATATATATATACTTTTTAATGTACCCATTAAAAAAAAAAAAAATATATATATATATATATACTTTTTAATGTACCCATATATGGCCTACAATTTAGGTTGTACTGATCCGTTCTGTAACGTACATTAAAGATATAATTGACTAGAGCTTCTCGAACAAGAAGCTATTTTGGCATTTGACGTCAATTTTCATTCTTCAACAGTACTCTATTTTCTGCACCATTTTAAAGTTTTTTAAATTTTTGCACCACTTTACCGCAAATTTTTTATTGCGCTACTTTTTTTTCTTCTTTATATGATTATTTTTTTTAATATTTAATATTGTATTTTTTATCTCAATTATCCAAATTGAAATTAAATCAAAATTTTTAAAATCATATGATGTGTAATTTAAATAATAATAAAAATATAATTTAAATAAGTATATGAGATTTTAAATATTATTTACAAATTTAAATAGAATTGCATAATATTACCCGACATTCAATTTTACATATATATTTTTTGAATATGATAGTTTAAGAATATAAGTAAAAAAATATTATCTCAAAATTTAATGTTAAATAAAATTACATATATAATGTTTCTAACAAATATTTAGTAGTAAAATAAAGATATTGTGTAATATTATTTTTTAATGAAGAAAGTAGTGCAAAGTGTTGGAGAGAGTATATAAATTTTACGCTAAATTGGTGCATAATTTGCACTAGAGTACTTCAAACTGCTAGAGACGGTGTTAGTGTCATTGTTTAATGGAAGCCCTTTTCTTTCAACATGACATAAGTCACTTTATTTTTGGTACTATAGTTTGTCAATTCATTTTTGTTAAAAAAAATTAAAAATTAAAAAAAAATACAATTATAGCATCATATGCTAAAAGTTTTATAATTTGCTAATGTCCTATATGAAAATAGAAGTACAAAAAAATATCATTAATTGACATACTATCATAAAGGACCAATTGTGCAAAGATCTCGTATCATATTTTATGGTTAATTTTTCTTTAGAATTATTACAATATATTATCCCGTTTTTAAAAAAGAGTCATGTTTTAAAATTTAAAATAAAAATCTTGTTCAAAACAAAAACAAAAAATATATATTTGAAAAGTGAAACCATCTCCAGCAGTGTTCATTATTCTAGTGCAAATTATGCACCACTTTAGCCTAAAATTTACACTCTCTCTCCAACAGTTTGCACTACTTTCTCCACTAAAAAATAATATTACACAATAATATTTATTTTATTTATTTTTAATATTTATTTTTATTACTAAATATTTGTTAAAAACATTATATATGTAATTTTTTTAACATTAAAATTTGAGATAATCTTTATTTTACTTATATTCTTAAACTATCATATTCAAAAAATATATATGTAAAATTGAATGTCGTGTAATGTTATGCAATTCTATTTAAATTTGTATATAATATTTAAAATCTCATATACTTAATTAAATTATATTTTTATTATTATTTAAATTACACATCATATGATTTTAAAAAACTTGATTTAAGTTCAGTTTAGATAATTGAGATAAAAAAATTACAATATTAAATATTAAAAAAAAGATATAATCATATAAAAAAAGAAAAAAAAGTAGCGCAATAAAAAATTTGCGCTAAAAGTAATGCAAAATTTTCAAAAACTTCAAACTGGTGCAGATAATGAAACATTGTTGGAGGGTGAAAATTGACACAAAATACCAAAGTAGCTTCTTGTTGGAGGAGCTTTAAGTAAGTTTATAATCTTATACAATAATATTATTGAGTTAAATGAAGTTGAAAAAAATTAATAAATAAATAAAGAGACATATTTGATAATTAATTGTTTATAGCAAGTTGTACATCCATTTGGTCAACCAAATATAAAACGTTGTGCGTTACTTACATATGATCTTTTTTTTTCGGGCGAAAGGAATGATAAATATAGATAATTGTAATTAAAAGCAATATTTTTCTTTTAGATAGTCTCGTTTAATTTATCTACAAAAATTAACTTTAATATTTTTTGTAGGTTCAATTTTTTATGGATTTAGGTATTTGTACTGGATTGAAACATTGCTTTTATAATCGGATTAGATCAATCGGTTCAATTGGTTAAATTGGAAACTGGTGTCCGAACCGATCAGAAACATTAATAAAATTATTTTTGCAGTTGAACCGGTCAAAATCGGTCCAGCTGTCCAACCGATTTTCCTAATTTTTAAAAAAAATTAAAATCGAAACTCAAGAAAATAGAAAAAAATTATTTGATGGAGTATTAATATCATGTTTTAAGTTATGTATTTACAAAAATTATTTTTTGTGAATGTTAATATATAATATATGTGAAACTACAATAAAAATGATACTTTTATTTTTTGTATTGGACCGACGGTCCAACCGGTTAAACCGACACCCGATGGCTCGATGAATTCGATATCCGGTCCAATTATGAAACACTTAATTGGAGTACTTGTATTAGATTTGAGCTACAATATTTTTTCTAAATCTTTTATAGATAATAAAATTGTGTTTAACTTTTTATCTTTATACACATGATGGGTAGAATATTTATGTCTGGATTTATATTTGTGTATTTGTATATTTGTATATTGGTATTTGATTGTGACACTTATAGTGGGTTTTAGCTAAAAAAAATATATATATATATAAAAAAAAAAAAAAAAAAAAACCAACTCAAGTTTTATAAAAATAAATATGTTAAATTATATGTAAAAAAAGGACAAATTTTTTTATTTTAATATTTTTCAATATGTTTGTGTATTTGTACTCAATTTTGATACACGTATATATTAGGCAAGTGGGTAGATTAGCTTCTCCAACAAGAAGCTACTTTGACATTTGACGTCAGTTTTCACCCTCCAGCAGTACTTCATTCTCCGCATCATTTTGAAATTTTTTTAAATTTTTGCACCACTTTTACTGCAAATTTTTTATTGCGCTACTTTTTTTTTCTTTTTCTTCTTTATATGATTATATCTTTTTTTAATATTTAATATTGTAATTCTTTTTATCTCAATTATCTAAATTGAAATTAAATTAAGTTTTTTAAAATCATATGATGTGTAATTTAAATAATAATAAAAATATAATTTAAATAAGTATATGAGATTTTAAATATTATATACAAATTTAAATAGAATTGCATAATATTAACCGGCATTCAATTTTACATATATATTTTTGAATATGATAGTTTAAGAATATATGTAAAATAGATATTATCTCAAAATTTAATGTTAAATAAAATTACATATATCATATTTTTAACAAATATTTAGTAATAAAAATAAATATTAAAATAAATAAAATAAAGATTATTGTGTAATATTATTTTTTAGTGTAGAAAGTAGTGCAAACTGTTGGAAAAAATATGTAAATTTTACACTAAAGTGGTGCAAAATTTGTATTATACTAATGCAAACTGTTGGAGATGAACACATAAAAAAGGGTGTTGCTAAACACACCACAAAATTACTTTACACACCATTTTAATTTAGTGAACAAAATTAAATAAAATGTAAATGACATATATATCCTTATATAATTTTCTTTAAAAAAATAAACATTAAAATTTTTATTATTGATATTATTCATTCTTTGTTCAAACACACTCACACATTAACCTTATATTCAAACGAATCAAAATAAAAGTTGAAATATTTGTAAATAATTCATAATGAAAAATTGCAATACATATGATATAGAAAATATAATTATTATAAGAATTATACAATTAAATACTGTATTTTTAAATACTGTATTTAATTGTGTAATTCTTATAATAATTATATTTTGTATATAATTTATATTGTATGGTCTATTATTGATTACTTATAAAATATTTTAATTTAATTTTATTAATTTGAATATAGGGTATAGTCAAGAATGAAGAATAACAATAATAACAATATTATAATTTTGCTTAAAATATATATAAGGGTATATTTGTCGTTTATATTATATTTAAATTTATTCAAAAAATTAAAGTGGTGTGAATAGTAATTTTTGTGGTGTGTTTAGAAACACGCCATAAAAAATGTATTAATTATTAGATTAGAGATTCTGCGGATATTTATGAAGAATAAAAAAATAATATTATATAATTAAACCTTAAAATTGAGGTATGCAATCCAACAAACATCTGGTAAACAAAGTACAGCAAAGCTTAGAGAGCGCAATTAGAGGGGGACAGCCCTGCAAAGATCAGATACTCTTATTTAAATAATAGGGAAAGAATTATACGATAATATCCAGCTTAGTGTTCTATTAGGACTCGCAATTATGTACTAAGATTCAGCAAATCCAGCAACATAGATAATATCAAATTATTTAATTTAAAAAGGTGATGTTCTAGAACCTTTTTGGCATGTCTTAGTTTATATTTCATTAATCTTAACTAAAAAAACATAAGAGATTATGTTATTAAGTAGTGTTGCCACCCACCATCTCAATTCTTCTTATCCTAATCTACTCAAACCTTATAATAATTATAATAATAAATATAAAACACCCTTTGTGGGACACCTACATGTGAGAATGATCACAAAATTGGAGTTCTTGATTTTCTTTTATTTTTTATGATTGATTCCATTTTCTATTGTGGCAAATATCCACGGATCTAACGGCTCAGATTCCATCTCAAAGAATCCAAAAAGTATGTAGATTTATGTAATCTGATGTAAAAATATGTGGATTCAGCCTGTTGCAAGTACGTTATTCGTGTTTTTTTTATAAAATACTATTCTCAGTAAAAAAGGAATAATCTTTGAACATTGTGTGAAATGTAATATTACTTTTAAAGAAAGTACTACTTATCGACCCAAAAGTTACGTATACTTTTGTTGCGAATAGTGTTTGGAAAGTAATACGTCGGGCACGCACCGTAGTCAACATTTGTGCGTTTTCAGTTTCTAGGGTCAAGGATCAGACACAAAAATGTTACTCCATGTAATTGTAAAGGTGAAAAAAATGTATTTATCGACAATATAAACATCATATAATATTTTATGTATTTATTTTTGATATGGTTAGTTTGGTATATATGTATATATACATGTATTTATTATTGAATTTGGCTGGTTAATTGAAATCTTATGCAGCAAATTCGATTCAATTATTTGACATATTGCAAGATGGTGTCTCTAAGTAGTGTATAATTGGAAATGTAGCATTAGTAATTTGTTTTCCTTTTCTTTTTAACCATTTTCTTATGGAAATAATATTTTATAATCAAGTATATCATCTAAGTTATTGTGGAACGGTTCGGTCCGTTTTAGTTTTAAAACTACAAATTTGATGCTTCTGGTTCTCAGGTTTTTTTTTTTTTTTTCAAATTTTACGTATGAAACTGTTGGAGCTAACAATTTTGAATCAAAACTGGAATTGGAATCAAAATCAAATCGATCAGTTTTTTATTTAAACCCCGGGTCAATAGTTAAACAAATTGGTAGTTCTTTGCAATCAGTAATTAAATTAATACAACAAAACAAAAATATGGCCACCATTTAAATAATTTTTAAAAAATATTTAAAGAATTTATTTTATTTATTTATTTATTTTTAAAGAAAAAAAGAAAAAGAAGAACACGGTTTGCAAATAATGTAAGATTTAAGCTTTCGTGTTCTTCCACTTTACAAGTCCTTTTCGATGGCTGTTCACCCACTAAATCTTGCTTCATTAACTTTTAGGAAAAAAGGAATCTCTCTTCACGTCCGTACACACCACGGAATTTTTTTTTTATCCTATTGATGAGAAAAATCATGAATAGGAAATAAATGTTATGGGGCAAATTATTATCCCATAATACACATATACCCATCGGATATTATATATACCTTACCCGATATAGAAATGCGGGTAGAGAGAATATTTTATATTCGGGGTTAGAGTATGAGATAACTTACCCGTTTATCAAGTGGTGCCACAAATTTCAGACAAAATATTACCAAGATTGAGATCTTGTATTTACAAAACATCGACCCATTGAAGCATCAGTTTACATACACTCCAGGCAACTCATTACCTTCGTCACTAGTAAAGTTACGAGGAAAGAAACAAAAATGCCATTTTGGGAACAAAATACTCACTATTGGCCTTCAAAATGAATGAATAAAAAAAAATTCAAGAATTGATTTTTCTATCAAAATTTAAACTAAAACTACAGAGATTGATACCCATTCAAACTAGTGTGGGAAAGCAATCTGCTATATTGGCTGTGAAACTTGTACGGGATCACGAACCAGACTCGTTGGCATTCGTCTTTCTTGCATCAAACCTCTTGTTTCCTTCTTTGAGTATTTTGTGATCTGATTCAGCATCCTTGAGCAGTTCTCTTAAGGTGGCTACTCTCTGCTCCACCTCTTCTAATGTTCCTTGAACAAGGGATGGCTGATAAGGCGATACAAAATGGTGTGAAAATGCTTGCAAGGCTACAATCCCACATACCTATAATATATTACTCAAGAATGAATTAATAATGGATGAAGAAGGTAACCTGGCCTGGTGCTTTGGTGGTCCGGGCTGGGGTCAACAACTAGGTTTTTTATGGTAGAGCATGTGTAGGCGGACGGCCCAGTTTTGCTGGTAATAGTGGTACGTCCAAGAAGGGTAAAGATGTCCACAAAAAATCTCATTCGATGATGACTTATGTTATGGGCAAAGTCAAATATTGTCACAAGAATTTGCCTTCTTTCCACAACAGTATGTATTGATATGTGTGACCCATCAACACAAAAAAACTTAGAAATACATATGGGCATTCAGAAACTAGCTCAGTTAAAAGCAAGCAAATTGTACATACTTCCTGGGGCAACAATGGCAACTTAGTTATGTTAAAATCGTCATACAGCACGTAGAACTGATCCAGATACTTTCGTTGCATTTGGCTTCTAGCTTTGAGCAACTTTGATTCAACAGCTGCAGAAATAATGTAAATTTGGTATTTATATATATGAAAATAAAGAACTATAGCATAGAAGATGCAAACAATTACCTTCGTCGTCAAATATTACTTGGTGAATAATGACATTATGAGTATCTATCTCAAATTGAGTAAGCTCTTGAACGAGTCGTTCAGTTTCATACAGAGAGAGGAACTCTGGAATGCAAACACAGATAAAAGTTGTCATATCCTGCCACAAAAAAAAAACAGTAGTGCATCAGAAGATTTTACGGTATGTACATTCATGAGACAAATAGAGGTTCATATATATATATATATATTTGACAAAATGTATGGCTTCACATTCTTTTGGCTAATGTGATCCTTACACTAAAAACAACTGCAATCAGAAGTTTCTTCACACCTCGAAACACCACCTCACCCACACCCAAATGAATTTTGATTTAGGTCTTACTCAAACCACAAACCGAAGGCTGCTTCATTGGCTGAAAATCCCCAAGTCATTCAAACTTCAGAAGCATATGGGAAGTCAGTAACCTACATGCCTATAAACTTATATTGAGCCTTTCTTGGCTTTTTCCTATATCCTTTGAGCAGAATTTTTCTTTTTTAAATCTTAACACGTATCAAAGTGAACATGAAATTAATAGTTTTCTCATTTGCTGTACTTGTGGGCATTATGATTATCTTATGACAACACTAGGATGGCAGAGTCATCTCTTGTAAGAATAGAAATGGAAAAGAAAAGTATAAACTGACAAGAAGCAATAAGGTCTCACAGGATCCTTAAACTGCCGATTCACTTGTTCAATCACATTTTTCATGCCCTCAAGCTTTCCCAGGAGATCATCTTCACCAAAATCATCAGCAGCACCAAAGAGACGAGTCATCTGCATGAAAAGATTGAGAGATACTTGCATATCAACTAAACATGCTGATGATATACAAGAATTAATAACTCAAAAGACTCTAGAAGAGTTTGCTGAAACATAATTAGAAGAATATTTCAATTTTATTTGGAAGAAAAGAAGTGTTACTTTTATTTGCAAGAAAAGAAATGACTGGACATTCAGCACTGTTAAATCAATGATCTTGTACTTTTTTTCAGTTTAGGACAAAATTGAATGTTATGATCAAACACCAGAATCAACAGTTTAAGCTATAAACTGATATCTACACATGTTGCAGCAGTTTAATCACATCTCATACCTGGTTCAACAAGCCACCAAACTTACTCCTCAAACTCAGCAGCTTGGAAAGCCCTTTCTCTAATGTTGCAGGAAATTGTAAAAGTCGAAGAGTATGACCAGTTGGAGCTGTATCGAACACTATAACAGAGTAATCCATAGTCTGCACTAGCCTGAAGTACACATCACATAACAACTCCAATTTGAGACTATGAATCAGATAGAATCCATAGTTTGGTAATTAAAGATTAAAGATCCACCAAGGTTTTATGCTTGATTGAGAATGAGAATCTTTTTGTAGATCCTGACAACCATGGTTTTATGCTCGATTGAACTAGAGGAAGGGTAAAGGGCTAAGGATAAAAGATATAAAATCAGTTTGTTAGTGAGGCACTCTTCGAAGATAAACAACAGAGATGATTCAAGGCTAGCAAATACATTCTCGAACTTTATATCTTACCATAATTGTTACTTTCAGTTTTTGCAAGGAAGAATAATAAAGGCACTTAAAGGATGTGTACAAGCTAGGGATGGTCGCCCCATATGTGCAAGGTTTTTCCTTGTGGAATTAAATAAGGTCAAGAAAGAACATAGGTTATAATAAATTCCATACTATCAAAATCGAAACCAATTTAATCAAAATATAGTTATGCATAATTTATCTCTTCAAAAGGAAAAATCCTCATTTGTCTACCAGAATTGCTTCACATAAGGACACAAAGCTTTTCAATCAAACATAATACGAGAATGATCTTTTGATTCGTTTATAAATTTAAGGATGACACATCTGACATTAAAAATAAAAATAACTTGGAGCAGAGAGAATGACATTAGACTTACTTGAGCATTTCTGCAAAACTCATGGCCTCATCTATTCCAGGAATTTGTTAAGTCTGACATAAATCCATCACTATCTGAACCAAGACCGTCCTCGCTTTCCACATTAGGATCAACTTCCTAGAAGAAAGAATCTTTTATCGGACATTCAAGACAATATAGTATCATATATACAAACTACGTCAACACTTACACACCAGCAACACATAAATCTTCAGTACTAACCCACATTCAGAAGCAAATTTCAGTTCAAACTGAAATCAGTGTGCGCCATACATGAGTCGCTATGTTAAACTATACATTCATGACCAAGAACCACCACAAAGAAAAAGGTAAAGCGGAACATTCTGATTCCTCATGGTCGTAATGTTTGTTCAAGTAAAAGATCAGACACAATGAGAATTATGTTCTACTTAAAACCCATCATAAAAGTTTAGAAGCGAAAAAGGAAAAGTTCAACTTTCAAAATAATGCAAGTACAGATTTGTCGATAAACAAATGGAGGATAAAGCTGCCAAAATCCAAAATATATCATAAACAAACTCTACCTATATCACTCGGAATGAGCTCATCACAGCACAAACAAACCCATTACAATTCCACCCAGCAAGGAGAGACAAACAAAAAAAGACAACATCCCAAAAAAAAAAAAAAAAAAAAAAAAAGTTATAAATTAAGACTTCAATCTTCTCACCATGGCATACAAATTTGAGAAGCCGGTAACAAGTGTAGGAGTCTTGGTGAACCTCTGCTGAAATGCATCACTTGGGTTATGTGCTGGGTCGGTGGAAATGATGAGCAAAGAGGGTCTCACCCCTGCGAGTATAATCGACATAATTGAGCTGCATGTAGTCTTGCCAACGCCGCCTTTTCCCCCGACGAAGACCCATTTCAGCGTGTCTTGCTCAAGAATATTCTGCACTGTTCCTGCCGGCAATTCGTCGCTGGAACCCATCAATCAATGTTGATTGATTGTATTATAATAATGGGTCTCCTTCTTGGGTGTTTCGTCTTGTGGTTTCCATTGTTGGGAATCTTCTAATTATAGAGTAATGCTAAACGGATCAATTCGATCCGGATCAACAGCATATATTACCTATCAAGATGATTGCATAAAAACATTTATATGGAAAATCGTTTGAAATATCTTACTTAATCCCCTTTACTTATACTCTATATATTTTAGCTAAATTAAATCAAATTATTAAAGGATGTTGCTAAACACACCACAAAAATTATTTTTCACATCACTTTAATTTAATAAATAAAATTAAATAGAATATAAATGATATATATACCTTTATGTAATTTTTTTTAAAAATAAATATTAATATTTTTATTATTTATGTTCTTCCTTCTTTGCTCAAACACACTCACACATTAATCATATATTCTCAAAATAAGAGTAGAAATATTTGTAAGTAATTGATAATGAAAAATAAAAATACAAATGATATAGAAAATATAATTATTATAAGAATTACACAATTAAAAACTATATTTTTCGTCGAAAAATTAAACCGCACGCACATTCGGCCAACCAGGGCTCAACATACAACAAGGCGTTCGGCCAATAGTGGTCGAACATACAACAAGACGTTCGGCCAACTGTGGCCGAACACAGACAGAAAATACATAATTTATTTGTTTAATATTTATAATAATTATATTTTTTATATCGTATGGTCTATTATTGATTACTTATAAAATATTTTACATTTTATTTTTATTCCTTTGAATATAGGGTTAGTGTGTGTATTTAGAGTAAAGAAAGAAAAAACATCGATAATAACAATATTATAATTTTGTTGAAAATATTTATAAGAGCATATTTGTCATTTACATTATATTTAAATTTATTCAAAAAATTAAAATGGTGTGAATAGTAATTTTTGTGGTGTGTTTAGAAACACCCATTACTAAATATTCAATTTTATTTAAACTCTATTTGATAATAATATTAAATAAATTTAAATATAATTTTATGTTTGATAAAATATAAAATTTGAATCGAATTTATTAAAATAAATATAAACTATTAAATTATTCAAGACCATGTTCGATCCAATCAAATATTAACTAAATTAATAATCAAATCAACGGCCAACAAAATATGTATAGCTACGGGAATTCTAGCTTGAGCCCGTACAGTTGATGAGCACGAAATTCTCATTCACTGTTGGGCCTATCAGTAGGTTAGGCCCAATGTATAAAATTGAGAGGCAGCATCAATTTCAGTTTTGGGCCGAATAGACCAGTAGACCCAACTGGAACATATTAGTTGCGAACTTACATGATATTGTCTAGTGGGCCTATTGAGTAATTGATGTACGTGCGGATGTGTGATAATATTTAAAATTTTCTATCATTTCTAAGGCATTCTTATCCTCAAGGGTGGTGATGGACATGATCGGTACTTGAAGATTTAAGTCCGTTTTATTTTTAAATAAAGTGAAATAGAATATAAGTCACAAGGTGGGATAGACCGATTTAATATAAATTAATTTTTTATTATTGTAATACTATTAAATAGTAATATTTTTAAAATTTTAACATAAAAACTAAAATTTTATTTTTTAATAAATAATAAAAACATGTTTATAAATTTATATTATTTTTTAAAAATGTATTGATTAAAATTATTAATTATAATATAATATTGTATCTCATAATATAATTTAACAAGGGTGTTTCTAAAGTCACCACTAAATTTATTTTGCATAACACGTTCATTTTACTCACAAAATTAAATATACTATAAATGGCATAAATATCCTTTTTAAAAATTAAAAACATACACAAATTTTAATTTTTAATAAATAAATATTTATTTCATCCAAAATATGTATTTATTAAAAAATAAATTTTGTGTTGTTTTTAATTTTTAAATAAGGATATTTATGTCATTTACATTATATTTAATTTTGTAAGTAAAATTAATGTGGTATGCAAAGTAAATTTAGTGGTGGCTTTAGAAACACTCTTTAATAATATAAATTGACGTGAAAAATATTTGTAAAGTTGAATTATTATTATTTATATTATACATAATAAGTTTTGAAAAATATATTATATATTATGTTATCTATACATACATATTAGTACAATACATATATATACATTAAAAATATAAGGAGTCAAGGCGATATAAGGTAGAAGAGGTATCCAAATTCCTTCCGCTTCACTATGAATCACAGATTGAAGAACCTCAAACAGAGTAGACCAAGTACATATGGTACGATTTCGTCGGTTCCGATTTCAGTTCTGGAAGAAATTGGGAGGGGTGGAATCGAAATCAAACTGGCATATAGCAGATTTTGGTTTCGGAACCGACAGTTTCACGGTTCTGATTCCAGTTCCCGATTCCTTTTATTTTTTTTATAAATTCACACTTGGAACCGGCGGTTTTGGAACCAGAACCGCCGGTTCCTGGAACCAAATATTTTGGAACCGAAACCGCACCGGCTAGATTTCGGTTCCGGTTCCAAACCAAAACCGGATCAACGGTTAAATCAAACTGTTGACCGCCGATTTCAATTCGGAACCAAAACCGTGCCCATGTCTAAGACCAAGGCAGGACAGCTTCGAGATGGTCCCGATATTCATTCCTACTTTTCCTTACATTAAAAATAAAGAATAGCTAGATTTTCGTAAATAGAATGAAGTGGGGAGGCGACTAAGATACATTAGTGGCCTTATTCATACCTCTTAATAATTTGTCCGTTGAAGGGGAAGGGCGCCATCTCAAAACTTGACCAATCTTATTCACATTGCACTCAAACACAAGTATTCTTGTTATTCTAGGTTTAAGAAAATTCTAGTTACTTTGATTTTTGAAGATAAAATTAGTTTCCCGGGCCCACTAAGATTGGCCCGACCCAACCCAAATCGATCACCTAGTATTTCATCATTAATAAAAGATAAAAAATAAAAATAAAAATCGTGTTTCATTTTCTATCCTAAATTTACCCGTTCTATTGCAAATTATATTTCTTGCCCAAATTTATAATTATATTCCAAATCTACCAACTTAATTCAAATCTACCATCCATTTTCTACTTTATTTCATTTCTTATTCTAAACCTACCAACCTATTTCAAATCAATTCATATATATTTCTTGCTTGGAAGACCTATTTCAAATCAAACCATATTTCATTTTATGTTTTAAATTTATAATTCATATTCCAAATCTTTCATTTTTTTTTTTTGTTTAAATCGTATTTCATTTTATGTTTCAAATTTACAATTCATATTCCAAATCTTTCTTTGATTTCTTGTTTTCATTTTGTGTTTCAAATTTTACAACCCGTATTCCAAATCTTTCTTTCATTTCTTGTTTTCAAATACAATTATTACAATCCGTATTTCAAATCTTTCATTTCTTGTTTAAATCGTGTTTTATTTTATGTTTCAGATTGTATTCCAAATCTTCCTTCCATTTTTTGTTTTACTTTCATTTCTGGTTTAAATCGTATTTTATTTTATGTCTTCCTTCTATTTGTTTTACTTTCATTTTTGGTTTGAATCGTATTTTATTTTATGTCTTCGTTCTATTTCTTGTTTTACTTTCAATCCGTATTTCAAATCTTTCATTTCTTGTTTAATTCGTATATTATTTTATGTCTTCCTTCTATTTCTTATTTTACTTTCAATCCGTATTTCAAATCTTTCATTTCTTGTTTAAATCATATTTTATTTTATATTTCAGATAGTATTCCAAATCTTCCTTCTATGTCTTCTTTTACTTTCATTTCTTGTTTAAATCGTATTTTATTTTATGTCTTCCTTCCATTTCTTAGTGTATTTTATTTTATGTTTCAGATTATATTCCAAATCGTCCTTTCATTTCTTATTTTCAAATAAATCGTATTTCATTTCTTATTTCAAATTTACAATTCATATTCCAAATCCTTCATTTCTTGTTTCAAAGTCACAGTCCTATTCCAAATCTACCTTCTAATCAAATTTTCCTATTTCAAATCTGCCCTAATCCAAATCATTCCTACTCCAAATCTGCCCAAATATCTCCAACCGTATTTAATTGAACCTTATAAAAATTCAAATTCTATATTATTTTATATTTCACACTGTATCGGCATCATCCTATTCCAAATTAAATTTGAAGGAAACTTTGTAAAGATATTTATAATCCAATTTCAATTGTATATTTTATTTTCAATACCAAATCAAAACTGGTGGTAATCGAAAGCAACGACGTTTCTTCAGTTCGGGAATTGCTCCCATTTCTATGTCCGGAATACCTATTCCTATTCCTATTCCTATTCCTATCCCAAAGCTATCAACAGCCATAAGTACCATGAAATATATTTGAAAATATACTCCCCACACAAATATAGATTTACATAAAACAAAGAACAGTGTAACAAACACAAAAGTCAGAAATCTTACAACCAAATAAATTACACAACAAACAGAAGCACAAACATCCCTAATCTCCAAAATAGGGAAATCTCCATCGATGCCTCTCAGCCTCACACCACCGTACCGGTGATCCCGCCTTTCGGCCCGGGCTCAGCCCCAGGCCCACCAAGGCCATACTCCCCCTCTCTGTACCCAGGACCATATCTGCTGCTGAAAAGCCCAGCGTGGAGGAGCAGCACGTACAGCAGTTGGGTGAAGGCGAGCACTATCACAAATCCCTCCAGTACCCTCAGCCTCCATCCTCTCCACCCTCCTATGTTTATCTGCTTGCATGCCAACCTACGAAATTATCCAAATTTTAATCAGTAAACTGTTTCTTTTTTTTTTTTTTTTAATTATCTGAAATTAAATTAATCAACGATGTCTAACAGCAATGTACCCGAAAGCAAGGGCGGTGACGGCCCATGCAACAATGGAAGAGGAACCGGCGGCGGCAAGGCTGTCGTTCCTCCATGCTCGAAGGTGGCTACCACCGGCAATCTTTGATGCAATCCCGATAACCGCCGCAAGTATGGAGAATGTCAGGAAGTGGCCGGTGGCTCCGTTCCCTCCCATGCCTATAATCAACAAAACCCTAAATTTAATTTCCACACACACATACATATATATATATATGTAAGTGTATTTACATTGACCATAAAATCAAAGAGAACTTACTTGGATGGTTAGTTTGGCCATTGATGTACCTATTAAGGCACCAACTAGCAAACCCCAGAACGATAAAATACATGATCAAGTTCAAGAACAGCAGCGGAGCTGCAAGATTTCTCGCAACAGTTCTTGCCATTTTCTTCTTTCTCTCTCTTCCTTATTTTGTGCAAAATCCCAGATTTCTCGAGCTCTTCTTCTCTTTGCTGACGATCAAAACCTGGTTACTCGTTGAGATTTATCAGCAGAAGAAGTGAAAATAAATAGGAGGCAGAAGGGTTTGGTGAACCAAACGTGGCAAGCTTGAAGCTTCAGCGGTGTACATGTGTAGAGACACGTGTCGACTTGTGCCAGGGTTTTGAACTTTAACGATTCAGGATAAATCGTTCTTTTATTCTGTTTAAAGTTACGGTGTGGATATGCACACAGAAATTCTAGTGATCTGTGTAGAACACAGAAACCTAAGTTTGTGTCTTGTGCTTTGCTAAGACGCTTCGACAGCGGTTTTCTCGATTCTACACCATCTGCTCCCAACACATTTTGTAAATAAATTATATTAAAAAAAAAATTAATTATAAAATAGATATTATTCATGAAATATTAAAAAAAAAAAAATTAATACCAACCACACAACCATGTACACACACAAGATTGACACAAATACGTGAGTTTGCAATCGTATATAATATTGGGCCAATTCAATATACAACCTTAAAATTTACGAGTTTTTTAAAATAACTTTTAATTTTATCTAATTTATGTACAATTTTTATTAAAATTCTATAAATTCATAAAAAATTGCTGACGTGACAGTCGAATTACTTAGATGGCAAGTGAAATTCTTAATTCTATATTATTATTAACTAATTCTACAAATCGTTTGATTACTTTGGTGATTATCCTAGCTTTTGATGAAAAGGGTATTTTGGTCTTTTTCTTTTTTCTTCCTTGTTATTCAACAATATCATGAGTTATTTGATAAATCTATCATATAATATTTAGTTTTTTATATAAAATAGATAAATGATAATGTATATATATATATAGGTACCTGATTAATTGCTTTTTATTATTACTTTACATCAACTAAATATTCTTAAATAATAAACAAGACATAGGGGTATTAAAAGAAAATAAAGATAAATTTTAATGTTGTAACTATTTGTGTGAAAATAACTATAGGCATATCTTCTAGGAATTTTTTTGTATAAAACAATCGATATATTGTATTTTTGTGAGATAAAGGCTCAAAATAATTTTTTTAGTTTTCCAGTTTTTTTATTTTTTTTTTCTAGGATTTTCTTGTTAATTTCTTTTTAATGTTTTTTAGTTTTTCATTTTTTTTCTCAGGCTTTTCAGGATTCTTTTCCAATTTTTTATATTTTATATTTTATATTTTTCAGTTTTATTTATTCTCCTATTTATTCTCTTGGTTTTTTTGTTTTTTTTTTTTTTGGATGGGAGAAGTATTTTAATTTTATTTTTTTTGCAGCAACAGTTATTTTCTTTTTCTCTATCCTCCCTAACGCCTATTTCACCCTGTGGGCCTTTGCTATCTGCTATAGGACTGAGCTTGTATGGGCTGCCAGCAATTAACGGGCTTCATTATGTATGACAAGCCCAGCCAAATTCTGAATTAATATAAAGGCCAAGATACTGAGCTGGCCCAGTAAACAATAATATGTTCTTTTCCTATATCCATGGTACTCATGTCCTAGTTGAAGCCCAATTCACCATTTGAACCCTTGAGCTTTAAGGTGAGGACAAATTCAAATTCAATCCATTTAGACCCCTATTTACTGACTAATGCACATTAGGAATGTCAATTTTAAAAAACTATACTAAGATCTGAACTAATGATGAATGATAACATCAGTATCTAAAACGAGAATATTGTGAGCACCTATCGATGTAGTCATGATGTAGTATACATATTTAACCGAGTATTGTAGCACCTGTCGATGTAGTCATGATATAACATATATATTTAACTGTCATATGAGCAGGTGTTTACCGTAGATGTGGAGATAACAATTCTCTTTAAAAATCAAAGTTTCTCTTAGTAATATAAATATCTCACTTCAAAGTAAACATAAACCTCCTTGTGATAATCTATACTAATACAAGAAGAAAATACTTTATAAATAGCAATTTTAAAAGAGCAGTTGTTCCTTGTCACATGAAAAAAGAAAAAGAAAAAAATGTATCCCACATGCCTCTAAATCAGTTATTTACTTCAAGTGTTGCTCTCATAAATTAATGTAGTTACATGTCCTTCTGCCCAAGGCTGCTGCTACCTGACTGTTGATACAATTCTGAAAAAAAAATATATATATATATTACGAATGTAATAACAAAATATTTGTGTCACGTGCGTCCTACACGTATATTTATCATAACAAATATCGACTCATTACGCTTTTATCTGCATTTCAAGAGCAAACAAAACACAACAATTCAAGATTTGTAAGCACAAATTTGGGATCTGATAAAGAAAAGGAAAGCCCACGATCCGAATATGCAAAATTTTCAAGAAATTCATACCCTTGCAAGTAGAAAAGGCCTCTTGATTTAAAGGAGAGCCTGTCACAGTCTGAATGACATCAAATAACATACTCTTTGGAGTGTTTTGTAACTCCTTTACTACCATATGAGCACTCTTCCCATTCTCAAAAAATATGTGGTTGTTTGCATGAGATGTCTCACTTCCAGCATGGTGCTCAAACTCTTCAGCAGTAACTGTCTGTAAAATAATCACACATTAATTCAATCAAAAATTATATTTGTAAAAGGTTTAACAATAGGGAATAATTACCTTAGAATAATTACAGGAAGCACAACCACAAAGATAGCCAGATCCTTGGATTATTCCTCCAAGCTCAATCTAAGACACAGAAGAACATTATGAAGAGAGAAAGAGAGATAAAGAGAGATGATGGAAAGACAATGTGACAAAGAATTACCTTCTTTCTTTTATGAAGATACCGAACTGCTATACCATCAAACATACCGGTCGCTGTTAAAGTCTTGACATTAGTTGTGAATTGCTTTGCTGAAGCTCCCTTCTTCGGCTTGTTTCTAGATTCCGGTGTGGATTTAAGTGGCACAAATTCGCGTGGTTTAGTCTTGCCCTTCAGCGCGCCCGTCTTCTTTTTGCCGCGAATCTTGGGAATAAGATGTGGTTCGTAGAGTAAGGTGTAACTACTAACTGGTGTTTCTAGAGCATCCATTACTTTCTGATACCTGCATGTAACATGAAACTCCTCTTCTAAACATCCTAAAGTGTATCCATTTGACACTGTAATATTACAAAATTTTAAATTATTCAAATATTCAAATATAAAAACCAAATTAAGATCTTGGAAGTCTCATTACAACACATCTACACATTTATTCAAGTAAATATATTCATAAAATTACTTATATTGAGAGTTTATTTTACATGTAAATTACAAAAATAAAAAATAAACAAAAACACAAACAACATGATTCTTACTTTGAACGAGATTCTGGTGACATGGTCTGTGACTCTGGTGACATGGTCTGTTTAGGTCTCCTTGGAGCCATATTTTATTCCAGAGTGAAAAGATGTTCCAAGTGCCTTTGTTGTGAACTTCACTATTTCATCTACAACACTGCTCTTGTCAAAGAATCTGTCAATGCCAATTTCTCCATCTTTTTATTATCTAATATGAATAAGAAAGTAAATAAATAACTCTCTACTATAACAAATTGTGACCAGTAACTAGAGTTTATACAGAGTTTTGGTGAATTCTTTTGCTTCTATCAAGAAAAGACTTTTTGTATAAAATGAATTCTTATCCATCACATTATACTCACATCAATATTGTTGCTCAACGCGTTGTTGCGGTAATAGACCATGTGCACGCCTGATAATTCATGAATGCTTTAGAGACTTTAGCCATCATCTCATATGAGCCAACCCATTTCACACTCATATATGTGAGTTCATCAAGTATATTCTGCAATTAATATATCATCCATGTTAAATATATTATAAGATATGAATCATAACTGCACGCAATAATTAGGAAACTAATTAGTTACATTTACCACTAAATACATACAATATGTTTAACAATCCATAAGAGGATATAAAGCTCATTAAAAACTTTTAGATTATCCTTCCAATTTTGCAGCCTAGCCCTGCACACACCATAGGAAGGGAAGAGTAGCCCTACACACACCATAGGGAGAGATTAAATTTATTGCACTAGCAGAACTAACAAGTCAGAGGGATGGCTATAACCACTCCAACTTCACAAACTGGATCTGTTCCTCACATTGTATATAACACACTAGCACCCAATTAATTCCAAAGAAAATTGTATAGCGTATGGAAAACCCGTATGAAATCTTGCCAGATGTGAGTTTGAGAAGAACTTTTCCTACTTTTCCAACCACATTTGTAGTTCCTGAATCACCCAAATACACATGTTCTTCTCAATTTCCTATAAGTTTTTGAATCGTACCTTTGTTTCCTTGCACCAAGTTTGCTTCAGCAGCTATTTCTTTCTGTAAAAGGTTTAATAAAATAAAAGCATTAGTGGGAGGAGAGAAATATGGAAATGCATTAACTAACTCCTAATTTAAATCTTTTGAAAATCAGGGTGCAGCTATACCTGGAAGTTCTAAGACTTAATTAAATTGACTATAATACCCTTGCATATATTTATATATCTTGAATTAATTTAATTTTTTTTTCTCATTCTCCCTGTTCCTCCTCCGCCCCATATCCTGTTTCTTCACAACCCCATATTTCTTCTCCTCCACAAGAGTAAATCTGTGAGATGTATCAAGTGTACTTGTTAGGAAAGAGCCTAACAATCTATTGTAATACCACAAACTGTGTTCCTAAACATACCTGCGTACAAGGGAGCGTGGGACCTCGGAACCCAATTTCTGGTAGATGAGGCAGCGGTGACCAACACAGAGCTGAATGGTGGCGATGGGTTTTCTATTTGTGGGTTCGGTGGAAGGGTTTGAAACGGTGTCGAGGCCGATAATGGGGCGGAGGAAATTGTTGGGGTTGATAACTTCCTTGATCCACGTAGTGACAGCGACGGAACACGTAGTGACGGTGGTGACGATGGTTCCGCCGAAGATATGAGCGACGTATTCCGTCCTGTTGTCGTACCTCCTTGCCGGTCCAATGGAGGATGTCGTTGCTGCCATTGATCAGGTGATGAAACTGTTGCTGTGTCGCCGCTGCAATGTGTAGGATCTGTTGGGGAGAATTTTATAGGTTTCGGGTACCCCGCATCTTTAAAATATATTAATTTTCCAACAAAAAATCACAAATAAACATATGCACGGAAGGCTCAGACTGTGTGACAAAAATTTATGGAGAAAGAAACAGGAAAAGAATCAGAGAAGTTACGCAGAGGTGACCTGACGACGAGTGCTAGAAATGGGTTTCTATCAAGGCCCAAGAACTGGTTTGGCCCACTTAACAACAATATCTTCCTTTGGGCCTGATGAGGAGTGCTAGAAATGGGTTTCTATCAAGGCCCAAGAACTGGGTTGGCCCACTTAACAACAATATCTTCCTTTGGGCCTGACGAGGAGTGCTAGAAATGGTCTCTATCAAGGCCCAAGAACTGGGTTGGCCCACTGAATAACAATATGTTCCTTTCGGCCCTGCCTATTGCATATGACGAAATTTGGTAAGGTGAGACACCCAAAAATTACTATTCACCCCCTTTAATTTTTTAAATAAATTTAAATATAATATAAATGACCAATATACCCTTATATATATTTTAAGCAAAATTATAATATTGTTATTATTGTTATTCTTCATTCTTGACTATACCCTAAATTCAAATTAATAAAATTAAATTAAAATATTTTATAAGTAATCAATAATAGATCATACAATACAAATGATATATAAAATATAATTATTATAAGAATTACACAATTAAATACTGTATTTTTAAAAAAATACAGTATTTAATTGTGTAATTCTTATAATAATTATATTTTCTATATCATTTGTATTGCAATTTTTCATTATGAATTATTTACAAATATTTCAACTTTTATTTTGATTCGTTTGAATATAAGGTTAATGTGTGAGTGTGTTTGAACAAAGAATGAATAATATCAATAATAAAAATATTAATGTTTATTTTTTTTAAAAAAAATTATATAAGGATTTATTTAAGTTTATTCACTAAATTAAAGTGGTGTGTAAAGTAATTTTTGTAGTGTGTTTAGCAACACCCATTTGGTAATTTTGTATGAATTAATATATTAAATTAAATAAATATATAATATAACAGTACGAGTACACTCCGGTGCCGGCACCACCAGACAGCTCCTATATGTTGCCTTTCTTGATGTGCCCAATTATGCCACTGCAAACCAGAAGCAGCCCGTATGAGACCGTGAAGATAAAACCATGAACTTTTTAAGATGGGTTTTGGAAAAAATTATTTTTTCATAAAAAATATAAATTGAAAAATCAAGAAAAAGATTAAGCGGCAATGGGGAAGGTTCTTGTAGTGTTTTGAGATGTCTTTCATGCTGAAAACTTTGATGGCAGGCGTGTGGGTTCTCCTTCAGAATCAACAGGACGAGTCATGGTGCCGAGGAAGAAAGAGGAAGGGGAGGGAGAGAGAGAGGGGAGAGAGAGAGAAGCAAAATTATTTTTTAAATATTAAATAAGGTTTTTTTTTTTTTATTTGATTCTATTATTTTTTATAAAAATGACGTAGTGTAAATAGAGAATTTGATGGTGAGTGAGAATTACAAAGTTTATGGAGTCTTCTTTCACCTAAGTAATATATATATATATATATAATTGTCAAAGTAGATACTGAGAATAAATAATTTTTTATATGACAATATGTTTACATAATTATCTTATAATGTAGCTATCGGTTAATATAGTTAAATATTTTACAATTGAAATATCATATTTGAATAAAAACAATTAAATTAATTATACTGTTACAGTAATAAATTATGACAAGTATGCCATCAGAACGATTTGATTGAACCCAATTAAACTAAAGTCCAATACAATAATTTATTAATTTCATTCTATTATTCTAAAAGAAAAAAGACTGCACTCTTAATTTTATCAAAATTATCAAAATTAATGAATATCAATAATTATATTTCTTATTAATCGATCCAATATTTTGTGATGGGAAATTATATTCAATGTCACACGTATGTTTGTATTTATGGCCATATATGTGTTATTTACTTATTTATTTTCGACCTATAATTATTAAGGCAAAAATGATTTAGTATTCTTTATATTTTCTGGTGGAATTGAATGCCTCTATATTGCCCCTTTTAATTTTTAAGGAGTTTTTTTTGTGGGGGTTGGAGGTGGAGTTATTTAAATGCTGACGTGTTAAATGGGCTAGCCCTGTTGGTTTTGGGTTAGTTTTAATGGATTTTGAGTTAATTGGGCTTCGGTTTAATTGGGTCATTTTAAACGAGCTTGTATTATGATGAACCTAACTTTAATCCTACCGGTTTTCGGGCTAATCGGGTCACTGTCGGACTATAAGTTGAAATAGTCAAATTATATATTTTTATTACAAATTTTAATTGAATGCATATTATACTCTATTTAAAATACAATTTTACATAACATTAAAAAATTATATATTTTATAACATTTATATCACTATACAAAATTTAAAAATTCAAACATTTAAGCGATATACACTATTTCATGCTCTCAATTCTAGCTTTAAGAGCATTCACATCATAAAATTTGAAACCATGTTATATTTAAGTTATAAATTTAAATAACAGTATTTAGAATTTTCTAGTAATTAAACATAAATTTTAATATTTTCTTCTAAAAATCAAATATGGTTATAAAAAATAATTCAAAATGATGTATATTATTAATTCGATATTAAGAAATACACAAATAATAAGAAAAGTTCAGGTTATCAGGCTAGTCTAACCCTATAGGATTTCGGGCTAATCGAGCTCGAACTGAACGAGCTAATTTTAAACAGGCTAATAAAATCAAACCCTAATTCTATAATTTTTTGGGCTAAACGAACCGACCCATTTAACATTTCTAGTTGAATGGAAGTTCAAGGTTAAAAGTATTCCAAAGTCCTAAAACTTTTTACAAGAAAACTGCAATTTTTATTTGTTTTTAATTTTATTTGTAAGTGTGTGGAGGAGAAAAAAATTGAGATTTTTTTTTTTTAAAGATAAACGAGAGTCTCCCAAGGAATTTTGCTGTTTATGACAGTATAGTTTGAGGTATTTTCTATTTATAGCTTATATAGATAAGATTTTAAGTGTTGTAATACAATGTTTAAGGCCTATCTTATCACTCACTGTTTACTTACTTTATAATCATACTTACAAATGTTCAAAAGGATAATTGTACAATTTCTTAAAAGAACAGGTCAATGTTTGTTTATGGTGTCCCCAACCCTCCCTACAAATTCAACTCTAATTTATTATGTGACATTAAGGGATTATGTTTCATTTAATGAAAAGATACTCCTAATTTCAAAAGAGTGAGAGAAAAAATTGGTCAAATGTGTCGATAATTATATAAATTCAAAAAGCACTTCAGACGCATACGTGTAAAGCATATTTTAATTATACAGTTTACTTTTTCCCAATTTTGGTCAAAGTGGGGTTTGTAATACAAAACCAACTCTTATCTTTTCTTATTATGTGGTATGTGTCGATAATTATATAAATTAAAAAAAGCACGTCAGACGCACACGTGTAAAGCATATTTCAATTGTACAGCCCAGTCTCCTCCAATTTTGGTCAAAGTGGGGTTTGTAAGACAAAACCAACTCTTATCTTTTTTTGTTATGTGGTGCTTTGAAATAAACAAAAAAAATTGGTCAAATGTTTCGATAATTATATAAATTAAAAAAGTACATCAGACGCACACGTGTAAAGTATATATCAATTATACCATCCACTCTCCCCCAATTTTGATCAAAGTGGGGTTTGTAATACAAAACCAACTCTTATCTTTTTTTTTTTGTTATGTGGTGCTTGGAAATGAGCAAAAAAATTGGTCAAATGTACCCATAATTATATAAATTAAAATACAAACCCACTGTTATTTTTTCTTGTTATGTGGTGCTCAAGAATGGCCTAACCTATCTCACAAAGTTTTTTTTTTTTTTTTTTTTTAAAGGCTATGACATAGGAAGATGTAAGGTCATAAATTTATGTTGTGATAAGAATGAGTGTGGAGCAATTGTTTGCCAACTAAAACCCTAAAATTTGGGGAAAATTGCTTCCCACCCTATTTTCTGGAGTAAGGATTCAACATTTATATTATCTAAAAATTTTGTCTCCTTCAATATTTTGATTAAATCTTTATCTCATTTTTTATCATTAATATTTATCTAATTATATATATAATAGGAAAAGTTCATCTATTTATAATAACACATGTTTTTTCCGCTTTTTTTTATTAACAAAAATAGTAATATTAATTTTTTTTTGTTTTATTAATTTTTATATTTATTATAATATTAAGAATGATTGTTGTTTGTTAAATTTTTTTAGAAAATTCCGTGATTTGCTATAATATAGTTGTTGTTCAGATTTTTTAAGAAATTTCATAATTTTGTTTACAGTAAATCTGGCATATAATATAATATATATATATACTTTTTTTTAAAATCATATATAATATCTTTTTAATTATTGAATAATATTATTATTATGAGTAATAACTAATTCATCCGTAAATTAAGAAAGTTAATATCACACTAAAAGTTTGGAAGTGATTTTGCAATTATAAAGTTAATTAACATAAAATTTGAGATTATGGATTAACATTTATTCTAGAATATATCAAAAATTGATCCCTCAATTATTCTAAATTTTTTTAATTTCTTCCAAAAATATTATAATATAATAATTTTTTAATATATATATATACACACATAAAGAGAAGTATCAGCTATTCATTGTAGTTGTCATATTTCCAATCAAAACATGGTTAATACAACAGAAAAATATTGTATAATTTTGCTAATATACAATGTTTAAATATTATAAATTTTATATACTTTTGCTTATATTCATAGTTTTATTCTTATCGTATTGACCTATTACTTTTAGGTGAACTATATATAAGTACTTTCTTAATCTCCAAATTAAATCTATTCCATTTTACTCATCATATAGTTATTTCATATAATAGTTATATATTTTATTATAATCATGCTACATATACAATTATTGAATATAATTATATATTTTTTTTTAAATATCAATTTTACGTATTTTTAATTTAATAATATTGTACTATAAAATTATATGAAAATAATTCATAAAAAAATTAATATATCCATACATCGCATGGCAGAAGTTACTTTTTAATTTTTTTTTTTTGTATAATAATGCAATTAAGAAGAATTATTGACGGAGGCGACCTTACAACTATAAGGGAATCGATATGAATGGATTCGATGAAACCCCGAAAGAATAATGTCAACCGAGTCCATTAAGCTCAGCAACTCGTGGCCCGCTTTCGCTCCGCTAAATGAAGCGGCAATTCAAACATACATACATATCTATATACACATACATATATACTCACATACATATATACATATATATATGTATAATTTAAAAACTCATGTAAAACAATTGCACGTGTGATATGATGCAATGTATTACTTGTTTAACTATAAAATTTAACTATCATTTTAAGTGTATTACTACTGATTAGTTAGTCATACTTTATAGTTAAACAATTAATATTTTATAGTTACATAAGTAATATTTTAAATCGTATCACACGTACAACCATTTTAGAGGAGACTCACTCTTATATAAACTAAGTAAGCCTATTGACTTTCATATTCATTTTATCAAACACTTTTATTTTATTATTATTAATATTAAGAATTTTCTATAAAAGAGTTGCATAAAATAAATTTAGAAAATCAAGATTGTATGGGAATAAAAGTTATAATTTTAGGGATCTAATAAAATAAAAAATTGCAGAAAAGATTAATAAAATAAATAAAAGCTCATATAAATTGATCTTATGATAAAATAGATAGTTAAATAAAAATTATAATTTAAGAATCTAATAAAATAAAAAAGTTGCAGAAGAGATTAATAAAATAAGATAAAAGGTCATGCAAATCGATCTTACGATAAAATAGATAGTTAGATAGATCATATACCGTCGGAATTGGATGGCTAAAACAAAGTCAACGTGTTGAACTGATAATCAACCAACAGTAATCCTTTGCATTCTTTAGTAAATGGAATATATTTTGAAAAAAAAAACAAAAAAAGGTCATGTGTTTTTAGTAATTATTGAGATTTTTTCCACAAGAATTAATATTTTTTATGGTGGATATTAGAGTAAATTGTAAAATTAGTCCCATAATTATAGAACGTTTGTAATTTTAGTTATGTTCAAATATAAATTTGCAATTACGTCCCATAAATTTTTTATTTTACAAATTTAGTCCTAATTTTAGAAAAGTTTTAGAAATTTCGGTAAAAATCAGGAATTTTGTCAGAATTTGACATGTCTATCTTACATGCATTTTTTCGAAAAACTTTTTTTTACGTGACTTTTAAATTTTCACATAATTTGCAACAAAAAGAAAAAAAAACTCACACACACATCCACAAAGCAACATAAAAAAAAATTATATAATTATATTCTTAAATGAACAACCTACAACTAATCAAATATAAATCAGTTAGGATTTTTTTTATTACTGATAGATAGTTCTTCTAAAGAAGACAACTATTTTCTTTTAAAATATTTTTAATTTCTTTTTGTTTATGTGACATATTCTTTTATTGTGTTTTTTTTGAGGTTGTGTGGAAATTAAAGCCACATCAGAAAAGTTTCGCCGGAAAAAGTCACATGAGATGCATATGTCAAATTTCGAAAAATATTCAATTTCCATCAAAATTAAGACTAAATTTACGAATTTAAAATTGTTACGAGATATAATTGCAAATCTACATTTGAATAGGATTAAAATTACAAACATCCTATAATTATAAGATTAATTTTACAATTTGCTCGTGAATATTATTGTTGAAAATACATTATTTGTTGTTGAAACAATATCATTTTTTTAAAATTAATTTAACATGAAGAACATTATTGTAAACTTATTAGTAATGCTTTTAAAACAAAAGTAAAACAAATTTCAACATAAAGTTACAGGGATGTTTCGTTTCGTTGTAGTCTTAATTTTCAAAATTTCCAGTTATTATCATTTACGAGATTATAATTATTATGATTTGATGAATGTATTTAAAAATTAAATATTTAGGACCCATAAATTGATCAATGTTAAGTAAATAGTAGGTTCTTTAAACGATAATATTTAAAATTTATACTAGTATATTAAATGAGTCGATACTATGACCCTTATTTTGAATATTGTCGCTAATTATATATTTAATTAGAATAATATGTGAGTGGTGGAACCCATTTAATGGTGACGATTGAGATCGTATTATAATATATATGATGAATTGATGGAGATGTGACAATTTTAAGAAAATTTAATATATATATATATATATATGATTGATTCTAAGAAAAAATCTTTAAAAATAAATAAACAAGTTTTGTAGATATAGCTTAGTATAAAACTAGAAAAGAGAGTTTGGGATGAAAACCACTTTTTAACAAAAATAATATTTTCTGATAAAGTATTACTAATAAATTTAAAAGATAAAAAATTGATGAAAATTTTCAAACAAAAATAATATTTTCTGATAAAAAGTATTAATAATAAATTTAAATGATAAAATTGATGAAATTTTTCAAAAAAAGAAAGTAACATTTTTTGAACAAAAGTAATTTTTTTTTTCATCTTAGTAATACTTTTCTTACAAAAAATAATATTTTATGAAAACTTAATACTAATAAATCTAATAGATATAAAATTGATAATTTTCATGAAAATGGTTTTAATTATTACTTTTCTATAAGAGTAATACTTTTTATTTTAATTATGAATACTTTTTACAAAAAAATATTACCAATGATATTAAAATCAGTATTTATTATTAAAAATATTATTTTTTGTTGAAAAATTATCAAAAAGAATTTCTGAAGGAGTAAATTATTACTCAAAATGAAATGCTATTTTTAAAACATTTTTTAATTTAATATACGAACAATTGAGTTATTAGTTTTTATCATTAGTGGAATTTATTTATTAATCCATAGCTACCTGACGAGGTCGAGTGCTTGGATGCTCGGTCGAATGTTCCCCATTCGATTGGGCGTTCATTGCTCGATCAAGCGATCGACCAAACTAGATTCTTGTTAGATGACTGTTTTCCATTCGACCTCCCTCTTGATTGGACGTTTACTGCTTGACTAGTTCAGCCGAGCGCTCGACCAGGCCAAAATGGCTGCTCAACTGGGCCATTTCTTGCTCGATCAAGCGTTGTGTGTAGAATTTCGTGCTTAACTCTATGATTTCGATAGGTTTGACAGCTAGGATAATCCCTAACACGTTTTTTAGCCTATAAATAAGTATCATTTGGACCTAAAATCAACATTTTCACATCTACGCACCTCTCTATGTATATACATCAGAATACACACTAATTTATCAAAAGAAAAGCAAGGCAGAGGTGATTCACCATCTTATTCTTTGTTTAATGGAGGAGATAATTAGAGTTGATTCACCATCTCATTTCCTTTTATTTTATTTTATGATGGAGAAAGTTAAAGCCGATTCAACATCTCATTTATTTTTAGTTTGTTTTATGCAAGAGATGGTTAGAGCTAAATTTTTTATAATATTTAATTATGATATGTTTGGGTAAACTATTGTAGTCTTAGGACATGTTAGATGCAATTATGTGATTATATTGATTTATTTTAAATTTATAATCAAGTTTTTCGTCTAAGTTATTATTTATATATCTATGATTTGGTATTCCTTGCTTAACCATGTGGCCAACAATTGAACATATCCAATATATATTGAGTCAAGATTCGAAAGATGAGACCCCACACAGAAATGAAAAAAGAATGAACTTAAATTAAACTCATCTAGCAATATAGCATTTCCAATATATGTTTAGTGATCTTTTATTTGTATTATTATATTATGAGAATTATAAATTTATGAATTTAATAATTTGTGATGAATTATTAATATATATTCTTAATATATAAAAAATATGTAAAAAAGTGTAGAGTATATAGAGTTGTAGATGAAACAACCACAACCCACCACCTATAAACAAAAACGGACTGAATTCTCGTACAACCCATACCTTATTGTGCATAATTCAATCGAAAGATATCCTAAATGATATTTCATTCGATTGAGTTTTGTGCACAGTTCAATCTAAAGATATTATAAATAATATTTTAATTGATTGAATTTTTTGTGTATTAAGTGAACTGTACATTCGTCTATAATATTATATTTAAAAAATGTGATTATACTTTTTTAGATAATAAATTAATATAATAATTATAAAATAAATAAATAATATTGTAAATGGAGACCACTTGATCATAAGAGTTTTTGCCATTCCATTTAATGCTCTATTTCTCTCATATTACCATTATGATATGTCAAAAGTTCACAAAAAGGCCCATCCTGTTCCGGCAAAGGTGACACCCACGTCCGACTTGGTCCTATTCAGTTTCGAACCAGATCATATTACATTTGTCCTGAGGTTTTCTCACCGTCTTCATTTTCCTCCATTTTCATTCACTAGAACTTCCTGAAACAGATCTTCATTTTGTCAACATCCACCCAAAGAAAAAAGAAAAAAGACAAAAAAAAAAAGAAAAAAAAAAGAAATCATTCTGGTACGAGCTGTGCAAGAATCGGAAATGGCTTCTAATTCTGCGATGCCATTTCAAGACCTAAACCTATGTGCAGAAACCTCCACTAATTCCAACCTCTTCACCCCCAAAATTGTACCTAAACCCGAACCTTTAGATGAAACCCCGCCGACCCCTCAACCACCCCTCCTTCTCCCCACCGCTCCCCCCGGTTTTACCTCCTCCGACGCCGATGTATACTCTGAATTCAACCGCATTTCCGAGCTCTTCCGCAACGCCTTCGCCCAGCGCCAGCAAAAAGACGTAGACGTTGCTACTCAATCCGATCCCGACCCGGACTCACTGGCTTTAGTCCCGGTACCCAACCCGGAAACCCAGGTTTCCGACATCGTCGGCACACAATCTAGCAGTCGGAAGTACCAAGGCCGCTCATCCGAGCTGGTTCGGGTCACGGATCTAAAACCCGAGGACCACAACTATTTCCGGGACCTAATTCGGAGAACCCGGATGCTGTTCGACTCGCTGCGCGTGTTCGCCATCGCCGAGGAAGAAAAGCATATGGACGCGATGGGTACCTACAGGAAACCGAGAGGAGACTTGAAGGCATCGGGGTTGATGCGGCAAAGCGGGTTGTGGTTGAATAGAGATAAAAGAATTGTCGGAGATATCCCTGGTGTTTCAATTGGGGATGTGTTCTTTTCCAGGATGGAGCTGTGTGTGGTTGGATTGCATGGCCATCCTCAGGCCGGAATTGATTATGTTCCGGCGAGTCAGAGCTCGAATGGGGAGCCAATTGCGACTAGCGTTATTTGTTCTGGAGGTTATGAAGATGATGAAGATGCTGGGGATGTGATTGTCTATACAGGCCATGGTGGACAAGACAAACACAATAAGCAAGTTGTGCACCAGAAATTGGAATGTGGAAATTTGGCATTGGAGAGGAGTATGAATTATGGAGTTGAGGTAAGGGTTATTCGTGGTTTTAGATATGGTGGTAGTGCTAGTGGAAAAATTTATGTTTATGATGGATTATATAGAGTAATTGAGACTTGGTTTGATGTGGGGAAATCGGGATATGGGGTTTTTAAGTTTAAGCTTGTTAGGATTGAAAATCAAGTGGAAATGGGGAGTGCAGTGATGAAGTTTGCTCAGAGTCTAAAGGCTCGGCCTTTGGAGGTACGGCCTACAGGCTATGTTACACTCGATCTATCAAAGAAAAAGGAGAATATTCCGGTGTATTTCTACAACGATGTTGATGGAGATCATGATCCTATATATTATGACTATCTTATTACAACTGTTTTCCCACCATTTGTGTATCAGTCAGGGGCTAACAGTGGATGTGAATGTGTTGGAGCATGTGTAGACAATTGCTTTTGTGCAATGAAAAACGGTGGAGAATTCGCATACGACATGCATGGGATTCTTGTGAGGGGGAAACCTTTAATTTTTGAGTGTGGACCCCACTGTCGTTGCCCTCCTACTTGTCGGAACCGTGTCTCACAAAAGGGGGTTAGGAATCGGTTTGAAGTCTTTAGGTCGAAGGAGACTGGGTGGGGAGTGAGATCCTTGGACTTGATCCAAGCTGGCTCTTTTATTTGTGAGTATACTGGAGTTGTTCTTACCGGCGAACAAGCCCAGATATTCACGATGAATGGTGACTGTTTGATTTACTCTAGTCGGTTTGTTGAAAGGTGGAAAGAATGGGGCGATCTGTCTCAGATCTTCTCCGACTTTGAATGCCCGTCTCATCCATCAGTTCCTCCACTGGATTTTGCCATGGATGTATCAAGAATGAGGAATGTAGCTTGCTACATGAGCCATAGTTCGATCCCTAATGTTTTCGTGCAGCTTGTGTTGTACGATCATAGTAATGTATCTTTTCCTCATCTGATGTTGTTTGCTTTGGAGAATATCCCTCCCATGAGAGAGCTTAGTCTTGATTATGGAGTGCCTGATGAGTATACGTCAAAGCTTGCCATTTGTAATTGAATTGTCTCGATGAGTTTCCCCCAATGTCAAGGATGCTGTGTAGATTTCTGCAACTTCGTGTGCTAAAGGTATATTGAGAGATATGGCTATTGAAGCATGATCCTGATTGCTTTGATATTTCAGAGATTCACTTTTTGTTTCATTTTTCTGTCTAATTTGTTTGACATGCATGCATCTATTCTTATTTTTATGACTTGGTAATGTCTATCTTTTTATCGAATTGGTCTTCAAAGCTTTGCTATTCCCGTTTGTGTTCTTGGTGTTTTATTAGCATTTCCTTTTTGCCAAGCATGATTTTTCTTTGATAAAAAAACTATTCTTTTTTCAGGGAAAAGCTATATGCATGGTATGGGGATAATATTATTATGTACTTGCATGAAAAGGGAAGAAATTTACACATTAAAACAGTCTGATCATGCAAATTATCTTCTTTATTATGGATTCTTGTCAACATATGTGAAAGCTGTATCAGGTTTTTTTCTTTCTATAGTCATGAATATGATTTAGTTCAATTTACACAGAGTATGAAATTAATATTTTTTTTTAGGGAACTTTTTTGAGGACATGACTAAAAACTTTATGTTGTATAAGATTAACAATAATTGTATGCAATGGGTTTTTTGTTAGTTTGATCACTTGGATTTTCACATTGCTCAGATTCACTGAAGCGTAAATCTTGTTCACCTGCATTCGTTATAGGGTTAGGTAAAGTTATGAATAAGCCCTTCATCTTATACCCGAGAAACACATGAACCCTTATTTTTTTCACCGGTCCAAATGTCCCATGTCCCATGTCCCATGTCTAGATGTCCCATTTTTCTTTACAATGGAGAGCAAGTGATCCCCCCGAATTTAAAAAAGAGGAACAAATACCACTTCCGTCAACATTTAAGGAGATGACATTTATTTTGCCCGCACGGATAGGTGCATGGGGCACTCTCCTCTCGTCTCCTCTCCCCTCTCATGCTTTGAAGCTTTTACAAGACTGCTTCTCTCTCTTCCCATTTATCAACAGTAGTGTTCAACCCATGGCACCAGAATTCATCATCTCCATTTGGAATGATAATCAATGAAAAGGCCAGTCCAAACAAGCATACATTTTAAGCCTATGCACCAGTGAAGGCTGAGAGTAGTGGCTGCCACTGAAGGCGTTGCTGAAAACCTGAACAAGTCTTAAGAGGTGAATGGGAGGATCCTTCAGTCCCTTCAAGGTCTCGGCCCTGTTCAGATGAGCTTCCAGCATGGGTCCATTGAGAATCCCAGTAAGATTTTGCAGGCGCTGAGGTTCCCTTCTGTGTTTACTTGCTTTTATTTGCCGGTCACTCCATTGTTTCCAACTTTCTTGTCCCTTCTACCAGGACAAAATCTTAATTCCTTTTTTTGGTTGTTTATGGGAGAACAATTTGGAAAAGAATTTCAAAGAATTGTGGGTCCTACCCTTCTATGCAGGCACAAATATATGCCGTTTCCTTCAGTTTTCATGGAAGTGCTAATTTGTTCCTCCTAAAATACGGGCTTGTGTGTTCTTTCTTGTGAAGAAAAAGGGTATATCAGGACCCAGAAAAAGACTTCAGGGGTTAATGTGACTCTCAGGTGCAAGATGAAGGACATATTTATACCTTTTCCCTTTATTACATGGTGCATTTGTATAGGACCCATCTTCAAGAGTATTTCTGTAGGGCTGAAATGCTCACTGAGGCTCTGGGCTAGTCTTGTTCCAGAAATTAACTGTAAAATAGCCAACACTTAGAAGGCTGTCCGTAGATATTGACACTCTCAACCTTATAGTTGACAATGCACGTTAAACATATTGATCATTGTCTCTTAAAAACTACCACTCTGTTTGGATCTAGGGTTTTAGTAGGAATTAGAGAACATTGAAAAAGGTTCCATTGCATACTTAATAGATTCTTGTTTACTTGCCTGTTTGTGAGTGGCTCCAGCTCATTTTAATTAGTTATTATTTTCCTTGTACATGTTTGACTGTTTCAGTATCACATCCGAGTTGTAAACCATGCTCCATTTTTAGGGATGGAGAAGTATGTAAACCTTGTCAATATCTTAATACATGAATACAGTTTCTATATTGTTCTACATTTTTGAAGTAACTTGGCAACCCTTTTTGTTTATGCTGCATGGAGTAGTCCGTTATGAAATTGTATGCCATTTACCCCTCTGTTAACTGTGTCGACTATAATTTACGCCTGAATTATCCATTTCTTTTGATGGCTTGCATATTATCTGTGGCTCTTGTTACTTGCACATTATTGAAAAACATTTTACTTAGTCATTCGACATTTAATGTAAAGTTATGCGACTTTTGATGTTAGTAAGTTCTTAGTGACTTGTGTTCCAAACTGCAGCTCGCATTTCTCGTCTGAAACTTGTCTAATTAGGTGCCATATCTGCCTATTTCCCCCCACATTATTTACCAGGAAATTCTCTTCTGTGAAGCTTTTCCCAGCCATGTGTGGAATATAATGTTTGTATTTTGTTTCTTGCATACCTCCTTGGGTTACCTTTAGCATTATATCATCTCCAGGTTTGAATAGCAAACCCTTGACTGTTAAACTGGAAGTTTTAGTGTTCTTCATATGTCTTCTTGATATACGTACCATGCTTACAGTGGCTGCAAATTCATCCGACTTGATCCCGGTGCAGATTTGCATCCACAACGATGGAATTCTCGAATTTTTTTGGTGTTGTGGTTAACAATTTCCAGATGAACTATGGTAGCTGTTATTGTTTTGCTTTGATGCCTTGTGTTTTAACACATGATTGTGCATGCAGATATCCAAGAATATGTAGTCGGGTCGGGCCGGGCCACAGTGGATTGGACCCCATCATCAGAGCATAAAATTTTAACAAATGGTCATCATTTTCAGCAGTCCATGCCTATTTGTACTATGTCTGTTGTATGTATGAGAATCCAATTTGCAGATGCTGTATAGAAAACCAACTGTTTAGGGCTTTTCCAGCCTCTTTGGCCACAACCTAAGGGCAAATGTTGCACCCAATTTCAAAATCATCTCCAAACCTCAATTCCAAAGTTTTGAGCCCAAGGATTCTTGAATTTTTTTTTCTTTTAATTATAATTATAATTATTTCTGTATCTTGGAATATTTGTATGTAATTTGAGTGAAATCTATACTAATATAATAATCGAGTAGTATAAGAATTGTAATTTACATCGACTTTTAGTTTTTAAAAGTGAGTATTTTTGGAAAACTGATGTGTGAGGTTTTGATTAATTGAATTTTACTTCTTAATTGTTAAAGTATAATAAACTTTTTTTTTTTTTCGTTTTTACTCTTTGATGTATAATATATTAAATTTGATGTATAATATATTAAATTAGTCATCGTCTTATAAATTTTAATTTTAATTTTATGTTTTATATATTAAAATGAGATATTATATTTAAAAAATATAATTATTTTTTGATTGATTATTTGGATTGTGATTAAATATTTTATTGTGTGGTGAATTATTTGTAATATATTTGGGTTGCAAATAACTATTAACTAATTTTACAGAAATAAATTTTTTATTTTGAGATAGTGGGAATATATATTTTTGATACATAAATTATATATATATATATATATTTTACTTGATCTTATTAATAAAATAATAAATGATTTGATATTTCTGATAAAAAATTTACATTTATTTAGCTAATTTAAATATTTAGTCACCACAAAATAACCAAATCAATAAAAGCAATTAATTAGTAAAAGAAGAATGTATAAGGTTATTCCGCAGTTGGGTATATGGAGTTGTATAATTAACGGGCTTGAATGGGCCCTTATAATATATTGGGCTATTGTCTTTTATTATCCTTATCTATTTCATTAAAAGGCTATTCATTAATTAAGCCCATTACATTTAAATGGGCTCAGCAGAACATATAGTAGCGGCTGTTCCCATTCTAAACTCTAACCATTGTGCACCTACCCCAATTCAATATATAAGACTGGTCTACCAATCTCAATTTAATAAAAAATAATAATAATAATAATAATAAAAATCTCAATTTAAAAAAAAAATCTATATATATATATAAATATATATATCACATTATATATTTGTGAAGTACAAATAGAGAGTCAACTCGAAAAAACAAAGCTTTAAAAATATTAAGTTGTAACCGGTCAAAATCGTAAACAATAACAGCTAAAGAGATTTTTTTTTTTTAAAGAAAAAAAAAATCTCAAACACTAAACAAAAAATAAGGCTACATGATTTTTTTTATTAACCTTAAAATTTTATTTCAAAAGTATAATTTTTATCTCAATATTATTAAGTTTTGCCACAATATATTTCTAAGAAAATATCAATTTTAATTTTGTTTCATAACTATATATTTTCGTAAAAATATTACTTTTTATTTATTATGTATATACGTAATGTGTCGTATAAAATATTACTTGCTTCAAAATTATTGTTTTTTTCTCCAAAGTATTAGTTATTTGTTGTTCAAAATTTTCCTCGCAAAGAATTAATTTTATTTTTCTTAATATTACTTTTTTCTCAATAATACTATTTTTGACGTATTTGGCTCAAATCGACATTATTTTATCTTCAAAATTTTTATTACAAAAAAGAAACAAAATAATCATATTCCTCTAAAAATAATGGTGAGGGTAATAATACACCCAATATTACAATTCATGCCACGTCATTTTATCATTATCGACACATCAAAAGTTAACTAGATAAATTTTTTTATATTTCAAATAATTTTCTTATGAATCCTACCTATTTACTCATTATTATTTATATTTTTTGTATATTATTTTTACTTATATATTAAACTAAATATAGATTCGTGATGATCATCATATTTAATAAAATTAAAATATTAATATTATATAAAATTATAATGAATCATGAGGTCACATATATCTAATTCAGTAACATATTTTTAGTAATAGTATCTAATTATCATTCCGGATTTTCCGTCCAATGTGCTTCTTATTTGTTTATCTAATTCATAAATTTATGTTCTGTTTATCTAATTATCAAATACTCACTCTATTCCAAAAAAAAAAAAAAAAACGAGTCATATCTTTTCAAGAGTACAATTTTTTAATTTGAGTTGAGTCACTCAGATAAAAAATAAATTTTTTAAAAAAATTATAAAGTTGCATTTATACGACTTATTTTATTTATCAATTTGACTTATTTAATTATATTTATAAACTTATTTGTGAAATAAAAAAAATGAATTTAGACTTGGACTAATAAAAGAACTTATGACTTTTTTTGAGATAATTTTTTTTTAAATATAATTTTTTTGGGACGGAATATGTGTTTTTTTTTTAGTAACCAAAGAGTTCTTAAAACTGATTTTTTTTATGATAAATTGGATTTTTTTTTTTCAAACTGAGGCCTCGATAACGTCGAAAATAAAAGTTTACGGGTAAAAAAAGGTACAAATTAACCTTTAAATTAGTACGTCATATATAAATCGGACCATAAATTATTTTTTGGTATAAATAAAATCTTTAACTTTTACAATGAGTCAAATAAGAATAAGCCCCTTATATTCTTATTTTCAAATAAATAAGTCATTTTAATTAATTAAAATAACAAAATAATTTTTTTAAAAATTAAAATAAAATAAATAAATATTCAGCAATAAAATAATAAATTTAAATTATAATTAATAAAAAACATAAAAAAATCATAAATAATTTAAATATAATAAAAAATAAAATATGTAAAAAGCAAAACAAATCATTATATCTCAAACTCTTTTTTATATTTAAACTATCAATACATTTTACTTTATTAATTTAGCTAAGTATATTTATAATTTATTAATTTTTAAAATTTATTTATTTAATTTAATATTTAAAATAATTTTACTTGTCACATATATCAAAACTTATTTAATTTATTTAAAATTTTAAAAAAATTTGATCTATTTTAAAAGTTAAAGATATTATTTATATAAAATAATAATTTTAGAGTGGAGTCCAATGTGATAAGAAGACATGGCCGACAACAGTAAGGATATGGCAGGGTGCCCCTGCAACGACAGCAAAGACATTAATGGAAAGGGGCCCACAAATGGGCACAAGAATGAAAGAAGGGCAGACAGAAATTACTAAACACCCCAAATTTGCAACAAAATAATGAGTTTTAGTCTAATTTATATTTTAATTACGATTTTTTTTATTTTTATAATATCAAATACTATTATTTTTTTTTTAAACAATTGAAAGCATACAATAATTTTATGAACGGATGAAATAATAGGAAGCCTAAGAGTCCAGGGTTCCAATGCCGCCGAGTTTTCTGGCTTTTTTCTTTTAATGCATAAATTTTCTTTTTTTATTTTATTAAAATTAGTTGAGAATTATTACTATAATATATTTAAAATATGGGTGTTTCTAAACACACCACAAAAATTACTATTCACATCATTTTAATTTTTTGAATAAATTTAAATATAATATAAATGATAAATATGCCCTTATAAATATTTTCAACGAAATCATAATATTGTTATTATCGATGTTTTTTCATTCTTTACTCTAAACACACACTAACCCTATATTCAAAGGAATAAAAATAAAATGTAAAATATTTTATAAGTAATCAATAATAGACCATACGATATAGAAAATAAAATTATTATAAATATTAAACAAATAAATCATGTATTTTCTATCTGTGTTCGGCCACAGTTGGCCGAACGCCTTGTTGTATGTTGAGCCCTGGTTGGCCGAACGTACGTGCGATTTAGTTTTTCGACGATAAATATAGTAGTTAATTGTGTAATTCTTATAATAATTATATTTTCTATATCATTTGTATTTCTATTTTTCATTATCAATTGCTTACAAATATTTCAACTCTTATTTTAAGAATATAGGATTAATGTGTGAGTGTGTTTGAGCAAAGAAGGAAGAACATTAATAATAAAAATATTAATATTTATTTTTAAAAATTTTTTTATAAATGTATATATGTCATTTACATTCTATTTAATTTTATTTATTAAATTAAAGTGGTGTGAAAAATAATTTTTGTGGTGTATTGAGCAACACCCTTAAAATATTATTTATGAAATTATACATATGAAAATATAATTTGTATATTAATTTCAATATATAAAACTAGTTAAAATATAGTACATACTTTTCTTTTAATTATACAAAATACATACAAAAACATACATAATTAATTATCTAGTTTATTAACTTCAATATTTAAACACAAGATCATGATTAGATTAAAGATATCAATTTAAAATTTAATTATAAAATTTTTACAAATATCAGATATTAATTTATTTTAAACAATTTTTTATTAAAAATAGATTTTATACAATTATGTATTTTATTATTAAAGTTATACTATTATTTTTATAATAACTTATTATAATATTATATTATAAATCATAAAACACGGGAGAAATACTAGTTTCATATACTATACTAGTAATACCCTTTATGCGTTGCTAAATTATTTTATTTTCAGTAATTGTTATGTTATCACTTTTAAATGAGTATTGTTTTGTTCTTTTTCTTCTTGAGAAAATATTCGTACATGTATTTTTTTTCTCGTATTAGTTCAAGTTGCGACAGTTTAACAATATTGTCTCATTAAATAATAGTATCGATTATGTTCGATTCGCATTCTTTCAAATCCCCACCAAAAAAAAAAAGATAGAAACAAAATAATGAAGCACCACCGAAGTAGTATCAGAATTTAGAAGAAAGACAATGTTTGTTGTGAATTAAAATGAGGGATGAACAGCATTTAGAAATGAAAGCAACGTCAAGTTTAGTGGGGCCCGGGCTCATTATGTATTTTTACATTTATTGTTATTTGTTACTGGAGAGATGTGCACATCATTTCCACCAGCCACCAAAAAATAAATTTGATTGAGTAATATGCACTTATTTATATATTTAAATATTTAAGAAAAAATATTATTTATTTATTTTAAGAATATTACCATTTTAAAAATAAAAAATTGGTAATAATAATTTTAAGAAAAATAAATAATATTTTTTAATTACACAAATAGTACTGTAAAACAGGTTGTACGGTGTAGCCGATAGACATTTTTGTCATAAAATATACATATATATGTGTGTGTGTATATATATATATTTTTTGTTTTTCTACTATATAGGTCACATAACCTTATTTTAGTTAGGTGGCAACCCTCAAATGATAATTAGAGGTGCTAAACGGGCTAGCCCTGTCGGTTTCGGGCTAGCCCTAACAGGTTTTTGGTTAATCGGGCCTTGATTTAATCGGGTCAATTTAAACGGACTTAATTATGGTGAACCTAACCCTAACGATTTTCGGGCTAATCGGACCACTATCGGACTATGAGTCAAAATAGTCAAATTATATATTTAAGTTTAAAATTATAATCAAATGCATATTATACTCTATTTATAATACAATTTTAGATAACATTTATATCACTATACAAAATTTAAAGATTCAAACATTTAAGTCATATACACTATTTTATGATCTCAATTATAGCTTTAAGAGCATTCACTGTCATAAAATTTGAAATCATGTTACATTTAAGTTCTAAATTTAAATGACAGTATTTTGAATCTTCTAGTAATTAAATATAAATTTTAATATCTTCTACTAAAAATCAAATATGGTATATGAAAAATAATTAAAAATGGTGTATATTATTAATTCGATATTAAGAAATAGACAAATAAGAAGAAAAGTTTGGGCTATCGGGCTAGCCTTAACTCTAAGCGGGCTAGCCCTATAGGGCTTCGGGCTAATTGGGCTCGGGCTAAACGGACTGATTTTTAAACGGCTAATAAAACCAAGCCCTAACCCTAAAATTTTTTGGGCTAAACGGGCCTGCCCGTCGGGCCGTGGCCCTTTTAACATCCCTAATGATAATTTTATTAAATTGAATACTGATGGGGCTGCCAAAGCTAATTCTGAATTATTCGGTGCGAGTGGTGTTTTACGAGATATAAATTGTAAATTTGTAAATGAATTTTATACATTTTTTAATAATCATAATAATGTGTATACTGAGTTGAGTACAATTATTGAGAGGTTGAATTTGTACTCATGGGTATTTCAAATATATGGTTAGAAATTGATGCTTTGTATGTAATTAGTATGTTAGGTTCTCAAAATGTTGATAATTGAAAGCATTAAGGATCGTTAGCAACATTCAATAGGTTTAAGAAGAATATAAATATACATGTTTCATATATTTTTTTAGAGGTAAATGAGGTAGGTAATTGTCTTACAAATAAAGTTATTGAAACACGATCAAATTTATAATTCAATGACATAAATATTTGTAATGATTTAGGAGTTTGTTATCCTTAATGCTTGGAAATTATCTATCTTTAATTTTTTCTAAGTATTGTTTGAATATTTATAATTTATTAATTTTTAAAATTTATTTAATTAATTTAATATTTAAAATAATTTTACCTGTCACAAATATTAAGAACTTATTTAATTTATTTTAAAATTAAAAAAAAATTGATCTATTATTTATATAAAAAAATAATTTTAGAGTGGAGTCCAATGTGATAAGAAGACATTGCCGACAACAGTAAAGATACGGCACGGTACCCCTGCAACGACAGCAAAGACATTTATGGAAAGGGGCCCACAAATGGGCACAAGAATGAAAGAAGGGCAGAGTAAAATTACTAAACACCCCACCCCAAATTTGGCATGTTGTATAAAAATGATCAGCAAAACATGTTCCTCCCCGGGACTAAGCTAGGACACAAGTCCCACAAAATTGCAACAAATAATGAGTTTTAGTCAAATTTATATTTTAATTACGATTATTTTTATAATATTAAATACTATTTTTAATTTTTTTTTTTTTTACAATTCAAAGCATACAATAATTTTATGAACGGATGAAGCAAGAGGAAGCCTAAGAGTCCAGGGTTCCAATGCCGCCTAGTTTTCTGGCTTTTTTCTTTTAATGCATAATTTTCTTTTATTAAAATTAATTGAGAATTATTACTATAATATATTTATATGATATTTTTAAACACACCATAAAAATTACTATTTACACCACTTTAATTTTTTGAATAAATTTAAATATAATATAAATGATAAATATATTCTTATATATTTTAAATAAAATCATAATATTGTTATTATCGTTGTTTTTCATTCTTGACTTTAAATACATACAGTAACCCTATATTCAAAGAAATAAAAATAAAAAATAAAATATTTTATAAGTAATCAATAATAGACCATACGATATAGAAAATATAATTACTATAAATATTATTTGATCTACATCCACGGCAGAAATGAGGACCCTCTTATTGATTCACAAGTGTTTACAATCTCTCAAACTCTCTCTCAATCACTAGCTAATTCTTGTAGAATTTACACTAGCTCTCTACCTCTCTTATCCGAAAGAAAACCAAAAAATCCATCAGCTGCAACTTGAGATTTAGTTATTCACCTAACCAACTAGTTATTCACTTAACTAACTAACTTGAGAGTTAATTATTCACTTAACTAACAAGCTAAGAACTAATCCGGTGCAGCAACTTCATAAGTAGACTTCATGCACCAACTTTCGTAGCCATCTATTCTTGTTGATCAAAGATACACATTAACACCACAGGAAAAAAAAAAAAAAAAAGGAAGTAAATGAGATCACTTTCCTGCACCAACCAACCCAGACAATTGAAGGAAATCAATTAATGAGTATTTTAAATATGTCATATATATTGGGGTTTTTTTTCAAAATAATGCTAAAAAAAAAAATTTACGAAATAGGCATGTATTGGAACAGTTTTTTAAAATAGGTAAAACGTCACCGCCGATGACGTTATTTCAAAAAAACGTCACCGGAGGTGACGATTTTAAACTTAAATTAAAGAACGTCACCTTCTTTCCAAAACATGTTATATATATATATATATATTATATATATGCATACATCATACATGCATACACATATATATATATACTGACATATATATATATATAAACTGTAAGATATATATATATATATTTTAAATATATATTCTTATTAATATATATAAGTATATATTTATAAAATATATATTTATATATCAAAATAAATATTAAAATATAATTAATAAAATTAAAATATTATAATTTCATTTAGGATAGTAAAAAATATTTAAATTTATTTTTATAATACATATATTATATATATGTATATGTATTTATAAAATATATATTTATAAATAATAATATATATTTTGAATATGTATATATATTTTTATTTATTAAGTAAATATATAAAAATATATATTAAATTATTATTTTAAAAAGTAAAATATTATAATTTTATATAAGATAATAAAAAAAATTATTAAATTAAATAATAATTATTAATTATTAATTCATATTTTGAAAATAAATAATATATATATAATAATAATAAATATATATATTTTCAAATATTATATTTTGAAAATAAATAATATATATAATAATAATAATATATAAATATATATATATATATTTTTGGATATTATATATATTATTATTTATAAATATATATTTTATAAATATATATATATATATATCTATATATAATATATATTATATATATAAATGTAAAAACGTCACCTTAGGTGACATTTTTTAAAAACGTCACCTTAGGTGACGTTTAATGTATTTTATTTTAATTTCATATATATATTTATATATTATTATTATATATATTTATTTATTTTGAATATGAATATATATATTTTTATTTATTAAGTAAATAAATATTAAATTATAATTTTAAAAAGTAAAATATTATAATTTTAATTAAGATAATAAAAATTATTAAATTAAATAATAATTTTTAATTATGAATTCATATTTTGAAAATAAATAATATATATAATAATAATTTATAAATATATATATATATATATTTTTGGATATTATATATATTATTATTTAAAAATATATATTATATATATATCTATATATAATATATATATTATATATAAATGTAAGAACGTCACCTTAGGTGACGTTTTTTAAAAATGTCACCTTAGGTGACGTTTTTTAAAAATGTCACCTTTTTTTTAATTTCATATATATATTTATATATTATTATTATATACATATATATTATTTATTTAGAATATGTATATATATATTTTTATTTATTAAGTAATTATTAAAAAATATAAATTAAATTATAATTTAAAAAACTAAAATGTTATAATTTTATTTTAGATAATAAAAAAATTATTTAAATTAAAGAATAAATTTTAATTATTAATTAATATTCTAAAAATAAAGTAAATATATATATATATATATATTAATAATTATAATTTATTATATATTTTTATATATTTACTTAATAAATAAAAATAAAAATATACATATTCAAAAAATATATATATATATAATATATATTATAAAAATTAATCTAAAAACTTCACCTTAGGTGACGTTTTTTAAAAACGTCACCTAAGGTGACGTTTATTCTAAATATATATGTTATGAGTCATATATATATATATATATACACACTACATGCACACATCATACATGCATGAATATATATATTTTATTATTTATTTATTATGTATTACATATATATATTCACACACTCACACATATATATATATGATATATATATTTTTTAAATATATATTAACCTAAATATATACTTTCAATATGTATATATATTTTATTTATTAAGTAAATACTTAAAAATATATATTAAATTGTAATTTTGAAAATTAAAATATTATAGTTTTATTTAAGGTAAAAAAATTTATTTAAATTAAAAATAATTTGTAATTATTAATTTATATTCTAAAAATAAAATAATATATATTTTGTATATTAATAATATATAAATATGTATATATATTTATAAAATATATATATTTATATTCTAAATATATATTTTGAATATGTATATATATTTTTTTATTTATTAAGTAAATATATAAAAATATATATTAAATTATATTGTTTTATAAATATATTTGTTATAAATTATATTCCTAAATTATTTTTGTTATAAATTATATTTGTTATAAATATATTTGTTTTAAATTATATTTCTAAATTATATTTGTTATAAATATATTTGTTATAAATTATATTTCTAAATTCTATTTGTTATAAATATATTTGTTATAAATTATATTTCTAAATTATATTTTTTATTTTGTTTTCTTTTATATAATATATATAATATATAGATATATATTTATATATATATATTTATAAAATATATATATATATATTTTGAATATGTATATATATTTTTATTTATTAAGTAAATATATAAAAATATATATTAAATTATAATTTTAAAAAGTAAAATATATTTTAATATATTTTGAATATGTATATATATTTTTATTTATTAAGTAAATATATAAAAATATATATTATAATTATAATTAAATTATAATATTTTACTTTTTAAAATTATAATTTAATATATATTTTTATATATTTACTTAATAAATAAAATATATATATGTACATATTCAAAATAAATAAATAAATATATAATAATAATATATAAATATATATATGAAATTAAAATAAAATACAATAAACGTCACCTAAGGTGATGTTTTTACATTTATATATATAATATATATTATATATAGATATATATATATATTTATATTTATAAAATATATATTTATAAATAATGATATATATAATATCCGAAAATTTATATATACATTTATATATTTTTATTATATATATATTATTTATTTTCAAAATATGAATTAATAATTAAAAATTATTATTTAATTTAATAATTTTTTTATTATCTTAATTAAAATTATAATATTTTAATTTTATTAATTATATTTTAATATTTATTTTAATATATAAATATATATTTTATAAATATATACATATATATGTTAATAAGAATATATATTTAAAATATATATATATATTTACAGGTTATATATATATGTGTGTCAGTGTGTGTGTGTATATATAATATATAATATATATATATATATATAACATATAACATAAAGAACGTCATCTAAGGTGACGTTCTTTATTTAAGATTTAAAATGGTGACGTTTTTTCGAAATAACGTCATCGGAGGTGACGTTTTACCTATTTTTAAAAACTGTTCCAAAAGATGCCTATTTCGTAAATTTTTTTTTTTTTTGCATTTTTTTGAAAAAAAAACCCATATATATTGGCACTCGTTTCAATTTAAAGATTGTCATTGATTAAATATATATATTAAATTAAAGTAATATATATTAAGATTTTCAATGCACTTACTATAAATTTCGGAAATTACTTATATAATTATTGTGGATTGATTAAAATTTATGTAAATGATCATATTCAGAAATAGTAAACCAAATGAACCAAATGATTATATTTGCAATACACTTGGTAGGTTGAAAATTAAGAAAAGAAAGAACAAAAACAAAGAATCAATGATTTTGAAACCTAAGCAATTACATGTTGGCTCGATTTGATTCCACTCCTCACGATTCTAACGAAACGACAACCGGAGATGTATAAGGGTGTGGGTCTACTGTGGAAGTAGGTATGAACAATATTATGGAGGCAGCTGAAGCTTGTGGTGGTAGGTAGGAGTGCTTCCACGTAAAGGGTAGTGTATACGTATATATACACCCAACAATTTATAAAGTTTTTAATTGTGAAAGAACACTTTGACTGAGACATAATTCTCAGTTAGGAGAGATTAAGATGGCGGTGGATGAAGTGGCAGAAGCTGAAGCCGAAGTATGGAACTACGCATTCGGGTTTATCAAAACCAGAGTGGTGAAAACTGCCGTCGAATTTGAAATCGCCGACGTCGTGGAAAAGCACGGCGGCCCTATGTCACTCTCTGAGCTCTCCTCCGCCGTGGGTTGCCCCCCCGACCCACTGTACCGCATCATGAGATTCTTGATCCACCACCGCATTTTCAAGAAAGCTCCGCCGCCGGGGAGCGACGCCTCCAACGGCAGCTCATTGCCGCCGCCGGTGTACTATGCTCAAACGCCGCTTTCTCGGCTCTTCACAAGGGACAAAATGGGGTCATTCATGCTGTTGCACGGCACGCCGCCGGGAACCTCAGGGGGTGTAACTGTTGAAGCTTTAAGAACTGGAAAGCGGCCTGATTTGAAGAATGTCAAAGGCGAGGACACGTGGACCGACAAAGAATTGAGCCATGCAAAGACGTTCACCGACGCTATGACAGCTCATGCTAGGGTTACAGCCTCGGCGCTCGTCACTAACTACCCGGAGGCTTTTAAAGGAATCGGGTCGGTGGTGGATGTCGGCGGCCGCCATGGAATGGCTCTTAGCATGCTGGTAAAGGCCTTTCCTTGGGTTCGTGGGATCACTCTTGATCTCCCTGATATTGTGGCTACGGCACCACCTCTTCATGGGATCGAGTTCGTGGGAGGAAACATGTTCGAAAGCGTCCCAAAAGCTGATGCAGTCATGCTCATGGTAAGTACATGCAAGTCCCTCTCTCTCTCTCTCTCTCTCTCTCTCTCTCTCTCTAATTTGGTTATATTTACCGGCAGTGGGTCCTGCACGACTGGAGCGACAAGTCATGCATAGAAATCCTGAAGAAATGCAAGGAAGCAGTTCCGGCAGACACCGGAAAAGTGATGATCATAGACGCTGTAATTGATGAAGATGGTGAAGGAGATGAGTACAGCGGTCCTCGTTTGCTGCTGGATATGATAATGCTGGCGTCCACAGTGCAGGGGAAGGAGAGAACTTACAAGGAATGGGTTCATCTTCTCAAGGAGGCTGGCTTTAGCAGACACACTGTCAAAAACATTAAACAAATTGAATCGGTTATTGAAGCCTATCCTTGATCAACTTAATTAATCTGTGTTTCTAGTTTGTTTGCTTTCAATAATCTCTGTTCGGGATCGCCGGCGGCCCCTCATGCCGGGCGCCAGTATCAATAAGTCATCCCACTGTATTCTTATGAGGAAATTGCAAAATTGGTCTTAATAATCTGTGTTTCTAGTTTGTTTGCTTTCAAGCATCTCTGTTTGGGATCGCCGGCTGCCCCTCATGCCAGGCGCCAGTATCAATAAGTCATCCCACTGTATTGTTCGGAGAAAATTGCAAAATTAGTCTTATTAATTTGTGGTCGTCTCAAAATCAGTTATTTATCTTTTTATTTGTTTGAATTTGATTCTCTTTTAATCAAAATTTAAAATAATTATTTGATAGTTTCATCTATACACCGCATAATAATGTCAAATTAAGAATTTATATTTTTCTTGTTAATATGTGGTCTCTATGATCAATTATAATAATGTTCATTTTACTTATTATGTCACAAAAGTGAAAATTCTTATTTAATACGCTAATATGTGGTGCATGTACAAATATTCAATAAGAATTTCAAAATTTGATCAAAAAATGTGTAATTGAAGAAATTAAATAAAAAAATTAAAATTATATAATTAATAAGATAAATGACTGAATTTGAGACCACTATAAATTATTATTATTATAATTTTTCCGTATTGTTCATGCATGGCTTCAATAAAATTTGTTGTTGTGTACATGTGTGTGTGTTCTTAATATATTTCTGAACTTTCAAATTTCTTATTTTCTAATTAAACGGAGTACTTGACTTGTTTAATATAAAAACTTTATAATAAACTTCGAAAAAAATTATCTCTGATATTAGATAAGGTTTTATAGGGTGCATCGTGCAACCCGATATTGAGTATTATTTATTTAACTAAAAAATATTATTTGTTATTTAAAAAGAATTATTATGAATTTGTAATCTTAAAAAATAACAATATTTTTTAAATAAATAAAAATATTTTTAATTTAAACAAGTAATCTGTAAATTAGGTGCGCCCAGCATTTAACGGACATAGACCGAATAATATTAGCATAAATCAATTAAGAGTTGTATAAATTATTTTGGGGGAAAGGAAATAGTAAATAGATTTTTGTTTGTAAAAATGTCCAATTAATGTTCATTAATCATTGCTTCCCTCCAAATTATGTAAGAGAAAAGATGTAACACCGTTGTCCCGTCGTGTATAATGTCTCCAATGGGTGTTATTAAATATTGGGCCTCATATTTAATTGACGGAACCTTGAGATTGGGCTTATTAGCTAGCTAGACTTCAGTGGGCTCAGCCCAAAATATAATCACTACAACGTTGCATGGAATAGGGAGCTACAGCTGATAAATTGGGCTCAGCCCATTAAAATGTTAATAGCTTTTAGGAAGATGCTACATTGAAGGCCCATTAATTCTTGTCCCCTAAGAATGATATCAGGTCATTTTTTTTTCTATATTTTTTTTAAATTAAGTCTCCTCTTCCAAATCTAAATCCTTTTATTCTGCAGTTCTGTGACTATCATTCTTAATAGAATATAAATTGTGAATGAATGAATCGTTGAATTGGAAAAACACGTAATAGAAGGGGTGACTCACTAGATATATAAGCTAGTTTTATTTTATTTTATTTTATTTTCTGACATGAGACCACTTACACGTGATATTTTAATATTTCATTACGCTCTCCACATGTGAGTCACTTGTTTTTAATAGTTAATCTAAACAAGACCTCTCCTCGATTTGGACCTTGTATCGATGTCTCATTCGACTCGAGTATGAAACCTACTCTTGTACCATGTTAAATCAGGAGGACTAGATACGGTCCCACAAATTGAAGCGTACCCAATACCTGAAGGTGAGATTAACTACAATAGTTATAAAAGAATAATTTTGAACCCCTAAAAAAATATAAAACTTTTGAGTTCGACGTGACGGATTCTTCCGACTAAAAAAACGTGACCATAGATTTATGTGTCTTGTTCAAGAAATAGGCATATACAGTAGCCATAAAGTAATATTATACTGGCAGTTGTAAATTAATTATGACATAGCCGGACAAGTATAATATTGTTGTCTTGTAAAAGTACATAATTATAGCTTATTAATAAAAGGACAAATTTTCAATTTTAGTCTCAAAACTGTTTTAACTGCAAGTTTTTAATTATTATTATTATTATTATTATTTTCTGAAAATACAATTTCAGTCTTAAAAACAAAATTGGGCATCAGTTAAAATAAGGAGCTCCACAGGAAGAGTAAAATGAGTGTTTTAAGGACTAATCAAAAAAATGAATCTATTAAATTACAAATTGCTAATAAATACAACAATTATTTCAGAAAAGAATCCCAAGTTTAAAAAATAATCAAATAAATTATATTTCAATCAGATTATTGCAAATTTACATTTTTATTTCTTTTTAGATTTTTTTTTTATTTTAAGCAAATTTATATTTCAAAATTACATTGAAATTTTAGTTAATTTTTCCAGATTTTAAGAAATATTTTCAGAATTTTTTCAAATAGATAATATTCCATTTTTTGTCGAAATTTACTATTTCAAAAGATTAGATATTTTATTGAATTTTGTTTAATTTCAAGGTATTTGATATGTTATTTATTGATTTTCAGAAATTGGGGTTAAATTTTAGGTTCTTTATATATTATCTTTTAGATTTTTGAAATAAGCTTTAGGATTTCTAAAAATATAATTTTCAGATTTGTTAGGAATTTTCAGGAATTTTAAGTTGGTAAACGGTTTTCTTCAGTTTTGTTAAAAATGTTAATTTCTTATTTTTCCGATCTTCTATGAAATTCACCTTTTTTGTTATATTCGTTTGGATTTTTTTATAAAATATTTTTTTAATATTTAGCCCAATTTCTTGATATTTTCAAATGATTTGTCAGATTATTTTCTAATTATGTATTTTAAAATAGTTTTTAAATTTTATTTCACAATTTTAATTCCAATTTTTCATTTTCTCAGTTAATTAACTAATAACTAATCAGCCAATCGTCAGTTGTTCGGACTAAAAAAAATATTTCAGAACACAAAAATATAGATAAACTTAGAACTAAACAGATTAATTTCAGACCAAAACTGTTTTGACCTTAAACCAGTAGGGCCAAATAAAATTATTTCCATAACGAAGGAGAGAAATTTTCCAGAAATTTTAATAGAATTAAGGTATTATATCCCAAGGTTAGGTAAGCTTATTTATTGTTATCAAATTTATATGTTGACCTTTTACAAATAGGAAGACACACTATTGTATTTATGTACAGTTCTAGTCGTAAACTACTTAATACTACATCTTATTTTTCTAAGTTTAAATAATTTAAAATACATTAAAATTACCGGACCGGTATTAATTTTTAAGAAAATATAATAGAGTTGGATGTAATCGACCTAAAAATAAAACTTATATATACGATCGACATATCTTCATTCACTCGAGCTAGATCTTGTCCAAATGAATAGAGTACTAGACTAATTAAGAAATTAATAAATTACAGGGGTTGTAGGTAGGTTTATCGGGTTGGTAATGAAGGCGGGCCAAATAAGCTCGATCACATTTCAGGCTCGAAACCTACTTATGCTCTTAGTATAAGGGTGTGATCCCATAATTTATATATAATCACAAAATTCTTGAAAATTAGAGATAGCTTGATAAGTGGTAAGAAAAGGTGAAAATGGCGGTAGATGAAGAGGAACAAGCTCGAGCAGATGCGTGGGAATATGCCTTCGGTTTTGTCAAGAGCAGTGTGGTGGTTTGCGCCGTAGAGCTTGAGATACCCGATATCCTAGAGAAGCACGGCGGCCCTATGTCACTCTCCGATCTTTCCTCCGCCGTGGGCTGCCCCTCCGACGCACTCTACCGCATCATGAGATTCTTGATCCATCACGGCATTTTCAAGAAAACCGAGCCGCCGCCGTCGGAAGCTTCCTCCGACACTGCTTCTCCGCCGGTTTACTACGCTCAAACGCCGCTTTCTCGATATTTCTCCCGAGATAACTTGGCATCTTTCATGTTGCTGCAGGGCAGCCCGTTGAACCGGTCGCCGATTGGTATAAGTGCTGAAGCTTTGAGAACCGGGAAGCACAATCATTACGCCAAGCCTGCTGATGGTGAGGACTCGTGGACCGATCCCGCCTTTGGTTATCATATGAAGGTGTTCACAGATTCTATGGCCGCCCATGCTAGGGTGACTGCTTCAGCGATTATAAATAACTATCCGGAGGCTTTCGAAGGAATAGGATCGGTGGTGGATGTCGGCGGCCGCCACGGAATGGCTCTTAACTTGCTGGTAAAGGCTTTTCCTTGGGTTCGCGGGATCACTTTTGATCTCCCTGATATCGTGGCTAAAGCTACCCCTCTAGATGGAATCGAGTTCGTCGGAGGAAGCATGTTCGAAAGCGTCCCCAAAGCTGACGCAGTCATGCTCATGGTACAAGTTTCATACCCTCTCTCTCTCTCTCACACACACACACACACACACACTCACTCTCTCACTTGTTTTCTGTATTAAATTTGGTTGGTAGTGGATATTGCACGACTGGAGCGATAAATCATGTATAGAAATCCTGAAGAAATGCAAAGAAGCAGTCCCGGCGGGCACCGGAAAAGTGATGATAGTAGATGCTATAATCGACGACGGCGACGGCGAAGGGGATGAATATAGCGGTGCGCGGTTGCTGCTGGATATGATAATGATGGCGGTGACGGTCCAGGGGAAGGAGAGAACTTACAGGGAATGGGTTCATCTACTCAAGGAGGCTGGCTTTAGCGGACACACCGTCAAAAATATCAAACACATAGAATTTGTGATTGAGGCCTATCCCTGATTAAATTAATCCTAGTTTGTTTACTTTATCAAACTCCGGGATTGTCAGCGCCCCCTCATGTTTCGATAGTAGTAATAAGTCATCCCTGACATGTATTTCATATTTTTAATCTTTTATCTAATTTTAATAATTCCTCATTCATTATGCTGATTTTTTAATAATGGTCTTTTAATATAAAATATTATAAATTATAAATTACAAAATAATTTTAAATGATATTATTCTTGAATCAGAGTTTTGCAATTGTAATCCGTAATAATCGAAAACTGAGTATTTTGCAAACAATATATTCTTTGCATGTAAATCACAAGAAAAAGAAACAAATTAGTGGTTGAATATTTAGTTTAAATTAAACCCTAAATTTTGTTTTTTGGGAAAATAAGAATTTAATTTTTAAAACATATTAAATGAATCTTTTAATTTCTAATTACGAAATAAGTAGAACATTTCAAAATATTAAAATAATTAAATAAATCAAAAAGTTATTTAATAAATTAGAAATATATTTAGATAAATCAAAATTATTATAATTTAAAAATAAAATGATAAAATCCAATAATTATTTAATAGATCTAAAAAATCACTAAAGATCTTAAATTACGTAATTAGAATATCTGAAAAACATAACAAATCTCTAAATCTTAACCACCTCATATATTTGAATTATTAAATATTTCTATTGATTTTTATCTGTTAATTTAATGATCTATTCTAATATATTTATGATATAATTTGTTGATTATTAGATTTATTAAATATTTTTAATTTATTTAGTTATCTTAATACTTTGAAATATCTTATTTGTCTTATATTTAGACGTTTAGGAACTTATTTGATCTAATTAAAAAGTTTATAGGTTTAGTTGAACAAATAAATAATTTAATATCTAATTTTTTAAGCTCGTAATATTAGTTCAAGACTAAGTGTACGTTTTCCCATTTATGTTATATAACAATATGTGCAACCTCGAAAAAAGTCATGTTTTAATTATTATTTTTTGTTTTTACCCATGAAAGAGTATAATATTATTAAATTTTATAAATACATAAAATTAATATTTTGAAAAAATATATATAATTATGTTCATTAATTTATATATGTACCTGATTATAATAAGGATATAAATATCATATATAAAACCATATGTGAACATTAATTTATTTTATTTATAAAATACAATTATAAAATTATCAAATATATAGTATTTTCTTTTGAAATCAACAAAATTGAATAAAATCTGGTATATCAGTGTGAACATTTTTTATTATTTTGTATAGCATCGAATCTGCCACAAATTCATAGTTGATTTGTTAAAATCAAGTAATTATGAAGATATATGAATTTTTTTAATTAGTTTTGATAAAATTAGTAACATTACCAATATTACTAAAATAAAATATAAAAAATTAAAATGAATGCTTATTGGTTAGCATTATAACATTTTTTAAAAATTCATCTTTTCATTTGTGGAAAAATGGGCAGAAAAAATGATAATAACAAATATAGAAACAATCAATTTATTATTATTATTATTATTATTATTATTATTATTATTATATATATAGATCAGTTATTTTTATTTATAATTGTCCTAATTAATCAGTGGAATATAAATATTGAGTAAGACAAGAAAATAATAAATAAAGAAATAAATATAAGTGCAAATTGATGAAGTTGCATGGTCTCATAACATAATGGGAGAGCATTTAATATCTATAAATATTATGACAAATTAAAAAACACTTTAAATATGTCACTCGAATTTCTTAAAGCTTCTTATAGAGTTTTTAATATTCATCATTAATTAGGGTAGTATAGTCTTTCAATAACATATATATATATATATATATATTTTATATATAATTTAAGTGGCGGGGTGCATATTATAAATAACTATATAATTAATCTTCTAAAAAAATGTGTTATATAACTAGATAATCGTACAATGTACGAGCTAAATACGAGTATAATTAATGAACTAATCGACAATTTTTCCAATTGTGTGAAGCTATTCTTAGCCTAATTAATAAAACTAATCAAGTCAATCTTCATATGTTTGTTGTGTATGTATGAAACCAAAATATTCAACAATATATTAATGCCACCTAACAAAGGTTAGGCAATCCCTTAATCAAGATTCTTTTATTTTTCTTTCCTGGGATTACCAGATTTCTTTACACTATGTAGAAATTAATTTCCAAACTTTACCTACCATCCTCAAATTCTTTAAATATTTTAAAAATTAATCAAGAATTTTGTGGAGGGAAAAATAATTAAAAAAAAAATATGTTGCAGAACGAGGAGGCACAAGCTTGGGCCAAAGTGTGGGAATGTGCATTCGGTTTCATCAAAACCAGTGTGGTGACGAGTGCAGTAGAGCTTGAGATACCCGACATCGTCGAAAATCGTGGGGCCCCCATCTCACTCTCCGATCTGTCCTCCGCCGTCGATTTGCCACCTGAAGTGCTCCGCCGCATCATGAGGTTCTTGGCCTACCACGGCGTCTTCAAGATAACCGGTCCCGACGACGACGCTTCGTCAGTTTACTATGCTCCAACCCCACTTTCTCGTCTTCTCAGAAGAGATAACATGGGCCCATTAGTGCAGCTACAGCTGCAGAGCAGCCCCACCGGCCCGTTAGACGGCCTGAGTCCGGAAGCTTTGAGAACCGGCGGCAGCCGCCTCAGTTCGAAGTATTTGTACGACGATCCGAATTTTGGTACGAGGGTTTTCAGGGACGCTATGGCGGCCCATGCTAGGTTTACGGCATCCTTGATTATCGATAACTATTCGGAGGGTTTTGAGGGCGTTGGATCGTTGGTGGATGTTGGTGGGTCCCATGGAACGGCCCTCCGAATGCTGGTGAAGGCTTTTCCATGGGTTCGAGGGGTTTGTTACGATCTGCCTGAGGTTGTGGCTAAGGCTTCTCCGATCGATGGGATTGAGTTCGTCGGAGGGAGCATGTTCGAGGGTGTGCCGAAGGGAGACATGGTTATGCTCATGGTATGTATATTTTCTACCTTTATCTGAAAGTTTAAATTGTTCGAAAAGATAGATAAATACTTATGCATGCATGTCTGCGTCTGAAAAGAAAATCTGGAAAAAGTTGAGAGTGATTATGTGTTTAGAAAAAATAAAAAATAAATAAATATTTGATATATATGAATATATAAATAAATATATATATATATTAATCTTGGGGAGGTAGAAAAAAGATTCACATTAAATGAACTAGGAATTATAATACCATATTAATTTTTTCTTTTTTAATAAATTTTTGGTCTACTCTGCTATTTTATCGTAATTTATTATTTATTTTTTGGAGTTTTTAAGTTCTATCTAAATTATGTGCTAAATTTAGAAAAAAAAATTGATAAATAAAATAATAAAAGTGAAGAGATGTTAATCTCACATGATTATTATAAAAATATATGTTAAGCTCCACCAGAATTAAAAGAGTAAATTAGGAAGCTAAAGGGTTTACAAGTGTCCTCAATGGTTTAAGAAATGGTCATGTTTATTTATTAATCGAGATTATGTTGTTTTCCTCTCTCATATTATTCATCTCGCCTCTTCAATAAAAATTTCTATCTCCGATAATTAAGACGTCAGTTTTACCCATAGGGTAGGGTTATTTACAAATAAATGAGTAATCGGGTAGGGTAAGACATAAAATTTTGGATAACGAATAGAGTAATACCCGTGCCCGCCAAATTATGTTAGGGTAAGGATATGATATGGGTTTGATATTTTACCCGTGTACCCGTATATATATAATTATATATATATATATATCTTATATATAATAAAAATAATATCAATTATTTTAATACTTGAAGTCCTAGTTCATGGGATAATTTGATCAAGTGATCGGTGATCACATTAAGATTATATGTTGGATGTTATTACTATTATTTTATATTATGTTTGATTTTTGTTTATGTTTCGTAATATTATAGTTTTTTAATTTGTGATTGTTGAAGAAGTCAATAAAATGCATTTTTATTTCAAAAAAAACAATGTGTATTTTTTCGGGTGGGTGGGCAGGGTAGAGTCGGGTAGGACGGGTAGGGCGGGACAATTTTACCCATGTAAAATTTCATATAAACGGGTAATCTGTTTACCCGCGGGTACCCGTTTGCCCGTACCCTACCCGCAAAAAATAAACAGGTAATAAGGTAGGGTAAGGGTATGATATTTTGTGTTAGAGGCGTACCCGTATTCGACCCTACCTATTTACATCCCTACCGATAATGCTTATATATAATTTTGATATAGTGGGTAAAATCCACATGCACACGTAATTTGTTTTTCCAACTTCATGTGGTAGTTCGTCTTGCACAATTGGAGCGACGAAGAGTGCATAGAGATCCTTAGGAAGTGCAAAGAAGCCGTCCCGACAAAGACCGGGAAAGTGATTATCTTGGATGCTGTAATTGACAAAGAAGATGAGTACACAGGTACTTGTTTAGCACTGGACATGACGATGTTGGCAGTAACAATGAAGGGGAAGGAGAGGACTTACAAGGAATGGGCGTATATTCTCAAACAGGCTGGCTTCACAAAACACGTTGTCAAAAGTTTTCAAACTATTGAATCGGTTATTGAGGCTTATCCTTGATTTATCAGAGTATTATAAAATAATTCAAAAATCTGAGAAAGATCGTAGGTTCAAAACATTTTTTTTTTAAATTATCATAAAACGGCAAGCTGGTGATGTTCTTTTAATAAAATTACAAAGATCCGTCGTTGTTTCAATAAACACGTCAGGCTTCGTAATGTTTTTTACTTTCTACCTCTCGTGGATCTTTAAATTTATATATGTGAGGATTGTAATCGTGCATATCTATAACAAATATTTATTGATGGGGCATATGAATTTATTGTATGAATTTAGGACTTCTTAGTTAATTCAATAAAAAGGTGCCCTCACTAATTACTCTTTAACTTAATTAATGCCAACATAATATTGCAAACGAAGGTTGTGTTCAAGTATTGTCGGGATGTCTTACCGTAATTAGAATTCTTATGACGATGAAGCCTAACAAAGGGAATAGGCAAATTGCAAAATTAGTCCCATAATTATAGGATATTTGCAATTCTAGTCCTGTTCAAATGTAAATTTGCAATTATGTCCCATAACAATTATAATTTCGTAAATTTAGTTTTGTGTGTGTGTTTTTTTTCTTCTTTTTGTTGCATATTGTGTGAAAATTTAAAAGTCACCTAAAAAAAGTTTTTCGAAAAAAGCACGAAAGAGGACATCTTAAATTCTGACAAAATTCCTAAAATTTTCCAAAATTAGGACTAAATTTGCAAAAATAAAAATGTTATGGAATATAATTACAAATTTACATTTGAAGAGGACTAAAATTAAAATATCTTATAGTTATGGAACTAATTTTGCAATTTACTCCGGAGTGTCCCAACAACTATTATGGGCTAGCCATTTCCTAGAAGGCCCATCTCCAATTTACTGGGCTACAAATCACTTTGACCGGATCATTAATTCTATACATAAACTCAAAATTACATTGGCCAATGGGCACAAATCAGGTTTAATTTTAACAATTTGGCAGCATAATGTATCAAATACTGTAATTTTTAATTTTTATTTTATTTTCTTACACGACATAAGCTGATAAAAAAAGATAGAGATTCATATGTATCAATATATATGCTGTCATTACAATACCAGAAAGACAAATTTGAAGAATGACTATGAAAAAGTTGAAGGTAGAGAAGTGGGTGAAGCTGAATAAGTTAATTTCCTAGTGTTTGATGTTAAAGAATTGTACACAGAGTGGTTGAAATGCTTCCAATGCTGAGTCCTACCTCAAGCGCCATCAGTGCAGCTTTCCACTTATCCTACAACCATCATTATCAAATTATTCAGACAAACATTCACAAATACCTAAACCCACAATTCACGATTTTTACTTTCTTTAAAAAAGTATAGATCACTTTCGAACAAGCAAGTTTGTCTCGACAATCTCAAACTTCATGATAAGTTGGTCAGAAGGTCGGAAGTATGAGGACCCACTTGTCATGAATCACTGGAACTTTGAAATCAAATTGTCCAATTTGTGCAGGCGGGCATGATTAAAGGGCAATCGATCTTTTTTTATGGGTCAAAATCGATCACAATGGATGAAAAATGAGTACGATAAAATAGAAGGCTAGTAAGATACTAACCACAGTATTTTCAGGAACAAGTTGTTGATTGGGTGGTTGAGGACTCCAGCCTGGGTGCTGTGGTGCATTATGCATATGAGTTGCTTGTGTTGGACCCATTGTCGGATTTGTCGCCTGCCAAAATCTTGGCTGCAAGTTTAAAGAATATGGGAATTATTAAAAATAGGATGAGTTATAGGTTAGTTTATTACATATTACCTGTATCTCTAATGTTTTACAACAGCTAGAACAAGCCAATATTAATTTTTTTTTAAAAAAAATATTCCCAAAAAATGAATCTTGAAAAATTCACTAATTACGTGGCGAAGTAATTTTAATAACATACTTATATTTACAATAGTATTTTCTAATAAAATATGATTAAAAAAGTCAAACAATTAAGTAATTAAATGAATATACATGCAAATTAATACTTTATTATAAGAGCTTCTCCAACAAGAACCTACTTTGGCATTTGACATCAGTTTTCATCATCCAGCAGTACTCCATTTTCTGCACCAGTTTGAAGTTTTTGAAATTTTTGCACTACTTTTAGCGTAGATTTTTTATTGCGCTGCTTTTTTTTCTTTTTTTATATGATTATATCTTTTTTTTAATATTTAATATTGTAATTTTTTTATCTCAATTATCCAAACTGAAATTAAATCAAGTTTTTTAAAATCATATGATGTGTAATTTAAATAATAAAAAAAATATAATTTGAATAAGTATATGAGATTTTAAATACAAATTTAAATAGAATTGCATAACATTACCCGACATTCAATTTTACATATATATTTTTTGAATATGATAGTTTAAGAATATAAGTAAAATACATATTATCTCAAACTTTAATGTTAAATAAAATTACATATATAATATTTTTAAGAAATATTTAGTAATAAAAATAAATATTAAAAATAAAGAAAATAAAGATTATTGTTTAATATTATTTTTTAGTGGAGAAAGTAGTGCAAACTATTGGAGAGAGTGTGTAAATTTTACGCTAAAGTTGTGCATATTTTGCACTAGAGTAATGAACACTAATGGAGATGGTCTAACAAATTATACTTTTATTTGGTTGCTCAATAATAAAAGTTTATGTATTTCTCAAAGAGGGTTTGCTTTTTTTTTTTTTTTTTTTTTTTGAATTAAGGGAATATTATTTTTTGGCCGTGTCATTTTCAGCCTTACAATATTAATAGGATATTAATTTTCAGTCAAAATGCTTTTACACTGAGAAAAAGTTTCAATTGACAGATCAAAATTGACAGTTTTAAGAACATAAAGAACTAAGAATCGCACTACCCAAAAGATATAGGACCATTTCGGACAAGTTTTGAACATGGTGGTCAAAAATCTTTTCTAGGTTTAGATTAAAAACCAATAAAGAAATGACACGTGGGCATTACCTCATTCTGACGTGGTCTTCTTCCTCTCTTCTTGCTTTCCAGCAAAGTGAAGGTATCCAAGAACTGTTGGCGACCATTATGGTTGTGAACACTCTTATTAGACCTATAGCAATAGATGCACAAAGAGTAAGCACCCTCAGGGCTATCAAAGCACTCAACGCACGAGAAAAACGTCCCAGGTATAAGAATCCCACAGCATTCACAAAGGGGCCTCCCACTTTTGATTATGTAATAGAGTGTTAGCACCTCCCAGAAATCCAGAGTTCCATTTCTGTCCCTATCGAGCTCTCGAAAGAGGTGCGGATTGGCGAGCCGCATGTGGCCTTCCTCCTTCATGAGGGCTAGGAACTCGTGGAGGCTCACCTGCCCATCTTGATTGGCGTCTAGCGCTTTGAAGAAGTCGTACGCTAGGGCCTTCACCGCCGGAGGGGCTGCCCGGTAATGCGCGTCGGCTATTGCGCGTAGTCGGTCCATTAAGGGCAGAGCTGATCTTGGATGGGGATGGTGGAAGACCTAACTTGTTGGATTAGGGTTTTGTTGAATGGTTTGGAAGATGCATATGATGCAAATGTTTGGTTGATGCATCTGCATATTGGGGAAGTAGTTGGGGCTGACTATATTATTGTTTTTCATGTAGTTGAAAATGAACCATGATTGGATCTGGTCAAGTATATGGCTGGACTTGGGACAACTTTGGTTCTTTGTTTATATGTTCTTGACATTTTCAAATTTTTTTTATTTAGGCGGTAGGTTTAGACAAACACTCGTAATTTTACTTACTATATAAGTAGTTTAATCGTCATATCAAGATTTTTTTTTCAATAAATTTTTAAAATTTTGATGAAATTAAATATGAATTGAATAAAATGATTAAAGATAGTTGTAAAAAAACAAGTAAAATTAAATGATATCACAAAGAGCAAAGTGATAAGCCTATTTATTTTAAGATTAATTAATTCTGGAGCTTAATAGCCATTTTGACTTGTTCAGGTCAACCCTAATTTTAAATCTGAGGCATTCTTTTTATGAAGGATTAGCTGTACCCCTTTTGTTAATTTAACTTTAATTACTGGCACTGAATAATGAATGCATTTCTATTAAATTTAATGATATTTAATCAATTTCTTCTTTTTTTTTCCCCAAATATATTAGCATACGTACCAATGTACATTAAAAATTGATGGGCCTCTCTTAGTGGTAATTACGGGGTAGTTTGTCATAAAAAAATTAATCAACTGTAAAAATAGCATTTTGGACACATATTGTATTGGCAAAACTTATATGCTACACTTTCACGGATTAAAATACGTGCAATAGTTGGATTGAATTCAGAAAATTGTAAATCACATGAATTTTAGCAGACCCAATTCGAATTCACGCAAAAACACGTGGATCTGGCGTGAACTTTACTCATGCGATTTTTCTATCCACCCGTATTTTGAATAGGATGTTTTTTTCATGAAAAGTAACATTTGTTTTTGTGGGATAAATTTCCCAAATAATTCTTCAATTTCTGTTTGACTTCCGATCGACATGGATCAGTTTCTAAGAATTAAAACAATAAAATAGTTAGCATTATGCTGTCAATATATGTGTGAGTGTGTGTGTAAATATATAAAGACAATTTGAGGTAAAGAATTCAAGCAAATATTTGACTTATTCCAAACCAATCTTCCAATCATTTTAACTATCTGCATAACAACGGCTGCAATAGAAGATCAAAAGTTTGAATAATAACAATCTTACTTCTGCGGATCGTTTGTAAACACCAAATTGAATTTAATTCTTTCGATTTAGTCTCTTTTCAAATAGGACTTCTTCTTCCGCTGTGCTCCATCTTTCGCTTGTTAAGATTGTGTAATTATATGGATTGTATTATCGAATATTAATTATCTGAGTAATTAATATGAAGTTTCTTGAATTTAGAAGAATCGACGGAAAGATGCACTTTTGGCACTCGAGTTAGGACTCGTCATTAGAAGCACTTGAACCATATATGTATAAAATCCAAATACCGCAGATTGCAATATCTTCTGCATTGTGCACACAACTTTGATGTTGCCCAAAATACTTCTCAAAAAAAAAAAAAAAAAAAAAAAAAAAAAAAAAAAAAACCGTGGTCGGCAGGATTCGAACCTGCGCGGGCAGAGCCCACATGATTTCTAGTCATGCCCGATAACCACTCCGGCACGACCACTGCTGTGTTATGGAGTTGTAAAGTTATTAAAATAATTATTCATCTCACTTTTTCATTTTGTTTTTTAAGTTGAAGGGAGATAATATGTTGTATGGTAATCAAGAAATTTTTGTACCTGCCAATTAAAACGGGACACGAATGATAAGGTAATGTGACTTGTTATTATAAATCAATATCGAAGATTACATAATCTTGTTATGTAATTTTGATGTATTTGCCCCGGGTAACAATATTCTTTTTTGGAAGGTTTATTTTATTCGCCGGAGTTGTGTGCCGACTGTGCGGTTCTTTCTTTGCACCTCGCAGTGTCCCGCCTCCCCCCGAATGATCGGTGCGGCGTTTCCTTTGAGAGATAATAGTAACCGTTTAAATTCTTGTGGGTTTATGATCCATTGATCCGATTATATGCTATGATAATCAACAAAAGTTAAGATTATTCTTGAAGACACTTGTTTTTAATCATGGACAGTTTGTATATTGTCTTCAAAGTCAAGATCGAAAAAAGTTAAAAATTTTGATTATGTAATGATGATAGTTTCAATAATAAAACAACAAATAATGTTTTTTCTTTGAATCAATATATAATGTTATATACCGTGAAGTGTTTCAGAATATATAAATTTTTTATTTTTTTAATTACTAAAATTAGTAATCATAATAATCTTTTTTTAATTCAAATAAATGAGGTAGTATGTTACAATGCGGATAAAGTTTTGAAGGGACCTCAGCAGGCATGGCAACATCTATCCTCGTTCCATCAAAGAACAACCTTTAGAACATATTTGGAACAAGCAAATAATCTATTCAATGATTTATGTTTGTTGGTGTAGACTTGGTTTTTGGCATCATCAAGTCAGAGCTAGCTCTAAGCAGGCGAATCATCTGGTCGAAACTCATCCATATCCGAGTTGTTCTAACTACCAAACACGAATTAAGATTAAGGAGATTATTTTTTTGTAATTCTTGAAACGTGCTAACATGTAGCTATTCTACCTAAAAATACTTTTAGAAGTTTAACCATACACTATAAATTTAGACAAATAGAAGAGGTTAGATTCTTCTTAAAAAGAAAAAAAAAAAAAAAAAAAACAAACGTGGTCGGCAGGATTCGAACCTGCGCGGGCAAAGCCCACATGATTTCTAGTCATGCCCGATAACCACTCCGGCACGACCACTGTGATGGACAGAGAAGGAGAAAAAGGTTTTTAAATATATAATATGTAAGCTGAATATTGTATTACGTCTTGAAATTCTTGCAACTAAGGACTTTTTCTTAATATTTAGGTCTTTAGGATCAATGTTGGTTAATCTTTTCATATTAATATAGATAGAGTTGTCGTTTCTTTACTATTAACTATAGGGCCCAACAAGTTAAGGACACTAAGCTAAAATATTTTGGGCATTCAAAACAAATTCGGGTCGAATGAGGTTGGTTTGTGAATTTTTTCGTACCCTTGCACTAAAGTTGTGAAATTTGTGAAATTCAGGTCGAATGACTAAAGTTCTCAATTAGTTGAGCGACGATTTGCACTACCAAATAGCAATCAAACAAAAAAAATTCAAATTTCTTCGCAACATATTAAAAAACCCCAAAATACCCCAAGAAAATGAATTTTCCCATAAAATTCCCTCAAAGGGAAAAGGACCCCAAACCTACTTAAATAAGAAAAAAAGACATTTCACCTTTTGAAAGGGGAGGAAATATTCCCATCTAAGGAGGAAAGAAAGCAGGTAATATATATATATATATATATATATATATATATATATATATGTGTGTGTGTGTGTGTGTATGTGTGTGTGTGTGTATTTGAAAGCATTTCCCTAACATAGTTGAATCTTGGATATTAATGCTTTCATTCTCGATAATGGGGTTAGTGTTGGTTTCAAGAAATATGTTTGATGGATCGTCGTTGTCTTTTAATGGAGTTGGTGAGTTATTTTTACTTCATTACAATTTTACCCTAATCTATCATTTTATGAGAAAATAATTTAATTGTTAGCATTATATAATTATTCAAAACATTTTTCGAAAGAAATATTATAATTTAAAATCACATAAAATTCATATTATGAGATAAATGAAAATTAAAAAGTAATAAATAATGAACAAACTAACAACTATGCCTATTAATGGGTTTGTCCAATTTATAATTTATAATTTTGTGAATTTTTTATAATAATTTCTAACTTTTAATCTTTATCCAATTATACCTGATTTTATTAAAATTTAAAAAACTTACAAAAAAATTGTTGTCGCGCTGCCTGCATTGCTAATAAAAGTAAAACACAAAGAAATAAAAATTATATTGAAGATAATAATTCGTAAATAGATAATAAGAATATAATTGAACAAAAATAAAATTAAAAATCATTATAAAAAAATTCGTAAAATTAAATATCGTATCATAGCCAAACCAAAAATTAATGAGTTATAAATAAAATGAGATATTTTTCTAAATAATTGTGGGCAGTAAATTCCAATACAGTAACAATTTGAACGGCTAACCTTGATAACTGATATAATTATTTTAATGGCGTCCAATGACACAGAATCACCACAAATTTAGCTAGGGAATAGAAGCTGTGACTCCATTATCTGAAATAAAAATGAAATTCCCAATATATGTCATCTTCAAATTATATTACAATTTCCCAATTCTTCCATTCCCATCAGGAACGAAAAAGCCAAAGGTCCGCGTGCAAAGGCGATTTCCGGCGGCCGTTGATGGTGATAAGCGGCAGCCGCGCGTAGAAAATGGAAGGCGGGAACCCGGCGGCGCGTAAGGTCATGGTGGTGGCGGACGGCAGCCGCGAGTCCGCGGGTGCGCTTCAGTATGCCCTCGCGCATGCAGTCATGGAGAACGACATTCTGATTCTCCTCCACGTCGAGAACCCTAATCCGTGGAAGAACGCCTTCGGCTCGTTATTCAAGAATACGATGTCTCCGGCGACATCCCGTATCGGCGGCGTTGGCTCCTTATCCGCCTCCGCTGCAGCGGAGGGTGGCGGAGGAGGGGAGGCAGATTTTCTTGATGCGATGAAGCGTGCATGCTCTTCTGCAAAACCGAAGATGAGTGTGGTGGTGGAGAAGGCGGAGGTGGCGGAGGGGAAGGACAAGGCCACCGTGATCGTTGCCCAAAGCGCCGCCTGCAAAGTTGATCTTCTTATTATTGGGCAAAAGAGGAACACTCTTTCGAAATCATTATTAGGGTACGTTTATGAGATTTTTTTTTCATTGTTCAATAAGATTTATATTTATAATAAAAAAGTTCAAATAATTACATTAACTTTATCTAGATCAAGGTGATGGTTCTATAAATATGATTAAGAATATCAATTATCTGCAAACTTGTCTATTTTTATTGTAGGAAGTTCTTGATAAGATTTCTAGAAAACACGTCATTTAATTGATAAGAAAGCCGGTTATGAAAATACTGAGGCCTCGAATTTAAACTGTTAGAAAAGAGTAAAAAATATTGTGAACATGATTTATTCTCTATAAACATGCGACTATAGGAATGTTCGAAAGATATATATATATATATAGATATATTTTTAAAGAAAATTACTCGCTCCCTTCTACAAAAGATTTGTGAACATGATTTATTCTCTATAAACATGCGACTATGGGAATGTTCGAAAGATATATATATATATATATATATATATATTTTAAAGAAAATTACTCTCTCCGTTCTACAAAAGATTTGTTTTTTTTGTCACGGATGGAATCTTTTTACATATTTAAAATGATAATCCATATGGGTTCTGTCTGATTGAATTCTTGTGTTTCTTGCAGTTCTAGAAGAGGGTTATCATTTAAAGGATTTGACACAGCAGATTATGCAATCGAGAACAGCAAATGCACTTGTGTTGCTGTACAGAAAAAGGGAAACGGGGGGTATCTTCTCAACAGTAAATCCCACAAGAACTTCTGGCTTCTGGCATAGAAACTTTTAAACAATTTCTTCACAAGGTTTCATTCGATAATCCTTTAAATTGCTACCTCTACAAGCAGTTCGCTTCCTTTCATGCCTTAATTTGTTGAAACTTAGGTATATAGTTTGGTTGTAGTTTCAGTCAAAAGTCGAGTACTAGAGTAATATCTGACTCGTTGACCATTTGGCTTTTCCTACGATATTGCCAGAATGAGTCTGTGTTTAAGGTTGATGAACAGTAGCTTCTTATTATCTTTTACATTTTTCTTGATGAGATGAGGCCTTGACAAGAATTATGTATATGGTGCTGAATTGTTATTGCTGAAGCATTTGTAAGAAGTTGACTAATACCAATACGTCTGGCATTCATATTTCTACAACTATGATCATATATAGATTCTGGCATTCATATTTCTACAACTATGATCATATATAGATTCTGGCATTCATATTTCTACAACTATGATCATATATAGATTCAATTTCTTGGTACGTAAGTCTTGTATCGAACTATCTTCGTCTTTTAATTTATGATCATATGTCAAGTGGCACTGTTTTTCAAATTTATGATAAACTTATTCTATATATTTATAATATTATCCAACTGATATAATTATAAATTAAGCATATGTTAACTGAGAGACAATTATCACAACTTTTTTGTTTGTGTTGGTTTCAGGTGAATTCTGTTGATTTTGGCCTATTTGGTGTTTTATCACAATTTTTATATAATTGGGGGAAAGAATTCTTTTCGATAATGACACATTAATAGAGGCCCATTTAATAATAAAAAAAAACAAATTATAATAATTCGGCATATTAGAATTAATGTAATAAAAATTAGTATAATTAAAATAATATATATATAGTGTATGGTGGGTCTTCTGTGAAACGGTTGCACGTGTGACAAATTGTGAGGTATTACTTGTTTAACTATAAAATATTACTTGTTTAAGTATAAAGTATTACTTGTTTAACTATAAAAAATTATATTTTATAGTTAAACAAATAATACCTTACATCGTGTAACACGTGCAATCGTTTCACAAGAATTTTTGCGATATATATATGGGATCAACATGGGACAAAAATTTTTGGTGATTCGAAATCCAGTTTAAATATAAATGACCTTTAATTTAAATGCTTCAATTTAAATGCAACATGGATAGTTGATGAAAAATATATTATTTATTTAATTTGTTGTGTCCATACACAAATGCACCAAATATATACATTAACAAATAAAAATAAATAAAACCTAGTATTTTTTTAATAATTTTTTAAAATTTTAATGAATCGAACATAAAATTAAATAAAATTTAAAGTTAGAAAGTATTATCACAAATTTGTAAAATTAGATGCTCGGAATAAAAATAAATATTTCTCCATGTTGTAGTAAAATTTCAATTTGGAGGGAGAAAAGGTCGAAGCACCAAACAATTGGGGGTAAAAAATGAATTACTAAAATCTCAGTGGAGGATTTGAATAAGTATAAGATGCAAAATTATCTTTTAGGAAAGAGCTGAGGAGAAAGGAAAATACACAGTTTTATCACGTTTGCGGCTTTGCCGGAATTCGGATTCAGGTATTCTTCTCTCTCTAAAACGCATCTGTTTACAAGCCTGTCTTCCTCTGTATTTTGAGCTTTCTGCCGGTGGGCTTTCTGTGTGTTGGTTACAATTTGCAAGCGATTACTGCTTCTGTAGTTAGTGGTGGAATTGTTACACCAACTTCGGATGCCGATGTAGTGATAATTTTGAGCGTATGTCGAGTTTTAGCTGTTCTGTATTAGTTGAATGACTGAGTTATAATACTTTTTTTTTTTTTTCATGAATTTATTGGTTTTCAGTAATTAAGTAGTTTGATTTTTGGACTGTTGGAGAACATCAAGGACCATATAATGGGATAAGATTTTAGGGTCGAGCATCCATCGTTTAGGTTTAGTGTATTAATTTCCTGTACATGTTTTTGTTTTCCCTTTTCGTTTTGGGGTATCTTGGGATAGAAGAATCTTGCTTCTCTCCCAATGCTTCCAACTTTTGATGTTGGTAAACATAAGCACTTATTTGCCTTCGTCATGGCTCTTTAGTTGTTCGAATTCGGATTGTAATAACACTCTGGTATATCTAAATAGCTTATTGATGTTGTCCATAATGTTGTTAGTTCTAGGATGCTCAGTTTGAGGCATTCTCTGGCAACTATCTGTATAGGATTTGGATCAATTGAACTTGGGAAGAACGGGTACCAGTGTCTGGTGGTAAGCTTTTTGTTGCTTTAAAGCAGTCTTTAACTTTCCTTTTCAACCTCTCTGCTAGTAGGATTTCTTTTGAATACATATGATATCTGCTCATGGTGTTGTGTGTGCAAGCCTAATACCTTAATCTCTGCTTCTCTGTGCTTCTTTTGCTGAGGGGGCATTTTTTACTTGATAATCAAATAAGCTCTTGGTATGCCTACTATTTATTCTGTGTATTTTGTGTTTTCACCATTGATAGGATATAGCGCATATAGTCCATATGTTTTTATCCCGAACATAGACTGGTCCAAGGCCAAATGAAAGGAATAAAGTTGTCCTGGACAGTTTGGTGACCCCTGTAGGTCTTTCTTAAGTACCCCTGAAGTGCACACTTAGGGGAATTGCGTGGAGAATAAGATTACAGGATGATCAAGATGAAATTTGCTAGGCTTAGGACCACCTAAGAGCAACAATGCTTTTTGGAACATGAAAGGGCTAGAACCATTGAAGGAGCAAGATGATACTGATTTTTTTTTTTAATAATCTTATGACAATTAACTGTTCAATCAAATATTTGGATTAGCATGTATGTAGGATAAAAGATTAATGAAGTTTGTTTGTTTGTGTCTAGCATCGGTCTGAAAATGGTCATCTCTAATAAGAATGTTTAACAAGAAGTGGAGATTATAGTTATATTCTGTGCTTTGAGAGGTGGGAAATTCCGCCAATTATTTTGGGATTAGGAACAAGGAGAAAGAATATCAGGAATAGCTTGAGCTGCTGAATTTTTATTGTTTTTATGCTAAATCTAAATCATCCTTGTATATAAATGCAGACAGAAACCTTACTGCATTAGTAATTTCTCAGGAATGTGCTGCTAAAGGTCCTCGACCAAGGTATCCTCGGGTATGGAAAACCAAAAAGAGGATAGGAACCATATCGAAGTCCTTAAAGCTTGTTGAATGTGTAAGCTTTTCCTATCCACCATGATGTTCTCTAATCCTGGGTATTGTAGGATTTTTTATTTTTTTCTTAATTTTTACTTTTCTGTAAGTCACTCTTACACATGAAGTCGTTCTTTTACCACTGGCCATTTTAGATTAAGGGATTATCGAATGTCAAAGAGGAAGTTTATGGTGCTCTTGATTCCTTCATTGCTTGGGAACTAGAATTCCCCCTGATTACTGTGAAGAAAGCAATAAAAAGTCTTGAGAATGATAAGGAGTGGAAGAGGATAATTCAGGTATAATTATCCACAATTTTTTATATATTTTTTCGCTCTGTTTCGATTACATTTCACTCTACAGGTGACAAAATGGATGTTAAGCAAAGGTCAAGGAAGAACTATGGGAAGCTATTATACTTTGCTGAATGCTCTAGCCGAGGATGGAAGGCTTGATGAGGCTGAAGAGCTATGGCAGACATTATTTTCTCAGAACTTAGAATGTATGCCTCGCATGTTCTTTGAAAGGATGATTTCTATCTACTATCAAAGAGAAATGCATGAGAAGATGTTCGAGGTATATCAAAGTTTCACCTTTCCATCTATCAAACATACATGCTTGTTGAAACTAACAGGAAATCAACATGTTAGATTACTTTGTGCCTGCCCTGGCTGCAACTCAATCCTTCTTCAATTTTATCCCCTGTTTTTTCAGTTAGAAATGTAGATTTAAGCCCCAGGATCCAATCCCCGTTTTATATGATCAGTTAATATCAACTAGCTGTAATATGGTAGCCTTGTAAATCGCACTCGGATTTTAGTCATGCTAAGGTTGAGTTCTTACCTATGACAGTTCATCTGCAGTATTCTTCTTGCATTCTAGTTTATTTGTACTATGAGGGTTGTTTTTCCTTTCATGTTCTACATTCAGACAGTCTCCATCTTCCAAAATGTTCCTGATTTATGATCACTTTGCATTGTTCTTGCAGATATTTGCTGACATGGAGGAGCTGGGTATGAGGCCAACCATGTCAATTGTCACCATGGTTGGAGATGTTTTCAAGAAACTCGACATGCTGGACAAATACGAAAAATTGAAGAAGAAATATCCTCCACCGAAATGGGAATACCGTTATATTAAAGGTAAGCGTGTCAAAATAAGAACGAATAATAACGATCAAGAAAATGATATCGACAGAGAGGTAGACAAGTCTGGCATGGAAGTTGCAAGTGATTCATCTGAGGTCGATTAGAATGCAGAACTGTGATGAAAAAGGTAACGTGTATCTGCCGGAAACGACTTACTCCCCTGAAACTGATCGACCGTTGTTTTGTATTGTCCTCTAATTTCTTTCAGTATGTATACATCCTCATGGAATGTATATAATGTGTAAATAGACGATAGATAGTGCATCAGGTGAAAATTACTCTGTCGCATCTATAGAATTGAATTTTGACTCAATGTTTTTGTTTTGGTGATATCTGATAACTTGCGTATGTTTGGAAAAAAATATACTAGGAGTTGTCGATCGAATTTTAAAATAATATAGGCGAGAGAGAGAGAGAGAGAGAGAGAGCAAACATAGATTGTTTATTTTATTTCTTATTTGAAAGATGGTAAGGAGTTTTATATTTGCACCCAACATGTTTTTTATTTTGGGCTGTTTACTTTGGCTTATAAATCTTGATTAGGAAAAATAGTTTAGAGTTATTCAGCGTTTATTTGCTTGGATATTTTTTCGGGTCAATTCAGCCGACTTGGGATAAATGATAGAAATCGGGATAAATCATTGGATAGTAATTTCTCCATGACCCCTGGGATAAAAATTATTCCACCGGATAAGAAATGAAAATTGACTGTTTTACCCTTGTGTACATTCTTAATTACAAAAATGTCTTAATATATAAATCACGTTTTCTGAGCAAACCCTTATTCGAGTTAATCCGACGAAGTAAACATTGGATAGTATAAAATTATCTTTCTCTATCCTAATGTTATCCTACGAAGTAATCGTGGGATAAAAATTTCGAAATTATCCCTATCCCAAGTTTAATTCAAATTTTTATCATATCTTGTCCAATCCTGTCAAATCCTGATTAGGGAAGTAAACACAGCCTTTAGTGACTTAAGGATCGAACTTCTGATTTACAAAATTATTTGAGGAGCACCATATCACTAGGTCTATATTTCATAAATTTTGACACTTTGACTATAATTTGTTTCATAGATTTTAACGAGCTTAAATTAGGAGTACATGGTAAAGTAACTCTAGAAAAGAAAACATTATGGCAAGTGTACACAAATCAAATAAGCAGAACAACTAAGATGGACAAACTTTGATCTTTCCACATTGGCTGTAAGTTCTTGAAAATGTTTTGTCTAAATCCTAAGTAGAAGTATGACCACACATCTTTATATATATATATATATAGTTATAATAAGTCAAGAAACATACACAAGTTCATCAAAAAGCCAAACATACATATTAACCATCTGAAAATAAAGGAAGGATAGATTGTTCCTTTAGTCAGATACATCAATTGACAAAGAAGAATTTGACAAACTGAAATCTGTTTATTTAAACTGCATCAAGACACACATTATACATATATGATGTGTACGTATGTATGTATGTATGTATTTCAGGTGCAGACATCCGGATGGGCAAGCAGGTACTCTTCACAGCCCTTGTAGAGAGCCACAGCATGTTCTTTTCCTGCATTAAGCTCTGCTTCACTCACTTCATGATCACCCTTCCCATGATACTCGTTGTTCAGTTTGATCACACACCCTCCATCTGCGGCCTCCTCGAATTTCAACTCGTAGCAGATCTTCTCCACCTTGTCGCCGAGCACGTCTCCTTCGACCAGAGTGAACTTTCCGTAGTGGTTCGCTGGATCAATGGCTTCAAATCTGTTCTTCAAGAACTTGAAGTGTCCACCTGTGGAATAATGTTGAAGAAAGTTTTAGGTGATATGACTAGAAGTGCGTGGGTAGATGACAATCCTATGTTGAAAACAACAAACACTGAACAGTACTCAGGATTGCAACTTTTTTAGACGAGGTGGTGGTTTAACAAGATTTACCCTCGTGGAAGTTAGTCTGCAAGACGCATCCAGGGTTGACGTCGTGGCCCTCGACGAACTCAATGTTCTTGATGGTTGGGTTGATCTTGGGAAGGACGTGGTGGGAATCGGTAACCAAAGCCTTGAACAGCCTGGATGCAGATACCTTCACTTTGAGTTCCAGGGCAAAGCTCTTCACACCCATTTCTTGACTGGAAAAGAGGGGACTTCGACTTACAAGATTGGGTCTGAGTTGTGGAGAATACAGAAAGATGGAGAGGGTATTTATAGCCAGTTCTTGGAGATAGCCATGGTCAACTTTGGAGAGCTACCAATACCATTGTCACAATGTATAATTTAATATAATTATTACCTACGCTAACAGACTATCATTATTCAAAAAATCTCGAAACTTCTTTTGATGGGCATTACTGAGATAGAGCTCCATTATACAGCGTTCAATTTATTAAGGCTGTGTTTACTTTTTTAATTAGGTTTGAACCGAATATTATAGAAATTGGGATTAAAATTAGGATAGGGATAATTTTGAATTTTTTATCCTACGTTTACTTCGTAGGATAACATTAGAATAGAGAAAGATAATTTTATATTATCCAACGTTTACTTCGTGGAATTGGATAGGATAATACAGAAATTATAAAATTGTTCTTAATACATAATTTATATATGAGGATATTTTTGTAATTAAATTTGTGCATAAGGGTAAAACAGTAATTTTTTATTTCTTATCCCATCGGATAATTTTTATCCCTGGGGTTTAGGTCGGATTATTATCCGACGAATTATCCCGAAATTTGTCTTTTATCCCGGATCGGCTGGATTGACCCGAAAAAATATCCAACGAAGTAAACGCTGGATAACTGTGGACTATTTTTCCTAATCCAGGTTTATCACCCGAAGTAAACGGGGCCTAAACCGATCGGATCGATTAATCCCGATCAAACCGTTTTAGGCTGATCGGACCGATCGGTTAAGGATTGTCGAGCTATTTTCATTTATTTATTTGTCTTTTTTTTTGGCATCAGTAACGAACAGTTTTTAATTTTTCATTTTTTTCATTCAGCTTTATAATTATTAAATTTATTTTTATTTTTATTGTCTTTTTTTTTTTTTTTTTTAAATTGCTGTCATTTCATTTTACAAAATTGGTACTAATAAAAACCACGAAAATTACAATAAGAACGAACACTTGGTTTTCAAACCAAATCAAAGAAGCCGTATATGGAATATCCTTTGATTGTTCCTCAGAATTCATGATTAAAATAAATAGAAAAAAATAAAAAATAAAAAAATAACAGGGATGTAATATTAAACTGGGGTCCATGGCGGCTAATCAGACGAATAAACTGAAAATTTTAATATATTATCCGATAATCACCAAACAAATCACATAATATTTATAAAAAAAAAAGATAAACTAACTATAATATTTAAAATTAGTATTTTTTTTTTCCTAAGGGAGAAACAACATACTTACTCTATTCGAAAAAAAAAATTACATTTTTCAGGTTTTTATCCCCCAACCAATCGGCCCTGGCAGAACGTAAACCAAACAACTGTAGCTACCATAGTTCATGAAATAGCAACTTTCTTTCTCTAGAAAGATCAAGTAGAGTCAGTAATCTAGTCCCGAGAGTAGGGCAAACTACTTCGTCACCAAACCTTTGACATAGCAGCCTCTTTGATTAGGAAAGCTCTATTTCCAGGCTGGATAATGAAACTCGAAGAAGAACAAACAGTTTCCCGAAGACCGCGTGTAGCTCGTACTCTGACTTTAAGAAAAGCTGACATGAGAGGCATAGAGAGGACTCAAGGACAAGAAAAATTATGTTGTCGCATTAACTAATAAAAACGGACCTTAATTTTTGAAATATAATTTTTTTAAATACAATAAAACTTTTAAAATATAATTTAATTTTTTAATGAAAAAAGTATCGGTCGAGATAGCGAACGGGTACCATATTTAAGTCCCATATGTCAAAACTATATGGTGAATTAGTTGTTAAAATTGACAACCATGTTTTGACAGCTCCACTGTGACAATTGTTTTAGTCTCAGCTGCCCAGAAAATGTTCTACAGAAATGCATAAATAATATAAATTAAGCAAGTAGTCTTAGTCTATACTCCATAGATTTATTTATTATTTTATTTTAAATTAATGTCTTGGTCTAATATAAACAAGACTCTATGTTCACCCCAAAAGTCTACCGATCATTACACACAATTTTGTTCGATAGACACAAAATACGAGAATATAAAAATATATATTCTCGTAATTTGTATCTCAACTTTATAGTTGTTTTAAACTCAAAATATAAGATGAAATATAAGAAATTAGAAGTACTGAATTAGAAAAAAAAAAACTTATAAAATTTATTTTCTTTTAAACTTGTAAAAAAAAATAAAAAATTGGTGAGTCTATTATATAATTTCCTCAATTTATTTAGTTGTAATTACACCCAATTCGATGTTGTAATTAAAAAAAAATTAAATTTAATTGATTTCTTTAATAAATTATCCAAAAATCGTGTACAGAATTATTTATTAAAAAATTGCAGGAAACATTACTTACAAATGGAAGAAAGGTTTCCATCCTAAGATAGATTATGACAACAAAATTAATAAATTAAAAAATTAAAAAATTAAAAAAAAATCATAATCCTAGAATTTTAAATTAAATACCAATAAAAAAGTACCAGAAAAAGTCAAAATTAAATTAAAAAAGTTTGACGGCCAGAATAAATTAATGATATTTGGAAGAGTCGGACCTTAACATGACCCGAAGATAAAAGAAAATCATAATTACACTAAGAATGACCGTTGGACCCTTCATCAATGAACGTGTATAAAAGTTCAAATCGAGAACATACACTTATAAAATTGAAACTGGAACCGACGGAACTCTATCATATAAAGTCATTTTCTTAATAGAGTGTGATTATTCATACCTTTCAAATTTTTAAATATACCCAAAAGTTTAAATACACCACATGTAAAATTAATAATTCTTTCTTTATACTAAATATACTCCATTTTTACCCCTTACACCTTTTTTATTAAAAAATAAAAAAATAATAAAAAATTAATCAGTACTCCAACCTAAGTGTCGAACCCTTTGTAATTTCCAACACAAATTCACAAATCAAAGTTGAAAAGCTCATTTCCTTCCCAGAAAAAAATTTCAATTTTTTATTTCTCTTTACAATTTCTTTATTTACCATCAATTTATCCCCACCTACACCTCCAACAAGGAGAGAGGAAAATAATTCTTGCTGAAATTGAAAAAATAACATAAATTTAGGTTCAACACTAGAATGCGGCGGCGCCTGGTGCTAATGGAATGGCAACGTCTAGCGGAGCACAACTTGTTGTATGAGGGTGATTAGATTTCAGTGTGATGAATTTCAGGGAGTTGCTCATTAAGATCACTAAACGTGCCCACGTATAACAAACATATATATATGTATATAAACCATTGTACACAAAATTCTTAACAAAATCAATCTTGGGAAAATAACATTTAAAGAATAGTGTTAAGTGTTTGTTACTTATCAAATTTGACCTTCGCGGTGAAATTTTTTAGATTTAGAGTCCAATCTCAAGAAAGTCATAAATTTACAATTTCAACTTTTTCGTATTTAAAAAAAGAGAAAAAAAAAAAGATAAGGTGGAATTTCTTCAATTAAAAATAAGAACAAAAACTTATTATGTCTAATTTTATCAATAACCCCCTTTTTAATATTTGTGAAAAATGTTAACATGGGAAGAGGGACTCTTGCTGAAGCAGTCTTTAATGGAGTTTGAGTTGCGGTTTAGGACGGGAACTTCCCTTCTCAGTCTCCAATTGCACTTTAGTATAAATTAGTAGTACACATTTTAATGTAACATAACTATCATTGACTTTACATCTCCATCCTTACATTAATCCCTCCGAAACTTCTATACTCGACTAATTTCTAGTTCTCGATAGTTTAATGACATATCTCGTTGTTATTATATTAATAGTAAGATATTATACATATTTATTTTTTCATTTATCTTTGATAAAAAAAATGCTTTATATAATTTTTTTTATTTCACAAAACAATTGTTATAGGTTTAATAACTTATGATACGTAATTTCATTTGAATAGAATGATTTGAGGATATATTTGAAATTCGCAATACAAAAATGGATTTAATCCGTCTAAAAGAGGTTTTGGATTTATCCTACTTTATTTATAGCAACTTCTTCTATTTTTCACAAAATTTACGGACATCAGGTGTATAGTGAAACTCGATTAAAATATCTTTTGTTTAATTGCAAAATTTTATTTATTTTTTTGAAACATATTACTATTGATTTGTTACCTTAAAAATATTAACAAATCATCAGTAATATTTTTCAACTAAATAAATAATACTTTTTAGTAAAATAATTAATATTACAGATTGTGAAATTATTGATTTTTATAAATTATATATGCAGTCTTATCTCTCTCTGTATATATATATAGAGAGAGAGAGATGAGGCTGCATATATAATTTATAAAAATCAATAATTTTATTAATTTATTTGGGATTGTGATTAGAAGTATTTGCTTAAATGACCTAAGTGTATTATCAATCAATCAAGCAATCAAGCAATCTTAGAATGCCTGAATTATCTGCACTGCTCTCCAAACTTGACTATTATTTCATCCCACAATCTGTCTATAAATTCCTTCTGCACCACCTTCTGTGTTCTCCACAACTCAAGCCCAATTTTCTGTAATTTCTAAGATTCCATATCAAGAAATGGGGGTGAAGAGCTTTTCCCTACAAGTGGAAGTGAAGGTGTCTCCTTCCAAAATGTTCAAAGCTTTCGTTCTCGATTCGCACCATGTTCTTCCCAAATTCCTTCCTACCATCAAGAGCATTGAGATTATCGAGGGGGGCGGCATCACCCCTGGATGCGTCTTGCAGACAAATATTCATGACGGTAAATTTTGTTAAACGATCACTGCATCTAAAAATGTTCGCCCCATTAGAAAAAATAGTATTTAATATTTAATATCTTCAACAAAGTATGTCATCTCTACCTTTGCATTTGTTGTCACAAATTCGACAAATTATAAATATCATGTCAAAACAAAAGCTGTCTTTAAGTCCAATTGAACCTAATACTTTTATTCAGTGTTTATATGAGGGGATAAGGTGGGATAAGGATAGCGTATCCTACCTTATCCCATGTTTACTTCAGTGATTGAAAAAATGATATTATCCCAAATACCCGAGATAAGCACAGATTTTGAGATAAAATTGGATTAAATGACTAATAGTAGATCCCATGCTTTGTGGTCTGATAGGTTACCCCATTGTTCATTTTTTTTTCGAGATCTACTAGAATGAGAAGTTTCTTAGGATATTTTAGGATATATCACCTTCACTATAAAAAATACTTCAAAGTAAATGGTAGATAGTGATGGATGGGACTAACTTCCATCCTAATCCCTGACCAAAATCAATTCAAGTAAATATTAGATATAAGAACCATTTTTTATTCTAATCCCACCTCCTATGGCACCCTTATCTTATTAACCATAGTTCCTACGGTTCAAAGTAAACACTGTCTTATTGCTTTAGCACTTCAATCACCTAAAGTTGGAAATATTGGCCGAACATTCGACATGACTTGGACATAGCCCGCCTATGCCGACGTTTGTGTAGACTGCATGAATGATTTATTATTTAAAAGTATTAAAACTCAAAATTTTAGACGTTGATATCAACTCATGCATACATTATTTGGCAGGAGAGCGCATCAAGTACTTGAAGAACAGATTTGAAGGCATCGATCCGTTGAACCTCATCGGCAAGTTCACTGTGTTCGAAGGCGACATACTCGGCGACAAGCTCGAAAAGATCTCCTACGTGCTGAAATTCGAGGACGCGGCCGACGGAGGTTGTGTGGTCAAAGTGGACACTGACTATCATGGTAAGGGTGATTATGAAGTGACTGAAGCTGAACTTACTGCTGGAAAAGAACATACTGTGGATCTCTACAAGGGTTGTGAAGCCTACCTGCTTGCTCACCCTCATGTCTGCGCCTGAAATATATTGACACACACACTTCACACACACACACACACACACACACATATGATCCATGTCTTGATGCAGAGATATTAGTTTGTTATGTTTTTTTCTTTTTCTTTTTCAGGTGTAATTGAATAAAGGAACAGTATATCCTATTTCTTTTTCTTTTTCAGATATAATTAATATATTTTGGTTTGTATGGGCATTTGTGTGCTTCTAATTGATCCGTGTGTGTAAGTGTGTGTTTACATATTACTGTTCTATTCCTATGGTTTAAAATAGGATCTTTTTGTCGAGTGTTCAACACTCGTTTCCACTCTATCATTCATGTTCTATTATTTTAATTTTCTTTCCATTGTATTATACGATTGAGGGCCAAAATGAAATAATAAACACGTTGTGGGACTTAAATTAAGATACACTACTGCATGAAAAAGTAAGTCTACAAGCTAGTTTAATTTGGTGTTTTTTATAAAGGATTTGAGCCAAATTAAAATGAACCAAATCATGTTGGTTAAATTACGGATATCAATTGGTCCAATAGATTAAATGGCCTAAACATGAATTGCTAATGAAAAATCAAGTTGTTTTGAAATTACAACGTAATTATTTCATTAAATACGTAGGAAAAAACCTAAATATAAACGAGAATAACTTAATCGGATAATCTTCATTTGAAATAAATAAATAAGTCAACTTTCATATTTATTTATTTATTTATGTTAAAGACACTTTCACCTACTATTAAAATTTTCATATCATGAATATATTTGTGTCACATCAAATAACAGAGCATATGTGTTGCGATATTTGTCTCCAGATTCCGACAGTTGGGTTTCTTTGCTCACATTCACCAAGCCCACTTCCATACCGGCCGACTCAACGGTCGGCCGATGCAGCTCGACAATCCTTAACCGATCGGTCCGATCAGCCTAAAACAGTTTGATCGGAATTCATCGATCCGATTGGTTTAATCGATGAAACCCTATAGAATGGAGCTCTATCTCAGTAATGCCCATTAAAAGAAGTTTCGAGATGTTTGAATAATGATAGTCTGTCTGTTAGCATAGGTAATAATTATATTAAATTATAAATTGGGACAATGGTATTGGTAGCTCTCCAAAGTTGACCATGGCTATCTCCAAGAACTGGCTATAAATACCCTCTCCACCTTTCTGTATTCTCCACAAATCAGACCCAATCTTGTAAGTCGAAGTCCCCTCTCAAGAAATGGGTGTGAAGAGCTTTGCCCTGGAACTCAAAGTGAAGGTATCTGCATCCAGGCTGTTCAAGGCTTTGGTTACCGATTCCCACCACGTCCTTCCCAAGATCAACCCAACCATCAAGAACATTGAGTTCGTCGAGGGCCACGACGTCAACCCTGGATGCGTCTTGCAGACCAACTTCCACGAGGGTAAATCTTGTTAAACCACCACTTCGTCTAAAATGTTGCAATACTGAGTACTGTTCGGTGTTTGTTGTTTTCAACATAGGATTGTCATCTACCCATGCACTTCTAGTCATATCACCTAAAACTTTCTTCAACATTATTGGACAGGTGGACACTTCAAGTACCTGAAGAACAGATTTGAAGCCATTGATCCAGCGAACCACTACGGAAAGTTCACTCTGGTCGAAGGAGATCTGCTCGGCGACAAGGTGGAGAAGATCTGCTACGAGTTGAAATTCGAGGAGGCCGCAGATGGAGGGTGTGTGATCAAACTGAACAACGAGTATCATGGGAAGGGTGATCATGAAGTGAGTGAAGCAGAGCTTAATGCAGGAAAAGAACATGCTGTGGCTCTCTACAAGGGCTGTGAAGAGTACCTGCTTGCCCATCCTGATGTCTGCACCTGAAATACATACATACATACGTACACATCATATATGTATAATGTGTGTCTTGATGCAGTTTAAATAAACAGATTTCAGTTTGTCAAGTTCTTCTTTGTCAATTGATGTATCTGACTAAAGGAACAATCTATCCTTCCTTTATTTTCAGATGGTTAATATGTATGTTTGGCTTTTTGATGAACTTGTGTATGTTTCTTTCACCTGTATGGGTTGAATATTTTATTTCACTTCGTATTTTATCTTATATTTCACAATAATTATATATATTATATGAATATAATAATATTATTAATTAACAAATAACATGAATTAAAAATAATAGAATAATAGATGACATACAAAAAGAGAGAGGATCAAAACCCACACTTATATATTTATTTAAAATAAATGGTACGACTATTTATACCTCCAAAATTTCTAAACATATTCCATAATAATTATGACAAAATTATATATAAATAAGTTGATTAAAATACTATTACATATTTATATATTTAAAGGTATTTTAATTTTTTTTTCTTCTCAACCTTCTTCTTCTCCATGTTTCTTAAATATAGAAATACAAAGCTATTCTGGAATTGTAGATTCATACTCTTAGTCTTACTTTTATTGTTTTCTTCTTCTTCATGTTTCTTGAATATAGAAATACAAAATTTCTCCATATTTCTTGAATATAGAAATACAAAACTGAAATTAAAGATTTATTCATGTCTTTCTTGAGGCTCGCGTTCAAATCTAAAGTCTTTCACCGCGAAAGTCAAGTATAACACTTAGCACTATTCTCTAAATGTTAATTTTTCAGACTTAATTTAGTTAAGAATTGTGTATATAAGGGTTAATATATAGATAAGGGAAAAATATTTTTCAACATAAGAGGAAGGGTATTTAGATTTGAAAAGTAGTCTAAACAAAATTTCCACCATTTTCAAACTTCTTCTGATTTGCAGCACTGTACTGCAACAAAATAGCCCGAATCTCAAAAATATATATATATATATATATACATATATATATATATATTTCATAAGAAACATAATTTTTCCTGCTAATGTGTTATACTAATATTTTTTTCTTCTCTTTTATGATTTTTGGGTAAATAAGAGAGAAGGTGAAGGTTAAAAGAGAGATATATGTTTGGTCGATTAAAGGATAGAAGCACATAAAAAATTGTTTTTTAGGGTTTTTTTGGAAAGACATGAAATTTTTCTATTTTGATTTGAGAATTTGTACTGGGAATTGCAGGTTGACAGTCCTGATTTATTTTTTATTTTTTTAATAAAAAATATAATAGGTATAAATAAGGTATATTTAGTAAAAAAAATTCATTTTACTTAAAGGTATATGTAAACTTTCGGATATATTTAAAAGTTTTTAGGATATGAATAGCCGCACCCTAAAAGAAAATCTTCTCGATCTTTAAATTTGAAGGTAGAACGTGGCATGTAAATGCTCTAATCTAAAAATTCTTATATTATTATTCAATGAATATTATTCAACGAGAGTTTGAACAAACTTTGCGGTCTTACAAATCTGTCAAAAGAGAATGTTACCAATTATTCCTTCTTCAAAAAGTCTTATTAAATTAAATTAAAAACTTTATTTAATTAATAACTATGAATATTTAAAAAGATCAAATTTGAAATTCTGGTTTCTGCCTTTGACCATATCAATTTTGTGAAAAAATATATTAATAATATAAAATAATTGTCATTTTCAGAGGAACGGTTTCTAGAAGACTAGGCCAAGTCCATATGCTTGGTCAAGCTACATCTGTCCCCGTTGACTAATTAGTATTAAATAATAATTCAGAAAATGCGGAAAATCGAATTAGCAACCCACCACAAGAAATTGGACCATATTTAGTTTTTCTTAGAAAATTATTACATATTGTTAGAATAAATGACACAGACTTATAATTAAAATGACATAAATACCTGGACTATAAAGACACAAACCGTAGTTATTAATAAAAGAATAATAAAAATAAACATATAATTAAGATAAATTTTAGATTGATTTAATTATTTAGTTGACTTCTAGTAATATATTATTTTAGGCTGCGTTTACTTTTCTAGTTAGGATTTGAAAAGATTGGACAGGATATGACATAAATTGGGATTAAACTCGGGATAAGGATAATTTCGAAATTTTTATCCTATGTTTATTTCGTAGGATAACATCAGGATAGAGAAATATAATTTTATACTATCCAACATTTACTTTGTGGGATTAGATCGGCTAATACGGAAATTACAAAATTGCCCTTAATACATAATTGAACCTTAAAAACGTGATTTATATATGAGGACATTTTTGTAATTGTACACAAGGGTAAAACAGTCAATTTTCATTTCTTATCCGATGGGCTAATTTTTATCCTAGGGGTCATGGAGGGATTACTATCCGGCGATTTATCCCGATTTCTATCATTTATCACAGGTCGGTTGGATTGACCCGAAAAGATATCCAAACAAGTAAACGCTGGATAACTCTAGACTACTTTCCCTAATTCAGATTTATGAGCCAAAGTAAACAGGGCCTTAGAGTATTTTTGGCATATAATATATATACTTATATACAGTTTAAAATGATACATAATAAAATACTGAAATGCTCCGATATTTGAATATCTTCAAATAGTCGCCTATTGAGAGCTATCTGAACTATACATGATTCTTGTAGAATATGATTTTTTTGCATAATTTTTTATAAAATTTTATTATTTGAATTAGCTTTATTTAACTTATTAAAAATAAAATGGTACCCATAAAATTAAAAAAATAAAATGAAAGAAATAAAAGAAGAATAAGAAGAAGAAAAAATAAATGATGACGAGGATGTGTGAGACTTTTTCCTGTGTGGTCGACCCTAAAATTATTTGATAAGGTCGACCGCTAAAAAAATAAAAAATAAAAAAAAATAAAAAAATTCGTCGGCGAAATCTACAAAAGATTTGATCCACCGATGATAAAGTAAAGTTAACACTGCTGACGGCTGCTTTTATTTTGTTAATTAGGGGCGGCTTACAGTTTTGGGGCAGCACGCAACCTCGAAAGGTTACTTTTTTTTTATTTGAGAGAAAATAATAATAACTTTGGAATTTAAATTTTTAATTAGTTTTTGAATGTTTTGGATATTATTTATTTTCTTAAAAAATATTATTACTAATTTATGGTAATAAATTAAAATTAGTAATTTTTAAATAAATAAAAAAATATTTTTTTGTTGAACAACTAATACTGTAAATTAATCGATACACACAAGTTTTTTGTGTTAATTTTTATGATAATTATACCTTTAATTAACTAAATTGTGTTTTCAAATAAAATTTATACTTTCTCATCTCATTATTTATTAATCTTATATTAAAAGCACAAAATTTTCTCAATTTTAATTTTGTCATATGTACATTGGGACCTTTATTAGTCAATTACGCCATTTTTATGGTTATGAAAGACGAATTTTACATTAAAAAATACAAATAAATATTTTAAAAAGTTGCGATAATTAAAATATCGCTATCATAGCCAAATTAAAATGACAAATATATTAGAGTAATAACTTAAATAAAATTATTTCTATTTATCTTTGTTTTCTTATTTTTTAAAAAAAATATTTTCTATGGTTTATAATTAATGACCCGGTCAATACGGGTTCCCCGACTTTGAATTATTTTGGCTAGAAGACTATCAAGTCTATTAAACCAGAAAAATTAATGTTGTATTATTTACACACACACACACACACTCTCTCTCTCTCTCTCCCCCCCCTTAATTTTCTGAATTTAAGGAGAGAAAAAAACACTGAGCTTAAAATTTCCTGACATGAAGAGTGACTGCTACGGCATGGTCGAATTCGTTGTATTAATTTTGACACGTAAATTATTTATAAATGATAAGAAGTAATAATTTTAAAATTTTTAAAACTAATTATAAATTATTTTAAAATGTATTTATTTTAAAAATATCGTATAATACATTTAAATTAATAAATTTATTCAATTATTAATAAGTATAATAATATTTTAATATTAATAAATTTATATTTTGAATTAAAAATCATTACTTTATAATCTTAAATTTAAAAATTATAATTTTTTAAAATATTTTATACATTAAAAATTATGCGACGCATGTGTCCCATACTAGTAAAAAAAATACTAAAATTGCGATCGTCTGTGGACTTCGCACTAATCATTCAAGCACGACAATATGCCCCCTTTTTTTATATATATATTTCAACAACTATTTTTCCCTTCAAAAGCAAAAATAAATATATATATATATATATACATATATATGGTGAGATTGTACTATAAAATTTTTATGAGTAAGTTTCCTGTGAAACGGTTGCACGTGTGACACGATTTAAGGTATTATTTATATAACTATAAAGCATTACTTGTTTACATATAAAGTATCACTATTTTTTAAGATAACTAATTAATAGTAATACACTTAAAAGAATAGTGATACTTTATAATTAAACAAGCAATACTTTACATCGTATCACACGTACAACTATTTCACAGGAGTTTTTGCAAATTTTTCCTTATTTATTTGTGGAATGCGATCAAGTCGATATTCTTGGCGGGAAGCCCGGTTCTCGTGGTTGAATATAAATTTTCTTTTGATAAATAATCTGACTATAATTGAATTAATAAGTGAAGAATTTCTAGAAATACATAGAAGCAAAATAGCAGTCTAAGTCTCTAGAAGTGGTGGTCCAAACCAAATTTAAATTTTAAGATTATAAGTAGTTTCTAGAAGTCTAAGTCTCCTTTGTTGTTTTAGTGGCCAACCAATCTTTTACTATTGTATGTGTAATTATAATCAAATTGACCATTTATTAACTATTTAATAGATTGATTATGATTTAATTTTAGGGTGTTTATAAAGCAACCATTAAATATATTTTTCACACCATATTAATTTTACTCAGATATAATATAAACGACATAAATATTTTTATTTAAAAATTAAAAATATACACAAATTTTAATTTTTAATAAATCAATAAATATGTATTAATTTATGTGTGGATGAAATAAATATTTATTTATTAAAAATTAAAATTTGTGTATGTTTTTAATTTTTAAATAAGGGTATTTATGTCATTTACATTATATCTAATTTTATGAGTAAAATTAATGTGGTGTACAAAGCAAATTTAGTGGTGGCTTTAGAAACACCCTTAATTTTATTCTGTAAATAAATAGTACAGTACCTTAATTATTATAATGTCGGAAAAAATCAAGTGATCGGTAAAAATTGTCACTAATAATGTTCAAAATACATACATCCCCTATTTTCTTTATAATTTAATTAAATATATATATTTAATTATACTTTTTCCCAAATAAAATAGAGAAATAAAACAAATTAATTTAGTCACATTATCTGGTTTTGGAGTCATAGGTTCAGTAACATAACATATATAAATATATTACTTATAATAAATAGATATGCTTCACGTCAAGCTGTCCAAATATGACCCTTATTAATTTAAATAATGACGTAAATTTAAATTTTTTTTATCGATTTATTTTATTTTTTTATTTTTTTATCTTTAATATATTAGAAAGCAATGAATGACGACGGTCCATCTGCTCCCAGCTTAAAATAGACTCAGAGTTCTACATAAAATTATTGGATAAGCTAGAATATATATATATATATATATATATATATATATATTTAAAATAAAGTCTACTAAGAATTTGATCCATTGATGACTTTCAACATCTGAATTTATTAAATAATATTGTAGTTTAAATTAGTAAAAAATATTATAACTTTTCACCTATTCTGTAAAAAGGTTTTTTATTTTTACATTACATGTCAACTTAAGGGAAAATAAAAAAAAAATAAAAAAACATTTTATTGCACATTTTAAAGGTAAGTAAAATTGAATTTAGATTTTAATATGATCCTATTTTTTAATTAATATAACCTTAAAATTTATAAAATAGTCATGACATATAATAAAACTTTTTCTTAATTAGGAGTGCAAACTAAATAAAATAAGAGTTAAAGATTGATATACACAAAGCATATTAGTTAACTATATATATTTTTTATATGCAAATGTCAATAACTAAATTATTTAATTATTTTTTTGAAATTATTTTTAAATATTCTACTGGAAAACTTAATTTAATACCCAATAAATATTCAAATTGAATCCAAATTATCAACCAATAAGTTACTCTATTTTTTGAATTTAATATATCTGATAATAACGTAAATCGAAGTATCATATATTATACGAAAAAATAAATTAAAAACAAAAAATACATATTTATATTTAAAAAATTAAAAATTAAAAATTAAGAAATTAAAAGCTGACAAGTTGTTTTTTAACATAATTCTAGTTTTTAAAACTAAAAATATTTCATAATTAAAATAGACAAAAATTTACTACTTTTACATTATATTATTATTATTATATTAATATAAATTATATCTTAGCCAAAAGTTATGGAAGAAATAATAAATACATTGAAATTTGTTAAAGAAACTTTTTAAATTCTTATAGTACTGATATAGTCAAAAAGTTGGAACTAATTACTTTGAAAAATGGCAAGGTTAAAGTTCCACAAGGGCCCCACGGGTGGAGCCCACCTCGAAGGAGACAAAATATTAATTGAAATATTTTAAGACAGCTGAATAAAAATAAGTTTAATTTCCGGACAATATTGTGAAAGGGATTTTTACAAATATTTATTTAATAATTTTTTATATTAAAATAAAAGATAAAGCCCAATAATTCAATCAATCTTAGTTCATATCCCCCCGAAAGAGATACATATGAAACCTACCTCGTACGTTTTGTCTGACGCCAGAAAAAAAAAAAAAAAAAGTAGAATTTTGGGAATAAATTAAAAATAATAATAATATTTTATATTCTCACAATCCTCATTAAATTATAAAAAATGAAAAAAAAAAATATATATATATATATACTTCCTCCTATTTAAAATAACTTACGTTTTAGAAGTTTTAAATTTAGGCACATTAAATATCGCTTTATTATTTTAAGGTGAATATAATTTTATTTATGATAAAAATTTATGTGTATCGGATAGATGTATGTGCAACATAATTTAAATTATTATTTATTATTTAAAATATAATATTTTTAATTAGTTATTTTTAAAAAAATATTATTTTATAATTATATATATATATATGAAAAAGAAAATCAACATATTACTATCAGTAAATGTAGTTAGGTTGCGTTTACTTCCCTAATCAGGATTTGAGACAAGATAGAACAAAAATTGGGATTAAACTCGGGACAGGGATAATTTCAAAATTTTTATCTTACGTTTACTTCGTAGGATAACATTAAGATAAAGAAAGATAATTTTATACTATCCAATGTTTACTTCATTGGATTAGCTCGGATAATGCAGAAATTACAAAATTGCCCTTAATACAAAATTGCCCTTAATACATCAATTATAATATATTTAATATAATAAAAAAGATCGAACAATTTTTTAGCTACACCAAATATATTACACGTAATGTATTTTTACGACACGTCTGCCTGAGCACGTGCATCGCAAAAAATCTCTCTTAAGCTGCCTATAAATACCCCTTGCAGCTTCTGTATTCTCCACACTCAAATCTAAACTTCAGCTTTCACTAGTATTTCACAGCTTGAAATATTCTCTCTTTTCCGGTCAAAAAATGGGTTTGAAGAGCTTCGTCCAAGAACTGAAAGTGAAGGTATCTCCAGCCAGATTGTTCAAGGCTTTGGTTCACGATTCCAAGGACGTGCTTCCCAAAGCCACCCCTTCCATCAAGAGCATTGAGATTGTCGAGGGCCAGACTATTGGCCCAGGATGTGTCTACAAAACTAACTTCCCTGAAGGTACAACTGTCTTAAATCTATAATCTGGCAACATATTTCTAAGTTTTGATCCTTCAGAAACTTCGAGATATGTTCATGTCAAGTTCTTGACCTTTTGATTTGTATTGTTAAGTGTCGAGATTAAAAAGGTGGCTGGACAAAACAAAATTCTGTAAAATTCAAAACCTTGCTGGATCTTTATGTAAATGGAACCATGACGTGCATGTATGTATTGATCATTACAGGTGGGCCCGTGACATACCTGAAGAACAGAATCGACGCGGTTGATTCGCAGAACTACGTCTGCAAATTCACCACGATCGAAGGGGAGCTGCTGGGCGACAAGCTGGAAAAGATCTGCCACGAGCTGAAACTGGAGGCGTCGGGCGATGGTGGGAGCTTGGTGAAGCTGAAGAGTGAGTACCACACCAAGGGTAGCTACGTGCCAAGCGATGAGGAAATTAATGCTGGGAAAGCCCAAGCAGTGGCGCTCTACAAGGCCTGTGAGGAGTACCTGCTCGCCAACCCTAATGTCTGCGCATGAACATATACTTCCTAGCTACCTGTGGATCTTCACCAGCAATACAGTTTGCCAAGTTTCGTGTGTGTGTGTGTGTGTGCGCGAGTGTTTTCTGAGTTGATGTATCTGAATAAAGGAACAATCATGCCTGTTTATCCAATATATGGTTGAAACTTTAATTATATCTTTGCTTGTCTCCCAAATTCACCACAATGTCAAATATTGTTTCGATAAACGAGTCTATAATTATAGAACATTTGCAATTTAATCACGTTTAGAATAAATTTATAATTAAAATTTTTGACATTATGACAAGCAAATATTGTTCTTGTCCATCTTTTATATATATATATATGTATGTATGTATATATACACACACTCATAACCCATATAAAACAAGAAATGTAAACATCCATTCTGCCACAATTATTTTCTCTATCTGTAAATTCAATAAGAAGTAAAAATATAATATCGTATAATGTATTTAACAATCCATTTTCAAAATTTCACTGAAATTATAGAATTCATACTGTAACAACACTCCATATATTATATGTTTTATTAATAAGTATAGCTTAGTGTTAAATAATAAATAATTATATAGTACATACAACAAATTTATAAAAGAAGTGTTCCCTTATTTAAAAAAAAACATATTTTACAAGAGTATAACTTTTAAATTTTTTATCAGTTTGATAAAGATACAACTTTCTGAATATCATAAATTTACATTTTACGTCAATAACTTACTTAATCATTCATAGTTTGTTTGTAAAATAAATCAAAAATCAAAATTTGAAAAACAAAATCTTAACTTTTAAAACAATGTTATATATATAATTAGACATGGATACGGTTCCGTCGGTTTCAATTTTGGTTACGGAAATTGGGAGGGGTAGAACTGACAGTTTCGGTTCTCAGTTTCTTTTTTTTTTTTTTTACAAATTCACACTTGAAACTGTCGGTTTAGAACCGCCGGTTTCAGGAATCGAATATCTTGGAACTGAAACTAAACTTGCTAGATTTCGGTTCCGAATCAAAACTTTTAATTTTTTTTTTAAAAAGCATATTTTACAAGAGTATAACTTTTAAATTTTTATCAGTTTGATAAAGATACAATTTTCTAAAAATCATAAATTTACATTTTACGTCAATAACTTACTTTATCATTTATAATTTGTTTGTAAAATATATAAAAAATCAAAATTTGAAAAACAAAATCTTAACTTTTAAAACAATGTTATATATATATATATATATATATATAATTAGACATGAACACGGTTCCGTCGGTTCCAATTTCGGTTCTGAAATCGTCGGTTTCGGAAATCGGGAGGGGTGGAACCGAAAACGAACCGGCATATAGCCAGTTTCGGTTCTGGTTTTGGAACCGACGATTTCGGTTCTCAATTTCTTCTTTTTTTTTTTTTACAAATTCACACTTGAAACTGCCGGTTTAGAACCACCGGTTCCTGAAACCGAAACCGAACTTGCTAGATTTCGGTTCTGAACCAAAATCAAATCAATGGTTAAACCAAATCGTTGATCGCCGATTTGCGAAACCTAACCGTGCCATGTCTATATATAATATATATATATATTTTTGGGGGTGGGGGGGGGGGGCTGGGGGAGGAAGAATGGAAATTACTACTGCAACAAGGTAAAGTTTCTAAATTCTCATAATCGAACAATTAAAATAATTGACACATGTCATGATCGTACTGCTCTACAATAGTCATCGATACTTTTGACTTTTGAAACCTTATCATTATTTATTCTTAACTTTTTTTGAATAAAGCTGTAATAAAACAAAATATGTTATTTTCTACATTTTTTTAATCTTAAAATTTGGATCCTTCTGCCACTCATTTACTTCTAACTTAAATGGAGAAATATGCAATATATTTCTTCTAATATTCCACCGATTTCAAAACTTATTTTTTATCTTTTTAATTGCTATAATTTAATTATTTATTTTTTTAATCGTACAAATTTCGTTACATTTCAGCAGAATCAAACTTATTAGTGGGAGATCGCTCTATGTGTACATTTTCTTATTTCTTACGATTTTTATATTCATTAAATCTGGAAATCGAACATAAAATCAATTTTTAAGAATAAATAATTCTTTTACGACATTAATATTTAAATTTTTCTTCTAGAATTATTTTTTAGTTTTTAATGGATTTTGTGTATTACATGAGTAATAATACTCTACTAATATAAAACTAGAACATGAAAAAAGAGGGTTTGCGTGTGTAACTTTGTCGAATTTTCTTTTATTATTTATTTATTTTTAATTTTATAATTTTTAATTTTGGGAGTAAAGAATTAAAAAGAGAATTATAATTAAAAGATTTAAAGATATACATTAGAATTCCCTCATCGGAGAAAAGTCTAAATTCTAGAAACTATGACGTTGTTATGACAGTCTATAGTGTTTGGCGGCAGACCTTTTTCTTTTTTATTTTTTTATTATTATTATTTTTTTTTTTTTTTTTTTTTTTGCAGTGATGATCTTGTTCCCTAAATTCCAAATCCTAAAATATGGTATTTTATTTTGTTTTTTTTAATATATTATTAATTTATTTTAGCATTGCCGACATTATTTTTTTAGTATTTTTTATGATGTTTACGATATTATATTTATTGTATTAAATAAATGATTTTGAAAATCAAATAAACAGGATCATTATTTTAATATTATGATAGATATTATATTTTCTTAGAATAATAAGTAAGTAGTGGGTGTATAAAATAATATAATTTTTAAAATTGATTAATTATATTATATTAAATTATTTTTGAATAATATAGTTAAGCCTTATTTATTATAATAATATGTAAATGGTGGGTTGTATAAGAATGGTGTAGAAATTTATTATATTATATTAGATGAATTAAATATTTTATTTAGATATAATTTATTTGAAAAGGGAAAAAACATCTCTAAAATGGTTAAAACTTGAAGAAAAAAACAAACAAACTTCAACGAGAACTAGGTCTTCCTTCTAATTCTCATTCATTATCGAAATGAAACTAGATTTTTTTTTAAATCTCGAACACACTAATTATGTAGATCGAATTTTATTGGATCTTCTCGATAACGTATAGTTCGATAAAAATGAGATCAAATATGACCTAACAAACTTGCGGGATCTATAGATAGTCCATACCCCATCACTAAAGAATCGAAACTCGAACAGTTTGTGACAATGGAACTTGAAGAAGACATATGGGAAAACAAAAGTTCAAAGAATGCGTATATGATAATAATAAATAAATAAATTAAAAAAAAAAACTAGTCTTAGTCAACAATGAACAATTCCAAAAGTTTGAATATTCTACCACTGCATTCCCAAACACGACCGTAATCTTATCCTTGAAACTCTGCCTATAAATAAGCTCTGCAGCTTCTGTATTCTCCACAACTCAAACCTAATTTCCCTCTAATCTTTCAGTAACATTTTCTAAGCTTCAAGTGTTCTCTCTCTTTTCCAGTAAAAGCAAAGAAATGGGTGTGAAGAGCTTCGTCCAGGAAGTGAAAGTGAAGGTGTCTCCATCCAGATTGTTCAAGGCTTTGGTTACAGAATCACCGGATGTTCTTCCCAAAGTCTCCCCCACCATCAAGAGCATCGAGATCGTCGAGGGCCACGGCATTGGCTCCCCTGGATGCGTCTACAACATGCACTTCCCAGAAGGTAATAACCAGGGTTTTCTGTTAAACAAGTGGCGGTGAGAGAATCATGACCGTTGATGGTCGATCATTTCGTCTAAAAGTTTAAGCTGATCGTGCGTGTATCATTGTACAGGTTCACCAATGAAGTACCTCAAGACCAGAATGGACTCTGTTGATTCGGCGAACTACGTCTGCAAATTCACTAACATGGAAGGTGATCTGCTCGGCGACAAGTACGAGAAGATCTGCCACGAGTTGAAAATTGTGGCGACCGGAGACGGAGGAAGTGTGGTGAAGCTGTCGAGTGAGTACCACACCAAGGGTGGTTATGAACCCAGTGAAGAGGAGATCAATGCTGGAAAAGCACAAGCTTCAGGGCTGTACAAGGCTTGTGAGGAGTACCTGATTGCCAACCCTCATGTCTGCGCCTGAACATATACTTCCCAGCCATGGAGATTCATCCAATCCATAAATGGAAAACGACAATAGAGTTTGTCAAGTCAAGTTTCCTCTGTGTGTGTGTGTGTGTGTGTGTGTTCCCATTTTGGTTTCTGAGTGAAGTATTTGAATAAAGGAACAATCATAGTTGTTTCCGATGGGTGATATAAATGTTTGGTTTTTCAGTCAAATTTACGAAATAAATTGTGTTTTTATTTGATATTATTCCTTATCCATGAAATCTTGTATTTTATTTTGTATTTTATTTCGTATTTTATATTATATTTTATAATAAGAAATTGCATTGAATTTGCTAATAGACTCGATGATGGACCGTAGTGGGTCAATCCATGCTAGTCGTGAAAGATTGCAACGAGACGATATATAATATTTTTAATAATTTATATTCAATTAAATGAAACTAAAACTTAAAAACTAAAATTGCACGATCGGCTATACTCCAGCGACTCAATCGCTCAATCATTTCAAATTGCACAAATCTATCTCTTAAAAGAAATATTGGTAAAAATAAAATTACAAATTCTACTATGTCGAGTCGGTAACTAAATTCATATTCTACACAAATAGTAAAGTCTAAAAGAAAGATAATTATGAGTGATTTTCTTGTACATCATGTGCACGTACAACATGATTTAAAGTATTACTTGTTTAACTATAAACTATCACTATTTTTTAATAACTAAGCAAAAGCAATACATTTTAAATAACAAGTACTACTTTATAGTTAAACAATTAATATTTTATAATTAAATAAGTAATACTTTAAACCATGTTGCATGTACGTTCGATGTATATAAATTTTTGCGATAAGTGGATTTTCTTTTCGGAAATCATTGGTTGTAGCTTCTAGAAAATGCATGTGAGTCCAATGTCTTTTTTCAAGGTCACACATTCTTAATAATAGCATTCATTAATTTTATATCCTTTTATATAATTTATTGTATGTGTCTTTATCCTTTACTTCGAGTAGATTCTGCAAAATTAGCTTGGTTTGATGGGCTGATCCGATTTTTAATTGAGTTACACTCGATCATATATTTTTAAATTTGAAATGTGATCGAACCTAATTGATCCATTTGATGAGCCAATAACCTACGGGTCATTATCGGCCTAATAAATTAAAAATATTTTAAAAATATTAAATTGAGTAAGCTCGAGATTTAGCTGTCCAATAAAATTTCAAGCCTGCTTAATCCGATCCAAACTTTATCAACGGCCCATGGGCATGGGCGTGGGCCTGGGCCACCCACAGACCTAACGGTCCGAATTACCAGAGATTCATCATCTACCAGGGTTTAGTTCACCTGGAGCTTAGCCGCCATTGTGGTGGTGTACAGAACAGAGGAAAATATCTAAATTAAATATTAAAATAGCTCTCACTATTAATTTATTTAATATAATATAGGAACTTTCAAATATCGTTATACAATAACATCTACAACTTATATATTATTCTAAAAAATATTATATTTAACCATATTTAATTTTAATCATATTCAAATTGCTAACATAATATATCAAATTAATTTTAAATATCATCATTCGATATGGCTTATTGTTTATATAATATATATTTTAACAAATAGTATATTTAGTTATGATTGATAATGAATTGAATTTAAGTTTGAACTTCAATTAATTTTGGTCCAATTTGAGACGGAAAAAATTCAACCAAACGAATATCAGTAATATATCTAATCAAATATATCACAATTCCAATATAGGGGATAATGATTTTTGCTAAACCTGTCTAATATAAATTACATGTATAATATTTATAATATTTTAAATTTATTATGAAAATAATATTTCAATTATTACAATTTACTAGTTATAATATAACTTTTATCCTAAACTCCACACCTTCATTTTGTATGGCTCTTATAAGCCATCAAATGGCATTTTTCTTCTTGTGTAGTTGTCCAATATTTCAATTCTAGAATATGTTAAAAATTACTTATCGTAATATTAAAAAATTTGAAGAAAATAACATAAAATCAACAATGCAATCTAGACAGACTTGACGGCTTAATGGGCGGGGACAGAGCAAGTTTCAAAATTAATTCTTCTCTTGTGTGTCGAATCTTGAAAAAAACAATTTATATCTAAAAGTACAGTGTCAATGAAAAATTACAGCGGAAAATAAAAAATAACACCGAGGGTAAATTTTCACTGATTTAGGTTGAATTACAAAAAGAATTGAATAAACCTTCTACGATCCTTAACGTACTTGAAATTCAAGATGAATTTCAAGCCTAATCTTCTGTTCTTCATTGTATATATAGACGACTTGTAGCTCTCTTTCTCTCCTTCTCCACTAAGGCACGTTCGTATAACTCCAATCATCTTTCCACAAGGTTCTCCACTAAGGCACGTTCGTATAACTACAATTCTCCATTTCTCAATTATTCTCTCCAACCATCTTTCAACAAGGATAGAGTTCCTTATTTGTGGGAATTTGACTTGGTCTCTTTCTCTCCTTCTCCACTAAGGCACGTCCGTATAACTACAATTCTCCATTTCTCCATTATTCTCTCCAACCATCTTTCCACAAGGATATAATTCCTTGTTTGTGGGAATTTGACTTGGTCTTCAATCTTCCAATCTTCTAGACTCCATTTGTATAGTTCAAATGGAAAAAAACCCACAAAACATAGCTATTCTAACTAAATTTGAAAATTCAAATTTCAACAACATCCATTATAATCCATATATCTAATCAAACTTCAAACACAAGTACCCAAAAAACCGTAAATTTTGAATATTGAGACTGTAAATCAAACGTCCCCTAACTCATGTTCTTACAGCTCCATTCTCTCGATCAACTCCAACAAATGAAATAATTTGTGCAGCACACGAAACACAAGTTCAGTGTATTGCATAAATAATGTAAAGCAAGTGTAGTTAGTCTATTATGATCGACTGAATATTTAAAAAATTAGTGCAGCTCCCCCAAGTTGACTGAACTTTTCCCAGAAAAGTGCCTATAAATGCCCTCTGCATTCTCCACAACTCAAACCCAATCTCCCCTCTCAGCTTTCATTTATTTCTTAAGCTTCAAGTACTCTCTCGTTCCCAGTAAAGAAAGAAAAAATGGGTGTGAAGAGTTTCGTCCAGGAACTGAAAGTGAAGGTATCTGCATCCAGGTTGTTCAAGGCTTTGGTTACGGAATCCCACGACGTTCTTCCTAAGGTCACCAATTCCATCATGAGCATTGAGCTTGTTGAGGGGCACACCATTGCTCCTGGGAGCGTCTACAAAACTAACTTCCCTGAAGGTACTTCTGCTAAATAACCACCTCATACGACAATGTAGAATGTCTTGCTTTCCCTTGCTCTAATATCAAGATCAGCTCATTTATGTTGAAATTCTTGACTTTATCAAACAGGTGCACACTTCAAGTACCTGAAGAACAGAATGGACGTCGTTGATTCGGAAAACTACGTCTGCAAATTCACAACGATCGAAGGAGATCTACTGGGCGACAAGCTGGAGAAGATCTGCTACGAGTTGAAATTTGAGGACACAGAAGATGGAGGGTGTGTGGTGAAGGTGACAAGTGATTATCACCTAAAGGGAGATTACGTACCAAGTGCTGAGGAAATTAAAGCTGGAAAAGAACAAGCTTCGGTGCTGTACAAGGCCTGTGAGGACTACCTGATTGCAAACCCTCATGTCTGCGCCTGAACGTACACTTCCTACCTATGGATCTTCATCCCATCCATAGTTGGAAAACAATTATTCATTTGGCAAAGTTTGGTGTGTGTGTGTGTGTGTGTGTTCTTTTTTGCCATTTTCTTTTCTGAGTTAAGATGATGCATTTGAATAAAGAACAACTCCTATTGTTTTCTGATGATTTGATATATAAATATATTTCCCTTTTCTGTAAATTTTTTATGCAAGATCCCCTATTCAATGTTAAGTTTATCTTGTTTTTTAATTTTATAAAAATATATTTTGTATTACAATGACATCATTAATAAATGCATAATATGTATTAATAAAATTATAACATAAGATCAAATATATAATTAAATAGAAGAGCTTAACCACTTGAATTGACATTTTAGTTAATTAATGGTATGTGGCATATTTCAATTCAATGAAAGCCAAATGGAAAATTAAGATGGGATCCCAGCCGATCCAACTTGGATTCACGTAAAATTTATATTGTGTGCTTGCACATATTTGAATATGATATTTTTTTCGATAAAAGTTAACACTTTTCTGTTAGAAGTAATATTTTATTAGATTGTTTAAAAAATATTATTTTCACGATAAAAACAGTGTACCTTTAACTAATTTTTTCATAGTCGATCAAATAAAAATAATACTCTATAAAAAAATTGTAATAAATTTATTGTGAAAATAATACTTTTGAATAATCTTAAGACATATTACTTCTTATAAAAAAAAATTAGGTTTTTTGAATGTGTGTCAAATTCGCCGAGGACGTAGCTTAGGTTAGATATACACGAAATCATTTTATCATTACAAAATTATTTTTTAACACGTATTCTTACTTTTTTAAAATTATGATTTGAAACATAATTTACAAATTTTGCCCTATTAAATTATAGAACAAACATAAAATTTATATTATTTATTAAAACTTGCATAATCTATAATTTATAAGACATAAGAGTTAGAAGTACCGAACAAACACAAAATTTATATTATTCATTATAACTCGCATAATCTATAATTTATAAGACAAGAGTTAGAAGTACAGAACAAATACAAAATTTCTATTATTCATTAAAACTCGCATAATCTATAATTTATAAGACATAAGATTTACGAGATAAAGTCTGAGTATGTTATTGAATGCAATTCCTCTTTTATTATTTTATTGAACCCTAATTGGTAAAATGACAAGTTTTAAAATTATGTGATATAATATATGATCAAATATTATAATTTGACATATTTAAATAATATGTCCTTGTATTTAGCTTCATTATTAAGGAGGAATATTATTAGTAGGTAGAATATTCTACCATCGACTATGAATTTTATAACACTTATCAAAAGTGTGAACTTTATTTTATTATTCTTTTTAGATTTATCATCATGTTGTTAGTCTTTGTTAATTCGTTGGTGGATTAAATACTTAGTATATCTCTATCAATCTAGAGAAAAAAAAATTGCAAAAGTAGTTCAAGAATATTTTGACAATCCGATTGATTGAACCTTGAATTAATTTTGTATTTAGCTCGGCTATCTGGTTCGATATCACAAATACCGTCTGATCTTTTAAAATTTAAAAAATTTTAATTTTCGGTAATTTAAGTAATAAAGCGGTCGTCAGCATCACACTTTTTACCGCCTCTATATTACCCCCAATCTAAATTTAATGTGCTAAAACTTTCAATGCCTGCACCCGCGACATCATGCATTTAAATCGACATTATTTAAAAGTCCCAAAATTTTCTAATAATAAATATATATTTCAAGAAAATTAGAACTAAATCCACACCGTTAAAAACATAATATAATTATAAAAAGCAAAAGATATACAACACCGTGTCAAGGTAACACGATCAATCTTGCACCTTTTCCTAACTCTACATCATCCACTAACTTTATGAACGATCTTATCGGAAACAATATAGAATCCCTTATGCCAAACTGTGACAATCCAATTCCAACAATTGTTTAAATTTCAGCAGCACACCAGAAAGAAATAATAGAAATATGCAATCAAGTGTTCTTAGTCTATTATGAACTACTGAATATTTTTTAAAAAGAAATTGGCACAGCTCCCCCAACTGGACTTGCTTTTTCACTAAAGAGTGCCTATAAATGTCCTCTGCAGATTATGCATTCTCCACAGCTCAAACCCAATCTTCCATTAACATTTTCTAAGCTCCAAATATTCAATATTTTCCTGTCAAGAAAATGGGAGTAAAGAGTTTTTTCCAGGAACTGAAAGTGAAGGTATCTCCATCCAGATTGTTCAAGGCTTTGGTTACCGAATCCCACGACGTTCTTCCCAAAGCCACCACTTCCATCAAGAGCATTGAGATGGTCGAGGGGCACGCCATTGCCCCTGGATGCGTCTACAAAACTACCTTCCCCGAAGGTACGTAAGTACGTGTATGAATAACGACCACCTCATCTAAAAGTTTTTAGACACGCTCCTTGTTGCACCTCCAAGTTTCTATTAAATAAGCATTCGTAAATACTTGAATACAAAACTCTTTGATTTTCCGGACTCTAATACCACGATCAACTCATCTAATATTATTTTTGTTAAAATTCTCGACTTTACTGGACAGGTGCACACTTCAAGTACCTGAAGAACAGAATCGACGAGGTTGATTCAGAGAAGTACGTCTGCAAATTCACTACTATCGAAGGAGATCTACTTGGCGACAAGCTGGAGAAGATCTGCTACGAGCTGAAGTTTGAGGGCACAGAAGATGGAGGGTGTGTGGTGAAGGTGACAAGTGAGTATCACCTGAAGGGTGACTACGAACCGAGTGACGAGGAAATTAGAGCTGGAAAAGAACAAGCTTCGGTGCTGTACAAGGCCTGTGAGGACTACCTGATTGCAAACCCTCATGTCTGCGTCTGAACATATACTTCCTAGCTATGGATCTTTATCCGATATAATAATGCATTTGGCAAAGTTTGGTGTGTGTGTGTTTCTCCCCCCCCCCCCCCCAATTATCTTTCTGTATTAAGATGTTTTTCATAATTTTTAACAATAATCAGTGGATGTATAAGAATAAAGAAACAATCTTTAGCAGTTGTTTCTCATGGATGATATGTAATTGCTTGTCATATGTCAGATTTCTTACAAGGGATTATGATTCTGTTTTATTTGTTGAGCTTTTGTATTTTATATATCCAGCCCAGGTCCATTTTTCCACCAGAAGAGACCAATCTCTACTTGGCAGCCATGGTTGGAGAGAAAAATACGAGAAAGAAAAATCTGCAGCCCAAAGCCCATTAAAACTGAATCAGCAACAGAAATTGTTTGCAGAAAGTTTGTACCATTTTTGACAATCATAGATTGATGAGATGCTCTCAAGATTGGAAAAATTATTTGCCAAAAACACATACAATATCAATAAGCTAAACTTATAAGAACCAGATACATCAATTTTCTATTTATTACACAATTTTCTATTTTATTCAAGATCAATAAAAAAAATATTTTAAAAAATATTACAATTGTCAAGATTTCATTTTTGTTCTCCCTCTTAGCTAAACCCTTTTTATCATATAACAAGAAACAGGCAGAAGAAAGCAGACCCGTATCACCATTTTAAAGACAGCATCCTCAAAGGAATGATCGGCCGCTGCCGACGGAGGAGCTAAGGTACCTGCCACCATGGCTTCTTTTTCCAGCTCCAGGAAGCTTACCACATACACATTGACACTCGTACCCACATATGTTCCCGAAGCACGAGAACAAGCCGCTCCCGTTTTCGCTGTGCCTACGAGTACGAGCAGAGGATCTGTAGCTGTCTGAAGAGGCTCCATGATGATCATACAGAGGCGGCAGCTCGGTTCGCCACCTCTCCAGCTTCGTCTTGAGCCCTTCGACGCTTTCATCCAAGCTCCACCCATCCAAGACAGAGCTTTGGTTGTCATCTAATGGGTACCTCCTTTCGGCGGCCATCATACCCGCCACCTCAGATGGTGAAGGCCCGATCTCAGAACCAGATAAAATAGAACTGCCCTTGAAACGGCCCCCTTTCACGTACTTGCTTTGTGGCAATGGCGCCTTTGGTGCACTGCCGTAGTCATAGCCATTGTGTTTGGGAACCGGCTTGGTAGGTGTTGGCAACGGAGGCCTCTCTTTGTTGTTGTCCAAATTTTGCACTGGCTTAACTTCTTTAACTGATTTTCCATCAACCATATTGTTTGTAGGGATCTCATTCGATCCATCAGGGCTCGGTTTTTCATTGCCCGTCTTGTTTTTGTCGTCGTTGGTGGTGTTGTCTTTCTTGTAAAAGGTTGGATTGACCATTGAACTGGCCTTGCCCTTCTTGCTTTTTTGTCTGTGTTTCTCCCTGAGCTCTACTCCATTGATCACTGAACTTGACTTGCCCTTTTTCTTGCCTTTTTGCTTCGGTTTTGCTATGAGCTCTGCTACATTGATCACCGAGCTTGCCTTGCCTTTGCTTTTCGTCCCGACAAACGGATCAATGAATTCTGAAATGCTGAGTATGGAACCATCTTTAACCTTAGGTAATGGAACTCCAACCATTGAGCTGTTGGGGGTAAAATCGTCGAATGCAATGTGTTCGCTGCGTTCGCTTCTTGATCGGCGAAGTATAGGCTTCCCATAGGAAGGCTGAAATTCGTCATTATTCTGATTTTGATCTCTTCTTTGGGGCTGCTCCTGCATCAAATCACGATATCCAACGGCTGAGGCGCAATCTTTGTATAACGGCATGCTCCTCAGGGAGCCATCGAGTACGCCTACACCCATGTTCAGTATTCCCTGTGGACGGCCGGATGGGCGACGCACCTGAATCGTCATAAATCAGAGTATCAGATAAGATGTGAAACAAGAATCAAGATTTGAGAAACAATTTGGAAAAACTAAGATAAAGATCCAATTTTTATATCAAGCATTTTGCTGAGAAGTTTCAAATGGTAATAGACAGAGGAGCAGTTCAATGCTTCATTACAGCTTACGAAGGGAATTGTATACATGTCAAGAACTTGATGTTCGAAGAGCAACGGATCCATTAAATGACCGAAAAAACAGAATCTAGATCATCATTGAAAGATTTTCTAATGTGTGTATTACCCATTTAATAAAATTTCAAGAAAATCAGTTTCATGAAATCCAAAATGTTGATGATGATGAGAGAGAGAGAACCTGAAGCGCAACAAAGCGCGTCCCAATGAGGTTGCTCGGGCGGCCGGCCGACCGCACAGGAGGAGGAATAAGGTTGCCGACGAGCACCCGAACGGTCCCAACAAGTATATCGCGAAACCAATGAGTGGTATAGATCTCAATCATCACGGCGGAGGTATCCTGCCGGAGAAACGACTCATCCACCCTGAAAACAAACTTATCGTTCCAGGTAGGGTTGTTGTTCCCCTCCGAATCCACGCACGACGACAGCTTCCTGTTGGGGTGGACCCACGCCTTGGCATACGTGCGCATTTTCCTGGTAATGGGCTCCAAATCCTGCGCCGAGATGATGTTGATTTCCAGGAGCTGGAAAGGCTTCGAGCCCGGCGCCATTTTCTCGGGGGAATTTTGACTAATGAAGCATATGATGAGGGAGGATTGGGAAAAAAAGGTGATGGGTGCAGAGTGGCTGTTCCGCCCGCCGTCCGGAGGCAGGACGACGAGGGAGTGGCTGGAATGGACAGAGAGGAGGAGGCGAGCAGTGCAGGGATGGAGGGAATCTTGGCCTCTCTGAAGAACATGAAACCAGCGAAATAACAACGATTTAAGTAACGTTGTCAGGGTGGGAATGCTCCGAAATAGAATGTCCTTTGTTTTTATTTACTATATTTTTTGTTTCTTTATTTTAATTTATTTTTATTTTATTAGGGAAAATGGTTGCTTATTTTGATGGTAGACCATAATAGGAATAGAACAACTTTATTTAAAACAAAATGTTAAAACATAAAAAAAATTCGCAAAAACTTCTGTAAAACGGTTGTATGTTTGACATTGTTTAACGTATTACTTGTTTAACTATAAAGTATTACTTATTTTGATTAGTTACCTTAAAAAATAGTGATACTTTATAGTCAAACAAGTAATACTTTATAGTTACTCAAGTAATACCTTATATCATATCACACATGCAACCATTTCAGAGGAGACTCACTCAAAATATTTATAACATCAATAATAATAATGATATGAGAATTTATAAAATAGAATAGTGATGGAAAATGGAACATTTTCATTTTTAGCTATTTGTAATCGAAAAATTTTATTACTAGCTATTAAGTACTTTTATGGTCTTAAAATTTTATTTATTTATTTTTTTTGCATATTTATAAAAAATGTTTCCCCACTCTCAAAATAAGTAACGCTGAAAATATCATAAAAGAGGAGTTCTTAAATTATAAAATAAAAATAAATAATTAAATTTATTATATAAATAAATTTTTTTTTTTTTAGGAAATAATGCTCACTGCTTCTTAAGGAGAGCGTGTCTACCAATTTCACAATATGTATTATAAAATTTTATAATATAAGTCATGTATTTTTATTTTATCTAATTAGTATTTTTCTCAAATTTCTGAACACTTTTTTTTTTTTTTCATTCTCAATACTCATTTTAAAATGAGAAGTTTAGAGGATAATTATCCCTATAATTTCCAAAATAATATTTATTTTGAGAAAAGATGATAAAATAATATTTATTTAAAATGAAAGTGGTATTTATTTACTATTTAATTGAAAAATTCAATCCAGTATGTATCTGGAAGATTCTTCTCCACTTTAGTACCCATGAACAGGACAAGAGAGCGGGTTCAATGAATCTGGACAAAACATTTTGATTAATTACTGTTCAAATAGGATGATAAAAGATTTTACTTATTTAATTATAAAAATTAATTTATTTTTAAAAATAATAATATTTTATAATTATATAATAATATCTTAAATTGTATCGTATTTTATCTTTACAAAGTTTTAATTAAGTATATTATAGATTATATTTAATTCACTAATTATTATTTAAAAGACTGTGGTTCACTAATCACTACCCTGTGTGATCCAGCAGTTCAAGAGTAGTTTCCTGACACTAGAGCTTTAACTGAAGTTGCAGCAAATCAGCTATGGCGCAGCAACCGAACTCCGCCGCCACTCGCCCCCTCAAAATTATAGCCGGCGCTGACAGCTTTGGCTGCAGCCTTAAGGACGCGCTCGTAGCGCAGCTCCGGTCACTCAATATCGATGTCGAAGACCTCGGCACATCCAAGTACTACTCCGTAGGCGAAGAAATCGGCCGCCGCGTCAGCCAAGCCGCAAAGGCCGACTCCGCCGTCGAAACACGTGGCCTGGTCGCCTGCGGCACGGGCGTCGGCGTCGCCATATTTGCCAACAAATTCCCCGGCGTCTACGCCGCCACTTGCCTCACCCCCGGCGAAGCCCTAAACGCCCGATCCATCACCAACTGCAACGTCCTCGCGGTTTCCGGCTTGAACACCACTCCGGAAGTCGCGTCAGAAATCCTCACCACTTTCCTCAGCACGCCTTTCAAATCCCCCTGCCCCGCCTCCGGATCCAACCCGTGGCCCGATGAGATCCAGACGTTTCTCGACGGATCTGTCGAGGAAATGTCCAAAATCGGCGGCGAAAACATCCCGGCGCCCGAACCCCCATGCTTCCTCTGTTCCCTGGGAAAATCTCGGGAAGACAAGGATTTCACTCCTGTGGACATTATGCCCGGCGGATCGATGATAATTCTCAGGGAGACGCCGACGTCGGCGATCGTTAGGTTCAAGGCCGGCAGCGTGGAGCCTGCGCATCACCACACGTTCGGCCATGACTTGGTGGTGACAAGGGGGAGTAAATCCGTGTGGAATCTGACGAAGAAGGAGAAGTATGATTTGGGGGTCGGGGATTATTTGTTCACGCCGGCAGGCGATGTGCATAGGGTGAAGTATTTGGAGGACACAGAGTTCTTCATCAAGTGGGATGGCCATTGGGACATCTTTTTGGATGAAGATCTTACTACTGCAAATGCTGCCATAGATAATGAGTGCAAAAACTGATCCTCCATAGATGATCGGAAAACAAAACCCGGTGTGTCAATAAATGATAATGCTGCGTGTTTAGTCGTCGTATAGAATTTCCCAGAGTGTATCTGATTCCATATGAATCGCATCATGTATGTACACAGCTTGAGTCCCTAAAATGGTTTTTTCTTTGTTTTTAAATTGCAATTAATTGCGTTTATAATCTTTGTTTCTTTCATTTTTAATTATGATCGGAGTTTGAACTTTGTAATCACATTTTTCAGGCAAGATAACAACATAATAAGCAAACCCCAGATAATAGAATTCCTAAAGATAGCTCATTTCATTAATAATTAAGAAAAAATAACAAATAAATAGCCCAAAAAAAAAAAAAGAACATTGCCGTAAATCCCATAACAGCAGATCTAATCACTTAGCTTCCTTCAATTAATAATTTTTTTAAGGAAAAAAAAATATGGCAGCAAATGTAAATACTCCAAAATTACTTGTCCAGAGACAGAATTTCCCTCAGCTTCAAAATGAGGACTCATTCAGAAAAGTGTTGCCCGTTTTGATGATTGGTCGAGTATGGCCTTTCTTGTCGGGGAGCTTGTCTGTAGAAACCGTTGCCCCTTGGTCTGCTGTAAGATCGCTCGAAACCGTCTTGATTGTTCACCCTAACAAATCCTCGACCCCCAAAGCGCCCTCTAGACCCTTCCATCTGGTAGCCAGCCCTGCCTCTACCCCTTCCCCCTATTCAAAACAAGGAAGCCAAACGACATTAGAGCGAGAATGAGAGAGAGAGAGAGGGAACTGCTAAGGATTGCTTAGAAAAAGAGTGCTTCTACACCAAATAAGAATGTCACGGATTCTAAATCAGACAAATTTTGTATTGGGTAGAGTTTATGCGTACTTCCGCCTCGAATGGGAATGTTTCTGTTCGGTCTTCGTCCTTCAATGTAGAGTTCATGCCCACCAATACTAACCATCGATGCCTGTAAGGAAAGAATTGTAGCATATGGGTCAAAATCATATTGAAGTTTATTGACGAGATTATTCATCAAGAATTATGGTGGATTCAGAGCAATTTAAGTGAAGTATTGGAATGAAGTGTACACCAAAGGAAAGGTGATTGATAATTTCTTTCACTATGAGATTGTCCAGAGAACTGGTTGCGAAAGGTCATTTCAAACCAGACAAGAGAAACAAATGTGTACTACAAGATGGGAAATGTTGCTATAATGAGAAGAACTGAGATGTGTTAAGACAATGGCTTCTTTCTTAGAATGGTCTAGTTCACATTTCCCACAACGTGACCAATAAAAACTCCAGTTTACTTGTACTGTGAGGGAGAAGATGAAGTTCAGTAGAAAATTCAGAAGGAACATTGAATGGTGGCACATGTTAATAGTCATATGCTACAGTTCCAAAAGATAAACGATACAAAAACAAATTATTTTCAACTATAATAATCATACCTTAATCGCATTTTGCACGGCGGAGATATCCTCAAATTCGACAAACGCATAGCATACATCTATATCCTGCATTAATTCAATGATAGAATTTCAGATACCAACTAACAAAGCATTAAACTAGAACATGTGAGGCAGAAACCAGACCTTCCGTGTTCTGATGGCCACGCCATCAGGCTTCAGCTTGCCGAATGTCTTGAATTCCTCCCCAATTTCAGAAGCAGACATTGTGGTAGGAACATTTCTTACATACACCGACTTCACTTCAACTGTAGAGGACACAGTAGATGAATGAACATTACCAAGTTGAAACTAGAAAGCAACATTTAGTCAAGAGAGCAGTATCACTTAACACCACAATTTTAGAAATATCAGGAAATGGAAACAAGATGACAGGAAAGTGGGAGAGAATTACCTTCATCTTCAAAAGCTGATGTTTCTTCAAAGGTTTCAATACCAGACCTTTCAACAGGGTTTGATGATGCGGCAGAGGGCTGGGTAGACGTTTCAGGCATTTGTTGCCAGTCTGGGGTAGCAGGCTTGTTAAAGGATGATTGAGAAGGCACTGGTGGAGCAGATTGTCCTTTAGCAACCTGCAACTTTGATAACAAAATAAAATATAATTACTTTACACTTAATTGCAGCTGCAATCATGAAAGTGCAGTGTACAGAGCAAGAAGTGTGAGACTTAGATGTGATCACATACTATGGAAGCATAAGTATGCTTTTGTGGCTCCGTGACAGGTTCTTCGACAGGGGAAGGGAAATGATCAGGTATGGAGTTCACAGTTCCCTGAAGTGAACCATTCGACTGGACGGGAAAATTTTCTTCAAGGATCTTTTCTGTTTCAGGGACTTGCTGTATCTGTTCCTCGGAATAGTTATAGCTTTTGACAGGACCATTCTCTTCAATCTTTGCAGGAGCTGCAAACTCCCTAGACCGGATATCTCCACCCAACATGTAATTAGGCACTGGAAAAGGTAGACATATTTATCAAAAAAAGTTAGAAAATCAGAGCCTCTTCCTACTTGTACTTTTCAAGAAATTACTTCCAGAATTAAATATGCATGAAAAAGATTGCTAGGATCGGGAATGATATGATGGAATAAATCCTAATTTTGTATACAATAATGGTTAACAAACAAACAATTATTTCAAATTTATTCTACACGGGTATGACTCGGAAAAATGTAATTATACACATTTGGATATTACCAGTGTATGATTTTCCATTTAAAAAAAAAAACAATAACTACAATAGAAATATCATCATAAACACAAATATTAGCTGATATACATGTATTAGTTATGATAACAATGTGTGAAGAAAACTTGTAGCCCTGTGAATAACTCCGTATAAGATTCGATCAAAATTCTTTTTTCACTTTTTTCTGATGAAAAGTATCAGCAATTTTTTAATTAAACCATTTTCTAGTGATATAATTTAATAAAAACTCAGATTTGAATAAATGAACCTTGATCTCGAACAATAGCCGAAGAATGGATCTTGGGATCAAGGTTGCTCTGAGGTAAATAGGCAATTGGATGCTGCAGAACTAATTCATCATCAACGTAGTGGAAAATATCATTGAGAACAAAGTATCCTTTCTCCTGAGGTGCAAGGAAAAAAGTTTCCACAAACTTCTTCCTCCCGTTGAAACCCTTTACATGTGCAGAACCCGAAACCATTACTAGAACACCACCATTCCAAGATTCTAAAGAATGTGCAGTCTTGATCTCTATTCCTGTATAGCTGAGTGACATGACAAGTTGGTGGATTTGCTGCAAATATTCAAGAACAGAGAGGAGTTAGTATGAATTCCATCCCTATACAGTGAAAAAGATGAAAAGATTAAAATAAAACATGTTGCAGTAAGATCACTTGAACGATGCACTAAATGAAACAAGTATGATATGTATCCCAGTTGGATTTGAGCATTAATCTTATGCTAAAAGGAGATGCCTATCTAGTAATATCCAAATTTCAATTAGAGAAGGAGATAATAAAGTACCACGCCTTAGCATATAAAGATATAACATCCATGCCAATCAACCTAAGATCATGTGTCATAAAGATTCTCGTCAGTTCATATACAGAACAAGTGCGACTGAAACCACATAAATGGAGAACAATAAACAAGTTTACAGTTCGGCCACAAAAATCTAATTGCTCAGGCCAGCAATGAAATTGGGTGTCTGCTTGTGTGATTTGTGGACCACCTCAATATGAGAAAAGGTTCCATTTTCAAAGCAGAAATGTTCCAAATGATATATAGGAGAGAAAAAGAAAGAGAGAGGGAGAGAGAGGGCGGGAGAGAGAGAGGGAGAGAGAGAGAGAGAGAGGTTAATTAAAATGTAGTAAAAATAATTTTTTTTCAAATTTCTTTTAGAAATTTTTATCTTTTTTTGTTTGTCTTTTCCACAATTCCTCAGATATTTAAAATTAATAACATATCAGATTACTATGTCCTATTGGCTGTGTTGGAACCATTTCTTTATATATTACCAAACATGTTATGTCAAGCCTGTGCAAATGCTGTGATCCTTGCCCAATACCTTTCGACAATGAACAGTGTGGTTTTAAGAAGAGACACTCTAGATAAGAACCAAATTAAAAGTGAACATTGATTGGAGGATAATCACATGAAATCAGAATAAACACATTGCAATCTTTGGGTTATAGTCATCAGAAAGAATAAATAAGCTACTTCATCCTGATCTATAAACAGGCCAGAAACATAATATGTTTTTGCCATATCAATCACATCATGCACAGCAGCTTCAATACTATTAATTTCCTTATCACTAATAAAATACAAGTGGCCATCTATAAATCTGCTACTATGGTTCATGCACTTCCATTTTGAATAAGTCCAAACTTCTAAGTAATACATGCACATAATATAGGGTTCATAAAGAATACCAGCGTAGCACTAGCCGTCTCTCTTGTGTTTCCATCAATCCGAAGCATGGTGCTGGCATCGCTATAAAATTGATGCACAAATTCGGGCTGATTCTGTAGCATCTGATAGTATTGCCCAACAAAGTATGTCCCCACCTACAATAAATTAATAAATTAAGAACAAAAGTTCAACTATATCCATCATACGCATATATATAGAATTTTAATATATAACTTTGGGTTAGTTACTTCTGCTGTTGTAAGATACCACAAAGTTTCTCAATGGAAGAATACTGTAAGAATGAAGAAGCAGCATTCGGTATTTCCGATTGTGCTTGCTCTTGTATGCAAAACACATGGTAAAGAAAGCTCACCAAACAAGCAACCCTACTAATCCATGGGTGCAACCATCGATGACTTAAGTCAGCGAGGGAGATTTCTTTTTTATATTTAAGCGAACCAATCACTGAAATTAGTTCTGTCATTCCACTGTGTGATTTTATATACCCAAATACACAAAAGAGCCATCCAAGGTAAATCCATATCTTCATATGTGCAAGACATCTTTAGATGTATATTATTTGTCGTATACAAGGCGGCGTAAATATACACATACACCTGAAGAAGTGCCGCAGCATACACAGATACAACAGAAAGCATTGCCACAAAATTCCATTCATAAATTATCAATATTCTATTGACTGCCGCAGCGAAGTCCAGAACCAAAAAATAGAAACATGTACTTATGCAAACTCATCAATATTTATGGCACACATTCACATTAAAGAACACAAAACTACCCGTATCCATGCATCCACAAGCATCTATTTGCAACAATAGGCTCGATTTCGAACAAAATGTGGACATGTCAAAGGGCTTTGGCACCACATGCTCCTTAAGTTGTACACTGCTCTAAACAGTGCAAATACTGCCACAGAACCACCATATACACACACAAACACCACACAAAATCAGGAATACACGCAGAGCCAAATGACGTATAAACAATATGTATCTATGCCTTTAGGGAGAGAATGATACCTGGGCAGCAGTCACGGGCAGAGGAAAAGCCGTCGCCATCGAGACAAAACCCAGATTCAATCCAGAAACCCCAGATCTAGAAACCCCAATTACCAAGATCTATGACCGAATTAAAAATAAAAGCAATTAATCCCAACCCACATCCACTTTAACCAATTCACATTATCCCCCTCATCAAATTCAACCATACATACACACAGACACACACCCCCGCCGTACAGTCACTCCAAGTTCTTGCAGTACTGATAAGTGTCTGTGGTTCTACTATGTATTGTAGGGGTTGGATAGTGTGTGCGCACAATTATGTGTGTGATTATATATAGATACACGCACTCTTAATATATATATATATACATATAGAGAGAGACCGTGTATTAACAACATAAAGATTAAAGACCACTGGTTTTCGGCTGCCTTTTGGTATTTGTTGTGGGCGAAAGTGTATGGGTTTAATGCAACCCCACACAGGAAACGCGTATAACTTTTGTGTTCTAATGTTAATGTACCACTTTTCTTTTTGTTTTACTTACTAATTTTCAATTTTTAAATTTATATTTATAGTATTATAAATACATTATCTAGTATATTAATATATATATATAATCTAATTTTAAGTAAATAAATGTAATGTTGGTAAAAAAATAAATATTATTAAAATATTTATTAAAATATTGGTAAAAAAGTATATTATATTAATGATAAATGTTGGTAAAAAAATATAATTTCTAAAATAAATATTCCATATGTCTTAAAATAAATATTGGTATCTTATAATAAATTGATTAATTTTATTAGAATTAAATTATATAATATTTTTTAACGATAAAAAATATTAGAAAGCATTTACGTACAACCAAAATTCAATACACACTAAATACTAAAATATAACTCAAATAATCAATAAAAATAGTTTATATTGTTAACCTAATATTTTCTTTAGTGTATGTGATATGTGTATAAACTAAAATTTTATAAAAAAATGATTAATTTGATATCTTATACGTCAAAAACAGATAAGAAAAGAAAAAGTTTTTGTAATTTAACAAATTAGAAAACAATTATTCTAAAAATAAAATTCAACTAATAAGAAATTGATATGTAATTTCTAAAATCATTTCTATTTTTAGAAATTAAAAATGAGTGAGAAATTTTTTTTACACTATTCTATTATTATATTAATATAGATTATTTATATTTTTCAAATTAAAAATTGTGCATGGAAATGAGAATTTACGATGTTTTATTTAAAATTCTAGTTCAAATATACGGGGAGCTTTTCAAATTGTATAATGTGTGAGTTCTATTTTATTTTTCTAAAATAAGGTTTATTAAAAAATATCAAAGAATTATAAAGAGTTACAATTATATAATAGCAAACTTATAAATAATTCTTTTAAGAGATATATTATATAAGAAACGAATTACAATCGAAAAGCAGGAGGCATCAATGCAACTTGATCAAGTATCTCTATGCAATCTTGTAAAATTGAAGCAAACTTAGAAACATCATCTTTCAACACCTTGTTCGCATCACTAACAAGTAACAACCTTCATATTCATGATGGAACGAACCTTCTTATAATTTTGTATTTCAATTTGATCGACTAAAAAAACATTTTATACCACCCAAAAATAACATTTTTGCACCAGAAACATAACTTTCAAAATCCAGGATTAGGTATAGGGTTTGTCAATCTCGGACTAAGATTCTCTCACTCAACATCTTTCCATCATGTACGATCTTTATATGTATAATTTTCATCAGTGATCTTTTTAATTGTTAAGACACATGTAGAAGGAAAGAAATATTCGAAGAATCATGAGAAGTGAACACAATCGGAGCCTCCTCTCCATGTGGCAATAACCAAACTCCCATATAGTAATCGTTTTCGCATTGATGTAATTTAAACTTTTCTTTTCGATATATGTTGTAAGTCACCAATGCAAGTCCTAGAATGTCATTAGTTTGAGAAAAAAGAACATTTACCACACTAAAGTATCACAACCTTGTACGCACGCTACAAGCGCCCCGTGACAGAGATCCATCACCACAGACAAGCACTTAGATAAATACTGAAGAGTATCAAAGGCAAACAACAGGCCATGCCTATTTTCATTGAGGCCTGCCCCTCCAAGCCAATCAATATAACCTTATTTTGAATTTGTGTTTATGCTATCTGCATTAGCAAATAATTCAAGTAAACTCTCTCTCAAGTATATACAGTACCAGTAACACAATATGTACACATATTTGTTTATGCTGGGATTATCCTTTTTTGCTATCCTGCTCAACACTTGAATCAGCCAGAGTCGTTCTTCCTTTCGCTCGAATACAGTTCTTCGGCTTGACTGGCTCCTTGTGATGGCCTCCAGAGCTTGGGAACACCTTACATTTGGTGTGTCTGCTTTGACATGAATTATGATTCTTTAAAGCCAAAAGCAGATCTCTTCTCGTCCGTGTTTTGCTCCCAACGATCACATCATTATCTGAACGAAATCATGAATAGAACTAAGAATTTTCCACTAAATACTACAGTAAGGCAGTATATTGTAGCTGAGTTTGAGATATCGAAAACTAGTCATACTCTTCAACAGAAATCGAGCACACAAAAACTCAAAGCAAGTACACCAATAATAATGAAAATACTAGAGCAGGAGATACGAGCATCTTCTATCGTTTCAAACTTTCACTTTCTTCAGATGAAATCCTGCAATAAATGTGTTTCAGACTAATTACTCTTCAGCCATAACACAACTCAGTTGTTTGAATTTGAGCATTATATGCATGTTGTCTACTAATTCAACCGTACGTATATTGGTATCATCCGATAACAAGAAATACTAAGCTAATATCTCGATCCAAATAAATAAATCAATCCCACTTTAAGTAATTCTTGAATAAGAAACTGACAGTAAAAAAAACTGAAGACCATGCAAGCTACCTGGACTTGATAAGACTGCACGAGGACGTGGGGCTGAAGCAGCTCTTACATTTTTCCTGTTCTCACCATTGTCTGCCCTCTTATTTTTGTTTGTTTCTTCTGCTACATAACCGAAGTAATTAATTTGTTCTAAATTATTTAGTATGCTACTCGATTTAAGGTGGTAAACATCGAACCTTTGGACGCTAAAGAACGAGGTGTTGGTGATTTTGGGAAATACGAGCCAGGAATTCTTACAACCGATCGTGGAGACTCATCTGCGCAACAAAAGTAGGGATCATGCACATGCAATGAAGTTCTAATAGGCTTATAACAAAATGATACTTGATAAAGCTGCAGATCTTCTCCTATGTCTATACAAAGGATGATAATTTAGCATTGTGAGAGCACTAAAATCAGTATAAGCATGTTCCAAATTATAATCGCGCTACAAAAATCTAAAGTTCCTCGGAAAAATTAACATTTGAACTTAAAGAAAGAATAGGAGAAAGCAGCTTTATCTATTGGTGTTTAAGTAGAGAAGAATGCCATTGTGGTCCTGTGAAGAATTCTTTGTAGCCATTTTACTTTATTTATCTACTTCTTGGAGTGTTTTGGTTAACCAATATTCCAACCGTCCCCCCCCCCCCCCCAAAAGTTAGGTAATAGTATAGCTTACTATAAGTCATCATTTTCATTTATGCTCCATCATTAGTTGTTAGTTTACAACTGCATTTGATCTTAAAACATCAATGTCGTAAAGGAATTACAGAAACTTAAATTAAGAACCAGTGAAGCAAAAACCTGCCAAGGCGGCCGCCTAGGCACCAGGCGGTTCTTGGTGATCCGATTATGTAAAAAACTACACTGTTAGGTAGGTCGACTAAATAGTCGGCTTAGGCGCAGAGCGGTCCTAAAACGCCGGACTACCAATTTCCAACTTCTGCAAACAGTATTCTTTTTGCAAACCAAAAAAAAGGTTTCAAAACAAGACTCTTGTTTTGAAGCAAGAAACACACACACACACACAACTCCATTCCCCACAATATTGAGGAAGATAACCAGAAAAGAGAATTAATTAATCATCCTATATTGAGCAACAAACTTCAAAAGAAATAGTAGATGAAATATCCAATCATTCTTGGATGAAAAAAATAAACAGCACATTAAAAGGGGAAAAGCCAAGAGAGAGAGAGAGAGAGAGAGGAAGATAATACCAGAAGAAGAGAAATGATCCAAAGAGAGCCATTCAAATGCCTTCAAAGACTGCAAAGAACTTGTCTCATAACTAAATTGATCATCTTCTTCACTCTGCTCCCTCACCTTCACCTTTGGATACACTAATCAACATAAATACCAAATAAATCCCAAAACAGCAATAAACCCAATTCAAGAAAACAGAAAAATAAATAAATAAAATTTAAAACTAGACTCACTGTTTGCCTGCAGATGCTTCCCAGATTGAGAGAAGGGAAGATACAGTTTTCAAAGCAGAAATCTTGGAAATAGAAACAACAGCAAGAAAGATCAGAGATGGAACAGAAAAGACATTGTTAAAGATGGGAAATTACTTGAATGGGACAAATAAAAGATTATTGGGATTTAAAGTGAGATGAAGATGTTCTTATTGCAACATAAAACAAGAAGTCAAATGGTTGTGTAAGAGGGACACCTGTGCATTCTAGGGTTCCTACTGTTTCAAACATTTTGCACATTGTTTTCAAGTGATGGATCTGTTTTTTGGGCAAATAAATTAAATATATGTTGCACTCATCAAATCTTCCAGAATTTTTGTTTGGACAGGTCACCACTTTGCTTACAATTTTGTTCTAATCCTTTTTTTTTCTTTTTTTAATATCATTCAAAGAGTAATTAAGAGAATTGGATTTCTTTGAATGTAATAGAAATTGGCTCAAATTTATAATATTTTACTGAACCAGACATACTCACATGTTGAAAAAACATATATATATATATATAAGTGTGTGTGTGTGTGTCATATATTCGGATTTAATGCAAAATATTTGAATTTGAGTTTGAGTTTTGAAAATAAATAAACTTAAAAAAATTAATAATAATAAATAAATAAATAAAAATTGGAATATTTGAATATATTTGATTTTTTATGGTTAAAAAAAGTACAACCTTCGATAATATTATTTTATTTATTAATTTAACTTATTATTATTAATAATTATTGTTATTAGAAATGGCAAATTCATGTGTGCGCGTGTTTCTAATTAGGTCCACCACAACAGGTTTAAAGCCTCAACGCAGAAAAGGGTTTTAGATCCAACAGAAACACACAGACGCACACCCTCACGAAAACAATGGCTTCTCGACGCCCCAAACCCAGCAGCAGAGACGACGGTGTCTTATCTCGAATCTCCGATTATCCGATCGTTCGGAAGGGAAAGAGCGCCGCCTGCGACGCGGCGTACGTGGCCAAGCGCCTCCTGAAGAGTACCGGCAAGGCCGCCTGGATCGCGGCCACCACCTTTATCGTGCTAGGAATTCCACTCATCATCGAGATGGATCGCGAAGCCCAGCTGAACGAAGCCGAGCTGCAGCAGGCCTCCCTTCTCGGAGGTGCCCCTCCTCCCCAGCCAGCCTTTATGGGCCCACCTATGTAATGTAGTCCTTCTGATTTCATTTTAATGATTCTGATAATCGGTCTAGGGTTTGGGCGTCTGCGTTAATATAGTGTTAGATCTCCTTTTTTCCTCTTCTAGTGTTCGAAGTTGGTAATGCAAAGCCGATGCTGAGTTGTTGCTGTTGAATTTTGTATGGATGCTGTTAGTTAGTAGTACCGATTACCTTCTCTTGCGATTCGGATATTAATATCAGCTTTTTGATGAATCTGAGCTTTGAAGTGCATTGGTGTTTGGATTTGCAGCATCCTGCTTTCTATGATTTTGCATTGATTGAGTCACTCGGTATTCATGGTAAATTTAGCAGTGAAACAGATAGCTTATCAAAATTCAACATTTCAATGTGCCTTTTTTCTTTATTGGTTACTTGGAAAATTGGCCAATGATCCAATACGTTGCTTTTCATCTTTGTTGCTGGTTTATATTTTGTGTCAATAGTTCTTGCATTGAATCTGTGGAGTAGCATTGGTGTTGGTGATCTTATGCCCTTTCCTGAGACTGGAAATTTGGTGTTGATTTCAAACACCAATTTGGTTTCGTTTTCAGTTGAGTCTACGGGCGATTTGATATAGCTATCAAACAACTGGCTTCATTTATGCAGTTGCTTGAGATGTCGAATTGGCTTACTAAATCAGGCCTGTTGGAAGTTCTGTGTATTGTTTAAGAAGTTCTTGCTGTTAGTTTATTTGATGATTTTCGAGTTGGGATTCACTATTTGAGCACAAAGGAATTCCTTAAATATGCAGTTTTTGTTATGCATCCATAGGGATTTTATGGAATTATTGATCTTGTAGCCATTGAATGGGGAAAAAAAAAAGGATTTTATGAAAATGGATTTCTCAGTCGACCCGGGTAGCCCGGGTCGATTTCTTGGTCAGGAATGAACAAGAAAGAGCCAGAGTAAGGCAAAATTCACGAGGCAGATAGTTCTAAATCCATTACCAAGAATCACCACAACTGCAACTTCCATTCAAGAATCTATGGTACCTATGGACATCCCTCACTATAATCTCCCTCCCCGCCACCCTGCTAATATACTTGAAAGCCAGGTGACAATCCCTACAAATTCTCAAATTCTTTACTATCCTCACTGGCTTCCCTGGTGGTACGACTCCTCGCAATAATCCAAAAGCAACCGCCAATTTCTCACTATGATACCGAAGCAACTCCCTCTTCTCGTCTTCCCCTACTTCATGTAACATCTCATCTGTATTTGGTACATACCCTAATCTCTCAATCTCCAACATCAATTCTTTTAGCTTTGCATAAATCTCACCCTTTCTTGAATGCCTTCTATCACCAGCAAAGAACACATGAATATCTCCCCGGACCTCAATCCAACTCCTTCCGACCTCCTTTCTAACCTCTTTCTCTCTCATCATCTTTCGTACTTTTCTAACTTCATCCCACCTTGCAGCACTCGCGGACACATTTGCTAAAATCACGTATGCGGAGTCATCATTCGGGTTGATTTCCAGCAGTTTCTCAGCCATCCTCCAAGCAATTTCAGGGTTTTTATTGGTTGCAGAAGTCGATAATAAAACTCGCCAAGTAGTTGCATCAGGCTCGAATGGCATCGTCATGGCCAGTTTCTCTGCCTCCTCTAACCTTCCTGCTTTCCCCATCGCACCCAACAAACATGTATAGTGTTCGATTTTTGGCTCTACTCCGTACCTTGTCTTCATCCTATTCAACCACATTTCAGTTTCCTCTGCCATACCTGCATTATAGAATGCAGTCAAAACAGCCAAGAAACTGTACTCATCTGCCTTAATCCCTCGACTCTCCATTAACATGAAAAGTTCGACAACAATTTCTTTGTTCCCATACTGTGCATAAGCTGCCATCATTGCATTCCACCCAGCTCCGTTCACTACCGTCTCCAGCTCATCAAAGACACTCCGGGCCTCCTCTACAATCCCACATTTCCCATATCCATCAATCAAAGCTGTCCTTACGTAAATATCTAAATCGAACCCAGAAACCACTGCATGCCCATGAATAATCATACAGTGCTGAAGCATGGCAGCCTTTGAAGCAGCACACAACGCCCCGGATACACTTTGGAACGTCGAGAGCACGTTCCGCCTCCTCATCTCAACAAAATACTGCAGAGCCTCAACGGGCCTCTTATTTTGGGCCAACCCATTAATTATCGCAGCATAACAGGCCTCATCCCGGTCAGACAATTCATCGAACACCTTCACCGCAGCTTCCAGATTCCGAGACTTGCAGTACAGAGATGCAAAAGCTGAGCCAACATAAGGACTCTCGTACAAAGAGAGCTTCAATGCGAGTGACTGGAGCTGTGGACCGAGCGAATCGTGGGGTATAGAAGCGCAGGTTCTGAGTAAAGTGGAGATAGTCCAGGCGTTGGGGCGAGCTTGCCAGGGGTGGCGGAGCATGGCGAGAAAAAGGCGTATAGCAATCGGTGAATTAGCAAATGCAGAGATTATAGAAGTCCAGGTTACGGTGTTTGGGCCGGGAATGGAGTGAAAGAGCTGAAGAGCGGAAGATTGGAGATTAATTTTGGAGTAGAGGGTGATGAGATTGTTAAAGAAAGATATGTTTCGGGGTATGGGTTGTATACCTTTCTTGATGGTTTGTGCGTGTATGCAGCGCGGGTCTCCGTCTGGAACTGAATTCGCCATTGCTGTCATCGGACTCTCATGCCTGTAAACCAGGTGGTTTGCCATGGACTCCGGCCTTGGCGGCGGCTGCCTTGCAGAATAAGGAATCGGAACAGACCCTGTCAATGTTTGGCAGACATAGTAGAGGGGTGGTGCCCCTTAGGTCCGGGGTTGCATCTCGTCACACGCACACAAGAGGGGCAAGTAGAATTTTAATTTAAATTTTTACAAAAAGAAGTAAAAAAAATTGTAAGTATAAATATATGGGTGGAGACTATTGATACCAGAACCAAAAGATACCACAAAGTCTAAATATATTTCATGTAAAATAATTTTTTATCTTTTTTTATTAGATATACCCTATTTATATCTATTATATCATTTTTACTAAAAATAAAAAATAAATCAATATCCGCAATTCCGAACGCAAATCACAAATTAAAATAGAAAAATTTCTTGCCTCTCCAAAAAAAATCCCAAATTTTTTTTTCTATGCATTTTATCTATCCTTTAATCTAAAAAAAATATATCTCCCAGAAAAATTATGTTTCTTATTACATAATTCCATCACATTCTAGTACAATATATATATATGCTTTTGAGATTCTGACTATTTTTTTGCAGAAAAATCATAAGAGGTTTGGTCAGATCGTTGACATTTTGTTGCAGGCTGTGGCCATGTATACGTGTAAGGACCGAAAGACTAGCGATGATGGAAAATTTATTCAGATCAGATTTGTGTTGCTTGTTAATGCCATTGGAGATTTGTGAAGGTAGAAGCGGTGGAATTGGTGATTTTCTACAATCCTTCTAGCTTTTCAAATTTAAATACCATCCTTCTGATGCTATATGGATAAATGTAACATTATTGACAATATCTAATTTGTTCAAGTGCACGAAAGAATATATATAGGAATATATATATAAACCCTTATACACACAATTATTAACAAAATTAAGTTTGGGAAAATGCCATTTAGAAAATGAATTTGTAAATTTTTGTAATTCTATATTCAAGAAACATGGAGAAGAAGAGGGAGCTTTGTATTTCTATATTCAAGAAACATAGAAAAGAAGAGAGCAATAAAAGTAAAACTAATGAGTATGAATATGCAATTTTAATTTTGTATTTTTATATTAAAAAAATATAAAAAAGAAAAAATAATAAAAATAAAACTAACAGTAATGTGATTGAGATCGAGAATTTTACAGTTGAGAATAAAAAAAATTAAATTACTTTTAAATATATAAATATACAATATGGTAATTATCTGATTGTGCAATTGGGCCTGTGAGATGGGCTCGCTAACTTCGATGCAGCCCATAGGCCCACTTTTTTTATTTTGCTAACTGTCATCGAGGATTTCATAATTTTACAAAACTATTTTGTACAAGAAAATACGTTCTTGCACCAAATTTATTTTATAAAAGGATAATATCATGCTATATTGTATGGTTCTTCCTCGTTGATTTGTTCTTTCATTTGTCTTTTTGTCTTTGTTCATGTAATCGATCAATGATCTTTTCAATTTCATGATTCTTTGTTTGGAACAGAAAAAAATAGAAGAAGCTTTGCTAGCAACTTCATATGTTGACTCTCGGAGTCGGCCAACATCAAAAGTCTTGAACCAAAACTAGAAAATCAATCAAGCTTGATAACACACAATCTCCCGCTATCATGCATCATTTGGATTTCATCCAACAAATTGAATCAATCTTCCGGTTTAAGTTTGCAGAAACTATGTTCAACTACCATCTTAAACGGGACGAAGCCACGTGTACTTACAAGAACACAAGCTGCTCGTGAGCACCAATGAAGAAGGTGTGGGGAGCAACAATGGAGTTGTTTCACAACATCTTATGCTCTAGTCGGCTCCAAATAAGAGTACCAGAAGAACATTAACATTTCCCATCTCATTTAGGCGAACTATGTTGCTGTTATTCCAAGTATGTAAAGCTTACATACAGGACAATAAGAATTCACAAGGATAAGGTTCTGTGTCTGTTCAAAGCAATCTATAACTCAAAACTGTCCAAATGCAGATTCTATGCCTTGATTGCATGCAAGACAGAGACAGACACACAGAAATTCTTTTAACAAGAGAAATAAACCATCTATAGGTGCTTAATTGCCCTAATTCTCTATGGATTGGGAATGAAAAACTGGTCATTTGAACTGAGTTGATGGAGTCCAACAAGCTTGAAACAGATTGACAGTTGTGACCCTAAAAGCTGAATACAGAAAACACATTATTGAACACAGACAACACACACACACACAGAGAAGAGTTTTTCATTAAAGGCATGAAATCTTGGAAGAAAATAGACAAGAAATATTCCAATGGAAGAAAACAGACAAAAGAATCACATGGCAAATGGAATAAAAGGCCAAAATCTGTTGGTACTTGCAAGTTGTAAATCTCCCATTTCCTCCACAACCAAAAAACATTATCATGTTTCTTGCATTGCTGACCCCATATGATCATCAAGAAACTGAATTCTTTAGTAACATTTCTTACCAATAACAAAAGTTTTCTCATCCCTAGCTTTCATTGCTAACAACAAAAAAATTCAATTGAAATCTAACAAGAAAGTAGGGGATTCAACGAGGAAAACCGCCACACAAGCTAAAAAGCCGACTTTTTCCCCCTCTACGGATCTCTCTCTACATGGAAGTACTAGATTTTACAGAACTTGAGAACATTCAAGCAACCTGGAAATCCACATTCTTTATAAGATCAAGAAAGCAAGCAATGGTTTTCTAGTTTGTGTAGTATTTTCAAAAGAGAAAACAGCTCCACCTCAAATAAGCCTCTGGAGAAGTAGTCCACATGCTCTCAATAATCTGCAGAGTGAAACATCAAGAATATATAAGCATGAGGCTAAATGTACAATTAGATTCAATGATCAAGAATTTTTTAATTATCTATGCTCACCATCTTTTTTCTTCACTAAACCTCTTGCAAACAGCAAGCAAATGACCAAAAACCCCACTCCTGCTGCCCCTCCTAATATTATAGCCACTGTCTTTCCAGTATTTGGCCCTGGCCCTATCATAATCAAAGCACAACTTGCATTAATGAATTCATTTCCTCTTTAATTTATCAATAAAATATGCAGATAAGGACCGCAAATCTAAGCCGGACAAACATCTTGTTTAAAGTGGCAAATCTTGAAAACCACATGTGAACATCTCCATCTTTAAAGAAGGAGACAGCACACATATCAATGTAGGACAAAACCCTCAATTAACTGGTGAAATTACAAGGCCCAATAACTGTAAAAACGCTAACCAATATCACATTACAATTCAACTAAAGAATTTACATCTAACAATCAAGAAAATTAACGTATAACCTTAAAGTAGTACCTGAAGAAGAAGAAGAAGATGGAGAAGTGTATGAAGCAGAAGATGATTTCTTAGGGATCCCATTTGGGTAATAACTATAGCTAATAAAGCACTTGTGAAGATAGATTTGACCAGAAATGGAGCTACCACACTCAACCTGAGCTCTCTGAACAGCACTTTTCACACACTCCCCACAGTCAGCAGCTCCCACATCACCTTCACATTGTCCCAACACATAAACAGCCTCATAACTTGTTGTAAAAAACCCACCACTGCTAGTCATTCCATTTTCCAGGGAAGATAAAGCAGTGTCCCTTCTCTCCTCAAATCCAGCTCCCCCAACATTAGTTCCACTACAGCTCTTGTACAGCATTTCCATCCCAGAAATCTGAGTGAAACCCGCAACCTCATAGAGCATGTAGCAGCCAAAAAGCTGCATTCTTGCCGCAATAGGCTTGCCACAAAGCTTGTCTATAAGTATAGGCAGCCTGCTCACACAGCTGTAACAATCAACATTCGATAAATCACCTCTGCATTGAAAAAGGCCAGTAATTGTGGTCTGGCCACTGCCAGCTGTAGTCTTGAAGAACTTTGCCTTTGAGGCTTGTGCAAGAAGCGTGCCAAATAGAGATGAAAGTGCTTGTGAATACACCCCTGTTGGATCTGATAAAGACTGCTTAGCACAGCCCTTGTACACTATGGTGGAGTAGTCAGGTGCAGATTTGGATAGTGGGATGAGGTGAAGAATAGTTAGGGTGAGCAGAAAAAGAGGGGCAAACCAAAAGGGATTTCTGGGTAAACCCATTGGCTGAATCTTGATGAATCAAATCATCTTCTTTCTTTTTTTTTTTTTTTTTTTTATAAATTCAGTTGAGGTTTCTTGTGGAGGGTAAAAGATGAGGTTTTTGGATGCTGGGATACTAGAGGGACGACTGTAATAAGGAAATGTTTCTTGGTTTCACTCAAGTAACAAGGAGTCTAGGTTGCAGGTTTCTTGGGAGGGTTCACTTTATGCGCTGAAAGGCTTCACTGATATATCTGTCTATCGCGAGATTTGCACAGATGAAGAGGGGTGCCCTTTTTCTGTACACATGAAGAGCTGTACTAAAACTACTATTCTCTTTGATAATAGAGCTCTCTCTCTCTCTCTCTCTCTCGTTTTAGTATTTGAATTTTGAGGAGAATGAGAACAAAATACTTAAATAAAATAATTCAGGAGGTGGAGGAAAATATTCCTCTAGGTCGGGGGTAGGGACTGGGGTTTGGGGGTGGGGTGGCGCCTGTAACAGCCTGTTGAGGAAGCAAGAAAGGAATCTCGTTTCGGGGGTTGCTAGTTTTCAAGTTTGACCAAAGTACTGGAATGTTGAATTTCGGTTTTTGAGTATATATATATATATATGTATGTATATATTAAAGTGAAAGAAGTGAGGAAGATTACTACCGCAGACAGAAACAAGAGTTGGCGACATTCTTTAATTAGGACAAGGAATTTATGATGGTTGGGAGGAAGATCTCATGACAATAATGAATTCATTTATTAATCATTATTCAATACACAACTTATTTAAGAAAGTAGATGTGAAGGCAACCAAATTAAAGACACCACACTCCAACTTATTTAATTCTCTTTCGACTATCTTTTTTAATTTTTGATCGTTTGGACAATTTTGTCGACCATTTTCAATAATTAGGAGTTCCTATTATATTACAATGTATCTATCGTTTAAATTACTATCGATACATATCTTATAGTAAAAATCCTTTATTTTTTCATAATTATAAAAAATGAAGCGATGATAGGTAATAATATTGGACTTATTCACCTCCTCGAATTCTATCCTAACTACTAGTTTAGCCAAATTCCTCGTTTTTAAAATTCCTTTTACAAAATAACCACCTTTTCAGAATTTGTAACTATTTTATCCCGAAATAAATAAATAAAATTTATAATTTTCATCAAAATAATCAATAACTAATATTTTAAGTACATTGTAGAGAAATAAAAAACCACATCTATACTCTATGGAAAAGCAGATTACTATAGATTTTATCTCTTCTTTTGACATGCTTCTCACAATTAATTGACACATGACATTCGTTTTTTTTCTCTTTCTCTCTTAGTTTTAACTATTCTTTTTATATAAAATAAAAATAGCGGAAGATTACCTATCTTTCTTATATTTTAAATTTTTTACTTAAATTGAAAAACTCAAATAGATTTTTTCGCTTTAAATTCATTTTTTATGTATCATATATCAAATTAATTCTCTTTTTGTAATCTTTAATTTGACATCAGTATTGTATATTTTAAAATAATAATTATATTTAAAATTTGATATTTAATTTTTCATGGATATAATATAATCTTTTTTTCGATTGAATTATTATTTTATTTTGATATATCTGTTGGATTTGAATAAATTATAAATCTATAAATATAAAATATTTTTTTGTAAAAAATCATAAACTATTAATTTTAAATAATATTATAATTTATTCATCTACCTTAATAGGTTTTATGAGTTTGAAAATTTTGTATTCAGTTGAGAACACTAAAAAATTTTGTTTGAAAAGTCGTGCAATTTATTATTTAAGAAAATACATTTTTAAATAATAACAACACAATATAACATTTTTAATTATAATTCAAAAATTAAATCTCATAATATTTATATTAATATAATTGACATAAATATTTATTATGTAGATTTTTTTTATAAATAATAATAATATAATTTTATTATATATTATTAATATAAAAATATATTATGTCCCACGGCCATCTAGTAAGCAATTAAATCCAAATAATAATAGGAGGGATCAAGTTTGGCACGGTGATGGATAATCTTCCTGGGCCAGCCTAAATATTCTGAGATTTTTAATCCATGGGCCCAACAGCTACGTATTTTGCATTGGGCCCAAATTTCACGCATGTTGCTTTACCTGAATCCATGAGAGTGATATTAAATACTCTACACAAAGTGAATCTTTGTTCTCTGTCTAATTTAGTCTTTAATTTTATACTGGAGACGGAAATTCTTAGCTACCAGCATTTTAGTGATTAAATATTTCGTCCCACGCGTATCGCAACTTTAGGGTAAAAAATAAATATTACCGGCATTTTAGTGATTAAATATTTCGTCGCAAGCGTATCACTACTTTAGTTTAAAAAATAAATATCATATAATTAGAGACGAATATGTTATTTTTTAATTTAATTTTGTGAAAAGAAAGAAGAGAAAATAAAACTTGAGCGTGTGGGGGTCCTACAGAAGAAAAGACTGAGCAGAGGAAGAGAGAACTTCTGCATTGGGCCTTTGAATTTGGGCTGCTCTCTTTTGGGCTGGGTAGCACTTTGTAATTGAGGTCCAAAACAATCTTGGATCGGCCCAACACCTTGGTTCCGAGTCTTGTATATGCTTGGGTTAAAATAAAACCATGGCAGATTATCAAAGATAAAAGTTTAATGTATTTGAATCTAAAACCAACTTTGAATGCCCTTATAAAAATATCATGAAATATCACTTAATTTCTAATTGCGACATAAATTTTTAAAAAATATTAATATTTATCGTATCATATAAATTATAAGACCATATTTTCGGACCCCTAATTACAATATCACCACTAGATGCATCTCGACAAAATCATTCTAGATTGACCACCTATTTCTCTATCAGCAAACTCGACCATAGTGAATTAAAGGCACAATGCACGGAGAAACCTTCAAATATCAACACATATGACGACAACATATAACAAAATAAATAAGTGAATCAAGAAAGAACTCGTTGGGACGCATTCCATCATGGTGGCTACATCACAATTACATATCGAAAATATCATTGAAACTGTTGAAAAATCTTCATAATTCATGATATAAATTAATAAATTTTAAATTCACGCTATATACACAATGTTATTCATAACTTACAAATTTCTCGATAATTAAAAAATAAAAGAAGAACAAAAAAGTAAATTCGATAAAATGATGTTCTCAGCATATGTACCAATTAAAAATACAACAAAGACCTAATCTTGATAAACCATGTCTTTTGCTTTCAAAGAGCCAAAGATTCAGTCTTGATTTGAGTGATTTGAGTCCTGTGTCTTGGTCTTAAGAGGTTTACTTACTATATATAGTAAACCCCCTTCCTCCATTACATCTTCCTACATTCCATTTTTAGCAAATATACGAGCAGGGAAAGTTATTCTCTTCTTTTCTGTTGTCTTGTGAAATTGCAGAGTTCTTGAGACAGTGGAAGATAAGTTGATCAATAAGAACCTAACATGTATGTTCCATTCACAAACAACTTCCTCGGAAATATAGAAATAGATAAAATATTCTTTTATGGTGCGTCGTGTACGGTTCAATGAATAATATTTTTAATATATTTTAAATAAATATTATTTTTTAACGTAAAAAATAATATTTTTAAATAAATAATTTATTTTTTTAATTAAATAAATAATATTGTACAAGATATACGATTGGATTATGTGGTATACTCGAGTTAGTGGAGTTTTTGGTCATTTGATTTACAAATATTATAGAATGTGTAGGGCCTTTCTTCATCCAAGGGTGCACAATATATGGTTTAGTTGGAAATTTTTTATTTTATATTCAATTAACTTATGAATTTTTTTTCATAATCCATAACTTATAATTATATTCAATATATATATATATATATATATAATTTTTCTGAAATTTTAAGAACTCGTCAAAAATTGCTAAAGTGGTAGTTGGACAGTCTACTTGGTAAGTGAAATGAAAAATTAAATATTATCATAAAAAAATTATAGAATTAGAGCTCGTATATTAAATAGGGTTAAAATTAACGAATATACCAAAAATTCTTATAAATATTTTCTAGATCATTAAGGTTGTATATTTGAAGGTAACAAAATTATTACGATATGTTTTAAAGTCGTGCGTTGAGCATCGAAAGTATAGAGTGAAGAGTTTGTTTAAAAGAGAAACTCCATATTCTTATAACCTTTTCTACACTTCTTACTTTATGATGTAAATTCTAACCTTTCTATTTATCACATAGTTTGCTATTTTGATTTATATATAAGATGAACTACAATTTTTCTAATTTTACTAATTTTATGTCACACTTTCCTTAAATAATTAAAAAGATATATTTTATGCCAAATCTAAGCCTAGCTAAAATGATAAATTTTGTTGTATAATAAAATTGTGTGGAAAAATATGAAAAAGTTCTAAGTAAAAAAGTGGGGTGGGCAATGCTAGTTCACATGAATGTGGAATTTGCAATTATGTCTTGTTCACTTTCATATTATCTCAATTTGGTCTAGTGCTCGACGTTAATTTGAAACATAGCGGGATTATGTGTTTTGTATGTGATATTCGAAAACTGAAAATTATCTTTTCTACGACAATTTACTACTAGTTATATTGAACCCTGCTAACTTGAAAATTAAAAAGGCTACGTCATGTTATCTATGATTGAAAATTCAAAAAAGAAAGAAAGATAATAATCAAACTGATATGACCTTCTCCTTTTACGAGGTTAGCAAGGATTCCACATGAGAATTATGAAGTAGTAAATCTATGAAATTTTGAAATCTCTAAATCTTGGGTGTCACGTGCAGTGTGCATGATATCTTTCGACCAATTCCATCGAGTAAAGAACCAAATCCAAGATAATTTGAAAGCAAACATAACTAGTTGCGAGTTTTGCATTTATTAGGATCAATATTATAACACCCAACTTTAACTAGACGAGTTATGCATTTTTTTCAAAGACTACAACATGAACACAATTTGATCTGGCCGTATCCACACATCGCATCAAACACTGTTTAATTATCTTTTAAATTATGTGCATATAATAATATTTATTAGATATGATCATAATATAAATTAAATACGAGATACAACACAATTTTATAATAATGAAATATTAAATTACATTTTATCCATAATTGGTACGTACATCTAAAGAAAAGTACCTCCTAGACGCATTCAACCCAAACGTACAACACTTCTATCAAACTATCAAAGAAATTAATTATATTCGGATGTTGGTCTCTTTGACATGAAACCTTACTTCATGCCTTCAAGTATTATTTAATCATTTAAATAATTTTTACTTAGGGGTAATTTTTTGGTTTTCTTTAAATTATTATAAAAAAAACTTGGAGTTCGAGGTGTATAATTATAATTATATTGTTTGGTATGTAAATAAACATTTTTTTTTATAAATTTTGGACAGTGTTCATCCTAACTTTATTAATGACGGATACGAATATCAAAGCTTCAATTACTAATTTTTTTCTGAAAAAAAAAAGGAAAAATAACAAATTTTGTTTCTGATTATTAATAATAAATAGAGTTGGGATTTGTGTGAAATTAATTTTAAAAAAAAATAAAAAATGTGAATTACTTCATTTTCTCATAAAAAGTGAGACAAAGGAGGGGGAGCCTTGTGTTCAAATTTGGTTCACGAGTTGGTAGGGAGAGCATCCAAACTATTTATGATCTTATCGAACTAGATTTCATAAAGCTGCTGGATTCTATTCATGTCAACATTTGTGTCCACGTGTTGGATACATAGAAGCATTCATTTTTATAATTTTATACTTTATTTTATTAATTTGAGAAATTATCTTACTACAAAAGTATTTAAGATCGTTGCAGGTACGGACGTATCATTTGCATTTTGCGGTCGTATAATAATAGATATCGATAAAATTACTTAGTAGATGTATGCATACACCATTTCTTTTTATAATGTTATTATTATAATTGCTATTTAAAAAGTGTTGTGTTATTATATTACTAAGATAAAAATATAGATGTATATATAGAGTATTAAGAATTAGATAAAAAACTAGTTAATTGAGTATTCTAAAAAAATATTTTTCAATAATTTTTGTATAAAAAAATATTTATTTACATTTAATTTGTAACTGAAGTTCAATACAAATAATTCTCATAATAAATACGAAAAATTCAAAAAATAATCATATCTTTTCAATGTAATATTTTATTCGAAATTATGCAATATGGATGTTTAATTAAAAATCGTTTAAAAAGAATTATTATATTATAAGTAAAATAAAAAAAAAACTTGCTTGAAATAAAAAAACAATAAAATAGAAAATTATGATATATCATATTTAAACATTCATGGGAGCATGTGTTTCGACCAACACACGACGAGATATGATTTACAAAATCGATCCCATGTATTGAAATATAGGTTAGTTTATTATTATTGTTATTAAGATAAAAGAAATAGAGTATAAGATTTAATTAAAGATCGATATTTTTCAAATTTCTTATTTTTAATAATATTTATAATGTCTCGTTCAAGACTTAAAATTTATTTAAAAAATAAAATATAATTTTAAGTTAATAAATATTTAAGAATATATATTTTCTCCGTTCAAAATAAAATTTTTATTTCTATAATAACTATTTAAATTATTTTATTATTACATTAATATATATTTCATCATATACTTTTTAATATTAATAATTATAAAAGATAATATTGTACAAAAGAAATTCAGGTGGTTTCAACTGTTTAAAGTTAGTTGTAACCCACCGATATCCTCGGTTTGACTTCCTATGTACGGACATCTTCCATGCTATATAACCAACTCTTGTTTCTTCATGTTTTTTAAGTTCCACAACGAAACCTTAAAGCCCCCCCCCCCACCCCACCCCACCCCGCCACCCCCCATGCTTAAATATACAGCGAGTTTTTCCCTTAATCCTTCTTCTTCCCCCTCCCCCCCTCTCTCTCTAGCTTTCTCACTCCTTTCCCCTGGAAAAGGGAACGTTGTCCATGAAAGTGATGTGAGAGAAAGTCTGCTAGTTAGAGAAAGTGCTCTTTATAGCTTTCCCTACAGAATAAGTTTTTCATTGACCGGGGTGGGAGGGAAGAACAATGATGCACAACATCGTTCCTCCTCAAGAACCGCTCCCCATTGTAATTCTAATTCCTTTTATTTCTAAACCCTATTTTTTTTTTCTTTTTTTAATTTCATTTATTATTTTTTTTAAAAAAATGTATGATTCGGGTTGGCCCGATCATCCTATTTCTAAACCCTATTTTCTTTTTTGTTGGCTTTTCATTAATCATCATGCTTGTCAACATCCTCGCCAAAAAAATATAGAGTTTTTCTTCATTTTTGCTATTTGTATGTGTGTTTTATATTGATTGACGCCTTGTATGCCATCATTGAGGATCGTAAATTGGTATCCTATGTATAGATAATCAAGATTATAATCAATGTATTTTCGTTAATTACAAAAAACAAGTGCATTAAGCTAAAACGAACGTTTTCTAATCATAAATTTCTTCAATTGACATTAGGGTTAGTACTCGATTTTCTTATCAAATCATAATAGAATATTTATCTTTTTCCAGCTTATAACATAAGTCTCTCCACCTTGATTCTTTTATTCATTTACACTAAAGTAGGAATTACATCATTTTAAGGAAGCACTTCACATGGTATGATAAAACAGGTCATTATGGCTCTAAGTTCCCAGGGTTTGTCCAAAAATGGACGTTAGTCTATCTTTGGACTTTCCAAAATACTAAATATTTCCTTATTTAGAATTAATGCTTTTCACATCATGTTTCCACACAGGTCACGTGCAGCATAAATGCATAATATATCACCAACAAGTTCCATCCTCAACAAAGTTGTGTGGCTTTCTTTGATCCAATTTAGGTGCTTAGAATAATAATTTCGTTGACTATCTCGGTAGAATGTCTGTATTTCATCACACGCTTACTCTTGTTAAAGAAAATATTTCGACAAACTTCTTTAACATTACGCGTTTCAATTATTTGTCCGCTGGTCCGAAATGTTACTATCAATCGTTCAACGTATGATTGATCAATTAATAGAAACATTGTTCCTTATGATCGTATGTATCGTATGATTGCAATTTAAATGAGAACTATGTTTTGTTCTGATTATTATTATTGTTATTATTCTTTTTGGCAGGATGATATTACGAGCCCTCTTGGAGGACAAATTTTCGAGTTTTGTGAGTCGGAGTTATTCCCAGAAATGCTTCGAAACTCTGAAGTTGCTTCAAGTTCCAATTGCTGCTATGAAGAACAGTCTTCCTATCCTACGCCTCTCTCCATCACAGTCGATACGAATTCATATAATAGAACAGTAGAAAACAACATCCCGGCTCCGGCCACCGCCGCCACTTCCGGCGGCCCCTCCTCGCCAACCGCTGCCCCCACCAGAAACAACCTGAACATGTTCTTGGGAGATCAAATAGAGGATGACATATCAGCATCCATAGATTTCACCCTTTCTCCTTCTTTTTCAGTCCCTCCTCAGGACAATCAATATTACAACAACAATCAAGAATCATTCACCATGCACTCCCTGAACGACCAGATTCAATCGTTCGGTGACCCTCAGTACAATCCAGAGCAGCGTCCGATGATGGTGCCACCGCCGGTGTTGCCTCCGCCACCACTCCCGACAGTTTTTAAAGAGGAGTGCATGCGGCCTTGGCCGCCTTACAACAACTGTTTGAGGAGCTCTTCGCCTGCCTGCACGCTCTCTGATCCCATTGTTGGGTCTTACTTGTCCTCAAGCAACATGACGGCATCGTTTGGTTTTGATAATTCATGGCTTCTTACCGGCGGTAATGGTTTGTTTCCGGGCACTGATCTTTCACATCAGGAACTGGAATCTCAGGGTGATAATGGAGGATTCTTCCTCTCTGATTCTCTGGCTAGGGTTTTTAGTTGCTCCAGCGGTGATCTCCAGGTACTGTACTGTGTACACACGCACGCACACACACAGATAAATTTAATTTCATTATAATATTGTTTATGTGTTTTTTTTTTTGTAGAAGACACTGAGTGGTGAGAGCCAGCACTTGCTGAGCGGCAGCCCGAGTACAACTCTGGCATCAGAGATTTCAAGTTTGGAAGATACCACTTTTAAGGTTGGCAAAGTCTCAGCTGAAGAAAGGCAGCGTAAAATCCATAGATACCTTAAGAAAAGAAATGAAAGGAATTTCAGCAAGAAAATCAAGGTTCTCTCTCTCTCTCTCTCTCTCTCATGTGCTTGCATGTATGTCCATGATGCCTGTTGGGATCCTTCGGCTCATAAATTTGTGTCTACAGATCATACACGTAGAAACCCATACAACATGACAGATTGACTGTAAAAATATGTCTGCGGAAAGAAAACGAAAGGAACATATCCTCTTTTTAAGAAAAGTTTAGATCAACAGGAACAGATCCTCCTTGTTTATGAATTTAATATCCAAATTTATAAATTTGCAAATTCATATTAATCCAACGAAGCCATTATCATATTAATTTGCAAAATGCAGTATGCTTGCCGGAAAACCCTTGCAGACAGCCGGCCGAGGGTTAGGGGAAGGTTCGCGAAGAACGATGAACTGGGAGACCTTGCAAGAACGTCTAGTAACAACCATGAAGATGAATTAGACGATCAAGATGTCAGGCTGCAGTTTTCGAATCCTATTCCTGATCACCACCACAAGGTGATGCTCAACACCTTATTTTTCTTTTTCTTTTTTAAAAAATTCAAGACTTTTTTTTTTTTTTTCCTTTTCTCAAAATTTTCATTTTAGGTCAGTTAACTATTATTCTGTCCAATATATATGAAGAAATTTTATACATTTTTTTAATGATTTTAACTTTTGATTTTGTTCAATTTTATGGCAATTCTTGTTGGAATTTCAAAATTTTATCGAAAATTGATAACTCGACTTTCATAATTTCACTCAATTACCTAAACAATCTAATCATCATGTTAGCAATCTCTAACAATTTTTTTTTAAATTGAGGAAAATTTTGACATATATTGGACGAAATTAAAAATTAAAAGTCATTATTAAAAAAAAAAAAAAACTGTAAAACTATAGGTCAATTGGATGGAATCAAAGTTAACGAGCATAAATCACATTTTTCACTTCTTTGTTTTCACATTTATTTATTTATCTTTGGTTCTAATATTTTGTTCCTCCTTTTTATTTAATAATTTAAGCAATTCAGATCATCTATTCTATTTTGTATTTTATTTTATATTTCAATCTTACAATTACACGTCATGTGTTTATTGACGAAGCATAATGTGTATCAATAAAACGACGATTTAATCATGTGTATTTATCTATTTTAATTATTATTTGTATAGGTTGTGAAAGAAGAAGAGACTGGGATCGATCCATTGGATATATTTGCAAACATGAATGATTCGAATTCCTTCAAATGCAACTATCCCATTCAATCTTGGATATAGACATTCTGATGAACCCACCCACCCTTTCACCAAAATTTTGTACCAAATGTAACATGCATATGTTGGTAATTTATTGCATGTAATCTTTGTATTTGTGCTGTAGCTATGAAGTAGTTCTTGAATATCACTTTAGTTTTTGTACAGACAGTAGATATGGTTTCTGTAAATCTACATATGCTTGTGTAATTGCATCAACTCTGGTCGTAAAATTGAGAAGGCTTTGATGTATGTTACATATGTACTTGTGGGCCACCTGGCTTACAACAGGATGGACATCCTGAATCAAGATAGTGTATACATTGTTTAAGTCATCATCAACCCAGGCTGAGTCTCTTTATGAGACAGACATTTGAATGTTCTTCTTCTTTCACAGTCGGACAGAAATTAGAAAGTTTTCTTTACTTTGGGAAGAGAGAGCATCTTTACACAGAGCAAGCATTTCATGATCTTGAAATTATTAAATTATGTATGGGATATTTCTAAAGCCACCGTTAAATTTACTTTGTACACCAAATTTATTTTACTGATAAAATTATATATAATGTAAATAACATAAATACCCTTATTTAAAAATTAAAAATAAACATAAATTTTAATTTTTAATAAATAAATAAATATTTATTTAATCCACACACGAAAATCCTAATTTTCTATTAAAAATTAAAATTTGTATATGTTTTTAATTTTTAAATAAGGGTATTTATGTCATTTACATTATATCTAATTTTGTTAGTAGAATTAATGTGGTGTGCAAAACAAATTTAGTGGTGGCTTTAGAAACACCCTTATCTATATATCAATATATTTTTATATATTTACAATCATTTCATATCATAAAACTGAAAAATAAAATAAAATAAAATAAAACCTTCAAAACCTGAAAGAGAGACAAAAAAAAAACCCTGAAAAATATTTAAAATAAAAACCCAAAAACACCTTAGAAAAAGCTGAAATCCTTAGAAAGATTTTTTAAAAATGAAGAACTCTAAATAAAAATAATAGAATTAAAAAATTAAAATAAATAAAATTTTACCTTTCCCACTAAAATATATTTCAAGAAATGGTGTCGTATATAGTTTTATCTAATTAATATATGCCACGAGTTTAATAGCGGACTGAAAACAAGTGCAAAACTGTAACGCTTATTTGATGCACTCTTGAAGGATTTATTTATTTATTTATTTCTTATTAACTCTTAAATATTTTGATCTTAAAAAATCTCATAGTGAATATCTTAAATTATTATAAAATCATTTTTGGGACAAAATCTCATAGTGAATATCTGAAATTATTATAAAATCATTCATGTATCCCACTAGCTCTATTTGATATATTAAAATAGTGCGTGGTTCGAGATTATCGTTCAATTTTAATAAAATTTATCAAATCATACCCTAGGTGTTCGTAGTTCGATTTGGAGAGCTTCTCTAACAAGAAGTTATTTTGGCATTTGGTGTCAGTTTTCACTCTCCAGCAATACTTCATTCTCTGCACCACTTTGAAGTTTTTGAAAATTTTGCACCACTTTTACCGTAAATTTTTTATTACGCTACTTTTTTTTCTTTTCTTTTTTATATGATTATATCTTTTTTTAATATTTAATATTGTAATTTTTTTATCTCAATTATCCAAACTAAAATTAAATCAAGCTTTTTGAAAATCATATGATGTGTAATTTAAATAATAATAAAAATATAATTTAAATAAGTATATGAGATTTTAAATATTATATACAAATTTAATAGAATTGCATAATATTACCCGACATTCAATTTTACATATATAATTTTTAAATATGATAGTTTAAGAATATAAGTAAAATAAATATTATCTCAAAATTTAATGTTAAATAAAATTACATATATAACATTTGTAACAAATATTTAGTAGTAAAAATAAATATTAAAAATAAAGAAAATAAAGATTATTGTGTAATATTATTTTTTAGTGGAGAAAGTAATTCAAACTGTTGGAGAGAGTATGCAAATTTTATGCTAAAGTGGTGCAAAATTTGCACTAGAGTAATTCAAACTATTGGGGATGGTCTGGTCAGTTTAAACTAAATATTTAAACCAAACCAATGAATTCCCTTACGAAGATTGTGAAAATATTATTGCTTTAGTATATTGTATGCAAAAGTTAGATTAAAAACAAAATAATTATTCGTATTAAAATACATTTTAAAAATAATTAATTAAAAATTCAACTAATCAAACACAAACCACCATTTAAAAAAATATTCTAATTATAAAAACTATAAATAGCTGAACTTTAAAAAAAAAAGGTGTTTCTAATCACAGCACAAAATTTATTTTGGAACCATATAAATATTTTGGACAAAAATAGACATGGTGTAAGTGACATATATACCCTTATTTTAAATTAAAAAATACAAAAGAAAAATCAATATATAGAAGGGCATTCAACCAAGGAACACCAAACGCGTAGAAGAGCGTTCGGCCAACCAGTGCCAAATGCGTTGTAGGGCGTTCGGCCAACTAGCGCCGAACGCTTCGCAGGGCGCTAAACTTATATTTTCACCGTTTTTTAATATGAACGCTAAATGAAATGAAAATATTAAATGGAGGACTCGAGATATTATCACCTTCTACATCCATTACTCGTTGTTGACAATAAAAGGAGGAGACGGAGATGTATGCGCAACAATTGGTGATTGGTGGGAAGAGAAGGGGGAATATCGCACCACTTAGTTAAGTTAGAGTTTGAGAGATTTTAAAATTTTATATTTTTAAAAAATGGGTAGAATAGATATTTTGGAGGGTGAATTTAGTAAAATTAAAATTTTAAATATATTTTATATGGTGTGTATAGTAAAGTGGTGTCCAAAATAAGGTGCCATTATAAATATCAAAAAAATATATTTCATTACTATATTTGTAATAATGACAAGAAAAGTGTGTCATTATTTTTGTAATTATATGACAATAATCAAAACTATGACCACTCCTAGTCGTAGGTTGATTTTGGCAAGTGGTTGTTCGATTTTTCCAAAAGGGCAGTTGGTGTGACAAAGAACAAATGTGTCCCTATCAATCAAGTTTTATAAATTAAATAATTCCACCAATTGGAACCATTTTATATGGAATATATTCAAATTAAATTAAATAATTATACTGTTGAGGACCAGAAAAATAAGTGGAACATATTTCAAATTTGAAATTGAAAATTGGAGTAAGACAATTATCATGATTGAGATGTGTTACTATAAATCGATCTTAAAATTGTATTTTTATTTTTTTATTATGTAGTTGATTTTAATCGATTTGATGCTATTTGGAAAGTAAGTATTATATATAAGAATAAATTTGTAAATAAATGTAAAAAATTCATATTATCGAATATATGATCTGTATATTATTTAGGGTCAATTAAATAAATTTATCATAACATTTGGTTCAATTTTCAATTGCAACGTGATTTTGAAAACTTATCAATGTTTGTTATATTCTTTTAATTTCTTTCATATCGAACATCGCCGCTTCATTCTCAAAGCAAAACAACGTAGTTCATTTGACAAATCTTGGTTAAAGTTATGTTGCAATTAAAAATTAGAACACACGTTATTTGGGTGGCTTTTTTATCCACATCAGCAGTCTGGTGTCAGAATGCAACCGTATGGTAATTCGAAAAATATTTAAAAATATGATAAATATTGATAAATTTTAAAAGTTATATTGTAACTAAAAATCGAACAAACAATTAATAGAGATAATACCAATTGATTTGAATTAGTTGTAAATATTGATTTGATTTGATTTGTGTCTATCCTGTATTTTAGGTATACATTGACCATATCATTTCCTTAATTATAGGATATTGTTGTAACTACACATACGTGTATATATATGTGAATTTACTCTCACCAGTTCTTACGGTGATTTTTCCAATCTTCTCTCAATTCTCAATTATGTGCTGTACATATTCTGTCATGGTATCAGCCTAACTCGTTCCTAAACCCTAAATTCTTCCGCCGTCCTCCTTCTCTACCTCGCCGGTGTTTACATCCGGCTCTCCTCTTCTCTTGTTTCGGTCATATTGGTCGGTATCCGCTATCGCCAAATCTCAGTTTCGTCATCATCATGTCGAACTCTGCTAATGATCCTCTCCCTGTTACTACAATGATAAATATGATGCAAATTAAACTTGAAGCCTCCACATATTTGATGTGGCGCCGCCAAACAATACACATGGCTGAGTGTTTTAATATTTTGGGCTATCTCGACGGTACGACTCCAACGCCGTCTTCCACGATCACGCCGGAGAGCGGCGCTGCCACTGCAAACCCGGCTTACACGACGTGGCATCTGAAGGATAAACGCCTTCTCAGTGTCATATATACCTCTCTCTCTGCCGACGCGGCCTCGGAGGTCATCGATTGCACATCCGCCAATCAAGCGTGGGAGGCGCTTGAGAGTGTCTATGCCTCTGCGTCCCGTTCTCATCAACTCCGGGAGGAGTTGTTAGCACTTCGCCGAGGAGATATGTCCGCTCAGGCGTTCACGTCCACTTGCAATGTCTCGGATCAAACTCCTGATTGGTATCTTGATTCGGGCGCCTCGACTCATATGACGAACCAACTTTCAGCTCTTGACACTCATGAGTCCTATTCTGGTAACGGTTCTGTTATAGTTGGTAATGACAATGTTTTAAATATCTCGCATATTGGCAATACTAAAATTTCTGAGGATGTTAAATTGTTAGATGTACTTGTCGTCCCTCATATCACAAAGAACCTTCTGTCTATAAGTAAATTAACTGCGGATTATCCTGTGGATGTTATTTTTTCTGATAAGTTCTTCGCCATTCAGAACCGGCTCACAAAGAAAATCCTGGCTCAGGGAAGGTGTAATCAGGGACTTTATTTACTTGATCGGGGTATTCCAGCTTTGGTTGCAGCTATTCGGGTCAAGAGGTTGAAAGCAAGCTTTGATTTGTGGCATTTACGCTTGGGGCATGTCCCATTTTCTGTTATTTCATTGTTAAATAAGCAGGGTTGTTTATCTGTTACTTCAGTTTTACCAAACCCTAGCCTCTGCTCTTCTTGCCAGTTGGCCAAGAGCAAGCGTTTACCATTTTCATTGAATGACAAACGTGCTACTGCTGTTCTTGACTTAATTCATTGTGATTTGTGGGGTCCTGCACCCGTTTCCACTTCTGATGGGTTTAAATATTATGTGGCTTTTGTGGATGATTTTTCTCGATTTTCGTGGATATATCCTTTGCGTGCTAAGTCCGAGTTTTATGATGTGTTTGTTCGGTTTCATGCTTTCGTCTGCAATCAATTTTCTCGAACTATTAAAACATTTCAGTCTGATGGGGGTACTGAGTTTATAAATGGAAGGGTTCGTGATTTTATGCATCTGCATGGTATACATCACCGGATTTCTTGTGCTTATACACCACAGCAAAATGGCAGGGCCGAACGTAAACATCGTCATATCTCTGAATCTGGTTTATCTATGTTATTTCATGCTCAGGCGCCAGCTTCCCTTTGGTTTGATGCTTTTGCCACTGCCGTTTATGTCATTAATAGGCTACCCTCTGTGATACTTGATAACATTTCTCCCTTTCAGGTGTTATTTGGTTATCCGCCTAGTTATGATACTTTTAAGCCCTTTGGTTGCCGTGTCTATCCGTATCTTCGTGACTATGCAGCTAATAAATTGGAACCTCGCAGTCGGCCTTGCATCTTTCTGGGTTATAGCAGCACGCAGAAGGGTTTTCGTTGTTTTGATCCGGACTCTTCTCGAGTTTTTATCACTCGCCATGCTCAGTTTGATGAGCTCCACTTTCCTTTCTCACGGGTACCGTCTGTTACGAAAGTCACTGATCTAGATATCTCGACGTTTCTCGATATCTCATCTGACTCTTCTCTGGCTCCTGTCTCGGCTCCTGTTCGTCCTCCACATCATTTTTCGGTTGATAACGATGCTCGTTCACCGTCCTTGGTTCTCGATGAACCTCCTTTGGAGCCGCCTACTATTGATCCTGTCGTGCTTCCTGTTCCCGACATTGATCCTCCAGCTCCAGAACCACCCCAGGCTCCTCAGCCCACTCATCATATGATCACTCGAGCTCGTGCTGGTATTTTCAAGCCGCGCTATCCGGTTGATTTAGCATCTTCTGCCCTTCTCTCAGCTCTTGTTGTCACCTCTGAGCCCCGTGGCTTCAAGTCTGCTGTTAAGCTTCCTCAGTGGCTTGCTGCCATGCAAGAAGAGATTGATGCTCTTCGCTCAAACTCGACTTGGGATTTAGTGCCTCGACCTTCTGGCACTAATATTGTTGGCTCCAAGTGGGTCTTTCGTACAAAGTTTCTTGCAGATGGGTCAATCGAACGTCACAAAGCTCGTTTAGTGGCTCAGGGTTTTACTCAGGTTCCTGGTTTGGATTTCCATCATACATTCAGCCCTGTTGTGAAGGCGGCCACAGTTAGGGTTGTTCTGGCCTTATCTGTTCAGCGTGGCTGGCCTCTTCACCAGCTTGATGTTAAGAATGCCTTCCTGAATGGGGTTCTTCACAAGCCTGTCTTCATGGCCCAGCCCCCTGGCTTTGTTGATCCTCGGTACCCTGATCATGTCTGTCGACTGAAGAAGGCACTTTATGGTCTTCGCCAGGCTCCCCTTGCCTGGTACCAGCGTTTCAGCTCGTTTCTCTTCAGTCTAGGTTTTTCACAGAGTCGTTCTGATTCGTCTCTATTTCATCTGCATCAGGGTAAGACCATTATATATCTTCTCTTGTATGTTGACGATATTATTGTCACAGGCAATGATCTTGCTGCCCTTCGCCAGTTCATAGCTGATACTGGAGATGAGTTTGCCATCAAGGATCTGGGCTCCTTGAGCTATTTTCTTGGTCTTGAGGTCTCTCACACCGATACTGGGTTGTTTGTTGGTCAGGCCAAGTATGCACTTGATATTCTTGAGCGTGCAGACTTGGTTGAGGCGAAACCTGTTTCCACCCCATTGGCGACAGGTGAATCTCTTGTCAATACAGGTCCTGATTTCAAGGACCCCACATTATACAGATCTCTGGTTGGTGCTTTGCAGTACTTGACCATCACTAGACCAGATTTATCCTATGCTGTCAGCTCTGTTAGTCAGTTTCTTCAGTCGCCTACTGAAGATCATTTTTTGGCTGTTAAGCGTATCCTTCGCTATGTGAAGGGTGCTCTCCATTTTGGTCTCTCGTTCACTAAGCGTCCCGACTCTTCCATCTTGGGATACTCTGATGCGGATTGGGCTCGTTGTGTTGAGACCCGTCGCTCAACTTATGGGTACTCTATATTTCTTGGGGGTAATCTTGTTTCTTGGAGTGCAAAGAAACAACCAACTGTTGCTCGTTCCAGCTGTGAGTCTGAGTATCGGGCCCTGGCCAATGCAGCTGCTGAACTTGTTTGGGTTATTAATCTTCTTCGGGAATTGCGGGCTCTTCCTCCTACTCGGCCAGTTCTGTTGTGTGATAACAAGAGTGCCATTTTCTTGAGTCAAAATCCTGTTGCACACAAGCGATCTAAACACATTGATTTGGATTATCACTTTGTTCGTGAATTGGTCTCATCTGGGCGCATTTCCACTGAGTTCGTTCCCTCTCATCTTCAGCTTGCGGATATTTTCACGAAGAGTCTTCCTCGTCCGGCCTTTGAGTTTCTACGGTCCAAGCTTTGCGTGTGTCTTCACCCCACGCAGCACTTGACGGGGGGTAATAGAGAAAATACCAATTGATTTGAATTAGTTGTAAATATTGATTTGATTTGATTTGTGTCTATCCTGTATTTTAGGTATACCTTGACCATATCCTTTCCTTAATTATAGGATATTGTTGTAACTACACATACGTGTATATATATGTGAATATACTCTCACCAGTTCTTACGGTGATTTTTCCAATCTTCTCTCAATTCTCAATTATGTGCTGTACATATTCTGTCAACAATTATAATTTTTTTTATAAATAATCTTTTTATTTATGATATTTTAAAAATATGTATTCCCTTGGTCCAAAAAATTATGTTAGGGACAGCGGCGGACCGCTCACTCTAAATACATCCATGTTTAAAGGTACAAGCATTTGATGCATGCACGATCAAGTAGGACTCATGGTAAGTAAAAGATGCCTGTTGACCAGCGACTACTAAATGGTCCTACAAAATACGCGGAAATTTATTTCAAAGAAATTAGTAATAAATCAAAAAAAAAAAAAATTTAAAATAATGTGTATCTTGTTGCCGATTTCTCATTTTGATTTTTGAAAAAAATTAAATTATTTTAGAGTGAGTCTCTTGTACATCGGATGTACACCGTACAATTGAGTGTACATCATATAATTGAATGAATAATATTTTTAGATAAATTAATAATATATTATATAATTTAATAAATAATATTTTTTAAATAAATTAATAATACATTGTGTATATATATATATATATATATGTTGTCCTAACAACTGAAACCAGTTAACTAATTTAACTTAAAACCTTGTTTGTTTTGGTTTTAGAAATAGAAACTTTTAACGGATATAAATGGCTCATTCAAATTGTCCAGACAATCAAAAGTAGGTGTGACTACATTTCAGGACAACTGTAGCAAGTTATTATCAACTGGACATTGTAACTATATCATAAATAGAAGAGAACATGTGCACATTTTGGACCCCAGAAAGAAACACACACACACACACACACATTATAATTAGATTTTTGAAACACTATTGTTATTTTGATAGAAGATGTATATTTTCTTGTTGTTTCGATCTTTGTTTCTTAAGAAAAAAAAATCATAAAACGTATACTTCTGTATAAAAAAATAAGACTATTTTATACTAATTTTATGGTGGGAACCCGCAATGCTACACAAGACGCACAATGAGTAAACTTTATTTTTACGTAATAGTCTGCAAATCAACGAGAGACGAATTATTTGCTTTTTAAGATTGTATGATACAAGTAACAACATCGAAGTTTGATTTAGAAAAAAAGAATATTGGATCTGAAATGAATGCATTAGTGATACATTAGGAATATAAAATTTGTTATAAATAAATGTTTAATATCCAATTTAATGCAAATTTTGGTAACTGTTTGTAGGCTTTATTTTACCACTACTGTCATCAGTACTGTAACATCCACCCAGATTTAAATTTTGATCTTTGGGTTGCATTAAATATCACCTCTGTTTTGAAGATTTCATGCCACCACAGAACCCAACACCTCCAAATTTAATGATCTTGGACCTGCAATTTCTGGCCAGCACAATCAACATTTAAATTTCAAAAATTAAGTTCCTCTGCAATTTGCTTATTGTTGAATACAAAATTCAATATCCACATAGATAGGCGTCACATGTTTGAGAGGCTACAAGGGTCCACACATATCTTTCTTTTGTGGGCTTCCCTTTGTTTTTTTTCCATGGCCGTGTCGGTTTCTGTCTACATTTATGCACTTGCCTTTTGCTCCCTAGTGGGCGTATGACTTCTGTACTCGTCGTGCGTGCCAGCTCATCCCCCCCCCCCCCCTCTCTCTCTCTAAAAACGTATACAGGTTTTGCACTAATTCTTTCTTTTCTTTAAAGTAATAAAAAATCAGAGGTGTATTGGTATGTCCGCGGAAATGGGGGTCGGGGGATTGGTTGGGGCTTGAAATTTCAAGAATTTGGCACATAGTGGGACCCACCACGCTAGTTTTTCATACGACTAGACTTGTTTTACGCTGTTTGTAGCCAATCAGTAAATCTGTTGTAGTTCCTCTGTTTTCATTTCAGAGCATTTGCTTACACATGTGTGTGTATCCTTAGTTTTACCACCCTTGTTGGAGAACTGGCAACTGTGAAGTTGTGAAGGAAGTTAGTTCTAGGTGTGGGTCGAAAGGATTTGGAGTGGTGAAGCTTATCCTTCGTCTTGAAAGCTGGTAAAGTTTCCATCTTTACGACTCATTTGTCTTCTTTCTGGAAAAATAGACTTTAAGGTTACGTCTGGAACTGTTTCTTGATAATATGGTAGTTTTTACTCTATGGGTATTGCTTGAAAATGGATTTTAGGGCTTCTTCTTTAATGGGGTTTTGCTATTCTTGAAGAGGGATTTGAGGGAAGTTTGCCCCAATTGCTGGATTGATGTTGCTTTTGAACTTTCAGTGTAATTCTCTAGGTGAAGAAAAGTGTTTATTTATGGGTGTATGTGATTTCTTGATTTGCTTTGTTAGAAAGTTTGGACTTGTTTATGGATTTATGTGCTTTTCGGATGTTGGCTTCTGATTTTATTTTTATATTTGCTATGGTTATTAGTCCTATTCAGGAATTATTTAAGTAAACAAAATTGACCTGATTGGTATTTTGTTGGATTTGATGAATAAGATATTGCCTATTTATGAAAGTAAGTTAATTGTTAGGGCACATCTAAATTTGTAAAGCTTACTTCAAATATATATATATACACACATACATACATACATACATACATATGTTCAATTCTTGCCATGTATTGTTGAACATCAAGAGCTTGTTTGAGTTAGGATCCTATGGTGGTAGCTGAATTCAAGACTTATATATTTTATCTGCGTTGGCTGATACATTGATATATGTTTCTTAATAGCAGTTCTTCTCTTTTTCTTTATAGTCAGACTAGAATAGCAGTTGTTTAGTTTATCTAAATACCAATTTTTTCATTGATACGAAGAAATTCGTTTATACTTTCCTGAAGTTGTGATTTTTTTTCTCTTTTATCCAAGTTCAGTTTGTAAAGAATCTTGTCTTCTCAGTATCTGAGTTCATTGTTCCTTAAAATCCTACTTTTTTTTTTTGAGTGCATAGAATGTAATGAATTTCCCTGATAGGGCTAGTAGGAACTTGGATCTTCTTCAATTTTAGCTTTCTTGCTGTAACTTAACAATCAGGAGACCGTTTTAGCTGTCTTGTCCAAAGTTCGTAATTGATGTCGATAACTGTATGCCTGGTGCTTCATATGAGAAGTATTTACTTGCATTTAGCAACAAAGATTATCTGCTCTCGACTAATCTTCTGTAAAAGCTCTTCCATTATATCTACCTTTGAATTATTTTATATCTCTGGAGTTTTTTTTTTTCTGTATTATGTCTCTATTAAAAAGTGGTATTTTCCTCCTTGGAATTGATGCATTTCAAGCCAAAATGTACCGACTGTTTATTATATTTGGTGTCCAGATTACTTTGGAGCAAAGCGTTTCGTTGCAACCTCTCTACATTAGTGGATGAGCATAACAGAACCTGGAAGTGGTAAGGTACTATTCTTCGATTAATGTATTATTTGTCCCTGGGGCTGCATGGAAAACACAAGTAGAAACCCGGGGAAAGATGGTGATGGAGAAGAAGAAAATGCAGTGTTATATGCTATTGAGAGTCTAGATTCCAAAGGCGAAACTATTGTGTCTAAAAGATGCAGAAGAAATAGAGAGCCTGGGAGAACACTGATATTAAACGTTGGGAGGTCAAGAGCGAGTGCAAATTGTAGGGAGTCGTTCTTTCATAACATTCATGGCTCTTATAATAGTATCCCTAAGCATCTTACAACCTGTGATGAAAAGTATGTTCTTCGTTGCCTTGAATTGATACGTAATTGTGCAATAAGAGCAGCCACTTGGAATTTTTCCGAGAAAGTTGATATCTTATCTGATCACACTAGTAGTTTAGCAAAGATCAAGAACAGAACTTCGAATAATATGGCTATTGAATATCCGTTGGGTGGTCAAACTGAGGTCGTCGTGGACTCAGGTGGCGACTGGACTGTAGGTACTATTTCTGGTAGCCCGACTATGGTCAATATCTTGAAAAGCCCATTACTTCAACAATTTGGGTCATTAGATAGCAACTCCAATTTTGGGAAAACAGACTTAGTTGGTGTGGGTAAACCGTTATGCTCTGCTTTTATGGGCTCAGTTCAAGAACCGGCCATTGCTTTATCTCATAAGCTTCAAAAGGATGTAAAATTTGTAGATAGTAAATATGTATCTGCACCTGTGCATAAGAGGGACGCTTCTATATCGAGCTCAAACTCCAGTTTCTCTGATCAGTCGTCTTCTTCTTCGCATGGCACCTCATTCCAAGGAATGCTACAGTGTACATGGAAGAACGGACTACCACATCATGTTTTCACTGTGGATGATAAGAAGGAAGTTTACACAGCAAACCTGTCAGAGGCCAATTCTTCAAACGATAAAGATTTGGATTATGTGTATGCATTCCATTTAAGAAGAAACGGCAAGAAAGACGCTGATTTAACTGAACTTGAGTTGGAAACAGTTGCCAAGATGCGAGTTTCCACTTCGATCACATTCAATTCCAATAATTCCGAAGTTAAGGAGACTCGGTTTGTTCTATCTGTTTCCAGTGACAATCGTACAGGAGAGACACAAGCTTCGAATCAGGCCCAGAAGAAGAGCAAGAGATTGACAAGGAAGGTGGTAGATGTTTTCAGACAAGGTCATTTTAACAAGCAGCGATCCTCTTCTATACTTGATGGATCAAGTGCTGTTTTTCAAGATTCGGGTTTGGACCCTTCTGAAGATGTTCCCAACTCTTTTCTCGATCTAGATGAGAGCTGTGCGGAAAATAAATACATCCCAAATCATGAAATAGCTGCCATAGTTGTGAAAGATACCAGCAACAATTCTAAGGAGGTAGAAGTTGGAGGATGGGGATTGAAGTTTCTTAAAAAAACTGGAAAAGTTGCATCTGTGAATCCAATGATATCTTCAGAACATTCTCGTAACACCGGGGAATGCTCGACGAGCATGGACATAGTAATACCTGCAGGCTTGCACGGTGGTCCAGGAACCAGAGTTGGTGGGCCTTCAACCCTTATCGAGAGGTGGATGTCCGGTGGGCTTTGCGATTGTGGGGGCTGGGATATTGGTTGTCCATTAACAATTCTCAAAACCCAGTCAAGCAAAATGGATTATTCATCCTTTTCAGAAAATTCTGGGGGGGAATGCAAGTCTACTGATCTCTATTTGCAGGTTACCATACAATCCCTTCTATTCTTATGTTTCTATCTTCACTTCACACATGCCTATTGTATGTAGTAAAGCATCAAAGTAACAGTGGGCCATCTGCAATTTTACAGGGTTCGAAGCAAAATGGGCCGATCATGAAAATGGCGAATATTCATAAGGGATTGTATTACATCCATTTCCAATCAGCTGTTTCGACATTGCAGTCTTTCGCTATAGCTGCTGCAATAATTCATTCACACAGTCCTGTTCTTCAATCCAAAGTTTATAGGAGTTGAAGGTAACATGCTGGGAAGATAGTCTGTATAAATATATTGCTAGCAAATGTAAGTTACATCATCTACGTAAGCACGTACATGTTATGATGCTGGTTCCTGCATCGTGATACTTGTTTCAGGTGCTTCAAAGATTAGGTTTTCGGAAGTTAGTTATTACAGTTGTATCCCGATTTTTTTTTTTCCCTGCCCTCAAAGGCATGTTATTGGACTCGTCTGCCACATGAAATATCATTCATTTACAGGCAAATTGTTGTCCAATCCTCAGTTTTAATATTTCTTAGCAGCATTATGGTATGTTACTGTAATCTTATGCTTGGTCTGTTGTGTAGCAGTACTTGAAATAACCAGTTTCAGTTTGTGAATATATAGAACATTGATTGGTCAGCATGAATCTCTCTCTCTCTCTCTCTCTCTCTCTCTAACTTCAAGATAAAAAGGTATGTCGTCACAAATGGGCTAATGCTTTGCCAGTACCATAAAGTTAAGAAAGTTAATGAACAAATGGCAAAGAAACAACTAAATGCAACCCTAATTGCTATTTCTCAATAATTTGTAGTTATGTTGTATGATCTCAATGGCGTTCCAATGATAAAAAAGTGTGAATTTCACTCGGCTTCTTAATGTTGTAAAAGTTATTAGGCATTTGTCGAACTACAAGTTGGAATAAAAGTCATTAGGCACACGTCGAACTACAAGTTGAAAATAAAGTCATTAGACACTCGTCGAACTTGAAATAAAAGTCATTAGGCACTCATCGAACTTCAAGTTGAAAAGTCGGGATCTAGATGAGGTTAAGCGAGTCGGGAAAAAGGAAAATGTTAAAAGACCCAAATACGGCGGAGTCGGAAAAAAAAAAAAAAACACGAAACGTCCAAAAGAGCCTATCGCTTAGTCTTTTAAAAACTCATTTTTTTGGTCTCCCTAGTTCTTCTATGGAAGTTCATGCTCCAACATATGTGCGCACATGATGTCTTACTGGGCTTCATATGGATCCACGTTATTGGGCTAAAGTGATGGGTCTATGTCCGGCCCATTATGTACCAATTTTGAATCCATTGGACATCACAAATGGATCAGGATAATCCATTATACTGGACCAGGGCCCAACCTACCATACATAAATGTATCAATGGGCTTCACATCACTGAAGTTTTTTGTTTATTATTATTTTTTCTTGAAAGTGAAATACTTTTTAAGTGATTGAGGTATTTTCACTTTGATCAGTTATAATCTGGTAATAATCTTTGTTTGATATAATACATCTATACTTAACCTAGTAAAAATTTTGCCCATTTTTTATTTTCAAAAGTGGAAATACTTGTTGGAAAATAATGTGTTGGCCTGATTGGCTGAATTTCTTTTGAAAATATTTTTTCGATTTTGTTAAAATGTAACTAATTTTTTTCGTTTCTAAACTGTGTGTTTGATGTATAATACATCACATTAATAATCTTTTCACGATTTTTAATTTTACAGTCATATTGCATATATTAAAATCAGATATTAGATTAAAAGAAATTATTTTGTGGTTCATTGTTTGGGTTAAATTTGAATATATATTGTCTATTGAATTATTTGTTTGAATTTGCGAGGCAAATAAATATTAACTAATATTTGTGTTAAAAACTTAATAATAGTTTTGTAAGAAATTTATTAAATAACTTAATTTTTAATATAATTCTTCAATTTATTAAGAAACAAGACTCATGCTTTAGGATGGGGGGAATATTCTTTTAATCGGCGTGTCTTTACCAATAAAATATACTGATTTACTCAAAATTATGTTATAAAAATATATTTCTGAACATATTTTTCCAATCGTGTGTCGTACGGAAATAATACTAATTTCTAGTTATAATAATCTATAATTTATATTAATAGCAAGTTGATCTATAAATTATATTGAGAATCCACCCACAAGGATTAGCTAGGGAGCATTTGAATCTTTTACATTTCGGAGGGTGATTAAATTGTATAAAATTAGTTTAAAGTAAAATTAGGTGGTTTTTAAAATTATTATATTTCTGATAAATAATAAATAGAAGTGTCTCTTAAAATGACACGTGATTCTTTTGCATTGGCTCGTTTCATATTCTTTATTCCTTTTATTAATATATATTAAATAATAAACTTTATTTTCACAATGAAGGTAGAAATTATCTTTTGTTTTATTAATAATAAATTACCCCACACTTTTTTTAATATATCCATTCTTATCCATGCTACAGAAAACAACAAAACATGGATTGTTCAATTGAAGTGTCATTAGGTATGTTGTGTGAACCCTAGAATTAATCTTAGGTCCTAACATATTTTTGGGATGAATCATGATATGCTTTAGAGGAGTATAATGCAGTTATACAAAACATAAAGCAAAGCATTCATAGGAAAATTGCAATAATAGTCTAAATTATGTGCAATCTTGAAATTAGGTTGTAAAGTAAATTGCAAAATTAGTCCCATAATTATAGGACGTTTGTAATTTTAGTTTTGTTAAAATATAAATTTGCAATTATGTCATATAACACTTTTAATTTTGCGAATTTAGTCCTAATTTTGGAAGAATTTTAAAAAATTTGGTAAAAATTATGAATTTTATCGGAATTTGACATGTGGCACATGTGAGGGTGGCATTTATAGCACAATGGATTAGGTTTTAGGGAGAAATTGCAATTCACGTTCTTAAAATCGTAAATAAAAGAGATATATTCATCCGTTATCCTCGTTACTTAAATTGAGTGGCTGAAATAACTTCTACACAACAAGATTTAAGGGATCTTATAGTGAAATCGAAACTCTACGAATTATCTAACATATATCTATTCTCTCTACATCTCCATCGCCATCTCCATCTCTTTCGATACCTATGCTCATTCTCTTTGCTTCAAATGACGTAGATGGTCGCTTGTTACATGTGATAGCCCATCGGTTTTTCATGTTATTTGATTTATGAGACGGAATGGGAACCATTGGTTCGGGATTTGGGTAGGTTAGGGTTCTTTCTCTCCTTTTGGTTTTGATTCTCATGAATATGTAGGTTCCATTCTGCACTCCAATGCGGCTTGTTGATTTAGTATTTGGGTAATTGTTTGCTTTAACTAATTAATTGACTTTTTATATTCTATTTATTATGATCTTATAAGCTTATATAATTACACATCTGCCACAAACATTCATCCCACCCCCAAAAAACCAATTCTATGTGGTACAATATCACGTTGGCCTGTGGCACATCACTCAACGGATCGAAATTTGAATTTGAAATGAGTCGCGTGAGTTATACGTTCTGACAAGAAATTTGAATTACGACTAATTCAGTACCAAAATATGCAATTAAAATGTTATACAATACAATTGTAAAGAAATAGTTAAAGATCTAATTTTGGGAATATAAGGTAGAAGAGTATTATTGCAATTTTCCCTTACATTCACACATCTCCATATTTTCATTTTCAAGTCTCATTTATTTCAAATTCACAAACTTACAGACTTCCATTACAAAGCACATTTCGTCTCCCAATACAAATTATGTTTCATCTTCTATTCTAACGTAAGAACGCTAGAGGATCTCTTGTGACGTAACAGTTGGGTGATATAATGCCTCATGTGAAAAGATTATCAAAAAAGAAGTCTTCGTTCTCAAATGGTGAAAAAGTATCATTTTGGCTGTAGGAAGTGTCCACCAGAAATGGCTCAGTCCAGAAACTTTCTTCAAATCCATCAAATGATGAATCTGATGACCTGATTGGTGGGCTGTTCGTAGTTTCTGCTAAAAATGGATCTAATTCAGACCAAAAACTTGTCTGAAGTTCGCCAGCCAAATGTGATGGTGACCTGATTGGTGGGCTGTTGGCAGTTTCTGCTAACAATGGCTCTAACTCAGACCAAAAACTTGTCTGGATTCCTCCAGCCGAATGTGATGATGACCTGATTGGTGGGCTGATAGCAGTTTCTGCTAGCAATGGCTCTAATTCAGACCAAAAACTTGTCTGGATTTCTCCAGCAGAATGTGATGATGACGCGCTGTCCTCTGAATCCCAGTTGACCCGACAACGATTCCAGGAATCCGACACGGATGATTCCAGGATAGGGATCTCGGATCCATGGAAAGTTAACGAAGCTTCTTGTGAGCTATTGCAGCCAGCAGTGATCTGATCCAGAGAATGTGGCGATGGAATTCTTTTAGCACTGCGCTTCCTGAGATGTGTGTGCCAGTAGTTTTTTATCTCATTGTCAGTTCTTCCAGGCACCTTTGCAGCAATGGCTGACCACCTGTATTAATATTTTGAAGGACAATATAATAAACCGGACAAAAGTAAAAATAGCCATTTTACGAACTAGAACTTGATAAAATCATATGTTTCTTAGTTCAAAAATCACATATATCTTGAAACCTGGCAACATATCTCGAAACTTCTGAATCAAACTAAAGACTGTTAGATGATATCTCGAAAACATCCAACATTTCTCGAAGCTCGTAAGCTTTGAGGCATATGTTGAAGAATCAGGATGCACGCAAACATATCTCAAAGCTCATGAGCCTCAAGATATGTTGCAAGCTTTGACATGTTACCATCTTCAAGTAAAGACCAGAGAACATGGCGTGACCAAAGAATATTATAACTTACGTTATTTGGCCAGAAATACACGATAGCAGTAAAATAAACCCCATGTTATAATCAGTTCCAAATGTAGTAGGTTGTCAAGTTCTAATTAAATTTGTTAAAATGCATACTTGTTTCCAAGTTCATCATGTAGTTTTGCAATAAGAGCTTCTTCTTCCTTGCTGTAAGTCCCTCGTTTTATGCCGGGTTTTAGGTAATTCACCCATCGCAATCTGCAACTCTTCCCACATCTGTCAAGACCTGATGAAAACACGCACAAGCCCTAGTTTTATAAATTCCAAATATATAGAACACAAAAAATGCCAACATTAACGACTTGAGCATCCGAGTGCCCCACGCTGTACCATTCCGGTGCAACCCTAATTCTCTTTTGTCATTTCAGCAGTGACCCAATTGGAGTTAGTTCGTCGTCTTGAGGTTTTCGTTTAATTCTATGAGAAATTATGCATCTAAAGACCGTAATAATAAATAAATCAAAGTATTTTAGGGTCTTTTATTTCGGAAAGATTTCTTACCAGCAAACTTGGGAAGTAATCTCCAGTTCCAGTGGCCATATCTGAGAACGTAAGCTCTCAGCTTGTTGTCTTCTTCTTCACTCCACGCACCTTTCTTCATTCCATTCTTGTCAACACAGGGTGCCCTCATTTTCTTTTCCTTTTTTGGGGGGTGGGGGTTCCCTTTATTATCTGGATTCTGTAGGTGTCTGAATCCCATATGTTTGATGAGAAACTCAGTCTTTCTTATACACGCATCTCCTGGTCGGGTGCTGACAAAAACCCAGCAAGATTAGTGAAGAAATTAATGGTGAGTGTGAACTATGGGAACGAAACAGCACAGGAAACGAGTTCTGTTACCATGTTGCCTTTCGTTATTCACGTGCGTGGAAAGTACACACACACACACATACACACACACATATATATATATATAAGTAAAATAATTTTTTTCATTTTCATTTATCAGCTTAAATCGGTTTTTTAATAAAAGATATTTTGTTATTTATTATTTACGATATGTTTGTCTGCAAATTATCATTTTTGTTAAATCTTATGTACTAAAATATTTGATTTGATTATCATTTCATAAATTATAAATATTATGTTTATGAAAAAGAGGTCATTTCCTATCTAATTCTTTCACGTACAATTCTTAAATAGTAGGTACATTTTAATTTACCTATTTAATTTTATATTATCTAAATTATATCTTATATTTATTTTTTCTTTTTATCCAGCAACATTAAAATTAAACTCTTTAAAGTATTTTTTTTTGTAAATCCAATATTATTGTTGAATTTATATGCTTAAATATTTTGTTCACTATATATATATATATATATATTACATTACAAAATATAATTAAAAAATATCTAATGTGCATCTGACAGGTCTCACGCTAGTAAAATAAAGATAAAAATCTAATTTGGCTCCGATCGGAATTATGTATATTTAAAATGATATTATGTTTATTATAATTTTATATTGAATTATGTATTAAAATTAGTTATTTTGAATGTGATTAATTGCTTATGATGAAATGATATAGCTTAAAAACACTGTATTAAATGGATGATTTTTTTGAGTCAATATACATTTATCCAAAAAAAGAGTTGTAACATTAATTATATATTTATTTAAATGTTGTTATAACTTTTCAACACTAAGAATTTGGGTATATAAACTAAAAATAGTGATCTGTTTAATTGATAATAACCAATAGGTTTTTTGATTTGTTATTTCATTCTGTATTCCATCTTTTTGTTTTAGAATAATCACCGCATACCATGTATATATGGTGACATCAATAATTAATACATATTATGTATTTAAATTAGTGAAACAGAAGATGAAATACCGGATAAAAAAAGAATCCTGGCCTTTTTTTAAATATACCAATAATAACGGTTAGTTGAATAATATAGGACTAGATGCATATAGTAAGTTTTCTTAAAATTCAGAAAAAAATTATGATCATAAATTTCTAAAAGAGTGTGCGCATCTTTTTTTATTTGTTATTATAAATATGGAGCTGAGATTTTTAGGAATCGAGTCCAAACTCATTGGCTTGAGTTACAAGGGGCTCAAACGACTAAGTTTCACTTTATTACAAAATTATGAAAAAAAAATTTAAGTGATTTGAGGATCGAACATCTGATTTACTTCGTTATTTGGTGAGGCAATTGCCACTAAACTATTTACCTCGTTATTTGGTGAGGCAGTTGCCACTAAACTATCAAGGTCTCGACTTATGAAAAAATTTAATTGGAACAATGTTCTTTTACCTAGTAACTCTAGGTTTTCATTTAATCAAACATTAAATTTTTTGTTTATTTATTTAGGAAAATAACTTTTTAAATTCGCCATTTGAAGATTACAAATTTAGCCCTAATGCCCCAATTTGGCAAAATCTCACGCAAAACACACGTGAACAGTAAATTGTGGGTTTTAAATAATTTTCATTATTTTGAAATATTTGTATTTAAATAAAATTTCCAAATTTATTAAATATTTAATATAAATTGTTCTGTTGTCATTATCCATTATAGATTGGTGCCAGCAAATTGAACCCAAAATTGGCCAACCACGTGACCAATCGAAAACAGTAAATATCCACTCTTGAAATAAAAAATAAAAAATAAAAAATAAAAAATAGGGATTTTGCAGACACGTAGGGGCTATCTTTGGACATTGAAAATGACTCGCAATGGAAACGCCTTTGCTTCTTGTTTTCAGGCATTTTGAAAACAATGTTATTTGAATGCTTACGATTATTTATTTATTTATTTATTTATTTATTATTATTATTATTATTATTGAAAGCAACATCTCTAGTCTCAAGGCCACAAAAATAATTAAAAAGTCTTTATTAAATATTTAAGAGTCCTAAATAAAACCAACGCCGTCATCTTTATAGATGATTTCACACATGCTTCTAGGTTTGGTTTGAGCTCGATTTTAAAATAATATTTATTTTGTGTGATGCATATATTGTGATATATTTTTTATAAAAATATTATTTTTAAAAAATTATGATATTACATAGTAAAATTAAGATAACATATTTAATAATGTATTTTGAGAAATATCAGTTTTTTAAAAATAATATACTATTTTATCTTTTATAAATATTTTAATTAATTTATTGGTTTGAAACTCAAATCCAACGTAAATAGTTAAATCGGTTACAAATAGTCGAACCAATACATAAGTCGTCAAAATATAAAAATATGACAGTAAATATAAAAAGTGGAGTAACCTACTAGAAAATTAGTGTTTTTTATTTTAATTTATTTCTAATATCATATTTAATAATGTATTTTGAGAAATATCAGTTATTTAAAAATAATATACTATTTTATCTTTTATAAAAATTATAATAATTTGTTGGTTTTGAAATTCAAATCAAACGTAAATAGTTGAATCAGTTACAAATAGTCACACCAATACATAACTCATCAAAATATAAAAATATAAAAATATAAAAATATAACAATATAACAATAAATATAAAAAATGGAGTGACCTACTAGAAAATTAGTGCTTTTTATTTTAATTTTTTATCTATTAGAATAGTAATTTAATTATTTTTATATTTTGCAACATAAAACCCCCAAAAATAACACATTTCATCATTTATTCAATCCAACTCTTATAACTCAAAAATAAAATCCTAATGTTATAATTCAGATATACATATTTTATATTTTATTTATTTATGTAGTATAGATGTCAAGTTGAAGATCGTAAAATGAGAATTAATTTGATTTATTTATGTAAAAATAATATTTTTTTTACATTATAAAATTATTTAGAGAATATTTGTTAAAAAATATGAAACATCGTTCAATTTATTTTTTACTAGTGATAAATTTTAAAAGAATAACAATGCAAATCAAATAATATCTATACAACATAAATGATGTTATATATATATATATATATTAATGATTTTTTTAATAATATATATTAGTGATTCAAGATTATCATTTATTGGATGAATCCGAAAAGAGAGAAATCAACAATAGTCAAAATTCAATCAGGGAAAACCCTAAATTCATAAAATTATTCTTGTATATGATAAATATGACAGGATTTTTTTCAAAGGAACAAAGAGAGTAGCAATTATTTGAAGAACTATTGGAATGATTAGACAATACTACAAATCTATAATCATGTTACACACCAAGGTGATGTTGGAACCAATTAACCATCAATTTGGATTTTACTTTTTATATTTATGTGGGTGTACTTGCTTGATTGTTGTTCTTTGTCGAATATATTATTGGGTATTTGTGTCGACCCTTTGTCATTTTCTTTTAATTATTTCGTTCCTTTTGAAATGACGAAAGTCACAAAAATCAATTAAGGTCGCTATCTCTGCTATAAATAAGATAAATAAATAAATTCTTTTAATTATTTCGTTCCTTTTGAAACAACGAAAATCACAAAAATCAATTAAGGTCGCTATCTCGGTTATAAATAAGACAAACAAATAAATTATAAAAACTTGTGGAAGAAGTGGTTGTGGTGGAATGAACCGTTTTTAGTTTTTTTTTCCTTGGCTAGAGAATCCTATGATCAATTAAATGGAGACTAAATTAGTTTTAGGGTTAAAATGAGGAGTAGAACAAAATATAAGTGGGCTCAATTATTTGGGTTATAGCTCAAAAATCTTAACATTTAGGTTCTCTATCAGAGATCGTAAGAAATGAGGAATCATGGTAAATTCATCATTGTCGATTCTACCTGAAAAAATGTAATCTGTAAATTAGTACTTTAGGTTCAAATTGAACCCTAAATTATCTTTCGTAGAAATAGAAATTTTAACCTTTGAAATAGGTCAAACAAACCTTACTTATTACCAAACAAATAGGTCATTTCGAAAATTAAAATAACAAAATAAATGTAGAAATATTTAATAAATATTTCTTAAATTTTTTAATAAATCAAAAAAATCTCAAAAGAGCCTATATTATTTAGATATAATAAGAAATAGAATATCTAAAAAAACTTAACAAATCATCAAATCTCAACCACTTTTTTATATTAAAATTTTTAAATATTTTTAAATTTTAGTTTTTTGATTTTAAGAATTATTGAATATTCTTAAAATTATTGAATATTCTTAAAATTTATTAGTTGATTTAATATTTAGGAGGGTTTTATATTTTATATAGGAGCGTATTTGACCTATTTTAAAAGTTAGTATCCTAACTGGATCAAAAAACATATTATGAATTTAAGGACTAATTTATATCTTTTCGCATTCTACTTGTCAAATGAATATAAAGGTAGACCGGAGATATTAATACAAAATGAATATAAAGGTAGACCGGAGACATTAATACACAAAGCCAAAGTACGACACAAAATTTAAGAAAATACTAAGTTTGAACGAAACAAAATTCAACAGAACGCAGAATTTATTATCAAAGTACTTTATGTGAGAGAGTTTGTTAATCACAAATTGGACCTACTCTTACCCAATTATAATTTTGTATAATTATATATATAAGACAAAACTATATCATATGAAAGTTTGACAAAATTGGGCCCCATATCCATTCTGTATAGAAATTTCAGTCTTAATTTTCTTGACTTAATAATTTATTTCTCAAATTGATAATTGGATTTAGAATTTCTTCTTCTCATGTAATCCTCCAGTTTATATAAATTGTTTTTATCTTTATTATTTAAATATCAAAAAGAATTTTTCTTCAAAATTATAATTTTAGTCAGACCTTACAAGTTTATGAAAATAAATTATAAATTTAATATAATTTTGCAATTTGAATACTCATGATAATTTCCGACAAAAAAGACCATTAAAATAACGTCGTTTTATCTTTTCAATTAACAACCTAATAAATATCGGGTTTGTTGTATAAATTAGATTTAAGAAGCATTCAGAAACCCTAAGATCTACATATAACTACATATATATTTATTTTATTTAATAATTAATTTATTGTTTTATTTAATTATATTTATTTATGTATAGTTCAACTTATCATCACGTTAATAATTTGATATTTGGAACGATAATAAGATAAGAAAGTAAATTCATACAAATAATATGATAGAAACATCATTTAGATTTTATAAATTTTAAAAGAAGGATAAAACATTGAGTAATTAAACATCACAAATAAAAGAAAATAAAATTTCAAATTCATAATTTGTAAATAAATTAATAAATTATATTTTATGCATTACCATGAAGAAAATATTGTTATTTTATTTTATATATGCAATATTGTTTTCCAGGTAAAGATTATAAGAATATAACTAAGTTCGAATGCCTTACATTTATTATAATAATAATAATAATAATAATAATTATTATTATTATTATTATTATTATTATTATCATCATCATCTAAAAATGACTTTCTTATATAGATTAAAACCCTATTTTGTACTAATTTTTTTGGACAATTAAAATTTAATTCTTGAGGCCAAAACTATTTTCTGGAAAAAGGAAATGAAAAAAAAAAGAATAAAAAAAAGAAAAAAGAAGATAATCTCGGTACAATAAAATACTTCATTAATGAAATTTGAATGTCCAATTCTGCCCCTCTTGATTTCCCACTGCATATGTGGGCCCGGACCTTTATTTCCACGTTTTTCATAACTTCAATCTTTTTCTTATTTTGTTATTTATTATTATTTTTCCTCCTGAATTATTAGTGCAACACGCGAGTTTCACATTGAACGAACACTGTTCGACAGTTACACAACTTTTATAGTCACATATATTAATATATCTATATATAGCAATACTATCTATTTCTATATGTATATATAACAACGGGTTCGTAGCTAAAATAAAAAATAATATATTTTCTTTAATATTTGTGCTTATTATTAGTATTATTTTTACCAAAAAATTATCTTTCACATCAAAAAATATAAAGGTCATAATACACGCGAGCACGACAAAGACTAATTTTTTGTATTTTTACATAAAATTAATCAACTAAAATCTACGTAATTTATTATTTTTGGATCGGTTTGATTGTGTCACCATCAATCCATTTTGCTAGAACCACATAATGTGAATAGAATGCGTCGTGCGTGTCTCGTTTAATTGAAAATAGACAAAGTTAGCCAATAATGCATTTTAAAGAGGACCTACTGACTGTGAAGATGATAACGGCTAACGTCGTCGTTTCACATTATACGTGGTCCAAAGTTGTCTGTCACCATAAACTTTACCAATATTAATACAACATTGATCGTTTGATGTATAAATCACAATCTAGAATAATCCATTGGTCGGAAATTTTCAGTTTTTGGTTCTTTCTTAAGGCTTTTCGATATTGGTAAAGGGAGAAAATTTTAGTAACGTATTTATAAAATATCGACGTGTATTTATTTCATAATTTACAATATAAATTAATCAAAAAGTAGGGACATTTCAAATAAAAAAAGTTACCAATTTTACTTTTACGACTTAACTGGCTAAAACTATATTATATAAAATAATAATTAGAATTATACTGATAATAATTTTATTGAAATATAATATATTACGTTAGTGTAATACAAAAGGCTGTTATTGCAATCTTGAATAAAGTAAATGTAAAATCTTATTGTGATGTTATAAAAGATTTATATGATTTATCATCCATGTATTTGTCGTTACTAATATATATATATATATATATATATATATCATTTGTTGAAATTTTATATAAATTTGTTATTAAAATTATTATAAAACTTCTCACACAATCATGTTAAATTCTACAAAATTTAGCTCATTATTTTGCTTTAGTGATATCATTATTAATGTATTATATATCTATCATAACCAGTTAAAATTATAGGTATCAGTAATTTTTCTTTTATCTTTGATCATACATTAAAAAGTAATATTGTGACGCACTCAATTTAAATTACCGATGATATTCATATGGGATAGCATAACGTGTCATTATATGGATCAGATAGTTATATATATATATATATATATATATAAATGATTGAAACAAAATTGTGGATGTTGGACCACTCGATAATTACATTATGCAAAGCATATAAATGAAATAACAAGTATATATTTATGATAGTGTATGAGCGACAAACTATTATTTCAAGAATAGTTTTAATATATGAAAAACATTTTTTTTTTGGAGTATATTCTTTATATAACGATATTATCATATTTGAATTACAACTTAAAATGATTATTTTCAACATTTATATTTCATATTTGTCCCATTCTTAGAAAGTTGAAACTAGAAGTGGTAAAATTGGTCCGATCTAGTGGGCTGGTCCGATAAACTAGATATTTAAGTTGGACTGGACTACATATTTTTAGGCTCAAAATATGATCGGGGCTATTTGGCTTGGTCTGATAGGCCAATAGCCCACGAGCTATGGACTAGTCCAATAAGATTTTGGCTCGACACAATTTAAACTTTGTCATCGACTCGCAAATTTGGATCAAGTCGGACCGGACCAAAGAATAATTTAAACATAACGAATTACTATGATAATTTTACTACACCCATATTGTAAGATCCTTCATGTTTCAAAGAATAATATTATATTATCAATAGTAAAATAATAAATAAAAGGGTGTTTCTAAACACACCACAAAAATTACTATTTACACCACTTTAATTTTTTAAATAAATTTAAATAAAATATAAATGACAAATATACCCTTATATATATTTTAAGCAAAATTATAATATTGTTATTATTATTATTCTTCATTTTTTACTATACCCAATATTCAAATTAATAAAATAAAATAAAAATATTTTATAAGTAATCAATAATAGACCATACAATATAAATTATATACAAAATATAATTATTATAAGAATTACACTATTAAATACTGTATTTTTCGTCGAAAAATACAGTATATAATTGTGTAATTCTTATAATAATTATATTTTCTATATCATTTGTATTTCAATTTTTCATTATGTATTATTTACAAATATTTCAACTTTTATTTTGATTCGTTTGAATATAAGGTTAATGTGTGAGTGTGTTTGAGCAAAGAATAAATAATATCAATAATAAAAGTATTAATGTTTATTTTTTTAAAGAAAATTATATAAGGATATATATGTCATTTACATTTTATTTAATTTTATTCACTAAATTAAAGTGGTGTGTAAAGTAATTTTTGTGGTGTGTTTAGCAATACCCTAAATAAAATAAACATTCCACAAATAGTAAAATAATTATAATGAACATTCCTTTATTTTTGTTTAAATTGAGTTATAGGATTACGTATATAAAGACCAAATTTCGTTCAAATAAGAATAAAAATTCAATTTTATATGAAAGAATAAAAATATAATTGAGATAAAATTAAAAGTACATGGATCACATTTTAAAATAATAATAATTATTATTACTGTAAAAGTGTGGGCTAGCCCTAAAGACTCAGCCCGTATAAGCCCAAAGTTAGTCAAAAGTACAAGCCCAAATACAAGCCCATCCTCAGATTGCTGTTCTGTCATTCAGATAGCAAACCCTAAACCCTAAAAATACCACCTTTATATTCACTCTGTCCTCATTTTTCACACTTCATTCAAAACCCTATACCAAAAATGTCTAAGCGAGGTTTGTTCTCTCTCTCTCTCTCTCTCGTTTCTGTAGTTGTAAATTAATACCATAATTTCCCAAGGGAAAATGTCGTGATTTTGCTTGAAACTGTTGTTTTCAGGGCGCGGAGGATCAGCTGGAAACAAGTTCCGGATGTCTCTGGGGCTGCCGGTGGCGGCGACGGTGAACTGCGCCGATAACACCGGTGCCAAGAATCTTTACATAATTTCAGTAAAGGGTATTAAGGGAAGGCTGAACAGGCTGCCATCGGCTTGTGTGGGTGATATGGTGATGGCGACAGTGAAGAAGGGGAAGCCTGAATTGAGGAAAAAGGTTATGCCAGCTGTAATTGTCAGGCAGAGAAAGCCTTGGAGACGAAAGGATGGCGTTTTTATGTACTTTGAAGGTAATTTTCTATATTTTATTTTAATAGATTAGTTCTGGTGAGAAAGGTGGGGATACCTGTGACTGCCAATGGACTGTTCTCAAGCTCTGTTTCTCTAACATTACTGTAGTATAATGCTTTTTTATTTTATACAAATATGTTTGTTCTACTTGGTGTTTTGTAACAATGGATCGCATTACTTGGATGTGATTAATGACTCTAGGGTTTGACTCCCCAAACCCAAATTGCAATCACTTGGTCATCTACATGCAGCCATAGTGTTAAAATTTACTATTATTTTTATTCCAATAATATTTTTAAATTTTTAGTGATTCTGCGACGATCTACACTAAATTGGGACGAACTTTAATTGATGTTCGTAAAACTCAAGTAGAAATCGTCGCTAGAAAAAGCCTCCGCTTCATTGAGATCTCCTTTGGAGATTTCCGAAGGTATGGGGCGTTCACATATCCTATCGCCTTGGGTAGCGAGTTGTTGCTATTAGCTCTTGGGATTGGCCATGTGAAATACATTCCTTTTCCTCATCGCCCCCTAATTTATTTTCCCAATACTTGGACATGGTAATATGATGTTTTATTTAACTGGTTTAGCGTTGTCTTTAGGTGTGTTTCTTTCATAATCTTCCATGTTTTTCTATGATATGATACTTCCTGAGACCATATATTGTAAATTTCCATCAAACCATTGGACGAATGGAGAAGATTTTTATGTTGCTCTTTAGTAATCTGGTGTAGAGTAGTCTCATCTTAAGTCTACCTTTAAAATCGGATTCTTTCTCCCACCTTTGGCGTTGTAATATTTTGTATTATCATTGCTATATGATCTAACGTATTTAGTTTCTTTCTACCATATTTAGGAATAATTTCGGTATTTTTCATTCCTCTATTTGCTAAAACTTCCATTTTGATGATGCTGGTTAGGGGGTGTCTTGATGCGATATTAACCTGACTTGGGTTACATTCGCAAAATGACATGATGCTTCCTTAAACCAGCCAAATGAATGGAAGAACCGAATAACTTTCGAGTGGGCTTCCATTTGGAGTTCCACTTTTTGCGATTTGGTACAATTTTCTTATTTGTTATTGCAACTACCCTACCAGACTTAGTCATGTATCCATCTAGATATAATGTTGCTGATACAGTTACAAGCCTGGAACATTAAAGTAGTCCTTCGTTACAGGTGTGATCATTGTCTCTAAGCTTACACCTGCTCCATTAGGACCCTACATGTTTTATATTTCTAATTGTTTGCGCATGTGTCTATAGATATTAGGTTATATATGTCATCTATTCTCTTAATACCAGGCGTTAGTCATGTATCCGTCTTTGACATAATGATGCTGTTACAGTTACATGCCTGGAATATTAAATGTATCCCTCGTTACGGGTGTGATCATTCTCTGAAGCTTACACCTGCTCCATAAGGACCCCACATCTTTTACATTTTTGATAGCTGCTTAGTTAAATATATCTTGGTAAATATGATGATTAAATCCTTTTCCCTCATAATCCTGGTGAAAGTAATAATATCTCTTTACTGGAGCTATCTTTTCATTTTACTATTGGTTTTCGGAGCCACTGCTTTTTACATTTTATGTTTCTGTGATATTTAGTATTCTGTTGAGCAAAATGGTTATGTGATGTTATTTTCATTTTGCTCTATTGCAGATAATGCGGGTGTTATTGTGAACCCGAAGGGTGAAATGAAAGGTAATTGATGCATAAGAAGTCTTGTTTTTTAAGGTGTTTTTTATGTTTATGTTGGTGCCTTATCTACCGCCTGATACTTGAGTTCAATCGGATATCTTACTAACAGTACCTTTCATGGATTTTTCTAGTGATGCAAATATATAGCTGAGTTATTGATCTTTCTGTTTTGGTCCTCAGGTTCTGCCATCACTGGTCCAATTGGGAAGGAGTGTGCTGATTTATGGCCAAGGATTGCTAGCGCTGCTAATGCCATTGTTTGAGAGTGATAGCTTTTTGTAACTGAGACTATGTCAACTCTTAACGGATTTTCAACAACAATGTGTGGTGCTGTGAAGCATTTTTTTCATATGATATTTTGGTTACAGGTTATTCAGTATGAGATTTTTGCACATTTACTGTTAATATTAGCCATTCTCGAACTAATTTCATCTGATTAAATTCCCCAAATCTTTTTACAATTTGGTGACAAATCATTTTTATCCTTATACTATCTGTCCTCTGATTCTTTGTAAAAATATATATTTCAATGTTCTATTTTTTACATATACCAATTGATCCGAAGCAGTAACCATGTGGACAATTTGCTGGTATGTTATTAGTCCATATGAATCGTCACTGGTCCTGATATGTTACCCATAAGACTTTGCATCATATGATTTCTTCGGCGTTAAAGATCATATCTAGCCCTCGTGGGATCTTTGTATGATCTTTCATACGAATGGTATCTTGCATCATGTGATTCCTTCAGCCTCTATAGATTGTACCTTACCATTGTATTGTCTTGTATGATCTCATCTACGACCCGAAAATTTAAGACTGCTACAACCATAATAGTACCCGCCTCTGGATTCTGGAGTGCATAAATACATTTTAGTAAAGAAAAATAAAATGGTAGAAAGTCCAGTAAGTCACATGCCTTGAACCCAGATATTGACATTGTTCAAGCAAAAAATGCTAGAAATTTATCAAGTGGATATATTATCAGGTGCATTATTTGTTGTTATTCTAATTTGCCAGCCTGAATGGCATGTTATCAGTTAAATAAAACAATAATGTTGTGATAATGAATTCCTAACCCATGTGAGCCAACATGAAAATGTTTATTATAAATTATATAAGAGAAGAAAATTTATGTCTGCATTGCCCATCTAATTCATTCTGAAAACCAATTGTAATTTGCTCATCACATTCATGCCGAATCCAATGGCAAGAAATCTTGCAACTTTCTTGGCCATCTATGGCCTTCTCTTAGGCCTTTCATCTGCATCAGATTGGAGCATTTTGAATCAGAATAAAGCCAAATACGGGCTCCAAATCACGTTGAAGAATTACTGTGAGAGTTGGAGGATGAATGTGGAGCTAAACAACATCAAGAATTTCGACATTGTGCCTGATGAATGTGTTCCCTACATTGGAAAATACATGACATCGACTCAATACAAGGTTGATTCTGAGAGGACAATCGATGAATGCAGGGTTTATCTAACTACTAGTTGCAGTTTGAAGAAAGATGGTGCAGATGCATGGATCTTTGACATTGATGACACCCTTCTTTCTACTGTCCCTTATTACAAGAAAAATGGGTTTGGGTAAAGTACAGCAGAACCAGTTTAATCTTTGCTGCATAATTATAACATCTGTTTTTGCTTAGGTTCTTGAATTCAAGATATATCCATGTATTTATGTATATGCAATTCATCGTGTATGGATTATAGGGGCATAAAGTTGAACTCGACATATTTGGAAGAGTGGATGAGTCTGGGCAAAGCTCCAGCACTAGATCATTCTTTGAGACTCTTCAATGAGTTAAAAGGGCAAGGACTGCACATCATTTTGGTTTCCTCAAGAAGGGAATGCCTAAGAGCTGCTACAGTCGATAATCTTGTTGATGTTGGCTATCGTGGATGGGCAAAGCTCATACTAAGGTTTGGATGTTCTCTCCCTCCTCTATTCATGTCTGTTAGAACATGTTACTCATTAAGAAACCGAAAACTAATCAACTTGAAAACGGAATCAAAAAGTTACAAAAGGGTGTTAAAGGAATACTGTTGTTAATGCAGAGGTGCAGAAGATGAGAACAGAGATATCCAAAAATACAAGGCTGATGTGAGGAAGCAATTGATCAGCAGCGGGTATCGTATATGGGGCATTCTAGGGGACCAATGGAGCAGCATTCAAGGGCTTCCAAGTGCTAAAAGATCCTTCAAACTTCCAAATCCTCTCTATTATGTTGCTTGAAATCCACAACGTTCCTTCTGTTCGTCATGATTCAGCAGAAACTAGTTTCAGGGACATCTTATTTGAGCTGTACCTAACGTGAATGAATCAAGATCTTCAGAATTCTGTGAGTTTTGGAAGATATTTTCCGTGTAAGAATTCTTTCAAGCTTCAATAGAACTGTCTCTTTTCTATCTTTTCCTGCTAGCTAAGTATGTTATAACAAGAACTACAGCTTCTATGTAAGAGAGTTCCCTGAAGTTTCAATTTGGATATTATCCACAACCCTCCGCAAACAGTTGTGGGAAATTTGGTTTGAACAAGAATGATCAGAAACAACAATAGTTGAAATGAGAGCATGCCAGTGTTCTTGTTATAATAGATGTAGAATGCATGCAAACATTTCTCAAGGCATAGAAACCTTAAATCACATATATTTGCTACATAGGCTCAGAAAAATCGACCAGATGTATAGTTGAGAAATCGATTCAAGTTCGTGGACTAAATTTATTCACCATTTGCTAATTCAGTCTAGAAAATAATATGACCCTACTGATAATTTGAAGAACATGGTTACCTTAATTTAACTGTTCCTGCCATAACTGCTCCTCCTGGTTAGCTTATCTGCCTCATGCTTCCTTGCAACATCATAACAGAAGATACCTTACTACAGAACCATACGAATCATTTGCCACAAAAAAAATTTAGAAACAAAAAAAAAAAAAAAAAAAAAAAAAAAAAAAAAAAGGATAAAGTGATTCATTGGATACAAGGTACTGGTCTTCTTTGAAATCTTAGCTGCTACCATGCATGCATTATTAAATAACTTTAAAACGAACTTGTAAGCTAAATCTGAAATTCCATTTATGTTGAAATATGTGTACACTTCCTCCCCACACTTTATATAGATACTGATGTAATACCCATGTTTAATCTTAAGTTACATCGGCCAAGACAACACACATCTTTATTTCTTTATTCTTTTGCACAGTGTACAACCATAGCTCTGTTATTCCACAAAGCAGCAGAGGTGTTGGCTTTACTGTATCTTCCCTTCATCTCCCATTTGCTTCTTGGCACAGTACTCAAACAAACTGCCATCAAAGCACCGTCTGATCGCCTCTTTTGACAGGAAGCCATCCTGATCCCTAGCTAAAATGTATAGGACACCCCACTCCACTTTACTTCCAATCCTGTGAGCCAAGTATTTGAAGGAAAAAAAAAAAGGAGATGAGAGAGAGAGAGAGAGAGAGAGAGAGAGACTAAAGTAAAAATGGCCATATCAATATCCATACCATCCAAAGATGTCAAAAGAGACTCTGTTGCCTTCAGTCATGTTCCACAATTCTTTAAGTGTAAGCTTGTCTGGAAGTGTCTTACCATACTTGCTAAAGATGTTCTCAAAATTCACGGGAGAGTATCTGAAAAATTAAACCACTTCTTATTGTATCACGTATAATTCACAGTTTAGACAGTTCAGGATGCATAGTTGCATACCTTCCTTCCGTATCATAGGTTCCAGAATCACTTCCATGCTTGCCTTTGTGTATGTTAGAGATGTACACAGGGAACAAAGGAGAAGGAAGCCAACCCTGTTACATTTAAATGATCATCAGTAATTGATACCCTAATCAGAAATCATGCATGAAACTGATATAAGAACTCACTGCACAAATCAGCATAATCCAAGACAAGACCATTCGCCTTTCTATGTGCTAGACTAAGAAGAAGAGCTCCAACCGCTTAAATGAAAGCTAGAGGTGTCAAATCTCTAAATAAAAACAAATTAATGTTAATGCAACTGCAAATATGATAAGAACCGGACCGATAACATTCCCTGGACTAACGTAAATGATTATGGGGACATAATGTGTTATAATGTGGAATAAAACCAAAAGAATTGCACAGAAAGTTTCATTTTGCCTTAATAATATTAAATAAGTCAACATACATCACCGTAAATCTGTGGCATGCTCGTATAAATTAAAAATAGAAAATGCACATAAAACTAATCCGACCAGCAATAGTGCTACTTTAATGAAATAATTATGTTCCAGCCAAATAATAGTGATCAAGGACAGCTTTGCATATCAACAGAACAGCCACTTACTGGGAGCGTTGAATAACTCACGCCCACATTAATGAAAACAGCCAGAAAAAGTGATGCAATCATATTAAAACCGAGCTTCCTACATCCTGCATAAATGAATTGAAGGATTAATAATGTGAAGCAGTTTAGAAATTAACACTCATCCACAGTGCTAATAGTGCTATGTAAATAACGCAGTTTAGCAAGTAAAAAGCTAAAAGACCCGAAGTGGTATGAATATGAGATAAGAAATACGTACTCCCTTTGTCCCAAAAAAAGATGCTGTTTTTAGAAGAGCACAACTTTTTATTTTTAGTCAATTTGACAAATGTACAACTTCCTAAAAATTATAAATTCACACTTACACGGACTCTTTTATTCGTTGATTTGACTCATTCAATCATATATAAATTGTTTGTGAGATAAACCTTACCGAACCTACTAGTTGAAATTCAGTACATTGCAAACGGAATCCTTTACTACAAACCACATAACCTGATCAGATGAAAAACAAACTAAATCACGGAATAATAATTACCAGTATAGGTTTCCCATGGATAAATGATCCCATTGTCATCTTGATCAAAGAAAGCAATATGCTGCTGCAGGACACTCATATTGTGATGCATGTGGCCCGGTGTTCCATCAGGGTGATCCATATCAGGAGCAACCAATGCTCTTGCCAGATCTGAATTTTCCATTAGCACAAGAAACAAATAAGTTGCAATGGTTAAACACTTATGCAGGAAGCATGTTACAACATATTTCAAACTTTTGATCACACTTGTGTATTTTGGATTCTTAACTCTTTCACATTTGAAAAGATTAGTCAGCCATTTTTGTTCCAAAATCAAGTTACTGGCTAACGTTTTCTGGTAATTGTTAAACCCCAATAGTGATCTCGATAATCAATACTTAAGCAACACCTAAAATAGTAGAATCATATGGTGCAAATTTTCCGAAACGAGCACCACTGTCGAGAAAAAGGAAGAACAACTCACAGGGTTTCGAGATTGAAGATTCCAAGTCCGTGCGCAGTGGCCGCTCCATAGTCACCGGCGCCATCGCCGCCACAGGCGACAACGCTGGATTTATTTCCGTTTCAGAAGGTTCAACAGTTGCCATCTCTCTCCAGAAAGTTCCCTTCTGCAAGCTCAAATTTTGAACGAACCCTTTTGCTATATAAACACGTAAAATGCTCTAGGAAGAACTAGAAGCGATGAAACGCCAAAAAGCAAGCAGCAGAAAATCTCGCGACACGTATACCACTGTCATTTGCCAATCGCTTGCAGAAAAACAAATGATCCTTACGGAAACACTAGAGTATTTACCTTAGAAAGGTAATATGCCGACAAGAATGTATGATCATTGTTAGGACTTTTGCTCACAAGTGTCGTCCTTTTCTGTATATAATCATTTCTCGCACAATTTTTTCGTATGGTATTTCCGGACACGGTTACCAATAAACTACTTCTATATATTCATAAGAAATACGGACAAATGTGTATAATCCACCCTTAATACTAAGACGTTTGATTGCTTCTAGATGAACCTCCAATTAAACTTGCTCCGATTCTTCGATTTTGATTTCAATTTCAATTTGAATTCTTAGTTTCCGTTTTTTCTTTATATTTAAAATTTAAAATTATTGATTTGAAATTGAAATCAACAATTTACAACTAGAACTAAATTTGATGATTTGAAATCAAAATCCACGGGTTGGGATATTTGATTTCTGAAATTGACCACCCTAACCTCAAAATCGAACCAATCGATTTTTAATTTCAATTTTAATTTTAATTTCAAATTAAAGTCGTGATCATATCTACCTTTAATAATAAATACTTTGACCATAATCCAATTATAAAATTATAATTCACAATCTATAAAAAAAAATCAATTATACCCTCGATTCATTTTTTCGTCTATTTCTCCATTAAATCTATAACAATATATAATTCAATCCCAATCTTTTATATTTTTACAATTCTACCCCATTCGTTTAAATTTATATTTAATTAATTACAAATTATAAATAAACATGAAAATAATTGAAAAATAAAATATTATGTGAGTTGAGAAATATAAAACAAGATAATAAATATATTAAATGAATATAAAAATTACTTTTAAAACTATTATCATTGTTTTTCTCATAATTTTCACGCAATATATAAGTTTTAGTTAATATCATTATGTGAGAATAATTATTCATTATGCTTATTCGAACTATTATCAAATTTATTACACATTTTTTCCATTTATTAAATATGTTATTCACCTTGTTTTATATTTCTTAAAATTCCGACATAATATTTTATTTTTCTATTATTTTTAATTAAGTTGAGAGAATTAAATTTTTTTCTTTATAAATTATAAATTAATTATCAATTATTAAATATGCATTAAAATTGTTAAGATAGTGAAAGATATATTTAATACTGAATGAAGTGAGTAAATAATAACCGAACTCGAATCGGCGGCTAACTCAAATCTAACCACAGTCAACTTGAGCGTACCCTTAAAACCAACCCAAATCTCTCTCTGCCTCCTTTCTCTCTTTCCCTCTAAAAGAACCCTTTTTCCTCGGAGATTTGATTTGGTTGAAATGGCATCTGAGGTGGAGGCTGCTACAACAGAACTCCCGGTGGAGGAGCCGGCCGTGGCGGCGGAGAAGCAGCCGCACAAGCTCGACGGGAAGTGGACGTTTTGGTACGACAATCAGTCGAAACCGAAACAGGGCGCGGCTTGGGGATCTTCTCTTCGCAAGGCTTACACATTCGACACCGTCGAAGAATTCTGGTGGTAAGTATTGATAAGCAGTACCAACTATTTTCTAGGTTAAAAAGCTTGTGGCTTTGATTTATTAATTTTTTATCTACGTTTTTGCTTGTTGGGATTGGTTTTGTTTTGCTTGTTTTTTCTATTTTGGAATAAAGATCCTATTTTGCCTATGTTCTTGATCGTTACTTGCTCTTCTCTATTTGTATTGTTGTGTGTCTTGTACTTTGTGTTTGCTTTTATTGTACCTTGCTCTAGTCTGTTTACTGGGTATTATTTTAACTTTCTTTTTCTTGTTGTTCCAAGTTTGTTCATTGGATTTTTCACCTGTTGGCAAATTTTTGATTGCTATCTACCTCGCGTCGCATACAATTGTTAGTATGACTGGAATTAATATAAAGTCTCTTTCTTTGTTCAATCATGAGATGTCCCATGATTCTTTTATTGGCTCCAAATACGCTCTGAATGTATGGCATGTTGACCAATTAGTAGCAGAACAATAACTTCTGTGATTTTGTATTACTTACCGCAACTATCAGTAACATGACCCAGTATTTGATGCTATGATTTCGTATTACTGCATGTCAGGTTTGCAGATATACATGAGGAATCTGAATATAGTCAGAAGTTAGATTTGAATCAGATTATTACGCCCATGTTATCCATTATGAGCTCTATTCATAAATAATAACGAGCTATATATAATCTTGAAATGGTCTATTGGGCTTGAAAATATTACTTTGGCATCAGTGATTTATGTTTTATAGCAATTTGGTATTAATGGTTTTGGATTTTGGTTTTAAAGCAATTCCCTATAGAAACTTTTGGACATATCTTTGATTTAGTAGGAGTATTATCATAATTGCTTGTTATACTTCAATTGTACTGTCATAAAATATTTGAATGCTAGAGCTTTTAGGATAATGATAGTTTTGTATAATTCTGTTAAGAAACGAAAATCATAATAAATTGTAGCCCATCGGCTGAATAACAATTGTTAGATATGACTGCTGATTAGTTATGAAGCAATGCATTCAATGTGTTTCTGGTTATGAGAATGAAATTGATGTTGATATAAATTTGTTCTCATTATCATAGAGGCTCCACTCTTTGTCTCATCCTTTTCTTCTCGTTTCTGTACATGCACTTCTCTTCGGCTGTGCACTACTTTTTGCTCTCTGGCCCAACTGTATACTTCATTTTGATCGAGGTTATTGTCAGAAGTGACATGTCTTTCCCCTTCTAGTGGTTTTTAAATCATTTTTACTAGATATCTTCCTTGCTTTTCAAGTTTGATTTGTATTTTTGAAATCAAATGAAATTTGTAAAGTCTTGAGACTTGAACCATATTCCATGTTGGCACCTAGAGTTTCCAGTATTGGCTCTACTCAAGAATTTTAATTGAACTTATAAGTTTTTAGACAAATGAAGTCAGCATGGTTGGCAATTAATAAAGCTCTATGAGACTGGTGACTCGGAGAACTTGGTTGTAAAAATCTCTTGAGTCTTTTCTTTTATGGTTAGTGCTTAATACGTTTTTTTAATCTGTTCTTTTTAAGAATTTTATAAATGTTGTTAAATCTCCAATCAAACTCTATGTGACAATTTGCTGCATCAATTGCAAAATATAACATCCTATCTTCTCTACAAAGGACTGTTCTGACTCAGGATTTAAAATTATAAAAAATGTGCGCATACAGATGAGATCTCATATTGGTTAGTACTAATATGTTTATTTAATCCGATTATTTTCTTGAATTTTAAACTGTTAATAAATCACCAATCAAACCATCTGAGTGACAATTGACTGCATCAAGTGTAAAATATAACATCCTATCTTGTCTACAAAAGATTGTTCTGATGAAGGATTTAAAATTATAAGATTATGCTGTATGGTGTGTGTACATACTTAATATTTTTTATTTAATCCAATTATGTTCTTGAATTTGAAACTGTTAATAAGTCACCAATCAAACCATCTAAGCGACATTTGATTGTATCAATTGTAAAATATAACATCCTATCTTCCCTACAAAAGATTGTTCTGATGAATGATTTAAAATTATAAGATTATGGTGTGTGTACAGCTTCTGAGCAAAACTCAATAATTCCAGCTTTTAAAACTATAGGGTATCTCGAGCATCATGAATTCATGATGATGTTCTATGATTCTAAAGATTTTAGTGTAGAAAGGAGCATCTTCATTTGGTTAGGAATGTGGCCTAATCAAGCTGAGCCAACCAACACTACTGAAACTTGGATTCAATCTCTAATTAATATAAATTATATTTGAGTGTGGAAAAGAGCATCTGCTTTTTCTTAGGGAGGTGGCCTAATCAAACTGACCAAGTCCCTACTCAAACTTGGGTTCAATCTCTCGTTAATCTTAGTTATGTTTGAGTTTGCTTTGATCCTTGAGCATGTGAATCAGCTTGTTTGAAGTCAAATTTGTTATTACTTGTGAACTGAAATTGGATTCTCTTTGCAGCTTATATGATCAGATATTCAGACCTAGCAAGTTCCCAGCAAATGCTGAATTTCACTTATTCAGAGCTGGAGTTGAGCCCAAATGGGAAGACCCTGAGTGTGCTAGTGGGGGCAAGTGGACTCTTACTAGCAGCAAAAGGGGTAGTCTGGATGGCATGTGGCTTGAAACTGTAAGACAACTTTATCCCTTACCTCTGATGCCTAGTCTGCTTTCAATAGACTTGGTTGAAAAAGAAAGTGATAAATAGATAAATTTAATGGACACAATTTATGTGGTTTGGCTCAACTGGAAAGCTACATCCACATGTAAAGACAATGAATTTCCTGTGTTGAAAAGATCACAAGATCTTGTCACTTCTCACTTTACCCTCCGAGACCCATCTCAAGTCATTATAGTATGCTTCACACATTTGGTGCCATAACTTTAGTCATACATGCAGGACCTTGTTTTTGTACGAACAATGTACACGGACATATATATGTGTGCATGTGTGTGTATGTTTTGAAGTTCAGTGTCTTCCCCACTGGAAGCCATGCAAATTATTAATTTTGTGGGTCACATTTCCTGATCAAATACAAAAACATCTAAATGGATTCTGACATTATGATCAATGAATGGATGGGGGGTTTTATTTTCTTTTTCCTCAGTTAATTAGTGAGTTTCTTTAACTGCTCTGGCTTTGTTGGTTAGTTGATGGCTCTTATTGGAGAGCAGTTTGACGAGGCTGATGAGATCTGCGGAGTGGTTGCCAGTGTGCGCCAAAAGCAAGATAAACTCTCACTGTGGACCAAAACTGCAGCTAATGAAGCAGCTCAGGTATTTTTCTTACCCAACGATTAGAGTGTCAGCCTTGATTATATAAAGCTTGGTCGAATCATGTAATTATCAGCTGACATGTTTAATATTGTGTGATTACTGTTTTCTCAACCTAAAGGAAAAATCTATCTGTTTTTACTTCACATGAAATGTTGTTTGTAGAGTAAACCTAAAATTTTGGGTACGAAAACATTTGTTTCTTTGGCATCTCTATTGGAACCGATCAATGATAAAGTAAGGATACTTCATTTTAAGCAGTTATGCTGTCAATGGCCTTCTGCATACGTCAGTTCTTGCTGTCAATGGCCTTCTGCATATGTCAGTACTAGATAATACAGAAACTTTATATTGTAATAATGCGGATGCGCCAAATCCCATCGGGCAGTTATATTAAACTGTTTATCACATCATGTCGGACAACAATATTCTGCAAGAGATAGGTCAATATAGTGGAATGGATTAGGATTTGAATGTTAGAAGTCTGACGTCTGAAGAAAGCTTTGGCATTTTAAATGACAACCCTCTGATCAAGAGTGAATTGAGAAAGGTATGATAATATCTGAAGGAGAAAATGGTAGCATTACTCCATCAACTGCTAGAACAAGGGAACCACATCTCCTTTAGTAGGAAAACACCACCGTGGACTCTTTCTGGAAGTTTGTATTTTTTTATTTTATTACCTGGAGAAACTCGCGGAGGGGTGATTTATTGAGCCTTCACAGTTTTACTAGCTTCGCGCAGTTTGAAATTTATTAACAGTTTTCTTTAGTTTTACTTATTTTAATCTTTGCAAATGTAGATGGGCATTGGAAGGAAGTGGAAGGAGATCATTGACGTCACTGATAAGATCTCTTACACCGCTCATGTATGTTCTACTCTTATTCATACGTGTTGGGCAGGTTGATGCCATCTTTCCTTACATTGTTGTTTTGCGGGATTGCTACAGGACGATTCCAAGAAGGAAAGATCGGCAAGAAGTCGATACCAGGTGTGAAGGAAGAATCTAGCATTTCGTCAACCATGTTTCTGATTCAGTCCCCAAACTCGATAATTATCATCTCTTGCAGTGTTTTTTTGGTCCATTACCCTATATCTATGCACTCTCACATTTTGAATTTACCTTTTCACATCACCTGGATTACATCAACCTAAGAAATGTCTTTATTGAGTTTGTTCCCAAACTAGATATTTTCACTTACCTATGTTGTGTGTTTCAGAAGATGCTCTAATCGCTTTTACAAAGCAACTCAAGCCTAGATCAGCAGCTTTCTCTATGTTTGTTTATTGGCAAACCAATCCATATGGTCTGAAATCCAAATTTTAAAGCTCGATTTTACCCTGTAAGTTTGCCCACTGATGAAAACGCCCTATAAGTTGTTGCATTTTTAACAAGTTTTACAAATTCAGCTCCAGTCCTATGACCGGTAACCCAGTAAAATGACAGGTAATAGAACTAAAAAACTGAAGCTATGGAACTTACAGGATCTTTAAAAAAATGCGACTATCTTATACGACGTTTTCATAACTTACGAGACAATTATCAATTTGTACCCCGAGGGAGACATAGAAAAAGTGGGGCACTGTATATGATCTTATAGGCAACGTGTTTTGTTGTATCAATTCAAGTTCATGGTTTTTGGGCAGGATTCATCTTTCTAGTGTAGCTTTGACATTACGTGCTGAAGAAATGCAGATGAGTATAAACAACACAGAAAAATCAAAAGTATTCATCTTAGACTCAGAGGGAAATCGACATAGAAAGGCCTGTACTTTGGCAAGTCATGAATACAATAAAAACACATCTGTATATCAGTGTAAAGATCAAACATCGAATTTTATAAGTGCGAAAAAAATCTTCGATCAAGCAAGGAAGCCGAGCCTCTCCCCGTTTTTCTTCGCCAGTCGAATCAGCCCTTGCCGTTGCTTTGCATCTGCTCCTATTGATTTGCAGAACTCTGTAATCACCTGGAGAAAATTTCATTTCAGATCATAAGTTTCAACATATTTCTCCAAGGTCTTCCTAAGTACATAATTTATCCAATTTTTTTTTACCAGAAAACGAAAAATACAAAATAATCCATGCATGTATGTGAAAAAGCTGGGACTTAATTACCTGTGAGTGTAGAGCAATGGCTTTGCCCCTAAGCTGGTTGAACCTCTTCTTCCCAATGACGTTTCTAGTGACAACAACAAGTGGAGCAAACAGACCCTTTCCTTCATTAACATTCTTCATCATTGGCACCGGCCGGACCGGCCGCCCCACCACCCTGACTTGTGGGGGCGCCGCCTTGGCCTGCAGCATGGTGTGGTCATCACCGGCTATGGAACTGCCCCAGCTCCCAAGAAAAGCAGAAGCAGAAATTGAAGTAGCAGCAGCCATTGGAGAATAATGAAGGTTCTTGTGGTGGAGAACTTGAGGTTCTTGTTCTGGATTTAGAATCTGTGTAGGAGAAATTTCTTTTCTGTAATTCTGATGGGTTTTTATTTTATTTATTTATTGATTTAACGGGTATAAATATTTGAGATTTTTTGTGTTGGTGTGAGGGTTCAGAAAATTCAAGGTGAGGAGGCTTGTTGAGAGCCACAGAAAACGGGTGGGCTGGGAATTATCTTTTTTTATTATTATTGTTTTTATTTTGTTGAAATTTAATTTTGAGTTGAATAAGGATCTTTCTATACGGTTCCTAGTCATTTGGAGATCTTTGTCTGTGATTCTACTCGTTCGTTTTATACAATGGTACCGCCGTTGTATACTTGACACGTGTTTGGACGATCTTGACCGTTGGATTTGATGACAAGTGTGTTCTTGGAGATTTGACTTCAACTTACGTGTTCAAAACGAGTCATTCTTACTTTTATTCTTCACTTAAGTCGTAGGGGGCGTTTGGAATCGACGGTGTTTGGGAAGAGCGGTTCACATTGATTTTTGTTAAAAAAAGAAACCCAAAAATTTATACGAATTCGGTACATCGTCCCGTTTAATATAAATTATTTCTTGTTTAATTAAAAAATATTATTTATTTACTTAAAAAATATTACAACTAATTTGTTATTTAAAAAAATAATTTAAATAAATAATATTATAAATTGGGCGTATGGCGCACCTGATGTATAAGAAATCGCTTAAAATTAAAAGTAAATGATGTTTGAGAGTATAAATAATTTTAACTAAAATTTAGATAATTAAATATTCATTAAATAGTCATGTTTTCTATAAAATTATTAACAAAAAACTATAGAATAACTTTTAACTACTTTGAATGAAAATCATTTTAAAATTGATTCCACTAATTATTTATTTAGGTAAAATAACTATCCCTAATCAAATAGAATCAAATTGATTTTTTTGATAGTTTGAGTGTATCAAGTATATGTAAGTGGAGAAAGATTGAAATTGAACTTAAAGCTTTATGGTGGATCTGATAAGAAAATGTTTATCTATCCATCGTTGATATATGTAAATATATGTATTGATCATATGAAAAATATTAATTTTTATTTAAAATTTAGGAATACGATCTTTCGTACAAAAAAATACTAGATACTGTAATACTTCATTTATTTCAATTTATCTGTAATATTAAATGGAAGAATTTTGAAGGCTATTTCGAGTTTTACTAATTGATGAATGATGAACTTATCATACCTAAATGTTTAATTGCAAATTTTGAAAGAGTTGTATTATTTTAAAGATGTAGTGTCATAACATAATAAAAGTGCATTATGCAACACGGTATTTAAGTTCGTATTCATTTTGAGATTACAAAAATATCACCGATTATATTAATAATTTAAAAAGATATTGATCAAAATAACAAAATATCGCAAGAAATCATATATTTCTTTATTATTAGGCTTGATGTATACTCGTATAACTTAATTAAGTATTTTCATGAAAATTAATAAAAATAAAGAAGAACAAAAAACTTTATTCTAATTTTATATATTTTGTCATCGGAGAGAATTTAGGCATCGCCGGCCACCTTCTCTGGAGACGGCTAAAGCATTGTATCTTGATTCTTGAACGTATCCGCTTTATTTTATTGGTAAATTCGTATTTTCTTTTCTGAATCTTTGATTTTGATGCAATTATCCATTTTCTCACTCGTTTAAATCCTGCAGTAGAAAATAAATAAATAAAATAAAAAATTCTTATCTTGATCATTGAGAAAAGAAAAGAAAATAAAATAAAAACAGATAATGGAATATGAATATAGAAGAAAGAAATTTAGAAGCTTTCTATGGTATAAAGTGATGAGGTATATATGATAAGGTAATCTGTAAATATTTTCTCATATTTATGTGATATATTCTGTAATTATCATGTTTATAACGTAAATCTTAATTTTCTTAGAATACACACACTATATATGCACATAAAATGAAAAATATTTACATATATTTTGTATATGTAATAATACCTTTCATTCGTCGGGCCTTCTTTTTCACGGGTTCATCTTCTTCGGCTTCTACATAATATAGGGGCTGCGAACATGCATGTTAGATCGCTTTTATTTAGAAAAGAAATAGAAAAACTATATATATTGATCTGTAGATGTTCTGATCTATTTTGTTGGACTTATGAAACTTGTGCGAATAACTTAGTTCATCGTTTGATATTTGTCCATTTTGATCCAACCGAGCTTCATTTTTTTACTTCTTAAAATCACTTTATTTTCAGACAAAAATTAATTTGAATCACTTCGAAGAAAGCACAATCAATTGAAATATAATAATAATAATAATAATAATAATAATAATAATAATAATAATAATAATAATAATAATAATGTATGATCCTAAGAGGGATTTTAGTTACCTGAACCAACTTTTCAAGACGCATTCTCATCCTTCTGTGTATGAAACCTCCTGTACTCTGTTTCAAAACTAAGTTTAGCTTCAAACCATGATTTAAAATAAATAAATAAATAAAATCCCTCCAGTTTCTAATTATAGCTTCTGCAGATTCTTCACCTTCACATGGTTCTTTACAAATGTAGAGAAGTTGAGCAGATTCCACACAGTCTTCTCCAGCTTCTTCCCCTCCACATGACGCCACATGATGTCTCCACACACAATCGATGAACAAAAGTCAGATTAAGTCCTTTTGTAATGCATACAAACTTGATTTAATTCATACCAAAAGAGACAAATCCGCCGTTGGTGCTGAGGTCCTCAATAGGCTCTCCTCTTAGCTCCGGAGGCGGAATTGGTGACCATATGCAGTGTGGAGCCTTTCTGCATGCTTCCGAGCTTCCTACATCCATAAGTTCCTGCGTATATTTTCAACGTAAACTCGTCCCATTCGTACATTGATGGACAACGTTTTCTTGCTGTATTCGGAGTTACCTGAAAGAAGGCCGTTGCAATGATCACATCTTCCTTTTCCTTGAAGCGCATTGGGAAAACCGCGGTGATCTTAGCCGGCTGTGAGTTAATCGGAGCATTATTTTACTTCAAAGTGGCTGTTAATCTGTTTTTCAGGTTGAAGTTTACCTGTTTGATGACAAAAAAAGGTTCCTCTGGATGATAAATGAGCTTGATTGGCTTGTACATCCCACGCGCGATTTCGTGGGATGGTACATTCCTTAGGATTTCTGTCAGCTGTGATGTGAGTATTACTGCTTGTACAGAAGATATGTCTGAAATAATCTTTGCAGAGGCTGGAAAATTATATGCCAAAAAAGAAAGGAAAAAAAAACTAGTTATCAGCCAAAGGTATAACCTCATTCTGTTTCTAGAGTGTAATGTACAGTTTTGGCAACCTTTAGTGTGTGGAATTCTTGCAATGCTGAGCCTCAAAGTTAGTCGATAGCTTTCGTTTGGAGGCTCGACAGTCTCCATAATGTCGGGGCAAATTCTGTTGACCATGTCTAGAGTGTGGTGTGGAAGCTGTGATGAAAATGGGAGGCCTTGAGATAGAAGAGGCGTTGATATAGATAAGTAGGTGTGAAGTGGATCCGACGATGAATGCTGTTGCAAATGCAATCGAACGGTTAGGAGAAAAACTGTGTTTTGTTGTTCAGTTCTTCAGAAAATGGCAGCACAATCAAAATTTATCAGCTAAGCTATGGTTAATCTTGAGCCAACTCTTCCTCGTTTGAGCTTTTTAGGCTTTTGAAGGAGATAGATTGTTCGATTAATCACCTGAATATGGTAGTGTACGGATCCAAATTCGTGCACATGGTAATCCATCTCCATTAGCCTATCGGCTCTGTAATTAACAGGAAAAAATAATAATATCAAACTATGATCATAGTATTCTCATGATCGAGTTCCTTAGAGCGCGCGCCCATGGGTGCGTCCGTTGAAGTTTTAGTGTCTAATAATCAGGTTGATTCGATACTGTTTTCATTATTTGGAGCATGTTTAGAAGGTTTCTGTTCATACATCAAATAGAAAGTTACTAGGAACACACATCTTATACGTTTTGTCTGTATAAGCGCGGCCTAAGGCGACACATCTGATGGTTCCTACGGCGTTTTAGGCCGCGCAAATTCGTCATACGAGTGCCTAACATTTGAAACAGAAACTAGCATTGTATCCTCATCATACCTGTGTATCCTGAGAAAAATTTCTTTCAGTGCTGGTGAAGCCATTTCAAAGCATGCCATCTCTCTCTCTCTCTCTCTCTCTCTCTCTCTCTCTCTGTGTGGAGAATGTAGGGATAATGCAAGTGTTATGAGGGTGAAAAGTGGAGGTTTTGTTGGTGAGAAGTGAATGGAGTAAAATGCAAGAAGTGAGGTGCAATAATGGGTTAGTAAACTTAGAAGCAATATACATATACCTACCAATCATTCTCAGCCACTTCCTCAAAGTACAAAGCTAATGCTTCAATGGAAAGCATAACATCTGATCATTTTCTTGCTCTCACACACCAACACACAAACTATAGTAGTAAAATAATTACAGCCCAGATGAGTCTAGCAATGTAGAACTCCGAAAATGTTCGCTTAGCCACCCTACGAGGTGTCGAAATCTTGTAGAATTTAATTAGTTTCTTTATAAAAAAATTTAAAGTTGTGATATTGACACATCAATGATAAACATAATCTGCTAAGAACTCTCGTAGTTACTTTCTTGTCGCTACAATTTTATTTTATATTCTAAAAAAAAAAGTTGTTAGTGAAACGAATTATATAATCTTTTAGCATTGTCCGTAGGGTTGGCTTACAAATCATATCAATTGAACTATTAAAAAAAATCATATTTCTAGGGCATCATTCAACATCCCAACCTGTTATATATATATATATATCTCAAAACTAAAAAAATAAAAGAAAAAGAAAGAAAAAGACGTGGTAGAGGGGTCGGGATGTCGATGATAACGACATTAACCACCCGAAGATGAGCCAATGGGCGTCGAATGTGAACCCTTGGATCATTCGCCCATATCTAGCAAAATAACGACCCTGGATTGACAGCAGCCAAGTTTGTGAGAAGACGTTAATATGGCAATACATTTTTGTTTTCATCATTTTATAATTTCACATAAAACGCCTTCACCAGTAGATACAAAGCAAAAGTAAACACACGCTATTTCTCTCTCTCCTCCACGATTAAAATCCTTGGATTTTCAGGGTTTTTCTGTCTGATCTCTCTCTCCTCTCTCCTGCCTATCTGCAGCAAGTTGTTCAAGATTGCAACTTGCAGCAATCTGTTGCACCTTCACTTCTATAGAAAATTAAGCTCCAGACACCTTTTTCCAGGATTAATTTGCGAATGCCAATTTCTTGAGGAAACATTCTCAACGTATTTTTGTAGCTGAAGATTTATCATCTCTTCCAATTTCAGGGTTTTCGGTATTTTCTTCTCAACGATCGTTTTGATGCATGCGTCGATGATCTTCTGAGCCTGTAATGATCAACTGGGCTGCCGATTGCTGTCTTGATCAAATCCTTGCGTTGACTTTTTCAAGTTTGTGAGACTATCCCTTGATTCCTTAACAGATGGGTTTTTGCTAGAATGTTCTATGCCTGTGAAAGATCCTGGCTGTCTCCAGTATTGATGGCTATACATTGAGCTTTTGTAAGAATTTGGGTGTATTGCTTTGTCGATGGATATGAATCAAAATGGTTTGAAGATTGATGCAATTAATAACGGTTTGAGCAGTTTGGAGTCTCCGAAGATGGTGCTGATTCAGGAGAATGATGGGGATGATGAGTCTAAAGCATTGTTGCTGTCCGACAATGGTGGATTGCCCAAAAAGTCGGAAAAACCTAAGAGGAAAGTTCAGTGGTTAGATAAGAATGGAGATAAGCTTGCAGAGATTCTGGAGTTTCAACCAAGGTAATTTAGTCTTTTATTATGGTTAATAATAATTTTTTTGTATTGTTGATGTTGTGCAATTTGATTTCTCATAGTTGTAATCGATGTCAATTCATGTTCTTGATTTCTTTCGGCTCGATTTTATGATTGATTTCGCTATGAATTGAGATGAGGGACTGAATTTAGTTAACTTCAGAAGGTTCATAGGATAGTGTTATATGACATTCTAGATGATCAAAGTGATAAGAAGTGATGATTTATTGATGACACCTTTTATTTATTGATTTTGATTGCTGATTCATATGTTAAGGAGCTTTAGCATTAATGCATTGGTCTTTTAGTGGATTGTGCTGCTGAAGGACTCTAATGCTGAAGCATCATCTATCAAAGATTTGAGACGAAGTTGACGAGGATCTTCAATTATGGTTTTGAGCATTAGGAGTTTGCACGATATTGTGTTGGTTAACTTATCGAATCACTCATCCTCCATTAAGGCCTTTAAGACCCTACACCGTGTTGAAGGATCCACCCTTAATTTTTGCACACATTCTCACGCACTCACATGGACATGTGCGAAATCAATGGTGGATTGTAATCCACCGGCTGGAGGGTGGAATCCACCATAAGCCATATGCTTTCAGCACACCGACAGTAGTTGCTGGAGAGCTGTCAATATATGAGAAGGTTTATGTGCAGACAATTTGGTATCACAGAGTCTGAGTGACATGCTTCTTTTGTCATTATGAGTGTTGACAAAAGATGCCTTATCTTGTTGCATGATTTGTTTCTCATGAACAGGCTGTGACTTGATTCTGGTATAGAACTGGAGCTCCTCTGCTACTAAGTGTATATACACACTTATTAGATTTTTTGAAGAATTTCAGTAATGTTTAGTGCGTTTTATGAAGAATTTCAGTAGTCTTTTCTTTATCTTTTCCATTTTTCTTCTTTTCCAAATGTGTTTTATGATTCTCATCATATTCTGCTTATATGGTTGTACCCCTTAGTTATCAGAGCTAGTCGGGGTAGATCTTATAGCAAAAACATACGTTAAGTTTACATTAAAAATGCATACTTGCAGCTGCTCTTTTTGTTATCCTGTCTCTATGTCCTTAAACTTTCACCTTTGAATCTGATTTTACTTTGGTCCCTATGTTTTGACAGTTGTTAACTTGATGCTGTAATAAAACAATATCTTTATGGTGAGAGAATACAGGCTATATTCAAAACATTCCTATCACAGAAGTCGATTAGAAATCACTAACAGCAAATTTAGTGATGGTTTGGGTTTCCATGTATTTGGAAATCCATTACTTCCATTTATAACTAAGTTTTGAGGGATTTGGGGGAATTTGAAATCCGTTGATTCCAAGTTCTTGCATTTCATATCCCTCAATCCAAATGCAACCTTAGTTACATCATGGGATATGACAACATTCTCCATACTTTCTGAACATTAGTTTATGGTGAATGAATTCCTGCTTTGTAAAGTCTATACGTGGTCTTCGACTGACTGCGATAGAAGGATACTATAGGGCTTGGAAATTAAAGAGCCTTCTTGTAGTAGTAGTTAACTTTTTCAGTTTATGTTATACTGACAGCCTCTTAACATAAAGGTGAAAATAGTTCAATCATTCTTTTGGTAAATTACTCTAGGCACTTGTTATCGTACCCTCAGATAATGTTCTGATTTTGAATATTGCAGTGATGTGAGTGACTCAGAAGAGGAAGACTCAGATTCTTGCATCTGTATAATAATGTAGACCAGATTCATTATATCATTCCCCAGTAACCGTCTGGTGGATCACCGAAAGCTCAGTTTTCTTCAAGTGGAGCTGCGATGCTTAGGATTACCTGCAGCTTGGATTGACATCCTATAACTAGAACAGAGCCTTGTTGGAAGACAAATTATTGATATATTCAGCAACTAAAGGAAGACGTAGATCAATGGTTTCGAGGAGTCTCATTGATCACATATATCATGTGAGTTTTTTTTTTTTTTTTTTTTTTTGTTCTTTTATCAAAATAGCATATAAAGATGACCATAGTATGATTTTTTTGTGATTGTCGTGTAATGAAGTTTCACGGGCTTCTATTTGCTTAACATTTCCCCACGTCTGTACAAATCGACAGTTTTGTATATGAAGCTGATTTGTGTTGTTGAGCATATATATTTGCATTCTCCATGTGGTACCAAAATACATATTTGCAAATTCTTTTCCAGCAGTATGATAGCAATTGCTTCTATTGCCAGTTTCAGTTTATTGTTATTGTTTCACATAAAGAATCAGTTGTAGAAGTTACAGGGAATGGAAATCGGGTCCTTGTGAAATGTACTTCGTTGAAAAAAATCATAACAGAACAAATGACTAGTAGTGCCACACTCCTCTTGAATCCTCAACTCACTTTAGCAGTCTCAGAAGGTGTACTGTTAGTAAGCAGAAGGTATATTGTATGGATCACCAAATGCTTCGACATTTCCAGGTCGACTGAACACAATCTGGTTAAAAAGTGCAGACAGTAGTTTCAGGATTTGGGTACAGAAATCTTGAAAAAACTCTTGTAGGAATTCGAAGAAAACAGCAGATTCTATAAGCACACCTGATAGTTTCCAAGAGTACAAGTTTTGAAGCCTGCGGCACAATAGTCGAAATAATATTCCCACGTCCTAATGAACTTCTCGTTGAATCCCAGATCCTGGATTTGGCTGAAAACCACATTCCAAATATCCAAAGCTTTTTTAGACAACTTTGTTTGTCAATAGTGTGTGAATTTTCTAGATTCTTCTTACCTTCGCTTTTTGAGAAAGTTTTCCCTCCAGCATCTGAGTGTCTGGTAATAATGAATTCCTATGTCTTCAAGGTGCTCCACACTGAATAAATGCATTTCATAATTATATATATATATATATATAGTCATAATTGTGCTTAAAGCATAATGATTAAGAAAGGTAAATTTTTACCAAAGTCTTGAGGCAGTTGACATGGCTGATGTTACTCTGCTAAGTGAGGGCACGCATCCACCTGGGAATATATACTCTTTAATGAAGTCTGAACTACGTCTATATTCGTCGTACCTCTCATCTGGTATCGATATGAACTAAGAGAGAGAGAGAGAGAGAGAGATGTAAACTGCTAATGTTCTCTCGGATAGAGCCGATCAAGAATTCGAACTCATAGGTACAACGAACCTGGAGAACAAGAAGACCATCATCTGCTAGTACAGATTCACAGCACCTAAAAAATTCTTCCATAAACTCATGACCTACAGCTTCCAACATCTCACTGCACTTACCAAAATCGACACACAAAATGAGCAACTCAACAGAACACGATGGGTATTCTAACATAGTACGAGAGAAAAAGGGTTACCATGATATTATCCTGTCATATTTCTCAGTCTTGGGCAACTGGCGGTAGTCGCATAGGATAAATTCTATTCGATCCTGAAAGATTGTTCGCATGCTGAAGTTTATGGTTGTGCTTTTAATTAAATGTTTCATACAGAGTTGATTCTTACAGAAGATACTTCATACCTGAAGACCAGCTTCTTTTACTTTAACTTCGGCATAATACAGCTGTTGTTCTGATAGGGTTATCCCAGTATACTTACATCCAGTTTGTTTAACGACTTCAATCGCTAAAGTGCCCCAACCACATCCGATCTCTAGAATGTGATGATCCTTACAGATTCTTGCCTGTGATTGATGAAAATAAGATACCGAAAGATTTTCTTAGATTAAAGTGTAGAAACTGTTTCACCTTTTCAATCAGAAGATTCACTTTTCTGAGCTGTGCAATCTTTAAGTCTTCATCTTGAGCCTTCCAAGAATTAAAAAGAATCATCATCATGATTAGGTAGAGTGTATTTCTAAGCTGATGAATTGAGGTAACAGCTCTTACCTTAAAAATCGCGCAAGAATATGTCATCGTTTCATCCAAAAACAGAGAAAATAGTTCATTGCTCTGAAGAACAACAGATGAATAAATTTAAGCTTCCTGTAAGAGGGATTCACAAGTAGTGATAAAAACACAAGATAAAGAACCTACGAGGTCATAGTGCCTTGAGATGTTACGGCGTGCCTGAGTTAGCGTATTCTGTCTCGAAACATGCTGATAGAAATATTTTGCAGATGCTACTGCAGAAGTGAAAAGCAAAGGAGTCCACCATCCTCTAGAAATGTAGAAGAAACTAGTTTTAATAGACCCTCTCGAAAAAGATTGGATCGACATGCATACATATATCTTATCTCTTTCGTCTTTACCTTTTGTTGTTCGTACTTGATTCAGAAGTATTCAATTCTCTGTTGGCTATAAATATCTGCGAAATGAAAGTTGGGGCTTACTAGAAGATAAAAAAATTTGTATTTCATGATGAACTTAAATGCACTTCCTTGCTCTCACCATGAATAGGTTGAGAAGACCTTCATTCTTATCAACTAAAGAGAAGTCGCCATTAATGTAGGCATCGGCTAGGCCTAAATCTGCTTCGATTGCAACCTGTGACAGATCAATGTACAAGTGAAACACAACTGGCAAAAACAGTTCATTACTGAAAAATTTATACCCAAGTTTGATATGTTTTAAATATAGTTTCTCGAAGTGTATATAGAGATTCATCGTGTTACCTTCCAATAAAACTGGGGAGAATGAATTCTCAGAGTGACTTTTAAGGAGCTCCTTTTCTTGGTGCCCTCAAAGGTGAACATTGTACCTCCATTTTCTAATAAACTGTGTGCACCACAAGTATGTTATTGTCGATGCACACAATACTAATGTAGCAATAACGATGTTATATTTGCTTTCTTTCGTTTGATAAAACGAAAAACAAAATGTAAAAATATAGCATCTGAAACTTACATTAGGCAACCAGTGGCTATAAATCGTTCAAGAAACCTAGTAACAAGAAAACGCGCCCCTGTCTCTAGCCAGGACGGTACCATGTGTTTGGGGTTGTTCTGTAGCGTACAACTTTTTTGAAGCAAGGCATTTGCAGCAAGTATACCTGCCTGTGAGAATTACAGATTATTATCTCTTTCCATGATCTTTTTTTTTTTGTCGATGAAATTCAGTTAAAAGTGCGTATAAAGATAGACAGAAAGGAGAGGAATATAAGCATACCTTTAGTCCATCCTCATGAAATCCATATCCTGCAAGAATAATACAAAAGTGTAAGTTAAGAGGTATTCTACATGCTGTATTAGTGCAAATGGAGTTTGTAAGTTTTTTCAATGCACCTTGATATGCTCCACAAAACCATATTCTCCTCTTTCCTTGGATGAGATTCATCTGAGAGGAAGCCTTAGAAGCAGCAACTGATGGGATTGGATGTCCAGTCGACCACTTAAGCAGTGTAAATTGAGGCGTAGAAGGAGGATTAAGCGTCACTAGATATGGAAGCCCTTTCTGGCCTATATTCTACAGAGAGAGAGAGAGAGAGAGAGAGAGAGTTTGGCATTAGCACAGTGCAAGTAGAAGCTTGCATTGAATGGCAAAGTTTGTCAGCACACCTGGAGAATGTTGAGCCAATATGTAACACAAACTTTATCATTGATTGATCCGAGGAAATTCCACGCGCTCCATGCTGCCGGGTTTTTGGGCATTAGATTAATGTCGCGGTGAAGGAAAATTTCACTGCCATTGAAGGATTAAAGAATGATTATGCAGTGTAGAACAATCAACTTCTCCTTAATGTATCAGTCTTTCGTAGGAGCTAAAACCTGTAGGCATATTGGAATGCACCGAGTATTCTTGATTCATCAAATGTGGCCTGATTTCCTAACATCTTCAAAGCATCTGGAGCATGCGCAGCTATTATGCATCCATCGTATGTCTCTTCCGTACCATCCTTACAGCTTATTGTACAACCTGCAAATCTCTCCATCTGTTCAATCAGATCGACATTGAAGTTGATGTCTTCGCATTTAGACTAATACCTATCTTAAGTTTGATACAAGTTTCTCTAATCCACATTGCTGTTCCATGTTTGTTTCTTTAGCCCAAAAAACGCGAAAATGAAAGCGAAACAAGACTGTTATTGCACAATATTTCATCCTCTTCATGATTCGAGAATACCATATAGATGGTGAATATGGAAATAGCATATAAGCTTTAAGTTGATTGTTCTTAAAGAATTTTCGATTTCCAAACCGGCAGATGACTGCTTCATACTCACCCTCATCGTTCGACGAAACAGAACATACTTCAGAATTTGTTCTTATTTGACAGCCTCTACTTTCCAGCACTTCTCTAAGCTGCATTTGTCTCCCAAGGAAACAAAATCTTCTGTAAGAATCTATTCATTCATGATAATAACTCAACTAAATATAACTATGCTTGATTAATAACATACCCTATTGACATAATTCTGCGATCGCCACCTCACGGTAAGCCACTGAGGACGACCAAAGAGCTGCGCAACGCACCAGCATTAGTCAGACGAGCAGCCCGAAGTTGTACCAAACAAGACTCAATTTCAAAGAACATACCTGTAAAAGATGGTGATTTCGACAAAATGAAAGTATAGAATATGCAGAGAATCCCATCACTCCTTCTGAAGAGCATGACCAGATCGAACCACATATTGGTATCTAAACCAAAAACCAAAAACCAAAAAAAAAGACATGAATTTAAGCACATTCCTCCCATTAAAGTCAGTAAATCAAACAAAAGATCTAACATGTCACAAGGCTCACAAGATAGGCCTTCTGAAACAACTCGGAATAGCCACGCGATTGCACGAAGTGACCGAGCGTCTCGTTGCGGTCAATGTCTGGATTGTTGTCAAGCTCTTCAAGATAACTGATCACATCATTCTTGAATTTGACGATTTCTCTGATCATATTCCAAAAGTATGGATTGAGTGCATTCTTCTTCTGTGCAAACAAGCCGGATAAGCCGGTTCGGCTCCCCCACTCACACCCTTGTCCCTTGTCCAAGCTCACTGAGAATGACATGTCTGAAAGCTCCATGTCGACTCCAAGATTCTCAAAGAATTCCATCATGTTTGGATATGTAACCTGTGGGACACCCCATCATTAACTTAAACTAATATTCAGACATCATAAAATGTATGATCCTGTTCAAGAGCTACTATTTCTCAAGAAAATACACCATCAATGTTCTAAAATTCGCTACGCGCAGTCAAGTGCCCGACTGGCGCCTACATGGTGTCTAGGCAGTGCCTAGGGACCTTCCCATTTTTTTAATCCTTATACAAATTTTAAAGTTATAACTATTAATATTATATTTTATATTTGTATATGATACTTAATGATTGTATGGTTATTTAATTTATAATTTTTAATTTTTAATTTATTGAATTGGTGTCTTTATCTAATTATTAATTTCTTAATAGAATCTTACAAGAAAATTTCAAGAATAAGATGATTTCATCTTGGAATTTACAATTATATAAATAAAATAATGTTTTCGTCCTCTGGAAAAGACCAGAAAAGTATCCGAAAGCATTACCAAACACAATGCATCATCCCCCCAATATATTATAATTTTGAGTAATTTTTTAATGTTTTGAATTTGTCTTATTAATTGTTATATTATGTTTTTTTGTTTTAAATATGTTAGTGGGCCCCAAGCTGTCATCTCCTACTAGATGTGGTTCTATAGGCCAATGGGCTTGTTTATGGAAATATCTAATGTAGAAAGGCCCATGGACCATGAGAAAATGATCACGTGAACAAGATATTTAGGCCCAAGGGCCCACAGATGGACCAATTCGGAAAAGGTCAGAATATGTACAAGAAAAGGACAGGTGTCCACCAACTTCTTGTCGCAGCAGTGAGAAATATTGGATGCGCCGGGTGCAGTGAACCCGTTTTGCATATTGCCATTAATCGTGACTTAAGTGAAATGTTTAGATTTTAATAATATTTTGTAGTTTTACTTCTTCTTTAATCGACTCCTGTACTATAATTTCTAAATAGTGAACCCAGTTTTATTTGTATTGTAATAGGAGATAGTAATAATAATAATAATAATAATAATAATAATAATAATAATAATAATTAAGGACTCAAATGTATATTCTCTAAATATAAAATTAAAATATAGTAAGAATAAATAATTTATTATGCAAAAAAGGGTAATATTATTCCCGGCATCACCAAAAAACGAGTCATTATTCTCAACCGTATAACATTTTATTTTTTATTAATCAAATGAATGTACAATCTTCTAATTATAAAGTTACACTTACACATATTTTATTTATTTATTGATTTAATTTATCAATCATATACAATTTTCTTATAAAATTAAAAATGCAATTTCTACTTTGACCTGTAAAACAAGACTCTAGTTTTTGAAATATGACTTAAATATAAAATTAAAATATAGTAAGAATAAATAATTTACTATTCAAAAAAAGGGTAATATTATTCCCGCCATCACCAAAAAAACGAGTCATTATTCTCAACCGTATAACATTTTATTTTTTATTAATCAAATGAATGTACAATCTTCTAATTATAAAGTTACACTTATACATATTTTTTCTATTTGTTGATTTAATTTATCAGTCATATACAATTTTCTTATAAAATTAAAAATGCAATTTCTACTTTGACCGGTAAAACGAGACCCTAATTTTTAAAATATGACTTTTTTATTTAAAACCAATAAACTATTTTGGAAAAATACTATTTTTTTGGGATCGAGGAAGTATAAGTTAATAATAATTTCAATTTGTGAGATTTTCTCAAAGTAAAAGAAAAAATGGAGATATTATGACGAGTCATTGTCTCCAACAAAGAAATGTAAGGAGCAGAAGGTCAACACAGTACTCTTGTGCATTTTAACTTTTTTCTAAACCTAACAATTAATAAATTAATAATTTAATAGTTTATATTTTTCAATTCACTATTTCAACCCTTTTTTGTGATTATATATATATATATAAATATATATAGAAACTAATTAATAGGCTAAGAAAATAAAATCAGTATAATGTAAATATCATTGCTTCATAAACTAATTTTGGTAAATTAACTTTTTATTGTTAGGTACACGTGGCATTTTAACTATATTTGGAGATTGTTTCATTCACTTGTCTAGGATTCGAGAAGACAAAAATGGAAATCAACCATCCATTAATTTTTTTTCTTTTTCCTCACTAACCAAAACCCACATAAGGCTTTTTTTTTTTTTTTTTATCAAATCAATTGTGCGTTTTTTAAGACTTTGTTAATTTAGACGAACTTCAATTGTGCATTTTTTAAGACTGTTAATTTAGACGAGCTTTGAACTTTGAGATCTGATGTATCTTACGATACAAATATAATGACAGATCAACACTAATTTTTCAACAAACAATTCCACATCTAGAGTATAAAATCGTAATTTTAAAATTTTCAGAAAAACACGAAATTGAAATAATGAAATAAGAAAGATCAAAATGTAGCATAATAGCAACTATTGAAAAAATGATGTAAGAAGGAATGAAAGAGAAAAAGATGTTAAAAGAACTTACTCGATTGAAAACCATAAATCCAAGGTCGAGAGAAGTGCCATCAATGGTTACAGTCCTGGCATGGCCGCCTAAGTAATCGTCCTTCTCAAACAGCGCCACCGCCGCCCCACCTTCCGCCGCCACATAGGCCGCAACCAGCCCACTGACGCCGCCGCCCACCACCGCAACTCTCGGCTTCGTCATTTTCGCTGTTAATCACCTTGAATGCTCCAACTGCATTTAGTGTGTGAGTGTGTGTGTGTGATCACATTAGAAACTCAACATTCTCATGAGAGAGAGAGAGAGAGAGGAGAAGAAAAAGACGAAGAAGAAGAAGAGTTAGAAGAGAGAGAAGGTAATGGTTGTGGGAGGGAATTTCGTTATCACAATGTCATTCATAAAGATAAGGTGATTCTATTTTGAAACTGGATATGTAGCTACTGAGTGAGGAGTGAGTGTACATATACTAAAACTGCCCACAGACTTAAGGGAGTGGGTCCAATTTGTTTATATATATATATATATATTATATAGTTAATATGACTAATACTATGAATTTTGAAAAATGGGAAAATTACACTTTTGATTTGTTGACTTTATAAATACTTAATACATGATCTCTAATTTTATAGAATTTCACAATGGGCTATAAGGTATGTCGGGGCGGGTATCTTGAAAACCTAGATCCCCTTAGAGGAGGGGGGGCAAGACGATCCATTTTAACTTCAATATCTATTATTGTAATGCTAAAACATAATAATATTATTTTTTTATATAAAATCAAACTTTTTAATAAAAAATAAATATAATATTGAAGGGATGTTTATAAATTTATATTCATCTTTTCAAGGATATAGCAGAAAAGGTATCCACCCTGCCCTTGTGCGGACCAGAGTTTAGATTGTGTCGCCCTTGTGCTGACTAGAGTATAGATTGTGTCAAACAGGACAACACGGTGGGTCAAATTATCATCTTTACCTTTTATTTTGTTTAAGAGTAAATTATAAAATTAATCCTATAACTATAGGACATTTGCAATTTTAGTTCTGTTCAAATGTAAATTTAGAATTATTTCCTATAACACTTTTAATTTTGCGAATTTGGTCCTAATGTTGGAAGAATTTAATGAATTTTGTCGGGATTTGACATGTCCGTTTTACATGCTTTTTTTTTAAAAACATTTTTGTACGTATTTTTTAAATTTTCACACAATCTGCAACAAAAAGAAACAAACACTAACACACGCACATACACAAAGCAACATAAAAAATTATATAATTATATTCTTAAATAAACAAGCTGTAAGTAATCAAATTTAAATGAGCTAGAGTTTTTGATTATTTACAGGTAAATCCTCTAAAGAAGACAACCATTTTTTAAAAATATTTTAAATTTCTTTTGTTTATGTGGCATATTCTTTTATTTTTTTTTTTTTGAGGTTGTGTGGAAATTAAAGTCACATCAGAAAAGTTTCGCCAAAAAAAGTCATATGAGATACATATGTCAAATTTCGAAAAATATTCAATTTCCATCAAAATTATGACTAAATTTGCGAAATTAAAATTATTATAGGATATAATTGCAAATTTACATTTGAACAAGATTAAAATTACAAACATTCTATAATTATGGGACTAATTTTATAATTTGCTCTTTTATTTAATTTATACTCGATTTTAGTAGGGCAATCTGGCAGCCTAAATACACTATAGACTATTAAAAATATTGAGGGAGAACATATATATATATATAATTTTTTTTTTTTTTTTTGGCCCCTCGCTCATCCTCCTCTCTCTAGATGGAAATTTAGCTCTTAACCTCCTCCCTAACAGACTAATGTTAGGTATCATCTCACTTTGCATGAATTGGTTTTAGAAGATGATAGTGCGCTTCACTCAATGTGCGTGTGTGTGTATGTGTGTTCCCCCCCCCCCCCCCCCCCCCCCTAGAATTTCCCTAACTACAATAGAACGACATAGGTTTGCGGTCCTTTTTGGGCTTATGTCTGCGCAACCCTGGGAGTTGTTCAACCACAAGATCTATGGGGCTTAGGTTTCCCTTGCATCTCTTGTGGAATCACAGTGTGCATCCCTGAAATAGAGAACCCATGGTCTTCCTTGGAATCACCTAATAAGAAGACTAGGAGATGCTTGGAAGGCGGAAGCAGAAGCAATTGTCAATGCACTTTTTATAAGATTTTTATTAAAAAAATACTTAAATAAATTAAATTATACATTTTGAAAATTAAAATTTCAAATTATGAATTTTCTTCTTCTTTAATAACAAGATTATTCTAATATTTATATGCAGTTGGACACAAGTGGTTCAACATATAATAAATACATAAAATAATTCTAATAATCAACCAACAAATAAATATCCATTTTGAATTTATTATTTTATTTTCATATATGTAATAGGAGTGTCAAATTAAAAATTATAATAGAAATATTAAATTAAAAATCATAAAAAATGAATTAATTTATTTATTATAAGTGAAAATATTATTTGTATTTTTAAAAAGCTAAAAAATTATAAAAAAAGAAAAACGACTAAATTGTAGATGCCCTCTAGCCCCACGTGGTTTATTATCTGATTTACAAACTCAAAAAATTGTGAAATTTTATCATTTACCAGTATTTCTTTTATTATATCGGTATAATTAAATATTTTCATGTTATTTATTTATATAATTCTAGTAGTATAAATCCATGAAAATATTTACGGGTAATTTTACTTAAATTTAAAAAATAAATAAATAGATACATAATTTAATGACCATGCAAAAGAAAGAAGAAATTGACAGAAGGATAAGAATAAAATATGCAATTTTTTTTATTAAGTAAAAAAGTGGACTTGTAATGAAATATAAATAACTATTTATATAGAAAAAAATTATTTGATCTTCCATTTATAATGTATGTTAGTTTTATATATAATTGCATTAATTAGCAAAATTAATTTGTTACACAATTAGCTTATTTAGTGTTGATTGATTTCAGGTAATTGAAAATACGCAAAAACTTCTGTGAAACGGTTGCACGTGTGACACGATTTAAGATCTACTTATGTAGCTATAAAGTATAATTTGTTTAACTATAAAGTATCACTATTTTTTAATGTAACTAATTAGAAATAATACATTTAAAAAAATAGTGATATTTTATAGTTAAACAAGTAATTCTTTATAATTAAACAAGTAATACCTTAAATCGTGTCACACGTGCAAGACTTACTCTTTGAAAATAATTATGTGTGTATATCTCTGATTAACTATGATTCGGTTTAATGTATAATGCTTGGTTGGGTTTTAATGTGTGGTGTAATTTCATTAATTATAGTATTTTAATGTGATTAATTAATTAATTAATTAATTGACTGTCATTAATTAAGCATCCGAATTTGTGTGTAATGAGATATCTACCATTTTTAGATTCTGCAAATGTATAATACTTGAATGCTGTTTTTATTGTATGGTAATTCTTATATTTAATTTCATTAATTAGAGTAATTTAATAGTCATTTAATTGACTTTTAATTTACATTAGGTAAAAAGCCTTAGTTAAGCATCCGAATGCGTGTGTAATTAGACTTTTATCATTTTTTATAATTATTTAATATTTTAATAATTTAAAATTAGTTAAATGTCAAAATCTTAGAAAATTAGGTAAGTATCATGTTGTAGATTAGACATGGCACAATTCTCTCAATTTTGGGACTGTCAATTTTTCGAACCGTGAAGGATGGATTCTAAACGAAGCGACATGTAGGTGGTTTTAGTTTTCTTTTTAATTTTTTTTTAATTTTTTCTAGTTTCGGTCTAGAACTGTCCAAAAAACAACCAACCGACAATTTGGAATCAGAATCGATAGTTTGAAACTGTCAATTTTTTAAATCGGCTTGCATAGAATCAAAATTAAACAAACCAATTTTTGTTTCGATTCTAATTTCAATTTGAAATTAAGTTAAACAGTTAAATTAAATTATTGACTTATTTCGAATTGAATCATGTCCACTCCGAATCAAGACAATAAATGAGTTAAAGACACCAAGAAAAGAAAGGAAACAACGTGGATAAAACATTTGTAATTTCTTAAAATTAGGATTAGAGCAATTTAGAGGATTTCTCAAACAATATAAAATGTATAGGAACTCCAAACAGACGTGGTATGATTTTGTTGTTTTTGAATTTGAAATTGTTGGTTATTGAAATTGTAAAGAGCGCACCTTATCTATATGCAAAAATATATCAAAAATTTTGCATTGCATATCTGCAAAAATCGAAGCATATTTTCCGAGCATGCATGCGTCTAGTTTCTCACTTTTCTAATTCATCATAGTTTTTTTCTAGTAGTATTACTACCCAAAAAAATAGAATTATTTCATCTTTGGATATGATGTGTCAAATCCTTAGTACTAGTCGGAACATATTTGTTTTGCGAAGAGAGATTTTCTTGAACTTGATTTCAACCAATTTAGTTTTCTTTCCAATTTCAATACTCAATGTCATTTTCAAAGTTTAGAAGTTAAAGAATATTCGTTCTTTATTGTCTTTAAAAATCAATAAAAAAAAAGTAATATATATATATATATATTTTTATGTAAATTATTATTGAGTGTTATAACCAATATTTTAATGAGAGGATAATAGAAAATCTTTCAAGAAATCGAAAGAAATGACAATAAGAGAGGCCACGACATGTTTTGTAATAGTAAGCACAGAAAAGTACGCAGATTAAGTTTAATTAAAAAATGTCATGGTCTTAACTGCATTTGGCCTACTTATTGGATTCATATATATATATATATATATTGATGAATATATTTAATAATTTTATTTTATGTTTTAATCATTTGATTCTTTTTTCCAACTTTCGAAATTTATTAATATCTTACGGATTTGTATGTTTGTGGATGAGATGTGGAGCTATATGCTTCACTAGAATCAGAAGATTCTTTTTATTTTTTAAATAAAGGTATGTACATATAGAAATAATTAGTTAGTATCAAACAAAATATAAATAATTCATAATTAAATATTATTAAAACATTCATAATTAAATACTATTAAAATAATTGTATTTATGTATGCATTTCAATGTTTGTTTTAGAACTTAAATTCGATATGTTTAACTTATTATGTTAAGAATTGTAACTTCAACGTTCATTTATATGTTTACCCAACCAATTCAATTTAATTGTGTCCAAATAATAAAAAAGTATTATAAAATTTTATAAAAACTTATAAAATTAAATAAATTATAATAATCTAACATGATATAATTTTTCCTATATCGAATTTTATATTAAATATTATCATTCATACTCTATAAAATTACAATAAAATAATTTTACAAAATAAACATTATACAGGTTAGTGAGTTTATCCGATCTGACCCACTTTATATTCGAATCATTTTTTTGACCTGTTATTATCTGAATAATCAAGGATAAATCCTATCTTATTATATTTGTATTAAATTGTCAAATCGTATTACAAAGTCACCCCCTTAATTTAGTGGTTATTAATTCTTTATAATAATGTTTTTTTAACATAATTTTATTGATCAAATTAAAAGTACAAAAAATCTAAAATTGAGACATTTATCAGGAACTATAATAATGCTTCCTAAATTAGTTAATTGTAGGATTTAGTCGCTTAACCAAAACCCCTCTTACAACCCTATTTATTGTCCTTTTTGTGATTTACCCTATGTATTGTCTTAATTGCCCCTACTTTGCATAAAAACGTTGTGGGCCAGTGTACACATTACAACAAAGATGCCACTTAATTAAATTTAATTTTGTATATCTAATAAAATTTAATAGATTGGTTTAATAGTTTTCATTTACATTAACTCCTGTTTAATAACATACTATTTGTTAAAATATGTATTCAATTAATGTTATACTGGATAACATAGTCTATTATAGGCACGTCTCTTCCTATATATATATTACTTGCTCTGTAACCTAGAATATATAATATCCGCACTCAAAATATGCCGTTTGTACTATGAATATACTCAATACAATAAAACGTTTTCCTCTCTTCTCGTAGATGAAACAACACATTGTTTAGGAACAATGTAAATATATGTGTTCGTTCTTTACTTTAATTTTATGTTCTTTCTTACATCATGTTATAACAGTATCATTTAATTAGTTAATTTTAAAAATAATTTAATAAAATTTCTCTAAATTCATTAGTGAACTTTCATTTTTCCAACGGGGTCCAAGAAAAATAATTGACCATACTATGGGAACATTGTTTTTCCACAACTTGTCTTTTTTTCATATTCTCCTATAAATCAATTTATTTTTAATAATTTTAATAAAAAATATTTAAATATATTTAAATAAAATAGGGTCAATATGTTTGGATTGGGACGAACCAATAAGGATCGGCCCATTATATTTAATTTCATCCAATTTTAAGTTTTCTATCAAATAAAATGCTGATTTAATATCTATAAATCCAACTAAATTTATTTTTTTGATTTTATAATTTTTTTAATATAAATATAAATTTTTAAATTTATTTGAATATACAAATTTTAAATTATTTATTAAAATGCGCGACAAATAGCTATATTTCGGTTTAAATATATCTAAAGATATTTTAAGATAATATTTCTAAACAAAATATTTACGCAGACCCTGCACATCAGCACATGCATGGTTGCGTTGTAAATACGCGGTTGGTGTGTGGACGACGTGGCCGACTAGTTTCCATTTAGAAAACGTGGATGCAAAGTCCGATGTGAGTTGTCATAAACTAAACTAAGTTATCTGTCTAGTTTCTTCTTAGATTTTCTGAATAGTCCTATGATTATGACGGCGGCGGCGAGTTCCGTTGACCACCGTGGTTGGTTGCTTTTGTTACGAATTAAAGATTTAAGTTTTATATTATTTTTATTTGGAAAATAATGTTATTTTAATTAGTTAAGATTTGAAAACTAAAAAATAAAATAATTACTTATTTTATGTGTACATAGTATGGATGAATAAACGAATTATTGGCACCAAATTATTAATTAATTGAAGTTTAAAATTAGCTCTTTGTGCGTTAAATTGAAAAAAATTAAAAAGTTGTGTAATTTATATTATATTTAAAAAAATATATTAAAATTATGATAATTTATTTTTTAAATTTAATTACGAAAATTACGTTATATCATAAGATATCAATTTGTTGGTTGGAGTTGTATTGGAGAAACATGAACAGAAATGGATATGGGCTTTAAAATTAACTGGAGGCCCAGGTTGACTTGTTTCGACTTTTAAGCTGGCCCAATATAATCCGAATATGTAGAAGTTTTGAGTCGGCCCACTATGTAGAAGTTTGAAAATACGTAGACTAAAATATACATTTCTTGAAATAATTATATCTCTTATTTGGGTGAACCGCCTCATACTAAATATGGAAACATTACTAAAAATAGTTTATGCTGTAATAATTCGTGAGGTAATCATGCGAGAGCGATCCACTGCCTTTCCTTTCTCGTAATCTCAGTGCAGAGAAACCAGCCACCAATCTCAGTAGGTTTCTCTGTCTCCCTCTAACAAATTGTATTTGTCTCCCAGTTATCTCTCTCTCTCTCTCTCTCTCTCTTGATCTCTCCTTTCTCTTAACAAAACCACTTCCAATATAATGAAACAAGTGTTCTTTCCCTCTAATCCCCCAGACATTTGACGACGCAGTTATCTTCTCGCCGGGAATTCGACCCCTCCGTCAATGGGTCGTGATTTCCGCATATCCGTCAACAACCAGCACAACGCCCCCTCCTCTCCGCGGCCAGTCAAACAACGGCCAGCTACAACCGATCTTTTGACGCCGTTTGGTAATCTCGATGGCCTCGACCGTGAGGACTTCCGTGAAGCCGCCTACGAGATTTTCTTCACGGCATGTCGGTCGTCGCCGGGATTTGGCGGCCGGAGCGCGATCACGTACTACAACTCCGCCGACGCCAGCGGCGGTGATGGGAACGGCTCGGCTCCTGGGTCTCCGGTGAAGCACACTGGCGTAGGAATGGCGGTAACTAGCCGGGTAAAGAGGGCGCTGGGGCTGAAGATGATGAAGCGGTCACTGTCTTCACGGCGGACCAGCTCATGTGGGTCAACTCCGTTATCTCCGAGTGCGGGGTCGAGCCCCAGGTTGGGGTTCACGGTGCCGCAGGCGGGGAGGATGAGAAGGCCGATGACTGCGGCAGAGATCATGAGGCAACAGATGAAGGTGACGGAGCAGAGCGACAACAGGCTGCGGAAGACTCTCATGCGGACGCTCGTTGGCCAAGTACGTATGTATATATTTTGTGTGATGCATACATGCATATATTCTATATCAAATGAAAGAACATGCATATATACTTGAAGTTGTATGTATTGCATGCAGATGGGCAGGCGCGCAGAGACAATAATCCTTCCCCTGGAGCTGCTCCGCCATTTGAAACCCTCTGAATTCAACGACGCTCATGAGTACCATATTTGGCAAAAACGGCAGCTTAAAATCCTGGAGGCAGGGCTTCTTCTCTACCCCTCAGTCCCACTAGAGAAATCCGACACTTTCGCTCTAAAACTCCAAGAAATCATCGACGCTTCTGAGAGCAAGGCAATCGACACCGGAAAGAATTCCGCCACCATGAAAGCCCTATGCAACTGTGTCGTCTCCCTGGCCTGGCGAAGCCCTGACGGCGGAAGCACCGACATCTGCCGTTGGGCCGACGGATACCCTCTTAACGTCCAGATCTACGTTGGCTTGCTCTCTTCGGTTTTCGACGTAAAGGATGAGACGATGGTGCTTGATGAAGTTGATGAGTTGATTGAGCTTATGAAGAAAACATGGTCCACGTTGGGAATCAATCGTTCAATACATAACCTATGCTTCACATGGGTGCTTTTTGAGCAGTATGTTATAACGGGCCAGGTCGAGCCCGATCTTCTTGGTGCGTCATTCGCCATGCTTACAGAGGTTGCCAGCGATGCCAAGAAAGCTGATAGAGAGCCCATTTATATGAAGTTGCTGGCCTCAGTTTTGACTGCGATGAAGAAGTGGACTGAGATGAGATTGCTTGATTATCATCGGAATTTCAACAGGGAAACAGTTGGGCTTATGGAAAATATGCTTCCTTTGCTTTTCTCATGTACCAAAATATTAGAAGAGGATGTCCCTTCCTATGTTGCTTCGCCCAAAGAAAGAGGAGATGAGTGTGACGACAAAACTGGTAATCGAGTTGATCATTACATTCGCTCATCAATAAGAAATGCCTTCGCCAAGGTTTGTCTGCAACATTTCCTTATCTGCAATGCTTTCATTTAGGTATTTGGATTCTCTGTTAAAAGACCCAATATGACTATAAAATGACCGGAAAATGAAAGATGTTAATGTTTCTTGATAATCTAAGAACGATAGATAGTGAAACAATTTGTATTTTGGTGGTGCTAACTCAGTTTTGTGTTGAAAGATGGTAGAAGGGCAAGATATTAACGGAACAAAGAGCGTTGAAGCACAAGAAGTGACGGAGGTGCTCATTATGCTGGCTAGAAAAACTGAAGAATTGGCCCAGAAGGAGAAGGATATTTTCAGTCATCTTCTAAAGAAATGGCATCCAATTGCAGCTGGAGTTGCTGCTGTGACTCTGCATGCATGCTATGGAACTTTGTTGAAGCAATATCTAACGGGCAAGTCATCGCCCTTGAGCGAAACTGTACTGGTATTGCAGAGAGCTGGAAAGCTTGAGAAATCTTTAGTACAGGCAGTGGTTGAGGACTCTGTCGACTGCGAAGACGGAGGCAAGGCGATCGTGAGGGAGATGGTTCCTTATGAGGTTGATTCTCTCGTACAAAAGCTATTGAAACAGTGGATTCAAGAGAGATTGCAGAAGGGAAAAGAATACATTCTTAGAGCAAAACAAACAGAAGTAAGCTTAATTTATTTGATCGATAATCTTAACCGTCATCCGTTTTAGTTATAGAAACGTGACTCTTTGATGAAAAATATGTTTGTTGCAGACATGGAATCCTAAGTCGAAAAATGAGCCACATGCTCATTCAGCTGGGGAACTGGTTAACTTCGCCAAGGAAGCTGTGGAGAATTTCTTCGAAATTCCGGTGACAATATCAGAGAATTCGTTTTATGATCTTGTTGATGGTTTGGAGAATCTCTTCAGAGATTACATTGCATTTGTTGGATCATGTGGTAAGGACTAACACTACGTTTTCATCAAGAAATTTGGGATTCTAATCATTTTGGATACACAAAAACTTGTTAAAATTTTTATTTTTCTTGTCACCTATTAGGATCAAAACAGAATTATCTACCCCCACTTCCTCCATTGACACGATGCAGCAGGGACTCAAAGATCTTCAAACTCTGGAAAAAAGCAGCATGTAGTGTTGGAGTAGAGGACTTTAACCAGATTTTTGCCAATGAAGGAAACCATTCTCGCCCCTCGACGAGCCGTGGGACACAGCGTCTTTACATCCGTCTTAACACCTTGCATTACCTTGTCTCACAGCTTCAATCCCTGGACAAAACATTATGTGTCTCCCCAAAGATTACTCCATCAAAAAGCCTGTTCTCTAGCAGAAACAAAACAAGCACTTCCTATTTCGAAAGCAGTCTCACAGCCTTACAGGCTGCTTGTCAGCATGTCTCGGAAGTAGCTGCTTTTCGGCTAGTATTCTTGGACTCGAGCTCTGTATTCTACGGCAGCTTATACGTTGGTGGCGTCACTCACACACGTATTATCCCAGCTTTAAGAATTCTGAAGCAGAATCTTACTCTTCTATGTGCAATAGTCACAGAACGAGCTCAACCATCGGCTCTAAAAGAAGTGATGAAGGCATCCTTTGAGGCATTCCTTATGGTTATGCTAGCAGGGGGGAGTTCAAGAATGTTTACCAGGCTCGATCATCCAATAATCGAGGAGGACTTTGAAAGCTTGAAAAGAATATTTTGCACTTGTGGTGAAGGTTTGATAGTGGAGGATATGGTTGAGAGAGAGGCCGAGGTTGTGCAAGGAGTGGTGGCTTTGATGGGGCAGTCGACCGAGCAATTGATCGAAGATTTTAGCAGCGTCGCCCATGAATGCAGTGGCCTTGGTGGGCTGGGGGCAGGCCAGAAGATCCCTATGCCACCAACAACTGGAAGATGGAACAGGTCCGATCCTAATACTATATTGCGAGTACTTTGTGCTAGAAAAGATCGAGCTGCAAATTCTTTTCTCAAGAAAACATTTCACTTGGCGAAGAGAAGGCCTGGAATTCGACTAATTTGAATGAAACTACCAACTTCTTGAAGATCAAACTTTGAGCAATCTGGTCAAGAGTTTGTTTGGTTTGTTCTAAGCATCAATGGAGATGATACACGTTACAGAATTAGTGGGAAAGATGTATATAACATTGCCTTAATAACATATATTTTTGTTACTTTGTAGTGGTCTACCGAGACAACAATAGAGACTGGGAGATTGGTGTTTTGCTCAAAAAAAGTTTTTTCTTCAATTTTCTTACACCTACGAAACAAGAACTTGTGTTGTACAAAAGACGAAAACGCCTGCAGTGCTTGAACTTATGTCTTAATCTCTTCGATACCATTCCTATCTTGTCTAGACCTCACTGCTTCTCCTCTAATCACTCTCATGGAATCTGAAACCTCAGTCTTATACACATAGAACCTAACCATACCAATAAAGAAAACGAAGTTGAGCAAGTTCAGTATCACGAAAAATGCATAGTAATAGTCCAAATGAGACGCGTTGAGGTTGTTCTGAATCCATCCCTCGTGCGCATCTCCCTTTGTGACCCGCGAAACAGTTGATAACAGAAAGCTGCTGATGAAATTCCCAGCACCAAGGCTAGTCATAGAATAAGATGTGCCTAAACTCTTCATACTCTCGGGCGCTTGATCGTAGAAAAACTCAATCTTGGCCACTTCCAAGAATGCATCAGCAGTTCCCATTAGAATGAATTGAGGCAACAAAATGAAGATGCTTAAAGGGACTTGATTCCCATTCTCAACCACACCATTATCCTTGGCAACTTTAAGCCTATATCTTTCGATTAGTGATGCCACAACCATTATGATAATGTGTATGATCATACCAATTCCCATTCTTTGCAGCAGGCTAATGCCTCTTGGATTATTTGTCCATTTTTTCACAAGTTTTACAAAGACCCGATCATACAAGACGACCGATATCAGCATGGAGAGCGTGATGAATCCGGCCAAGCTTGCTGGAGGGATTACGAAGCTGCCTATGTTTCTATTCAGTGTGGTGCCTTGCTTGACAAAGAGGGTGCCAACTTGAGCTAACATTGTGCTGGGGATGAATGTGGCAATCAAAATGGGGATCATTCGTAGCATTTGTTTGGTTTCTTCAACTTGTGTGATTGGGCATAGCATCCATGGGCTGTTTGGACCTGTTTCCACACAAGCTTTGTTCAAGAATCTGCATCAATTATCAAGACAATAATTGTCAACAAAACTCAATGATTAGAGAAATGGAACATGATGTCAAATGCAAAAGGAACATGACGCCAAATGCAAAATTTTGACAATCTTTTCAATAAAGAAATACGGGAACTCTCGCTTTTCCACCATAACGTGTTACGTGTCACATGTCAAGATCACGTGTATAGATTCTTCGAGATTCTAACACATCAACATGTGCTGAAGGCACGTGCATCATCTTTATTAAAATATGGGGACATTCGGGTTTAGGGTTTATTTAAGATTTTCAAATTTTCATAATTTTTCCACCATAACATGTCACATGTCAAGATCACGTGTGTAGATTCTTCAAGATTCTAACACATCAACATGTGCTGAAGGCACGTGCATCATATTTATTAAAATATGGGAACATTCGGGTTTAGGGTTTATTTAAGATTTTCAAATTTTTATAATTTTTCATCATAACGTGTTACACTTTTCCACCATAACGTGTCACATGTCAAGATCACGTGTGTAGATTCTTCAAGATTCTAACACATCAACATGTGCTGAAGGCAGGTGCACCATAATTATTAAAATATGGGAACATTCGGGTTTAGGGTTTATGGAAGATTTTCAAATTTTCATAATTTTTTCATCACAACGTGTTACACTTTTCCACCATAACGTGTCACATGTCAAGATCACGTGTGTAGATTCTTCAAGATTCTAACACACAAACATGTGCTGAAGGCAGGTGCACCATAATTATTAAAATATGAGAACATCGGGTTTAGGGTTTATGGAAGATTTTCAAATTTTGTAATTTTTTCATCTCAACTCTGTTTTTTTTAAATATATTAAATTAATTTTTTTCATTATTGATATCAGATATATATATACAAATAAAAAATCTTAATTTTTAAATATAAAAGATTTTTTCTCAGTGAATTGTGATATATTTTTATATGAATTTTTTTACATAAAATAAAATTATGAGAAATCTTATTAAAAATAAAATATTAGTAAAAATATATTTATATATTTTATTTAAAAATATGTTATTTTTATAATATATTATTATAATAATATAATTATTACAAATCATAAATAATAGTTGGAAGACAAACCTCAATGAAGGCGTAGAATCAATCCGGTACTTTCCTTTCTGGGCGTACACTTGTAAATCAAGCTCAAACAGCTGTTTCGGGTCCGCAGGGACGGTCACTCTCCATTTTCTTAGGGCAGCCACAATGACCCTAGCCATCCTAGTGAAAGGGCTGCCCGTGGGCAGCTTGTGTCTGTAGAATGGGGTCCCCGCCAAAAATATTATTATTGAAATTAACAGGCCCAAAGTAGGAAGCCCATAACCAAGGGTCCAACCAACATTGTCCTGGATGTAGACCAGGGCCGTGTTTGCAAATAGTGTACCAAAAAAAATACTGAACACCCACCAGTTGAAAAACGAAAGCTTTTGGGCTTTTTCTTTTGGGTCGAACTCATCGAATTGGTCCGCCCCAATTGTTGATATATTGGGCTTTGTTCCACCCGTGCCCAACGCCAATGTGTAGAGCGCACCGAAGAAGACCGCTAACTGTAATGGGCTGGCCTTTTTGCAGTTGGGCCCAATTGGGTCTGAACATGGGCTTGGCTTCAGAGGATGTATTGATACTGATAGAGTAAGAAGTGACATACCCTATTTTCAATTTTAAAAACATTAAAATTCAAATATTGGAAATAATAATAAAACTTCAACTGTAATCCATCTTTATAAAATTAGTGGAACAACTTGATAAAGGGTGAGTAAATAATAATAACAATTATAATAATAATAATAATATTATTATATTAATAATACCCACATAATTTACTAAAATAAAATTTACATACTCTCTCCAACAGTGTGCACTACTTTCTCCACTAAAAAATAATATTACACAATAATCTTTATTTTCTTTATTTTTAATATTTATTTTTACTACTAAATATTTGTTAAAAACATTATATATGTAATTTTATTTAACATTAAATTTTGAGATAACATTTATTTTACTTATATTCTTACACTATCATATTCAAAAAATATATATGTAAAATTAAATGTCGGGTAATGTTATACAATTATATTTAAATTTGTATATAATATTTAAAATCTCATATACTTATTTAAATTATATTTTTATTATTATTTAAATTACACGTCATATGATTTTAAAAAACTTGATTTAATTTCAGTTTGGATAATTGAGATAAAATACTTACAATATTAAATATTAAAAAAAAGATATAATCATATAAAAAAGAAAAGGAAAAAAGTAGAGCAATAAAAAATGTGCGCTAAAAGTAGTGCAAAAATTTCAAAAATTTCAAACTAATGCAGAGAATGAAGCATTGCTGGAAGGTGAAAACTGACACCAAATACCATGTTGTAATTGATATTATTTTATTATACATTTTATATCAAATTCATTTGTATTTATATTTCCACGTGAAAACAGATTCTACTCATAAGACATTACAAAAAATTGTGTTGTACTTCAAAGCGATGTCGCTTTAGCTTATATTAAAAAAAATATCATTTTAATTTTAACCAATTATATATTACTTTACAAGTCATATACAAAAAATATACCCGTTGTGGAGGATAACACTAATTTAATCATAACTACAACGTGACGATAAGTATACTTTTCGATTTGATCAAAACCCTAAGTTCGAATTTCCTTCATTAATTGTAATTAAAATATATATAGTATAAGATATTAACACATGTCTTATATTTAATTATTGTACTAAAATTAGTATTGATAAATATTATTGTTTGAGCAATTAAGGTTGATAAATGAGGCTTCTCTTAAACAAAAATTTAAAAAAAAAAAAAAAAAAAACTATTTATTGACTCCAAATTCGACATAATTCACAGACAGTAAATTTTATATTCGCAGTTTCCCAGAAAACAGATAAGAAGAGAATCTATGTATATAATGCATTGAAGACACTAACATGACAATAGATATACATGTCACGTTTATGTGGCCACTACTAATAAATAACATCACAAACAATACAATCAAAATAAATGATTTTGTCTTTTGTTTTGTTTTGTTTTGTTTTTGTTTCGTTTTGTAATAAGATATAAAAAAATACGTACCGAGAGATAGATGCCACACGCAACGAGAAAAGTCCAATACCGGCCCAAAAGAGCGTCCGCCACATAGGCGCCGAGGACAGGTGTCATCCAAACTGTGCCACCCCAATTAGTGACATTATTGGCAGATTGGACAGTGCCTTGATGCAGTTTTTTGGTCAAGTATATGAACAGGTTCGAGGATATACCATAGTAGGCCATCCGCTCGAAAACTTCGTAAACTGCACGTTTACAAAATGTCTATTTTTGTCAAGTGGCTGTAAAAATATTTTCGTTTGTTTAAAATGACTCGTTTTTACCACACACATTTAAAAGAAATGTAACTCATGGTAACTAATCAACTTAGTTTTGTGCTAGATTTAATTATTTAAATACATATCACGCGTATTATATGACATTATAGTTAATCAAACGGTATGCAAATGAAAATAAAATAATATACGAGACTAAAATTAAAATAGAATTTCGTGATGCATGCAATTCACAAAACCTGACTATCCCAAAAACAGTTTCTATTTCTAAACCAAGACATGGAACAAGAAGAAAAAGAACAGAACTAAGTATGGTAGCAAGCAAGAGAGAGAGAGAGAGAGAGAGAGAGAGAGTACCAACAACGAAGAGACAAGCAGTCCATCGACCAGTTTTGGATCTAAGAACTGGGTTGCCTTTAAGATCCACTGTCCCATCCTGTGTATATCCATCACTTCCTTTCTCTTCTTCCATAGGCATGTGTGTGTGTGTGTGTGTGTGAGAGAGAGAGAGAGAGAGAGAGAGAGAGTAGTTTCTGTGGTCTGTTTGTGCTAGTTGCAAAGTGAGCTGAAATCTTGGATAGAGTCTCAACCCTTATATTCAGCTACTGACACATTATTCAGCGTACGCCAATAATTATGGGCAGCTATTTTTGAAAACTGAAAAATCAAGAAATTTGAAATCTTGGATGAGTCCAAACTGGATATTTTATTGTCAATTTGCAAGAAAAATACAATTTAAAATAACGAAGTTGTGTAAGCATTGACCTCACATAATAATTGCACAGGGTTCCTTTCTATATATATTTGCAACTTGAGATCGTTCATACTTTATCTATAAATAGTTTCTATAAACAGTAATATCGTCTATCCTCAATCCATAATTATCAATATCTTTATAAGATGATATGTTCAATTTTTATGAAATTAATCACACATTCATCTAAATTCTGTAGGTGTGATCTTAACATATTATAACAGCAGACTCGTATATATATATATTTTAGTGAATAAGTGAGCATCCCGATTTTAAAATATTTTCTATAAGTTGGTAGCTCTTTTCTCGAGATATTTATTGTGAGTGATTCAACATCGCGATGGTAAAATTTTTATAAAGGAATCGATATGGAGAAAAAAAATGTTTATTGTTATATATAACATGCATTTTCTTTTTCTTTTTTTATTTGATGGGAAATTATATATCTTATTTATAAAATTAAAAAAAAAAAAGTGGGTAACGTGATACAGTGTAAATGAGTGTAATATATATATTATATATATATATCCAATGGTACAAAATTGTATTTAAGAATAGATAAAAAATAAATATTTTTCAATAACATGCAGTTTCCTTTTTCTTTTTCTGATTTGGTGGGGAATTTTATATGAGAATCAAAATGAAATATTAATTAGAGTATTTATTTACAAATTATACGTAACCATCACAAACGAGTTTTCATCTTTTATTCCACAATAATCACTTCATGTTATGTATATTAAATGTTATCGTTGATTAATAAATATATAGCATGTATAAAACACCTAACGTGTAACTGTATTTGTACAATAAGTGATAGTAATTATAAGAGCATACTATCAAAACTCTTTTATTCAGTTATTACAAGCACAGTGCACAGAAATGCATTCCACATTATTTTCCTTCAGTAGCTGTAATAAATAATAACATCCACCTTCTAAACAAGAAAGGCAAGCAATTATAACCTAAGAACATTAATTCCACTGCGTAACCATCACCTAACTTTAGTACAAAACACAACTACCACATTCTTGAACTAGTTCTTAGTTGCTTCTCAAGTTATCAATTCTTCACCAAACACTCTCTTCGAATTAGAAACTTTTGTTCGGGACACATAAAATCTAACAACCCTAAAGAAAACGAGGTTTAAAATGTTCACACCATGAAAAATGCATTGTAATAATTCAAATGAGACTCATTGAGGTTGACCTGATGCATAGTAATAATTCAAAATTCGAATGACACGCATTGAGGTTGTTTTTTAAAGAAGATAATTTCTTGAATATTCACAAGTCTATCAACAGCAATATATACAACCTAGGCTACTTATGGTAAGGCTATAAATTATGGCATAACTCCCTATAACTAAGGAGATAAATATACAATGAATATGAATAGCAAATATACAACTAACAGAATATATTGACATATATTCTAACAGTTCTGAATCCGTCCCTGTATCTTCCTTTGTGATTCGCAAAAACAGTCGATAACAAGATGCTGCTAATGAAATTTTCAGTTTCAAGACAAGTAGTAGAGTAAGATGTCCCCAAACTCTTCATACTCTCCAATGCCTAATCATATAAAAACTCGATGATCATACTATCAGAACATGGATGGTATGTTGATGACATTCTAATGACATGGAGGATGCTTCAAAGTAAAGTCTTAAATTACTTTTTTGACAAAATCCTCTCCCAAATATCTTAGTGAAGTAAAATACTTTTTGGGGTTGTAAGTTCATCGATCATCTCAGTGAATTTGCTAAATCATACCAAGTAAGTGACTAATTTGCTAATATCTCAAAGCTCTTGTCATTTTTTGACGTTTAACTAATAAGTAAATCATATGAAGTAAGAAACTGATTTGCTATATCTCAAAGCTCTTTCCATTTTTTGTTCGTTTAACTAATAAGTTTCAAGTGAACAACATATCATAAAATTCTAAAACTTTGAGATACATGTGAGCTTCAAGAACATGCTAAAAAATATTTATTTTTATCAAATGACTAAAAAATATTTTTACTTATGTTAAATAAATAATTTTATTTTTACCCTTTAAATGTACAATGGTGAAGTCTAATACTTTGTGTAGGGACACAAAGCTAAATGCCAAATGTAGAATTGATCCCATATTTCCCGTTCTTTTAATTTTGTGCAACTTTCATTGAGTTTTACATGTATTTTTTTTACTTCAATTAATTTTACTAAAAAAAAAGAATATATATATATATATATTATATTTAAAAAAATAATATTAATATGATAGTATATTATGTGTTTAACAATATAAAAATAATAAAAATAAATATTATTAATGAATAAATTATAAAAAATATTTTGAAATATCGTTTAGTACAGAACTAGTGCAAACTACTCGAAAATGAGCACATATCTTGCACTAAAATAGTACATAATTTGCACTAGAGTTTAAAGTAACGTTCACCGGGTGAGATGTCGTAAATTAGTAGAAAAGGCTTAAATTCCAATTCATCTTGAAGAAAATTGATTTAAACAATTTAAATAAAAGCATAAATCGGGTAAAAAATAATGCAAGGGAAATAAATATAAAATAAATAGAAAAAATTGTCAAGCGCAGTGGCCAAGTTGGTGAATTGGGCCAATAATTTAGTTTGTAGTTTAGTCCCTCGTAGGTCATACTTTATCATATGGGGAATTGGGCCACGACCGGCCCAATATAGTAATCAACCCATCTCAGCATGGCTTTACCCTTATCCAGGTCTCAACTTTGTCCTTGCCCCAAATAAAATAGGATATTAAGGACAAAATAATTTATTTAATTAATGGATAATTATTTGTTTACACTATGTTAATCATGTACAATTTTAATAATACACACCAAGTGACATGTAATCATAAAACAAAAAATTCTCAATCTTTTTTACTATAGCCTAATTGAATATTATTAATTGAAAAATACTCAAAAAATCGACCATACCACATCGCGTCAAATTGTTTCGATTAAATTATTATGCTACTCATAGTTTAAATATTTGATTAAAATCGCACGCTTTTATATAATTCTGTTATAATTTTAGATTCAAATTATTATGCTACTCATAGTTTAAATATTTGATTAAAATCGCACGCTTTTATATAATTCTGTTATAATTTTAGATTCAAATTATTATGCTACTCATAGTTTAAATATTTGATTAAAATCGCACGCTTTTATATAATTCTGTTATAATTTTAGATTCAAATTGCGTCGTTTGTAGTCACATATATATATATATATGTATGAAGATACTTATATACAATATTATGTAATATCTAAGTTAAAATATTATTAGTTAGATGTCTATGAAGTTTTGTTTTATAACTACTTATTATATTTAACAATCTATAAGAATTTTTTTTTTATTTTAGTTGACAAAAAATAAAATATTAATAATTAATAATTATAATGTTATTTTTTTTATTTTAATAATTAAGTAATCAAACAATAAACTAACATTATAAATCACATCATAATGCATTTAAGATTACATCCACTAAAATAAATGAATATTTTTCAATATTTTGTGTATTCTCATGTTTGGTCCTTTTTCAATAAAATAAATATACGATACATCAATTTTAAAATTGTCAATTTATATATGAAGTTATTTTAAAACCGTCAATTTTAAAACTTAACATATCAATTTTAGATGTAAAGTTATTTTTGTTGTGAAATAATGTCGATACAATAAAAGTGTCGACATGTTAAATAACAAAATCAATCAATTTTAACACCGTTAAATATGCATCGTATCGCACAAAAACTGTATCGAACCACACAAACAGCACATTTGGTATTAATTTGAACACTGCAATTTTCATAATAATTATAATTTTTATAATTTTTTTAACTTCTAATATTAAAGATAATGGTATTTTATAAAAAATAAATTATGACTAATTACTTATTTTTCAGTTACTATTTAATTTGAAAATTTTAAATACAGTTAATGAAATACATTATCAAATACTAAATTTAATAAAAAAAAATTAAAATAAAATATTAATATATGAGCATAGCGAAATAAAATTTTATGTGAATTTAAAATTATATTAATAATAATCATAATATTTTTCTTTGACTGTGATTTGTATTGATTAATTGATACGGCATCCACATCACAAGGTGATAAATTCATTAAATATAATTTATTTAGTAAAATAAATTAATTTGTCTAATATGATATATTGATGCAATAAAAAAATTATTTTTAATATTTTGTTTATTCTCATGCTTGATCCTTTTCAGATAAATTAAATATACTAAGACTTTAGACTTATGTTTTTTATGAAATTTTTTGATACAATAAAAATATTTATATATTAAATTACAAACTAAATTAATTTTAAAACCGTCAAATATGCATTGTATAGCTCAAAATCTGCACCGAATCGCACAAAAATGGACCTTTGGTATTAATTTTTTCAACACTATAATTTTAAATTATTTGTGAAATCGGACTATACTTGACAGTTCGACTTCAAATTAGTAAAAAAAAATCGTCCAAACCGCACCGTGATCACCCGAGAGGGACATTATTACAAATTGAACAGTGGCTTGATGCAAGTATTTAAAATAAGAGATATACGTATATGGCTATGTATTTATTGACAGAATATGTATTGATGTATATTTTTAGTATGTATATAACTGATTAAATACGGTAAATCAGTTTTAAAACCATCAATTTACATGTGAAGCTATTACAAAGCTGGCTATTTTAAATAATTAATATATCAATTTTATATATAAAGATATTTTGCTATGAAATAATGTTGATACGATAAAAAATATCTATATATTAAATTATAGAACAAATCAATTTTAAAACCATCAAATTTGTATTGTATCGCACAAAAATCACACAAACGACGCATTTGGCATTAATTTGCACAAACTGTATTTATTAATTGAACTACACTCGACAATTTAATTTAAAATTATGTAAAAAATAATCGAATTTCGCATTGTGCATACGTTAAAATAACGTTGTATTGTTGGATAAAATTAGTGAGGTAACAAAGTTGTATGTATTAGAGAAGATTTGTTGCTTCATAAGCACTAGATGTGGAGGTAGAAAGACACACACACACACACACAAACAGGGTTATGTATTTTTAGATTTTATACATGACATAAAGGATACGTATTCATGTATATTTTTAGAATGTAGATATCTGGTTTCAAATGAATTTTCAAGTTTGACTAAAATAGTTTTTTTTTTTTTTCAAAGATGATTATGCGATGTGTGCATAGACATCGGCATGATTTTGATTTCAATGATTTGATTTAATTGTTGATTCGATTTTGGTTCAAAAATTAAATTGGAACCTAGTCGGTTCAGTTTCTTTTCTAAGGTATACAATTTCAAAACCGTCGGTTCCAATTCCAGTTCCGATTAAAAACTGGCAGTTCCAATTAAAAACTATCGATTTTAAGTGTGAAATTAAAAAAAAAAAAAAAAAAAAAGAACCAGGGAACCGAAACTAAAACCAGCTATATGCCGGTTCAATTTCGGTTCCACCTCTGGTAGTTCCAGGAACAGCCGGTTCCAAAACCGTAATTAGAACCAGGAAAACTGTGCCTGTGTCTATGTGTGCATTTGTTTTTTATATTATATTTTATTATATATATATATATATATTTGCATAAAGAATTATTTATTTCTAACATATGAATGTTCATAAATTATTATTATTATTATTATTATTATTATTTTGTATATACTTTTTTATTTTTTAGTAACCTAACCTAAGATATGAATATGTAATTTTTGTTTCAATTGATAAAAAAAGAAACATTTTCTTATGAATTATAATGTTTATTGCTATTGTTAAATTTATTATTTTAATGATTAAGTAATTAAATAAGAAACTAACATTATAAATCACATCATATGCAACGTTAAGATTACATTCACTAAAAGAAATGGATATTTTTCAATATTTTGTTTATTCTCGTGCCTTATCCTTTTTCGATAAATTAAATATACGATAAATCAATATATTAAAACCGTTAATTTACATATAAAGTTATTTTAAAACCATCAATTTTTAATAATTAACATATCAATTTTAGATATAAAGCTATTTTTCTTATAAAATAATATCGATACAATAAAAAATACCTACATATTAAATTACAAGAAATCAATTTTAAAACCATCAAATCTGCACCGCACAAAAATACACCAAACCACATAAAATTACACATTTTGTATTAATTTGAATACCGCAATAATTAATTAATATATTAATCAAATCTTGACAATTCGATTTAAAATTATAACAAAAACAGTACAAACCGAACCGTGATCGTAAGTATTTATTGATGTATATTTTTAGTATGTAGTTAACTGATTTCAGATGAGTTTTGAAGTTTGATTTAAACAGTTTATTTATTTATTTATTTTTCTGAGATGATTATACCAGGTGTACATATATATAAATACTGATGTATTATATATATATATATGTATATACATTAGTAAAAAATACGTATGTTACACGTGGCTGTTGTTTTTAATAATATGAGTATAATTTTATTAAGTTTAATTAAAAATAATGGTATTTAATTTTCTTTAGTATTTATTTTTTAAAATTTATACTACAATAATATTTTTATAACTAATGAAATACATTTAAAGTACTTAATTTAATATATATATATATGTGTGTGTGTGTGTGTGTGTGTAACAAAATAGTTTTTTATGTGAATTTAAAATTATATTAATAATAATCATAGTAATTTTCTTCGACTTTAATATATATTGATTAATAAATAAGGCCTCCGCATCATGAGGTGATAAATTTTGCTAATTTTAAAAATTCTCATTTTATTTATCAATTAAAATTATTATGTTTAAACAAGAATATGGAATTTTTGTTGTCCTTGACAAAAGACAGGAAGCATTAATAATTATGAATTATTATATTTATTGCAACTGTTAAATTTATTATTTTAATGATTAAGTAATTAAATAACAGACTAACATTATAAATCAATGCATTTAAGATTACATTCACTAAAATATTTAAATATTTTTCAAATATTTTATTTATTATCATGCTTGGTCCTTTTTTGATAAATCAAATATACGATAATCAGTTTTAAAATAATCAATTTACATATGGCACTATTATTAAACTGTCAATTTTTAATAACGAACATATCAATTTTAAATATAAAGCTAATTTGTTATAAAAGTGTTCATACGATGAAAAATATCGATATATTAAATAACAAAATAAATCAATTTTACAACGTTAGATATGGACCGTATCGTACAAACATCGCACATAATCACTCAAAACTGCACATTTAGTATCAATTTAAAAATCGCCTATTTGTTAATTGAATCACACTCGACAATTTGATTTAAAATTATATAAAACAGTTCAAATCGTACCTGTTAATTGAATCACACTCGACAATTTGATTTAAAATTATATGAAACAGTTCAAATCGTACCATGATCACATTAAAATAACATTGTATTGTTGGACAAAATTTATGAGATTACAAAGTTGTATGTATTAGATAAGAGATATACGTATTGATCAAATGAAAGAGACACACACACACACACAAACATGGTTATGTATGTATAGACTATATACAAGACATAAAGAATACGTATTGACGTATATTTTTAGTATGTAGATAACTGGTTTCCCGGCGACGGAAATGCTGGTTCGCTGGCGGTGACACCATGCATGAAACTCTACGGCGGCGGCGCCGGAGAAATCGAGTATACTGGTGGAGGAGATAACTAAAAGGTTTTTCCACGTACGCGCCAAATCAGTAGTCAGCCCGATATTTGATTTTCGGGCTCAATAAAACTGCAAATCTAGGATAAAACTCGTATGAAATTAAATTTATTACATTGTTACAAGAAATTAACAAGATGCTCTAATGGCTGCAGTTTCTCTTCTTTGCACTACTTTTCTACAGATATCTTTGCTGCTACCTATGAAGGGTGATTTCTTGATCCCTTCTGGACGTCGTCCCTACTTGACGACGCCCGGCTAGAAGCGTCGCTTTGATCTTTTTTAGCACAATCGGCGTCTCTATCATGTCGATTCTCTCCTCTGGTGAGACGGTTAGACATCTCATTGCTAGTCGAAAAATGGATGAGATGCATTGCTCCTTTGCTGGAAAATGTTGATCTTCTCTAGTAAGCAAGCCTGGTGCCACTATTTCAGTTTCTGCATTCTGTTGTAATGCTGCATTCGCCCACTCTTTTAAGCTCGTTTCGTCGCGAAATATGTCGTCCGTCGGCTTCCTCCTAGTAAACATCTCCAGCAACACTATCCCGTAGCTGTAAACATCCCCGTATGTGGATACTTTCCCTTCCGATCCATATTCTGTACCATTATTCGATCAGTTCAATACTCGAAAATATACAAGAAAACAATGACAGAAAGTACCTGGTGCCATGTATCCAACTGTGGCCAATGTACCGGTGTGGCGAAAAACCTCTGCTTCTCGAAAGAGTTTGGAGATCCCAAAATCGCCAACACGAGCAGTCATATCCTCGTCAAGCAAGACATTACTCGGCTTCAAATCGCAATGAACGATAGGGAGATCATTCCCATGATGAAGATATTCTAAGGCTAAAGCAACATCAATGGCTATGTTCAATCTCTGCTGCAAATCCAAGCAATAGCTATGAGAATACAGCCATTTCTCAAGGCTCCCATTAGGCATATACTCGAGAACTAGAGCTTTGAAATCTGTATTGCTGCAACAGCTGATGACTCGAACCAAGTTCCTATTACGAACGCCGCTCATTACTTCACACTCGACGTCAAAACTCTTGGACGCATTTTCTTGCTGTAGGTTAAAAACCTTGACAGCTACATTCAATCCATCAGAAAGTGTACCCTTATACACTGAACCAAAGCTTCCTCTTCCTAGCAAATTGACCTCATTGAAGCCTTCTGTTGCGCGCGCAAGTTCGTGATACGAAATCCTTCTCCAGGCAAGAAGTGTTGGCATTTCAGGTACTTGTTTCTTGTTCGTTTTCCTCCTTCGTATCAACCAGAGAGTGATGGCCACTGCAAATACGGCTAATACAATAGGCCCTATGATGTATCTGATTAATGAAACATGTTTTGATCTTGATTTTCCGATAGTTTTGACTATGCAAGGAGGCACTTGAAATCTAGACATACCACAGAGTGCATGATTCTGCATGAATGATTCAGCTGAAAAGTTGGCAAAACATCCACCTGACGGAATTTCTCCTTCCAACCCGTTACGTGACACATTAAAGAATCGAAGAGCTGTAAGCGTCTCTAAAGACCTTGGAATCGATCCTGAAAAATTATTACTGGAAAGATCTAGAGACTCCAAGCCTTTTAAATTCCCCAAAGACTGAGGAATGCTTCCTTGGAGGTCATTGTGAGCAAAAGATAGAGTCTCTAATGACTCTGTGTCGCCAATCGAGCCTGGAATATCGCCTGAAAATCGATTCCAGGACAAGTCAAGATTTCTAAGGGCCTTCAGGTTTTTGATCTCTGATGGTATTGGTCCAGTTAACAGATTCTTGGACAAGTTCAAAGCCCACAGATCAGTAAGGCTCCATAAATTTGGCACCACAGAAATCAATCTGTTAGAGTCCAGGAAGAATCTTTTCAGGGATTTGATCAGGCCCAAGCATGAAGGTATTGTACCATTGAGCATGTTATTACTCAGGTACAAGTCTCCTAATCTACTTATTTGACAAAGACTTGTCGGGATATGCCCTTCGAATCTATTTTGTTCAAGATATATGACTTCAATCTTCCTCAGTTTCCCTATTTCTGCTGGAATGAATCCTGTTAATTCATTGCTGTCAAAATCTACTGATTCCAGGCCAGTTAAGTTTCCAATTTCAGCTGGAATAGAGCCCCTAATTCTGCATCCAAACGCTCGGAAAATCCGAAGGGAAGTGGATAAATTCCCAATAGAATGTGGAAGGATACCATTCAATGGGTTTAATGACATTTCCAAAATCTCCAAATATTGGCAGTTTTGTAAAGAAGACAAAAAACATCAGTGCTTGATTCGGATATCCCTCCCCCGTTAAGTTATTTTCGCCCAACAGAAGACGATGAAGGAGTCTTAGATTACCAAAATCTGGCATAAGGCCAGTAAAGGAGTTGCTACTCAATTCAAGAATGGATAGTTTAGAAGCATTGGTTATGTAACTTGGGATTGGTCCACTGAAGCTATTGTTTCGCAGAAACAACGATTCAAGATTGGGAAGCGAAGAGCCCATAATTTTTGGGATTAAGCCACTAAAACGATTGGAAGAAAGCTCCAGTTCTATCATTGTAGAGATGTTAAAAACGGAAACGGGGATGGAACCGGTGAAGCCATTGTTAGCCAATGACAGCCTCTCAAGATTAAGGTTACCAATCTCAGATGGTATTTCACCTATCATAAAATTGAGTTCAATGAACAAAGAAGAAAAGAAGACAAGCAATGTTATATATGTAATAAGCTGATAATACCTCTCATGGTGTTTTCATGTATGTAGAGGATTTTAAGCTGAGTCATGTTTCCGATTTCTTTTGGTATGACACCGGTGAGCTGGTTTTTCGACAGTTGGAGAAGCCAAAGCTTGTTGCAGCCCAGAAAGCTTGACAGGCTTTCACCCGTAAGCCGGTTGGACTGGAGAAAAACCTGCTCCAGATTGAGGATATAGAGCAAGGACCTAACTCCACACATATAACCTGGGTTTTAAGTGTGGAGTTAGGTCCTTGCTCTATATGGTATCAGAGCAATTTAAGGCTAACGCCTCTTTTTTTTTTTTTTTCCCGATCCTCACGATCGCCCAAATCCCTTAGAAATTGCAACAAATATCAGTTGCCTTTTCTCCAAAGGTTTGTCCCTCACGGTCAAACCTTCTCTTTCCAGATATTAGGCTTTTTCTCCAAGGTTTGTCCCTCAGTCAAACCTTCTCTTCCCAGAAATTAGGCTTTTTCTCCAAGGTTTGTCTCCCACGCCTAACTTTCTGACATCTTCCCTATTCCCAGAAATTAGGCTTGTATCTTGCCTAACTTTCTGCCATACTCCCTCTCTCTGGATATACTTTCTGCCATACTCCCTCTCTCTGGATATATTTTTTTTTGGTCCACCACTCACAGGAATCCATGACTAATCCCTCCTCCCCATCGGTACTCACCTCTCTCGGCACTCTCTCTGCCGCTAGTTCACCAAACGGCACCCCGTCACTTGTTGCCTTCAACACGTCAACCCAACTTCCACTCAAACTATATTCTGGGAATTACAGTGCCTGGGCATTTCAATTCCGCACGCTACTCCTCGGGTATGATTTCTATGGCTTCCTTGATGGGTCGAAACCCTGCCCTTCTCCCACCGTCTCGGCTTCAAATACTTCGGAACCCACGGTGAATCCAAATAATCTCCATTGGATTCGCCAAGACCAACTTTTGCTAAGTGCCATTGTTGGATCTATTGATCCCTCTCTCATACCGTTCATTGCCGCGTCGAAGACGTCGAAAGAGGCTTGGGACGTCCTTGCGCGGATTTACGGTCAGCCGTCTAGGGGCAAGATTCTAGCGTTGAAGAACCGCCTACATAACTCTCAAAAGGGTTCTCGATCGATCACCGAGTTCATGCTCGAAATCAAAGGTATTGTTATGGCAGAAAGTATATCCAGAGAGAGGGAGTATGGCAGAAAGTTAGGCAAGATACAAGCCTAATTTCTGGGAATAGGGAAGATGTCAGAAAGTTAGGCGTGGGAGACAAACCTTGGAGAAAAAGCCTAATTTCTGGGAAGAGAAGGTTTGACTGAGGGACAAACCTTGGAGAAAAAGCCTAATATCTGGAAAGAGAAGGTTTGACCGTGAGGGACAAACCTTTGGAGAAAAGGCAACTGATATTTGTTGCAATTTCTAAGGGATTTGGGCGATCGTGAGGATCGGGGAAAAAAAAAAAAAAGGCGTTAGCCTTAAATTGCTCTGATACCATATAGAGCAAGGACCTAACTCCACACTTAAAATTCAGGTTATAAGTGGGAGGATTGTCCATGCTTATAAGGTTACCCAAGACCCACTCCTCAACCGATGTGGGATACTCAACATCCTCCCTCACTGCGAGCTCTCACGTCTTACTCGTGCGTGATGGCTTGAGCGTAGCAGTGTTGGCTCGGGAACATCCTCCCTCACTGCGGCAGTGTTGGCTCGGGAAGAGCGAGGCATCGAGTTGAGGCAGACTCTGATACCATATAGAGAAAGATATTAGAGAAGATGATTTTATTAATACAAGAATAAGTAATTTATACAAGGATACAAAAACTATGAACGAGATAAAACTCGATGTGGGATATATACAAATCCTCTAATAGAGGAAACTATGATGAATGTTCAATGGAAGGGATCCTGTTAAGCCATTGTAAGAAAAGTCCAGCTCTTTGAGAGAAGAAATATTGAAGATAAAGGAAGGGATCTTCCCTGTCAGCATGCTTTTTCGTATGCTTAGTATCTCTAAATTCGAAAGATTTCCTATCTCTGGTGGAATACCTCCTGCAAGATAGCAAAAACCCGGAAAATTATATCAGCAGATGCTCACAAGGTACTCCTTGCAATGTAACATCAAGAATTTATACCTTCAAAGGTGTTTGCTCCCAAGTACAAGTTCTTCAGCATTCTTAACCCACCTATCTCTCTTGGTATGCTTCCATTGAACTGATTAAACGACAACGACAGACGCTGCAAACTTCTGCATTTGTACAAGTTGGATGTGATCGGGCCCGAAAGTTGGTTGTTCAACAAAAACAGGCCTTCTATCCTAGGAAGATTATCACACATACGGGTCGGGATTGGGCCCGATAAGCTGTTCGATGTGAGATCAAGTACTTCCAGGGATGAAAGATTGAAAACCGAATATGGTACTGATCCTGTCAGCTTATTATACTTCAAGTCCAATGATTTCATCACAGAAAGATTACCAATCTCTTTCGGAATATTTCCATGGATCGAATTGTACCATACATCCAACGTCTCCACCTTCGAAAGGTTGCACAAATTGGGAATAACACCCGTAAAACTATTGTTTTGCAGAAAAATGTGCACAAGTTGTGTTAAGCTACCAAGCCAGAAAGGCAGATCGCCGGAGAAATTGTTGAACTCCAAGTTGAACTCTTTCAACCGGCCCAAACCCGCCAACTCATCGGGTAGGGCCCCCGTGAACCGGTTGAGACTGAGATCAAGAGAGGCGAGGAAGGTCATGTTTCCAATATGAGGAGCAATGGTGCCTCCAAGATTCAGACCGGAGAGGTTTAGAGCTATGATCCTCTGCCTCGCGTCGCACGAAACGCCGAACCGGCTGCAAATGGGAGAGGTGGACCAGTTGGCAGACAGTATGTGGGACGGGTCGGAAGTGATTCTTGATTTGAAGGCAGTAAGTGCTTCTTCATCTGTGGTAAAGTTGGGAGCTGTCTGGCTAAAGCTGGAAAATGCAGAAAGTTTGAGTAATGTTAGAACAGTGACTGCTATGTGAAAGAGAGGCTTCGCCATTAATGAAACAGAGAATTTCAGATTTCTGTCACAATCTCCAAACAGGTAATGAAGCAGAGTTGGCTATAAATGGAGTTGTGCATTAACTCATTTTCTCTACTTATAGTTGGAACACAAAGTGCAGGTTCCTTCGTCAAACCATGGAACCAGACAGTTTTATTTGTATTTCGTCTTCTAACACTATTTTTTAAAATTAGAATTGAATTTATTAATATTTTATAACGGGATCCATCCATCAAAATATTATTTTTTATAAAAAATTAGACTCGTCATAAAAATGGTAGCTGATATGAGGACAAAATTATAGGTGAAAAATCATAATTATGAAGAAAAATTAATGTTATTTCATGTGGTTGGCAGTTTGAAGATAACACTTGCTAACATATTAAAGAGTTGGTCTCCTGTGAAACTGTTGCACGTATAACACGATTTAAGATACTACTTATTTAAAGTATTATTTATTTAACTATAAAGTATCACTATTTTTTAAGATAACTAATCAATAGTAATACACTTAAACAAGTAATATTTTATAGCTAAACAAGTAATACCTTACATCGTGTCACACGTGCAATCATTTCACAGGAGTTTTTGCGCAAATTAAATGTTTAATATTGTTTGGTGTGTGGTTTTAAATTGTTTAATGCATGCATTTCTATTTATCTTATTTTTTTGTTGTTATTATTATTATTATTATTATATTTATTTATTTAACATTTATTTTAATAAATTATACTTATTGATCTTATCAATAAAAAAAATAAAAAGTAGAATTTTACTTCTCGAGCTTGAGTTTGAATCAAGTTTTAAATTTTATCAAACGTAAATATATATTTCAGCTTGTTTGATATTTTTTCAAACAATGTTCAAATAGATTTTTAATGAACGATCGGAACAAAATAAATTTTATTTACTAAAATATTTGAGAAATAGAGTTTAAAATTTGAAATACCCGAAAATTTGATACACGTTTATTTATAATAGGCAAAGATATTTTAACTCAAAAAATTATACTGTCATCCTTATATAATTATCAAACAGTACAGGGGTCAAACTGCAAAAACCCCGAAAGTAAGGTCCGAAAACTCAAACTGAACTCTTCATTATCCACACCATTTCCCATCCACGCCCATTCCTTCCACCACCGCCCAGTTTCCCCCTTTCCTTCATACGTTTTCTGGAGAGAAGAAAGGCGAAGATAAAACGGCGACAAAGGGCCATTGTTCTAGAGGAAACCCTAATTGGAAACCATGGCAACAATCACAGCTATAACAGGACCGGTAATGGTGGGTGTGGCAGCCGTAAAATCCCAAAATGTTAGCAGACTTTCATTGAAGAGTTCAAGAACAAGTCCAGAAATTGGTTTCATTGCGTCACAGTTGAGTGGCATCAAAATTTCAACAATGGCTTTCCAGAAAACTGCTCCTGTGTCAATATCTGCTCCTCGCAGGCCTTCTCTTCAGCCAGTTGCCCGTAAGTTTCTTCATTTATCTCTCTTTATGTGTGTGTTTGTTGTAGATAAAAATGTTCTATGCTGTTCTTTTGCACCCCTCTTCGGATAGAATGAGATGATTAGTCTGTGTTGTATGATGGGCTTAAGTTGTGAAACTCTCAGTCGGAAAAGGGCAGAATTCATGAATTATTCAGTTGCCTTGTGAAGCATGGTGCAAGCTTTGAAGCAGAAAGTACAAATTCTGTTCGTATTACTGATGATTCTGCTCTTGTCTGGTGCATCCGAGAATGATTTGTTGGTTTAAAGTGTACGATGGAATAGTTGAATTAGCAGAACTAAATGGAGTAAAGACCATACATTATGAAGTTTGAAAGTGTTCTAAATTTATAGTGAGAAGATATTATAATTGAGTTTTTGAAATTTATGATTCACAAGTCCATCCTACTCTCTAGTACTCTTTAACTTGTTGTCGGGATTGCGCACTGCTTGTATAATGTCAGTCATGTTAGTTACATTTTGTTCTAGTGATAGAAGTCTCCATTGACGAATTATTTTGATTTTTCGAGCTATTATACATTATCTTTGATATGCTCGTATTGACAAAGCCATCTCAGTGTGGACTCATATCTTGGTTTGAATGGGAAGAGTTCAATCAGTGATTTCAAGTTATTCCGATTGGCTACGAGCCATAAATGGTGCTAGTATCGAGCCTTTCTTCGTGATGGAAAAGGGAATAACTCTTCTATCCTTAAGAAGTAGCACCGCCGGATGCTAAAACTGTTACATAGTGTTAGCCCTCATGTTTTTTACTCTCTTTGGCGAGCATATATACCCAATGTATATGTAATGCTTCATATATCAAACTAAGAGAAAGCGAAAGGAGGATGGGCTTCAAGACTTCAAGTGCTTATGACTACCAGTTTCTTATTGATTAACAATTAATATCATATGCTAATATAATCCTCTTAATCCTATTTGAAGGATTGTCACTAATATGACAAGGATCATAATTTTTACCGTGCCAATAACTTTTGGACTCTGTCTCGTAAATTATTTATGGTGATGAGAATATCTGTCTGTTGTATTCGTGGAAAGTGGATATGAGCTTTCATTGGAACTTTTCTCCATGCAGGACTAGGAATTACGAAGGAAAAAATTATTATTAGCTGATTACTTGATTTTCTTGTAGTCATTTTTGTCCGATGGGACACGAGAAACTTAGCAAATATGATGGAAATTTGAAAATTAACCTATGTAGTCCATCACCGCATCTTTATTTCATTAGATTATGACAAAAGAAGTTAGGAATTTCTGTTAGTTCTGGTAACATGTAAGTGAAGAAAATGGTTGAGGTTAAATTTATAGGACTCTCTATCAGAGGTTCTTATTCAGCCTTAAGAGTTAAGCCTTCACACACTCATGTCTAAACTGTTCATTTTATGTTGAATTCAGGTAGAATTTGTCCTTTCACGGGCAAAAAATCGAACAAGGCAAACAAAGTTTCTCACTCGAACCACAAGACAATAACGAGGCAGTTTGTGAATCTGCAATACAAGAGGATATGGTGGGAAGCAGGGAAGCGGTATGTCAAGTTGCGACTGTCCACCAAAGCCATTAAAACCATAGAGAAGAATGGATTGGATGCCGTTGCTAAGAAGGCCGGAATTGATCTCCGCAAAAAATAATTCCAACTAGATAGTCCTCCTCGGAGATGGTTTTTGTTGTTTACAAGACTGTGTCCATTGTTTCATGTTGTGTATCTTCTCTCTCTCTCTCGTATATGAGAAATGCCATTCTGTTACATTTCTTATGCTTCGTTTATCTAATGATGAAAAGCCCGTTTTTTTTTTATCAATCTTATTTGGTCTGGATATTGTGCATGTTTGGATAAATTAGTAAGAGAATTATGCATGGAGAAGGATTCATCTATCCTGTATGATCTCTCTCTCTCTCTCTCTCTCTCTCTCTCTCACACACACACACACACACACAACAGAAGAATGCCTTCCTGTCCTTTGTACATGATACGAACTTCAGGAATCATACTAAAAGAAAACATACAGTCGGGGAAGAAAAAACAGGAAGTATCAAACTTCTAACTCAGCATTTTCTTAAAATGATGCCTATGTTAAAGATCCAGTTGTCGAGGTAATAGTAGAGGTGGGAAGTTGGGCTGTCCGACAACTGGCCAATGACTAAGGTTAAGACAATGAATTTGATCCTCTATTATATTTTGTATTTTTTTTAAAAAAATTATTATATATGTAATCATTATTTTGAAATATATTCAAAAATGAAAACTTTCTTCATTGACGACGTGGAGGGAATTGACTAAAAAGTCCCTGGACTGACCCTGTTGCTAACAACTTCCATTTTTCTGTCTCAGTCCCCAGCAACTGCCAGTAATATCTGCTGCCTCTCTTTTCCCTCCTTTAAAATTCAGTTTCGAGATCAAACAGAAACCAGATTTTTTTTTTTTAAATAAATCAATAAACTGGAAAAAGCAAGCGAAAGGATGAGTGATCACCACCTCTCCACCGCCGTTTCGCCTCAATTTCAAGAACCACCTTGCAAAATGGCCACTCTCCATCCCTCTTCATCCAACGCCACCGCCGTGGGTTGCAACCTTCTTGGCTTCACAAAACTCCCACTTCCACACTCTTTCCCCACCGTTTCGCCGTCACCTCTCCGCCGCACAATATCTGAGCCAATCTACTCTCCCGGCACCATCAACTCTTCAGCTCCACCGCCACAATTGCTGGAATTTCCCACTTCTCCGGCCTTGAACCCGTCCGGACGTATTCAAGAATCAACTCAATTTCAAAATGGCGCGACAGGCCTTCAGCGCACAATCTCTGATCCCAACCCTTTCCTCAACCAGCAGGCAGCGGCGGCCGGCAGCACCCCGCCGCACCCGACGGTGGGGAGAAAGGCATTGATGTCTCCGAGCTGTGTAGAGAGTCCTAGCGCCAAGGTCAGTTTCTCTTTGCAAATTTTCATTCTTATCAGTAAATTTCTTGTTTTCATTATATAATGATTGAATTCTTGATCGATAAAAAGGCTTGTAAATGGCTGTGTTTGATTGCAGAGGCTGAAGAGGATGAGGGAAAGACTGAAAGAAATGAGCCAATGGTGGAATGAAGTTGTAAGTGAAGGTGATGAAGATGAGACTGAAATTGTGAACAACTGCAGTGACAACAACCCCAAGGTTTCAATTATCTTTCAGTTTTTTCCACTTAAAATGTTCCTAGTTTTTCTGTCATCTTGTTTGCTAGTCTACTGTCCTTGGCTCTGAGTGTGTGTGTGTGTGTGTGTGTGTGTGTGTGTGTATGAGAGAGAGAGAGAGAGAGAGAGAGGAAACCAAAACACCTGCTACTTATGTTTGAAACTGCATATAGATTCTTCAATAGAATGGGACAATGATTTGCAAATCCACAACATAATAATCTTACCAGACATGAAAATCTTGATATTAATCTTACATGTTTGAAGAACATCCTTTGTTTCATTGAAGTAGCTGCATCATCTCAAATTCCGATTTCTTAATCACTGCCTTCAATCTTTGATCACTATGAAAAAGCCCGATTTTTTGCATTGAGAGTGTCGGAATTTTATTGCGTTGAGATCAATCTCTGAAGGTGCTCGTATTCCCCAGCCAATCTCTTGTTGTTTTGAATTGTTGTCCACTGTTATAATGCAGGAAGATTCTGAAAATTGTAGAGAGATTCCTTCGCACGAAGATGTATGGATCGAGAAGAACGGAGAGTGCTTAGTCCTCCACTTCAAGTGCCCTTGTAGCAAGGGATATGAGGTTCTTCTTTCTGGAAACAACTGCTACTACAAACTCTCTGATTTCTGAACCATTTCTCATCCTGCAATCTTTTACTCAAAGATTTTAAGGCGATAGGCTGTTGATCAGATATTCGCAGAATATTAGGCATTGCTAGATTTCGTATATAGGCTGGCTGTGGGTCGGATGCTCTTGTTTCTGCTTTCGTTGTAGTTGCTGCAATTACTTGATGAATGGACGTTTGCATTCATCCATCTGAATCCCCTTGTTTTTCTGGCTGATTCTGTTAAGCCGAATATAGACGATAGATATTGCATTCGACATAATCCACCTCCTGTAGCATTACAAGACCAGTTGTTCTTGCTGAGTAGTACACAATTCATTACAAAAGCTCATTAAATGAAACAGAAGCATATTTCCTTGTAAGAAAGTTCCAAGTGGTAAGATTGTCCCTTTATTCAGATACATCCACTGTGCACTCATTCGATCAAGAGAGAGAGAGAGGGAGAGGTTACTACGAAAGAATAAAGAGAAAGAAAGGAAATTAATTATCTATGTACTTAGACGTGGACACAGTTGGCCAGTTGCGGTTTCAGTTCCGGAACCGGCGGTTAAAATATATATACTTGAATCTCAGCCGTTAGAGATCAACAGCTAATTAATCTCAGCTGTTGATCTTCAACTGCTAGAATTTTCAAAAAGGTGGTCAAAACCGCCCGTTCTCATAGTTCCGGAACTGACGGTTCCTGAAACCGGCAAGTAGGGAACCTGAACCGAACAGTGAGTCAGACGGTTTGGGTTTGGAACCGGAACCGGAACCGGGCCAACGGTTCAAGCGGTGGTTGAGATAAGGATTATAGATAGAGGCGGGCACGATTTCGGTTTGGAGTAGGTGTTTGTTGCGACGTGACACGGTTCCAATTTGAAGTAGGTGTTCGTTGCGAACGTGACACTTCTACTCTTACTTGTCATATAAATAATATGACCGTTGCATCAGTAATTTTTTTAGAATTTTTGAAATTTTGATAAAATCAAATATAATTGAACAAAATTAAAAGTTATAAACATTATTAAAAATTTACAAAAATAAAGGATATATATTAAATATATTTAATTTTAATGATAAAACATTGAAATATTTCCTCACATTTATTTGCCCAATTTTAAAATTCTATTGCCTATTAAAAAAATTATATCTTTATTTTATTTTAAAAATAAATAAAAATTAAGCACCAGAATTTTGCTTTAGTGTGTGGGGTTGGGTCAGATAAGTCAATTATCAACACCCTAATCTTCCCCTCTTGGACATTAATAAGATATAATGTCTTTTCAATTTGAATTGATGGCATAATTTAATAAATTTAGGTCGCCCGATTTAAAGGACTGTTTGCCAAAAACTTAAAATAGGTGCTATTCAACTTTTAATTTAATTAGAAAAATAACCAAATTTTATTTTCTTATTTTACTAATTATGTATTTGTTTGGTTTGTCCTCGATGCACACAAATATTTTTGAATGTTGTCAATTACGAATTGTTTTGGAATGTAAAATCAAATTTTTTAATTCAATAAATATTACAACATTATAAGTATTTATATTTATTTTTTCATTTTTTAATACCCGCACTTATTATCTTTTACTTTTTTATTTTTTTAATAATCAAAACTAATCATTTCAAAATCATACTACAATCATTACTAATATATCATCATAATATAAAGTATACATACCAAAATTAAACTTGAATTTATTGTATTCAGTCGATTGTATCTAACTCGTGAGACACATTTTTTTCTGTTAAGTCAGATGAGTCGTTTTTAACTGGATTAGAATAAATATAAACAAAGTGTTTTAAATGGCATAAAACTCTTGTTAAGGTCTTTAATTACACCTATAAATACCCCACAATATACTCATAATTTTCATGCTGAATAATTAATTAAAGATTTTCTTAAAATTGTGGTTAATCAACATTAAATATGATATTACAATCACTCACCTTTTCCAACTATACAATCTATTATTACTCAAAGTTTATTCAACAATTCTAAAATTTCAAAGTTAAAATTTTTTAGAATTCGTTAACACAAAAATTTGTGTGTATTGAATGCAAGTACAACTTGACCTATAGTACTACGTGTTTGATTAAAAAATATTATTTATTCAATTTAAAAAATATTAATACTAATTAATTATCATAAAAATAATAAATATATAATTAAATAAATAATATTATAAATCAAATATACGATGAATCCGATGTACAAAAAATTCACTCCGTCTAAGCCAACCACATCATGGGTCTACCTTTCTATAAATTCGGCTGTGGAGATTATGGCCCAATGACTAAAATAGACCTGCCAACATTTGCCATCGAGTCATATCGCTAACGCAATAACGTTAGCTGGCCTATGCCACAATAATAATGAAAATCTAATTGGATGGGCCCCCTGATCCAGATGGGATAACTAGCCAAATTTTACATCTTATTTCAAATTAAAACAAAAATATTGAATTGCGAGCAACCTAGTCGTCGCATTAATAATATGTTCGTTCATCTTAAAAATAAAAAATAATTTAATTCTAAAAATATTAAAACATCATCTATCGAACAAATGTTAACGTGACGACTGGATGGGCCCCTGATCCAGATGGGATAATTAGCCAAATTTTACATCTTATTTCAAATTAAAACAAAAATATTGAATATTAGTCGTTGCATTAATAATATGTTCGTTCATCTTTAAAAAAATTAATTTAAAAAAAATTAAAACATCATCTATCGAACAGATGTTAACGTGACGACTGGATGGCCCCCCTGATCCAGATGGGATAACTAGCCAAATTTTACATTTTATTTCAAATTAAAACCAAAATATTGAATTGTGAGCAATCTAGTCGCTGCATTAATAATATGTTCGTTCATCTTAAAAATAAAAAATAATTTAATTCTAAAAAAATTAAAATATCATCTATCGGACAGATGTTAACGTAACGACCTAGTTATATGAATATTTTTTAGAATTGATAACATTTATTATATATAAATTAAGAATTAGTTCGTTGAAATAAAATAAATTGAGTGATTGTGAACCACGATGAATTAGATATGTAATATTTAATATAATTTTAAAATACTAAGTACTAAAATGCAAAAACGAATAAAACCATTTATTAGCCAGATGAAGATTATTTAAAATATAATTCATTTTTGAAGACCTACTTTCTTTATATAAAACGAGACTAATTTAAATGGTCAAAGTCATAAATTAAGTATAATTTGATATTTAAATTATAAAAGAAGTAAACACACATGTCGAAATTATAGATGTGTATATTGTTTGTTAAATTTGAACATAACCATTAGATATAATTTGATCGACACACCATATTCTATCTACATCGATTGACATTTAAAAGACGATAATATACTATACGTCGAGTATGTATTTATACTATGACTTTTAATTATAATCAAATCAACTTCGAAAAACTTTTCTATTATTTAATATTACTCACATTATCGAATAATTATTGTAAATTTAGAATTATACAAAATGAAAAGTAATTGTTAATTAGCGAATGCCCGTATTAAATTATAGATATGGTCTCTTGGAAATTTTGTTATCTATCAAAATAGAAAAGCAATTAAATAGTAGTAAAATCTCACCAAAAATCATATTACAAAATTTTATAAAATAAAATAAATGTGACATTTAATAAAACAACGAATCTTATTATATAAATTTTATTTAAGATAATGCAATATTAAAAAAATTTCGTGCATAACTATGCGTTTAATTTTTCCTTTCTTTTCTTTTTTAAAATTTTTACAATACAAATAATTTTTTTTATAAATCGTTGTTAATATATAATATATCAAATTAATTATATTTTTACGATCATTATATATTTTATATGTTAAAATAATACATTAAATTTATGAGTTAATATTTATTATAAATTCGAATTTTTGTATAGGGTTTACGTGGAAAAAATCCTTATAAATCATCGTTTACAAGTAATACTAGAAATGATATGTTTGGAACTTTAATTTTTTTATTTAAATAAATTTTAATATTGTTTATTTAAATACTTTAAATGTACGTTTAATTTTAAAAAATATTAATTTTATCATTTTGCCATACGCTGCATAGCCTAATTATATATAGCTTATTTAAAATTGGCATAATTATTTTTTATTTTAAAGTCATAAAAAAACATTGTTTTTTATACATCTGAAACAAGAATTATATTTGTATTAATATACAAATATGAATTTTCTTTTATACAAAAAAATTGATTAATATATTAATAATTACAAATCAAATCAAGGCACGTGAGTATAGCAAGATGACTTTTTTGGGAAGAGAACAGGGAAAGGGGTATAACTACGCAATTACCTAAACACCCTCGCTTGAATCTTCATATCCCCTAAAAACCCCTAGTGTTGTAATGACGCATGACACCTTCATATCGTTCGTGAACCAGAGAGGGTATTTCAGGCATTTCATGTTAACCCTGGATCGCCGAACAGGTGGAGGAAAACATTGTTGTAGGCTATTCGGTAATTATCTTGCAAACTTGAGGGTAATACACACCGCCTAATTGCTATAAATAACGCAGAAGCACTCTGTGCATTACCCTCCCACCCCTTCCTCCCCTCTCTCTCTATAAAACCTTCTCTCTCTCTCTCTCTCTCTAATTTCCGACGCCCTCCCTTCTCTCTCTCCCTTCCCCGCCCACGGCGGAGGCAGATAGCGCTCCGACGTCTCTTCCCCCAGATCCACCGTCCACGGCTCAGATTTATAAATTTTCCGATAATCACGCTCCCCCATCCCTGTACTGTTCAATAACGTTTCTCTCGAAATTTAAATAATTCTGTGTCATTGTTAATAAAATCAACTCCTCTTTTTTTTCCCTTTTTTTTTAATTTTAAGTCAAAATGCACATTTATTTTAGCTCTCTTTCGTTCTCAACTGCAGTTGTGATTCCTGAAGTTTATCCTTCTTCACTTTCTTTTTATTTTTAAAACCGTTTTGGCCATTTTATTCTATAAAAAAATATTTTTCTTTTGTTTTTTCCACCTTCGATTGACGTTTTTGCCCTTGGGGAATCTTGCTGACGTGGCATTCCATTTTACCCTCTTTTTCCCTGAATAAAAACTGGACGGTCGGGATGAGTTACCACTCGCGCAGAATATCGACGCCTGCTGCATCACGGAAGCGGAAAGAGTTAGATGCCTTTCATGCTTCCACGTTGCCGAAACCGTTAGTTCCACCAACGCCCGTTACTCGCGCCGTTAGTGGGACAAACCCGGCAACGACGTCGTTGAAAGGAGCCGATCAGCGGCAGCCGTCGTCTTCCAACCGGCTTCTAGCCGGTTACATGGCTTACGAGTTCTTAACAAAAGGAACGCTGTTTGGGCAGAAGTTTGACCCGGGTCGCGCCGAGGCTGTGCCGCTGCACTCAGCGGAGTCGAAGAGGAGGAAGCCGAGCCAGCCTGGTAAGGAAGCCGAGCCGAGTGTGAAATCGAAGCCGCAGAGCTATGCTGAGGTGGCACACATATTGAAGAGCGACGGGGTCCACATTACGGGAGTAGTCAACCCCACACAATTAGCCCGCTGGATTCAAATGTAGTCCACGTGGAAGTTCTTCCATCGTAGTCCACATGATCTTCGTGTAGCCGTCCGTATAGAATACTCCTCTCTCTCAATATGTAAACCGTAAACGTACGTGAAGCTCGTTTCTCTCTCTCTCTCTCTCTCTCTCTCCCTCTCTCTCTCACACACACACACACAAATGTGGAAACAGCTTCATGTTCATATTGATTATCTTGTTTTATATTTGACTCTGAGTCATCTGCTTCCGTGATACAAAAACAATGGTGTTTGTGTGTTCTTTCTTATATTATCATATTATGTTTCTGGTTAGATACTTAGCGTAATTCTTCGACTGTTCACGTGCATGGATTTACATGCAGAAAGACCTGAAAAGAAGTTGCACGACACTTTGTTTTACTTCCTGGATTAATCAACACTGTGTGACTGTGTTCTGTTGATCGATTAAATAGTTTTGAATGCAATTGTGATGAGAAAGTAATTCTGTGTGATGTTTTCCTTTGTGTAATTTCTTATTTTAGTGGGAAGTGATCCATAGTTGAAATCGACATTAGGTATGAATCACTCAATGAAGAACGCATTTGATCATTATATGGAGTCTAAACTCTTTAAAGATTAGAAGGATTCAGAATTTTGACAATGGAGGTACGATAGCTAATACGCCGGTAACTGGAGCTAAGAAGTTTGAGAACAAATGGAGTCGAGTGATTCCACGGACCTTCTGCAACTAAGTTGGAATGAGACTGTGAAAGAAGACGAATTACTTCCTTAGCGTTAGTGACTGCTTGCACGACAACTAAAGAATCGAATATCTCTATCCTTAGCAATGATCGGGCCCTCCTTCACTGCCAATACTTCACCATCTAGGATTGATCATATATTTCCACCTTCCTCTGATTTACGAAGCCCTCACCAAAACGAGCATCTAATACACGATTAAGTTATAGTTCTTTTTATAAAAAAATAATGGGCCGTAGGCCCATTATAATAGAAGAATTGTCTTATAAATACTGCTAGTGGACCATATCTTTAGAATCTATGATAGCCCAATAGAGAGAAAATGTGTCGCCCAATGAGTCCAGCCCAATGTTTATGGGCATTGCTTGATCCATTTATCTATTTAAAAATATGGGTATCACATTTTTTATTATCATCTGTTTACAGTCTAATTATATATATATATATATTTATTTATTTATTTATTTATTATTATTATTATTATTATTATTATTATTATTATTATTTATAATCAATAAAAGAGGGGCAAGTGCTCCATGTCATGAGCATCTTCATGGGACGGTCTTTCTTTTTCTCCATTTTCCATTAGATTGAAGTTTTGAATTTAGAATTTTTATTTATTTTTAATCTGGGAAAGATTTAGAATAAATATTATCTCATTGTTCTTTAATTTCAACTACTGTGAGGGTGTTAATTTCAATTACTGTGGAGGTGTGTTCAATGTTTTGGTTTTATGTTTTAAATTATTTTTTATTATGTGATATTTTCTTTATCTTTTTTTTTTTTGGTAAATGGTGTGGCAATTCCGGCATCATGTTGGGCATGTTTGGCCAGAAAAATAGAAATCAAACGAGACAAGTGAGGTGCACAAGTTAAATTCCGTAAATTCCTAATTTTTCTTTAAATTAAATCTGTGAAATTATAACACTTTTGGGACTTAATTGAAAACTTGTCCAGAAATTATATAAGCGTTTACAATTTCAATTTTGTCCAAATTAAAATTTGCAATTAAGTCCCATAATATTTTTAATTTCCCAGTAAATATGTGACCAAAAAACACCTGGTATATTATACACCATGTGTAGTACGTGAAAACCAAGCGACCGAAAAAGATGCTTTTTTCTTTTCTTTTACTTTTACAAAAAAAAAAAAAAAGTAAATTGTAAAAGCAAAAGAGTATTCACTCTGTGGATTCTCTCTTATTTGGCACTGTATAACTGAGTTGGGACAAAAGTTCAATGTTTGATGGCCTCTTTATATTGTCACTGCTTTTTCACAGTTTTGGACAGTCGAATCTGTGTGTTGCACGTTATAAACATTGCCTTGCGATCAAGATTAGTATTGGAGTTTCACCTCTATTATTGTTTTAATTCATCACATTTAAACAACTCATATTTGGTTAAGCATAGCTAGAGATGTTAGACGGGTTAGTCTTGTCGGTTTTGGGCTAGTCCAACGGGTTTTTGGTTGATCAGGCCTCGGTTTAATCGGTTCATTTTGAAACAGGCTTGTATTATGGTGAACATAACCCTAACCCTACAAATTTTCGGGCTAATCGGACCACTATAGGGCTATGAGTCGAAATAGTTAAATTATATATTTAAATTTAACATTTTTAATTAAATGCATATAATACTCTATTTAAAATACAATTTTAGAGAACATTAAAAAATTATATATTTTATAACCTTTATATCACTATACAAAATTTAAAGATTCAAACATTTAAATGATATACACTATTTCATGCTCTCAATTCTAACTTTAAGAGCATTCACGTCATAAAATTTGAAATTATATTACATTAAAGTTCTAAATTTAAATGACAGTATTTAGAATCTTGTAGTAATTAAACATAAATTTAATATCTTCTACTAGAAATCAAATATGGTATATGAAAAATAATTCAAAATGGTGTATATTATCAGTTCAATTTTAAGAAATAAACAAACAAGAAGAAAAATTAGGGCTATTGGGCTAGCCCTAACCCTAAGATTAGCCCTATACGGCTTCAGGCTAATCGGGCTCGAACTAAACGGGCTGATAAAATCAAGCTCTAATCTTATAATTTTTCGGACTAAATGGACCGATCCGTCGGACCACGTCCCTTTTAACATCCCTAAACATAGCAGTTATGGACCCACCAACATTCCTGAAAAATAAATTTAGTATAATTTAATCTCGATGTTTGATTAAAGAGTTGTATTTTATTACAGCAGAATATGTTTGATGAATGGTAACTGAATTACTACCATACGTACAGTCGCATGTTAGTGTGAAAAAATAAGAGATAAAACATTACTCCATCCATTTCTTTTACTTCTTTTTAGGTAATTTTAAATAAATAATAATGATAATAATAATAATAATAATAATAATAATTAAAAAAAATAGAAATTTGAAAGTTAGGCAGATGATCAAGAAAATTGTAGAATATCTTATTTTGGGACTCTCTCTCTCTCTCTCTCTCTCTCTCTCTCTCTCTCTCCTTCCTTTTTGTTTTGGACAAATGGCAAAAATAGATAGCAAATTCGGGCCCACGGGCCTTATAATTACACGTCCGCTCTTTCTAGGTCCATATTGCAGTTTCTTTTAGATTCTCCATTGGGCCCGCATGTACCGTCAAACACAATTTACAAAGTTTTTTTTTTTTTTTTTATCGTTTACAATTTGTCTTCTTCAGTCCAAAAAATGAAAAATATGTTTAAAAATTAAAAAATAATTAAATCATTCCAAAAAAAGAGAAAAAAAAAAGTAAATGTTTCACTTTATTAGTGAACATTAATAACTGAAAATTTTAATATCACCATGATTGAATACAACCAATTAATAATAGGTTGGTTAGATTTTTTGTTTATGGAGACTCGTAATTTTATTTAACGTTAAAACTGTTTATATAACGGTTCAATTTTAATTTTCATCCCTTACTATTTTAAATGAATAATTTTAAAATTAAAATCGAAACTGATAAGATTATACCCACGTCCATCCTAATCCATCTCTTCTCACAAACCAAAACGAGTCGAATTTAATAAGTTTTAAGCAACCTATCATGTGTCGCATTCCCAACTTTGATCCCAATTTTCCGCATATAGATATTGAGAGCCAAACACGGCTCTTGGACAAAGATTTTTTCATGGTCATAACTTTATGGTGTCCACACAGAATCTATCTGTGTGTTTCTTTTTCCATAAATATGTCATCTTTAATTATGGAATTAATTTAATCAAAAAAGAAAAAAAAAAAGATAACTTTTAAGAAACAAATAGAAGACCATAGGAAGTGGGAAATATAAAGTGAAAGTAAACGGAGTTGGTGAGTAGGAGATGCATTAAACAAATTTAGGTTAACTTAAAAGTGTAGATTTAATTTGCTTCATTAAATCTTGGTGGGATGCATCAACTCTGTACCATGTTTAGACAAATCTCTCCCACTTGTCAAATCTTCTATAAGTGTATTTCTTCATCATTTTATTCTCTCTCTCTCTCTCTCTCTCTCTCTCTATATATATATATATATATATGTAGATGTTGAGTACTTAAATATCATATAAATATTATTTATGTGATTATGGATTGATTACATCCTATAATGATGTACACAGCATTCATTTTTTTGAATGATTTGAAATTTTTTTGGCTATATTTGATGTTTTATATTGTGTTTTTATTATTTTTAATGTATAATATGTATTATTTAGTGATGTTATATAATATACGTAGCATATAATAATTATCATGAAAAACAATATATGAACAATGTTGATGTAATAGAGAATCTTTTTTCGTTTTTTTTTTCACACACGTGTTTACTTGGTGTGTAATAGAGAATCTTTTTTCGTTTTTTTTTTCACACACGTGTTTACTTGGTGTGTTAAAAAGCATGTACAAGATTGTTGGGCGGTGCGAGTGATCAAAGTATATAATATATAGCTAGATATGAGATGAACATGAATTTATGTATGTGGGATATATTTTAATCAATATGAGGTCTTTTGGGGTGAGTTTGAAAACAAAATGGTAGGGGTTGTGAATATTCAAAGTGGGCAATGTTGTAACGACGAACTGGGATGTCACATAAGCTCGAGGAGATTAACCGTGGTTGACTTAAAGAGACTAACAGTGGTTCGAGCCAAGCCTAAGACTTAATTGAATTTTAAAAATTCTCGTCTCTATAAAAATATTGAGCGAATTCGACCATAGAGTTGGAGTTTTGGTGGAACTTTGTCTTGATCGTGAATGTTGGTTGACCGAGCAAATCCAACCAAAGAGTTGGGAGTTTTGGTGGAATTTTGTTTGAAGAGAAATGTTGGTTGATATGAGCAGCCAAATTTTATTTCAGTTAGACATAAGGATACTAATCAGTGGCATGACGAAGGAATGACTATGAATTTATAACTATTGATATATATCTTCATCAGTACGAGATCTTTTAAAATTAGGTAAATATTAAAGTTATATATACTCGAAAAAACTCTGAACCCACAATATTATATTATTCAACTGAGGAGAAATTCAATACAAATTAAGGATAAATAATATATATATATATATATATATTGTTTAATACATCAGGTACAGAATATAAGGACCAACCATACAATCTCTATAAATTGGATTCCTTTTAAATAATTATTTCTTTAATATTTATTTATTTTCAATAAGTGTCCCATTCAATAAGTTTGTACATGTAACTGCACTTTAGGAATAAATTAATAAATATATAATGTATTTTTAATAAGGGTAAATAAAATTTAATAAATTAAATAAACGTAAAGTACAAACCACATTAGCTTTTGACGCGATTAGCGTCTTGTGGATCTACATGCTTTATTAATGTGAAATACCAATAATCTCCCCACTCTTAACTGAGATTTAATAATATTCCAATAAAAATAATCTATTAATGTGAAATACCAATAATCTCCCCACTCTTAACTGAGATTTAATAATATTCCAATAAAAATAATTTATTAGTGTGAAATACCAATAATCTCCTCACTCTTAACTGAGATTTAATAATTTTTAAATAAAATAATTTCTAGTTGAATAAATTTATATTTACGTGTGAATAAATAAACCTAGGAGCACGTTTCACAACTAGGCCGCCTCTCCTTTTCTCGCACTTAAATCTCTTTTCTCTCTCTTTAATTTAAAAGCAGCCGTCTCACAGATAAAAATATATTTTTATTAATAAAATAAATTAATTATTGAATTAAAAATTAAATCTCTAAGTTTAAAATTACATTGTGATTTGGTTGAAAAATATATGATACGATTTAATCTATATCATATATCAGTCAAAGAAATATTTAACTACTCCGACGAAGATTTCGTCTAACCCTACCATACTTGAAAATCTTAGGCTCGCCAATTTTTTATGCGCCAAAATAACACAAAATGAAGTCATGAATCTCGATCTCCTAATAAAAAGAATGATTAAAAAATTATTATCGAGATCTAGAATTTGAGGGCATTAAATTAAAAAAATAAAAGATAAAAAATTATTATCCTATCAAATAAAAATTAAAAGTAAATAGTGGATAAGAATAGCGTATATCCTAATACCCGATCAAAATCTATCCACATAAATAATGAATATAAGAACAAATTAAATCTTATTCTATTTTATACAATATCCTACATTTATTTTATTCATCCTAATTCATTTCCTCCGAAGTAAACACATCCTTAAACAATCGTAATGATTTGTTGGAAATTTTGCTAAGGCTCTTATCTTTTAAGATGAGCAATTGAGTAAGTATATATAAACTAGTTAAGTTAACCAATTTGCTAAATGTTCAATAACTATGAATTAATATTCTACGCAAAAACTTATGTGCATCGAGTGCACTTGCAACACGATTAAAATTTAATTATAAAGTATTACTTGTTTACTAAAAATGTATTACGCCTGATTAGTTATCTTAAAAGAATAATAATATTTTATAATTAAATAAATAATACTATAGAAATGAGTGTACAATGCACCTGATGTACAAGAGACTTACACTTCTATCGAATTCCCTCCGAAAAATAACTTAAAAAAAATTAAAGCAAGGTCCATCCCATAAACAATCATATTTGAGATATTGATCCAACCACGCGCTTGATGACATCATTACCTTCTTGCTTTTTCCCTAAAACAATAATATATATAATAAATAAATAATAAAATAAAATAAATCCCTAAATAAAGGATGTTCTTATTAAATAAAATTTGTGTTGCGTGTAACATATTTTTCCCCAAAACAGATCGAATACAGCCATCATACATACATACATGCACCATCTAATAAAAAGGAAACTAAAAATAGACATAAGGTTTCCATTCCCATGTTCTATTTTCGATGTTATCATTATGTCCATTATATTTATATATGTATTATACGTTCGTAAAAAATTTTGTGCATCGATTATATTAACAATTTGATTAATATTATTATTTATTTATTTAAAAAATATTACAGTTGATAGTAATATTTTTAATTAAATAAATAATACTGTAAATCGGGTGCACAGTGGACCTCTTGCACAAGAGACTCACTATTATAAATTTTACTAAGATAAGATTATATAAGGAAGCAACAAGTTTAATCGGATTACATAATGAAACACCAAAAATATCATAGATGATATGAAGCCCTCATCGAGGTAAATTTTCTATTTTTTTCAAATATTAATTTATAATAAAAATTTTGTGCATCAGATACACACAATACAATCCAGTAACTGATATTTTTTAAATAAATAAATAATACGTTATAGATAAACAAGTAATATTATTAAAAAATTCATAAATAATATTTGTTTAAGTATTAAAATAATATATATTAATATTTTTAAATAAATAAAAAATATTCTTCAATTAAATAATACAACACATTATATGTATCAATATATCTATTTTCCATTTTATCCCTAAAGAAATAATTATTATATCTAACAATGTGAGGCATATGGAATCATTCATTACCATTAAAAGAAAATAATATAATACAGTTGGATCCAACCGACAGGATGGGTTGAATATGCAGTTCGGGCATATGTCTTCCGTGTAGGAAACTGACGTGGACAATGTGCACTTCCACGTGGCAACCCGATCTTAAATTGTCGTTGTGCGCCACATATGCATTTTCCTTACTTCACAAGGCACTTTCTGTTTACGCTGCGGGAATGTTGCTCATTGTTTTTATGAAAATTGATTAAATTTAGAAATTGTGGGAAATTATTTTTAATTATTTTTACAATGTCTTAATTAGATTTAATTAATTACTCCAAATACTCATTAATTTTCATCATGTCACAGGAAAAAAAATTATATATAAATATATATATACAAATTTAAAAATATGTTTGTATCGTTTCTAGTCTATCTGATTATAATTTTTATTAATCAAATTTTACGTTTATATTAAAATTTATTTTTGAATTTAGTAGATCAAACCCTATATTTCTTTCCTAAAAAAATTGTGCATTTACAACTTTTTTTTATCTTTATTTCCGTCTCCGTCTTTCTCATCTAACATCTTACATTTTAATATTTCTTTTATTTTTATTTTTCTTTCGATCATATTTAATTATTTTATAAATTTAAATAATAATAATAATCTATATATATATAAACAAAATGATTTTTTTAAATTTTGTTTTTCCGCCTAAACTTCATTATTTAATTTAAAATAACTATTATTATTAAATTAAAATTAAATGTTTTTATTCTAGAAATTTTGATCGATTTCAAAATCTAAATTATTACACAAATTTAGGTGTTTCAAAATTAAATGATATCATGATGAATATAATGCAACATTTAATATATGATTCGAAATCTAAATATTTTATCAAATATTAATTAGATTATTTTGAATTATGAAATTCAAGAAATATATGAAATCTAATAAATATATAATTCGATTTTCTCGATTAATTCTATCAAACCAAATCTATATATATATATATAAGTAAAATGACTTTTTTAATTTTCGCCTAAATTTTCACAATATAAATGTAAAACTATATATATTTATGGAACTTTTTTAAGATACATTATTACAATTTAATTGAAGATATTAATATCAACAATCTTCGTGATTTACTTCGTTTCTATTGTTCAACATATATAAATTCGAATTTTAAGAAATTCTTGTTACTCATAATATATTCAAAATAAAAAATAAATTTATTAGGAGCGCTAAATCATTCTGGTTTCATTATACTGTAGAAAGTCATTAACAATTTTCTCATAATTAAGCTATCAATCAATCAGGTGGATAGAATCTGATTTTGTCAAATATGAAACTAAATTTTACCATAATAGAAGAAAAGATGAAACATAAAATTACAACAAATTTCTATTTATTATACAAAAAAATAATCAACGAATTACAAATCCACACCTTCTACAATATATCATATAATTTGAATATATATTTATATTTTAAAATATAAGTAAAAAAATATATTTTGTGCATCGCACATGTCACCCACTGATAATAATAATAATAATAATAATAATAATAATAATAATAATAATAATAATAATAATAATCTGAATGCTTGTAATTTTAGAAACACGTTTTGACACCATTACAAAGCCACATTCGGAAAGTAATGAGAGAAGTGTCTGGTTACCATTAATTAATTTATTTATGATTTTATTCTCTCACGTTTCCACTGCCCTATTTCACTATAGTATACACACACACATATATATATATATATATATATATATGCTCTCCCCTTCTACCAGGAGTCTCATGTATCTATCCTCCTCTCCACACCACCCTTTCTTCCGCCGCTCCCCACCACCATCCCCCGCCGATCTCCACCGTCAGGATGGTCAAATTCTCGAAGGAGCTAGAAGCACAGCTCATCCCAGAATGGAAACACGCGTTTCTAAACTACTGGCTGCTCAAGAAACACGTGAAAAAGATTAAGCTGGCAAGAAAACCCAAACATGGCCCGGACTCCAACTTTGATTTCGGGCGATCCATTTTCGACCCGGTCCGTGTTCTCGTCGGTAAAATCTTTGGATCTACGTCCAACAATGACGCCGGAAACCTACCGGAAAACATCCAGGTACGTGATTAAAACACTCCATATATATATAAAATCGTTTTTGTTTATATATTTCATAGTTTCTGTTTTGTTATTAGTGGCAATATATCGGCCTGTCTTGTAACGCGCTCTGAAAAGATGGCAGAAAATGTGAAAGTTTGAATTTTGTTCGTAAAATATTGGTAGATTATTTCATCAAAAATAGGAAGAGAATACAATAACGTTACGTCACTTCACCTTTTTTTAGGAGTTTTTAATATTAATTAGCATTAATGGCGTCATTTTTTGCAGGTGAAGAGCAGAATTGGTACTGTAGAAGAAGAAGATGAAGATGAAGAAGAAGAAGTTGATGAAACTGAGCATGGACAGCTGTTTTCTGAAGAATACGAGGTTATTACAGATTCTTGCAGCTTATTAGTTTCAGAATATTCATCAAAAGAAAGAAATAAATTGAAATAAAAATGCAATAATGTTGTGATTTCACTGTGCATGAACGAACAGGTTAAGGTTTTCTTCGAAATTTTGGACGATGAGCTTAAGAAAGTGAACCAGTTTTACACAGATAAAGAAAGTGAATTTCTTGAAAGGGGAGAATTGTTGAATAAGCAGCTTCAGATTTTGCTGGACCTCAAGCGACTTCTCAGTGATCGCCGCCGGAAAATTCTTCCGCCCAAGATGGGCGGCGACTCGGGGTTTGCCTCTCTGTCCGACTCGTCATCGCAGCGGAACTCGGATTTTTCCGGTGAGTTACTTTATGCTTAAAGTAACACCAGAATATGTGTTCGAGATTTTCGTTATATAATCAAGAATTAATACGTCATTTTGGCGTAAAGAAATAAAAGTAACAAAATTGTCTTTCTTAATGAGTCAAAATTACCTTTTTGGGTCTTTAAAGTTTTTATAAAGCATGCTATATATACACTAGGAATATCATTTATATGAATATTGTTCGCACGAGAAATAATAGATGAAACACGAGTTTTATGACGGTGCAAATAATTTTTAGTGATACTAATAAAAAAAGAAATTAAAGTTTTAATTTTGTATTTCATGTCACGTTTATCGTTATGCAGAAGAAAGTCAGATCGAAAATTTTGCCAAGAAAGAAGTTGATGAATCGAATGATGTTATAGCTGCACTAGAAAAAAGTGGCATCAAATTCGATTATTCATCAAAACCAAATAAAAGGATGAAGCCAAAGATATCCATGAAAATAGATATTCCGGCGACTACTCCGGCACGGACAATAGCCGCCGTCACATCAATGCTCCGGGAGGATTTCATCAGAAATCCCAAGAAACAAGAAGAAGGAGGAGGAGGAGGAGAAATCATTAACAGAAACAAGATTCAATGTGCCGACAAGATGATAAGAGGGGCATTTGTGGAACTTTACAAAGGCCTTTGCTTGCTCAAAACATTCAGGTGGGAAATTATATCTGTATGATATTATCATATAGGATGTGTAGGATGTGTGTCGCGTGATATATTATTTGATTTTTTTTTAAATCGATAGTATATAATATGACACACATTCAAAATATGCGGGTTGAATAAACATAGCCCGTTCGAATTTTTCACAATTTCGAAACTATTATAACTTAGTTTTAACCTATTGACTAATTATTTACCTATCAACAAAATTTTGGAAAGAAATAAATGAAGTGCAGATTCTAATGTTCTTACACAATGTTGTAATGAGAGGTTTGTGTTTTTTACAGTTCACTGAATATGATTGCCTTCACAAAGATACTCAAGAAATTCGACAAGGTAAGATTTTAATGGAGAACTTAATTACTAATGAGGGGTGAAAATACTATTTGGTATTAATAAGGTGAAAATGGGACGTCGATTTCACACGAGATCTTTTATTTTATTTTGCGTTTTGTCTCATATATCTACTTTGCTAATGCATATCATGTATGTAAAATAACATTATCAATAATCACATAATATGTTAGTGAAGTTGAAATATGACATGAAACAAAAGATAGAATAGAGCATTCGAACTCTGTCGATTTGCATATTTGTCTAATTTTTTCACAAACAGGTATCGAATCAGCAGACATCAACGAGTTACCTCAAAACAGTAAAAAGATCCGATTTCATCAGCTCAGATAAGGTAAATGTAAGAAGAATACAATAAAACTTTCAAATAATTCTAAGGTCCCTCAATTATTCGTTAATATTTCAAAAGATTATAAGGTCCTCAATTATTCGTTAATATTTCGAAAGACCTTTCTATTATGCAAAGGGTTGTATAGGTCTCTCACTTGGTAAAAATAATTTTGAGGTTCCTTCAAGAAATCAAATATATTTTTTCTATTTTATTTTTTTCAAATTTGATTTTGATGTACTCCTCCTCTGAGAGCAAAGAAAGAAATGATTTTTTTATTTTTATTTTTATTTTATTGGTTTCTATTGAATATAAACGATAAATTTAGAAATGGGATGAAATATTAAACAAAAATTTTTTAAATAAAAATTATTGACATATAAAAATTTCAAACAACAAAAGAAACGAACATGGTAACTCCCGTTACATTTCGTCACATATAAATTATTTTCTTCTAATAATTAATTTTTAGTAATTGAGGAACATAGACGAACATCGTCATAGCTAAATGATCTTTCGAAATATTCACAGATAATCGAAGGACGTATTTTAACAATATTTTTATAAATAAAAAGATTTCTTGTGAGTGTATATTAATTTAAATTTCAAGAATATTATTCTTATTGGTTGACAAAATCATAATTTACAATGTGGAAATTGATGGAAGGTGGTAAGACTAATGGACGAAGTGGAGTCCTTATTCACAGAGCACTACACCAACAATGACAGGAAGAGGGCAATGAAGTTCTTGAGACCATTGCACCACAAAGACTCACACATGGTTACCTTTTTTGTAGGTACAGTAATTTATTCTTCTTTTTTCCTCAATGTTTAATATAAACTACATTTATACATAAGTTTAATCGAATTACAATTCCGCGTTTCTGTTGCAGGTTTATTCACAGGTAGCTTCGTGACATTGTTCAGCGTATACGCAATCTTGGCGCATGTAACCGGCATGTTCTCACCGGCAACTCAGGCGACGTACATGGAATCCGTCTACCCAATTTTCAGGTCTCGTCCCGGCTTGATTATTTGATTCTTTATGTGACATTTGAATGTGGTGCTGATTGATTTGCAATGTGCAGCATGTTTGCATTGCTGAGCTTGCACTTGTTCATGTATGGTTGCAACTTGTTCATGTGGAAGATCACAAGGATCAACTATAACTTCATCTTCGAATTCCAGACGAAAACTGCACTTAAGTACAGGGATGCTTTCCTCATCTGCACCTGTTTGATGACTGCTGTTGTTGGGGCTATGGTCTTTCACCTCATCTTACTCTCCACCGGCTTCTTTCCTCGTCAGGTCGACTATATTCCTGGGATCTTGCTGCTGGTTAGTCACGTTTCGTCTCACAACTTATGTACATGAAAGTATGGTCTTATATCTACACAAATTATTGCATATTTGATCCTTTGCGTGGGAAATTCAAAATGTGGCATCTAAAGTATGGAGGCTGACTCAGCCTGTCTCGGGTCCACGCCAGCAATTTACGTTGTTGAGCCCAATCTCGAGCGAAAAGGACCAAACATGCAATAACTTAGAAGTTTAGCTTTATCCAGAAGGTTTTAATCCTATGATGTTATGTGGAGTTTCAGTGTTTCATGCTGCTACTGATATGCCCGTTCAACGTATTTTATCGACCAACACGGTACTGCTTCCTCCGAGTCATGCGCAACATAGTCTGCTCTCCGTTTTACAAGGTACTTCTAAGCGAACGACATCCGATTCATCTTCTAAAATAATGCAATTTCATGTTCGAAATTAAGACTTGTAATGTAATTACCTGTGCAGGTTCTAATGGTTGATTTCTTCATGGCTGATCAACTAACTAGTCAGGTTAGTCAATGTGCAACAGATTCAATCTCAAGAAAATACAATACATCCCCTAATTCTGATGTGTGCGTGTTTCTTTTTAACAGATTCCATTGTTGAGGCACTTGGAATCAGCATCCTGCTATATTCTTGCTGGGAGTTTCAAAACCCACCATTACGACATGTGCAAGTCCGGGAAGCTATACAGGGAGCTCGCTTATGTCATCTCTTTCGCCCCCTACTACTGGCGTGCAATGCAGGTACGTATAATTTCTAGAGTTAATAATATTACTATTACTTTGTATTCAAACACAAGAACCTATATTTACTTCTATTAACTAACATGTGATTGTGTTTGTAATACAATAGTGCGCGAGGAGATGGTTTGACGAATGCAACCCTGACCACCTTGCTAACCTGGGGAAGTACGTCTCGGCTATGGTGGCAGCTTGGGCTAGGCTAACCTATGCCAGGCAGCCGTCACACCTATGGATGGCTATTGTTTTGGTGACTTCTGTTGTCGCCACAGTTTATCAACTGTACTGGGATTTTGTTAAAGATTGGGGACTTCTTAATCCTAAGTCGAAGAATCCTTGGCTTAGAGATGATCTAGTACTGAAAAACAAAGGCACTTACTATGGGTCCATAGTGAGCTCTCTCTCTCTCTCTCTCTCTCTCTCTCTCTCTCTCTCTCTCTCTAAACTTATGCATGATGTGTGGATGTCTTCAGGCCCTGAATTTTGTGCTAAGAGTGGCATGGGTGGAGACTGTGATGAGATTCAATATTGGGATGCTGGAATCGCGCATGCTCGACTTTTTCCTAGCCTCATTGGAGGTCATCCGGCGTGGACACTGGAACTACTATAGGTAAAAACTATTAAGACAGCATCATCAGTTGGTTTGAACAGGGAAAAAAAAAACAGCAGCGTTCTACCGTATCATACAAAAAAGAGGCATTTCTTAACTAATTTTACTTCTCTTCTGAACACAGATTGGAAAATGAGCATCTCAATAATGCTGGGAAGTTCAGAGCAGTGAAGACAGTGCCATTACCATTCAAAGAAATGGATTCTGATGAATGAAATCACAACAAATCTCTGTACCAATGCATCAGAAAGGCTTGGAAGGAGAAGTACACAGCATGCTTAACCAACTACAGACCCTAGGGATCGAAAATTGATGCAACATCAAGGGACCCAAGACATGAAGCCGAGCAGTTAAGTAATCAATCGGCTTCTACTCTAGAATCGAGAATTTCTAACAGAATATTGATCGTGTAAATAGCCCTTCAACTTGAGCAAGAAAGATGTGCCGATGCTAATCTAATAACATTAATTCTCTTCCTCTGTTTTTAATCTCTCAACTAATTCATCCGCGAAGTCCGGTGTTGGTAATTAACAATAATACATCTCAATGTAACTCATTAAAATCTATACTGAATGGAATATTATTTAAAGATTTTAAAGGGATCTTTGCTTGATCCCAGTTCAGCTAAAGACTAAACATGATTAAGCAAAGAGACAGAAGCTATTTTAAAAGAAAAAAACAAATGCGTCCAATGGAACAGATGATTACACAACCAGAATGTTTTCAGCTTGATGATTACACAATAGCATCAGTTCTTATTTCATCAATCCAAAGCACTAGAGTGATGATATGATACTTCCAATGAAAACTACTACAAGACAGGAAAACCAAGTATGATACAGTAATTACACAGAAACAACCCCAAACAATCACTGGAAGGGAAAAAGAAAAAAGAAAAAGAAAGTTCGACATAATTAACAAATATGGAAAAAGGACAAGCAATTAGTGATTGCTTGTTTTGAGTGGCTGAAAACCATATCTAGAACATGTACCTCCACCGAGCAGGACGATCTTTGGATATGAGGAGAACCCGGGACGACAAATAGTCGAAAGAAGGATAATACATGTCATCTGGCCCAATAACTTCCCTCGCATTTTGTGGGCGGCTATAATCCTTCGCGAAGGACGGTAGCCCATCATCCTTCAAGGAATCGAAAACAAACAAACCAAGCCCACATATTCCCATGACAACATTCGAATTTCCCCAAACTTGAGTCAACGCTGTGAGGTGGCTATGAGCATTCAATTCTGGCAATGCATAGGTGCTCAAAAGTCTTTGTTTACGCAATGAGAACTGCTGGATTTGGGAAGTGCACTGTTTTTTCCCAGCTGATCTTAAACTGGAACCTCCAATGTAGATGGAATCGCCTCGAGAGAAAGCTGACTGGGCATCCACTCCAACTTTGGGTATCTTAAAAGCTATACCAAAGGGAAGTCTGAAATCTAGCACATTTATAGAATCGGAAGTGCAGAATACTCCATCATTTCCTTCAACTTCTCCTGGACTAACTCTGCAGAAAAATTGTAACAGATACTCAAAAGTTAAAACAGAAAGATATGAAAATGCATATGCTGTAAAAAACATAATCTTTAAAAAAAATTTAAAAAAAAAAAAAAAAAAAAGCGATGCCATTGTATTAAAAAATTAAAAATCCTTTATACCAGATCAAGAACATTAGTACATGCATTTAAGAATGTATATAAGCACCCTGAAATTATTTTTGTACTAAAAACACAAAAATAAAGTTTAGCGGACAAAATATAGAGTTTTCTCAGTTTTTATTACCTTTGTCGAACTCCTCCTCCTAATTCTGCATCAATGTTATTCAGATGAAGGGCGGAGATTTTACGACCAGATGAAGACACTGACATCAATTCCCGAGAACTAAGAGAGCTCACATCCCAAAGAGAAACAGCATCCGACACAGCAATTGCAACTTTTCCTCTGCTTCTCCATTGCAAAGGGCTTGCATAATCCATGGCCGTGACAGGCTTCGCTAATTCCCACTTCATTAATTGCTCTCCATCACGAATATCATAAATTTGCACCATTCTTTGACAACTAGCTGTGGATGCAATTAGTGGCCCACATGGTCTATACCACCATAGTCGGTTTTCAGAAGCCATAACAGATGACAGAGTATTTCTTTCATACATAGTGTTGTTTGATATAGGAGCAAGGGCTGTCCTCACACGTGGGGTCTCTTCCTCAAAATGAAAAGCTCGTATCTCTTTTGTGTAGAAATCCCACGAGCAGAACCCTGAATGAACAGAACTACCAGCAGATCCTGCCACTACATATCGCCCCGAGCATCCATCTGCACTAGGGGCTCGAATTATCCAACAATCTTGCCACATATTTGGTAAAACTCCAGCAGGGGGCTTGTATTCAGCCTTCTCCTGAAAATTAACAAAATATTTGCTTGCTTAAAATTTACTCATTAATTTTTAACAATATGAGCTACTATGCTAGACATACATGTATATAAGCATTTCATTGTATGTAAAGTTCGGCAGTTTCAATTTAGACACAATATAGAAAACCACAGACAATGACAGTGCAAACAAAAGAAACAGATTAAAATAGGTCTAATTGTGGAAAAAAGAATACCTCACAATTAGCAATATCATAGAATGAACAAGAGCTGTCATCATGAGCAAGAAGAACATACTCTCCTTCAGACACAAACCATCCTCCTGTTGTGGTCTTGCATCCAATATCATTCAATTTATACATATAATCCTCTTGCATCTCCTCTTCAAGCATCATGGTTGGCAATCTCGCTTGGTTGTCAAAGTCTTCGAGTGTTTCATCAGCCCTAAGCAAAGAATCAATATTACTTTTCTCATTTGATGCATTTAGAGAAGACCTTTCTGGTGTGCCTGGCGCAGTGTCATCCATCTCTTGAAGCTTACTTGCCTCTGGATCAACATGAGTTTCTTGTTTACTTAAGGAAGCCAATAATTCCTTAGCAATAGAATTATCATCGATAGCAGTTGATTTCTCCTCATCTAAATTAAGTGCACTGATGGATTCTCCAACACTCATTATACAATTTCCGGAAATTTTGGATGTTGTCTTTGACATAGTCCTATCTCTAATCAACTTATGATGGGGAAACAATCGTGCTTCCAAGTCTTCAACATTCAATCCCTTAGCCAAATTTTTACCATCCACAACTTCCTTATGTTCTTTCTCATCCTCATTTTCCGTACTTTTCACTGAGCCGACCTTGGGATCTCCATCACTACCAGAAACATAAACCATTGCCTTCTCAATCCCAGTGATTTTTTCTTGAATATCAGACAAAATCATCTTGGAAGCATCCGGATTATTCAGATCCAGCATCTCCTTTGTCCTCTTTATATCAGATGCTATCCTCTTCACTTTCCCTTCCAAATAGGCAAGTTTCTCATGAAGCTTGCAGGGATACTTGTTTGCAACATTTTCTTTCAAAGCACTCACACAATTACTAACCTTGTTTACCATTCTTGACTCTCTTGAAGTCGACCCTGATGAACTTCCCACTGTGCAAGATTTCAACTTCATTCCCTCAGAAACTTTGTTACTTTTGAAATCAGACTCTAAACTAGAAGTTTGATTAAAATCCTCAAGATCAGATCTTTTCATCACAGTTGAGCTCAAATTTCGTTCTTTTTCTTCATCACTCCCATTCAAAGCTTTAATCTTGATATTCTCATTTTCTTGAATATCTTCCAATACCCTAGTCTCAAGATCTGAACCTTCATGCGAAACTGATAAACGTTTCTCTTTAATTATTCCACTGCTCCCATTGTTCTCAACCCTAATCTTGATTTTTTCGTTTTCTTGAAAACACTCTTGCAGTTCACCCAGAAATTCCACACTTTTCACCAAATCTTTTGAAACCTTTTTTTCAAGATTTGATTTTTCACCAGGTTTTTCATTCAACCCCTTCGAAATAACACCACCTTCTTTTCTCCATGATGAACCCAGAGAAACCCTGGACGGGTTTTTTCTCATATCAGATAAAACCCTAGTAAATTCAGAAGGGCTAGAGCTCCTACCTCTCGGCACCGATGAAGTAGACAACCTGGAACGTGGCTCCTCCACCGCCGGCGCCGCCGCGGACTTGTCTACCCGAGCCATGGGCGGTAAACTGGGCTTTTGGGTTGCAGCCCGAACACGTGATATGGGCCTAGGATTCTCCTTCCCTGCGGAAATAGACCTTCCCGAAACCGGAGATATTTTTCCGGAGGGTGCTGCGCCGACTTTTCCGCCTCCGCCTCCTCGTTCTTTGACCCGGCGCACTGAAGATGTGGACATTTTTGTCAAGTCAAGAAGATATGCAGGTACTCTTCCTGTGCGTGCTGTTGATGAAGAAATAGAGAAGGAAGATTTCTATTGTTGTTAATTCTTCTCGGAGTTTTAGGTTTAAATATCAAAAGGGTTTTTTGAGAGTTTGTGGGTGAGCGGGAAAATGGAAGTCCTTCACATTTTGAAATTATTTGGAGTCTTCACAAAAAAGCGATATTAATCATGATTATGGCAACAACAATAATTCAGGAACTGTTTGTGTTGATTTATTTTTGGAATTTATATAGTACGAATGCCAGCACTCTGCCAACCCAAAAACCTTTTTTACATTATATTTTTATGGTTGCAGCTATTTGTACTTCTAAAACATCTAAATATATCTCACAATAATTATAATAAAATTAATTAAAATATATTTATATATTTTTAGTGTACGATTATTCATATTCTCGAAATCTTTAAATATACCCCAGTTAAAATTAATAATTCTTTTTTTTACTCAATATGTCCTATTTATACCTATTATACTCTTTTATTAAAAAATAAAAAATAAATCATAATTTCAAACATGACTGTCCAACCCGTAATTTCATGCCCTCCAAAGAAAAATTTCAAAACAAATTTATCTCTGCAATTTCTATATGCTTTAATCTACCATAAATGTATCTCTCTTTTAACTTACACATTCTCTTTTCAAATCAGTATTTTATAAAAAATATTATTATAACACAAGAAGATTAGAAGGAAAAATAATTTATCACATTATAGCACTATGATATATATATATATGCTTATGAGATTCTCGCAAATCATTGGTCAGATGAATGGGGTTAACACATTGTTACAGGCTGTGGTCATGTATACGTCAAAGGACCCAAAGATTGACGATGAAAAGAAAATTGTGAAAATTTGTTTAGATTTGTGCTACTTGAAAGGAGAAAGGGTGAAGTTGATCATTATTATGACCCAAACCCAAAGTTTTACAATCCTTTCAGACGAAGGAATATATATATATATATATATAAACCCTTGTACATATAGCTCTTAAAAAGTCATGAATGAATTTGCAATTCCAATTTTGTATTTTTATATTTAAAAAATATGAAGAAGAAGAAGAAGAAGAAGACAATGTATATATATATGAACTTTATACACACAATTCTTAACAAATTTGCAAAGCTTTGCATTTCAATATTCAAGAAATATGGAGAAGAAGAAGACAATAAAAGTAAAAATCTGCAATTCTAATTATATATATATAAACTCTTGTACACAAAATTCTTAACAAAATCAAAGAAGATATTTTTTAAGGGAATATAAATTTATGATAGATAGAGATATTGCAACTTTAATGTGTGAATTTGTGTTGGTAATTGTAGATATAAATGGGATATATTTAGTAAAAAGAAGAGAATTATTAAATTTTAAATGAGGTGTATTTAAACTTTGGGGTATATTTAGAGATTTTGGGGTATGAATAACCACACCTATTTTTATTTTAGTTAAAAATAATTATTACTTAATTACGAAATTGTCCTCTTTTATAAACTTTTTTTTAATTCTTTTTTAAATTTAATTTCTCCCTATCTTCTCTTCCACAAAGCATAACCTTTTCTTCGCTAAATCGTACCTACAAATAGGGCTAAAAATTAAACTAAGTTATTCGGTATTCGATTCAAACTCATTTATTAAAAATTTGTTTGATAATAATGTTAAACACACTTGAACATACTTCTACGTTTGATAATTTAAAGTTCGGGCTCGTGCTCGAGCTCGTTAAGCAAAATTTATTAAAACAAGTGTAAAATATCAAAGTATTCGAGTTCAACTTGTGTACGGCTCGATTAAAGCTCATTCAATCTCAATTCGACTAATAATCAAATAAATTTCAAACAAAATATTAAAAGTTCGATAACATTTTAAATAATTTTGAACAATAATATATTTAACTCGACTCGACTTATTTACACCCCTACATACAAAATAACATAGTTTAGTTCAAAAGAGATATTTGGCAACATAAATAATAAATATATGACTAATGTAAGTTTTATATAGCATTTCTCCTACTTGAAGTTCAATTTTTGTGTGTTCTTTATCTATGTCACAATGAACAACAATAGAAAATATAAATCAAACAATTGAAAAGTATTCAAATAATATTTTTCAAAAGCTACATTATATGTTTGGAAAAATATTTTTTGAACACTAAATTACGGTTTAGAAAATAATTTTCAAACTTTACGATTTAAAATATTACTTGTTTAACTATAAAGTATTATTTGTTATTTAAAATGTATTACTTATCATTAGTTATACTAAAATATAGTGATATTTTATAATTAAATAAATAATATTTAAACAAATAATATTATAATTAAACAAATATCACTTTAAATTGTGTGATATGCAACCGTTTCACAGAAAATTCACTATTTTTTGTTTGCAAAAAAATTATAAAAATATAGATTTCGTGGATTTATTGAAATGACTCATTTTCGATTTCAATTGACATATTCAAATGCATCACATCTCTTCTCATTCAAAGTTTTTAGAAAGATTTAAATTATAAATATTTAATGTGTTTAATGTTATTTATGTTTAGCGTGATTTATGCAATGTAATTAAATTAAGTATAAATAAAAAAAATTAAATTAAATCATACTTATAATCACGGGTCAGCGTTCTCCAAATTGTAGAGAATATTGACAGGACACGTTTTCATGTCCGAGAAAACCTCTGCGTGGACGTCTTTCGAAGCGGAGCATCGCGAACCTTTCTGATATTTCTAGTCCACGTGGCACCACATCAGCCCGGCTTTAAAATCGAGCACACGAAGTCAATTCCAACCGAATCGCACACAAATTCTCCCCCACCACCCAATCGCACAACACACAGAAGAACACAGCCATGGCTTCTGTGCTTCAATCAGCAGCACTTCCTCTCTCTTCCCATCACACTTCAACATCATCATTAAAAACTACTTCAATTCCTGTCTTGAATGCATCCCATTTCTCAAGATATCAGAAATTCCAACATTTTTCATTACTTCACCGCCGGAAAAACTGTGATTTCAAGGAAGGAGTTATCTGCCAGTCGTCTTCTAGTGAAGTCACATTCATTGAGCCTCCTGAAACTACGCAGTCCAAAGATGATCTTATTGGGTCCCTCAAGATCAAGCTCTTGGTGCGAATTATAATTTTCCATGACTTTTTTTAAAATTGCTTTCTTGTTTTCCCTGTTCTGGCTGATATATGCTTCTTTTGATATTTATTAATTTATCACGTTGAAATTTCTTCCTCACACATATGTGCAAGTGTATGTTTTTCTTTTGAGGGTCGTTCTTCAAATTTTCTTTGCATTTATGGTTTATCTCTTCGTATATATGTGAAGAAGTAAATATGTGTGTCTGTGTGTGTGTGATCAACTGTTTAATCACCCAAAATAATTGTTAGTCTTGCTCTTTATGGTATCTGTTAATGTACTTCTCTACTAAAAGGGGAATAATTTCCTTTAGGGTTTAAATAGGTCTAGAAAAAACTGTATTGTAACATCCTTCTCTGTGAAAATTCAAAAATCTTATTAGTGTATGTTTTTGGGAATTGTATTGAGATTGTTATTGTAGATGTCAAATCAATGTTGGAGGTGTTAATGTTGCTATATTATTATATTATGAGAAAAAATGTGCAATATTTAGTTTTATTGAGTAATGATGTTGATGTTGTACTGATAGGGTAGGATTGTAAAATCCGGATGGAAAAATTATGAAATTAAAATGAGATCGCAAAGTCCAAAGTCCATCCGAGATAAATCAGAAAGAAACAAAGCCTTAGCTATGTGTTGGGCTTCAAACCTTTGTAATGACTTATATAGACCGAAAAGCCAGATTTGGAATACATAAAATCAAGAAGTTATACTGGTTTAATCAAGCTGAGAACAGAGAGCTATGTATCTGATGAAGGAAATTTGGTCTGATGGTCCGTCAGAATTTAGATGACTACATCTGATGTTACATTAAACTGAAGTAGTTCTGAGGATATTTGTTAAATGTTAAGGCCAGTTTGATCAGTTCTCCAGAGACTCTCAAAAGGTACACCGCATAGAATACTGAAACTCCCTCAAGAGTATTATATCTTAAAGTTTAATTCAACTGGTGATGCTCTTTTTTCCGTATGGTCTTTCTGAATTGTCTTCATATATGTGATCGAATCACATGCTCTATGTGGTTGCTGGTGTCTTGTAGGCTTAGATTTTGTTGTACGTGATGCAGATTCTGTACGACAATTGCATTGCGAACAGGCAGTCATTAGTTACACGGCTTCATATGTATACTTGATTCACATGCTCTATCTCATAGGCTTAGATTTTGTTGTATGTGATGCAGATTCTGTAAGCGATCTGCTTGCTAGTCTACAGTTTGCATTGCGAATGGGCAGTCATTAGTTACACGGCTTGCAAAGTCTCAATGTAGACATCTAATCTGAAGAGATAAATCGATATCTGGGAGAAGCATTATATAAACTTAGATACAGCTAAAAGTTCAAGAAAATTATTGGAGTTAATTTATGTATGAGTATTTGTTGTCCCACAATTAATAATATACGAGAACCACGCCTATGGTTACAAATTTTGGAAGAATGGAATCCAATACTTCAAGGTTATAATAACCTAACAATATCTAAGCCATGTTTGATTGTTGCTTCTATTCACTCTTTCCTGTTACCTTACCGTCTGAATCCTGCTTATTGAGTCTGCATTCTCGCACTACAAAACAATTGTGTATCGAATTGTTGTTAAGAAAATGTGATATCTAATTCATTTGAGACTTTTGATCACAGAGTGCCGTTTCTGGGTTAAATAGAGGTCTTGCTGCAAGCGAAGATGATCTGCAAAAGGCCGAAGCTGCTGCGAAAGAGCTTGAATCAGCTGGAGGTGTGGTCAATCTATCAGAAGACATTGATAAACTGCAAGGCAGGTGGAAGCTGATATACAGCAGTGCTTTCTCGTCTCGGACTCTTGGAGGTAGTCGTCCTGGCCCGCCCACTGGAAGACTTCTTCCTATAACTCTTGGTCAGGTATGCTAGTGCATTATGTAATACAACGTTACATTTGGCCTTCTATTAGCATGAATTTTTTACTTCTTCAAATGTTAGTTGCTTCAAAACCAATTTCCTAGATTAAACTGGAAATATTGGTTTTGACCCTTGGGGTTGTAGAAAAGTTGGGGGTGTGGTCATTTTGGTGTATAGAAAGAAAGATACCCTCTCCGTAGACAAAGTCCTACCTTCTCTCCATGCATCCCTGCTGGCGGCTAGTAGGTGTCTCGAGCATGTGAAGCTTGTTAAAAGGGGTATGGTCCATTGGTATATAGAAAGACAAAGATACCCTTACTGGAGACAAAGTTCTACCTTCTCTCCATGCATCCTGATTAGTGGGCGTCTAGAGCATGTGAAGCTTGATAAATCCTTCAGGGCTAGCAATGTAGCCACTAGGTTTTCTGTTTCTAAAAGGGTGATATAGTCATTTTCCATATGGTGAAACAAAGACACCCTTTATGTAGACAAAGGTCTACCTTCTCTCCATGCATCCAAGCAAAGGATGTCTCCAGCATGCGAAGCTTGATACAATGTAAGGCTTGAATAGTCCTGCAAGTTTTGGGACGAGGAAGACATAATTTTGTCTTTTACGTAAGGGGAAGCTAGTCTTTGTATATGCCAAAATGACTGTATCCCATTTTGCCATAGTTTCACAGCTAGAGATTTTCGCCCTTGTTAATAATCTGTTACACAGTCATATCTCTATATTTTCTTGAAGTCCATGCATCTGTTGTATTCGATTAGGTATTCCAAAGGATCGATATTTTTAGCAAAGATTTCGACAACATAGTTGAGCTAGAGTTGGGCGCTCCCTGGCCTTTCCCACCTCTCGAAATCACTGCCACCTTAGCCCACAAATTCGAGATCATAGGTATCCTTTCTTTGTATAAAATCTTCTCATTTCATTAAACCTTGCTTACGATTCTTGATGATGAAGTCACTGTAATAATATTTGAACAGGAACTTCTGGAATAAAGATCACGTTCGAGAAAACAACCGTGAAGACAACTGGAAACCTTTCGCAGCTACCCCCACTGGATATTCCTCGCATTCCAGATTCATTTAGGCCGCCGTCTAATACAGGATCGGGTGAATTTGAAGTTACATACCTTGACTCGGATACTCGTATAACTCGAGGAGACAGAGGGGAGCTGAGGGTTTTTGTTATCTCATAAGTTTTGGTGGTGCAATTTTGTTGAGCAATCTTGTATGTATTATTACAACTTTTGTTTGCATATATATCGATTTGGTGCCTTCTCCTCCTTGGAGCTTCCCTTCTTGAGGCACATGTATTTCAATTGTACAGAAATACAGTTCATAAGTTGGATGTAAGAATAATAACTTCTGGATACTCTCTCTCTCTCTCTCTATATATATATATGTATATGTATATGTATATGTATATATCTACTACAGTATATGAATGGGCATCTTTTTGGTTGCTTCAAAGGTGAAAACCTCAATTCTTCCAAATGATGTGAAACATTTAAAACAAGAAGAAAGGACCTAAGGATCAACATTCGTACAATAAGTTGGATCTAAGCTTCTTGTTGATTGATTTGAATTTATTATAAAAAATTGATTCGGTGTTGGTTGGGTTCGCACGTTCTTTCTACTTGTGCGTGATATTTATTTTGTAAACGATTTCACTTTTTAAGTGAAAAATAATAAATTTAAAAATAATTCGTAACGTATTATTTTTTACTAAAAACATATTACTATTTTTCAAAAAAAGTTCTAAAATTTTGCTATAAAAGCATTATTTAACATTTAAAAAAAAAGTGATTTAAAATTATTTTTAAAATATTATGTTTAACGTATAAAATCGGGCCCAACCCCTAAAATATATAATAAAACTATTAAGGTTGGGCCGCTATAAAATGGAGGAAGAAATAAACAAGCCCATAACGAAAGGAAAAATAGGCCCATTGTAATTATGTGGGCTCGAGCCCAACTACATTACGGCCTGCGGCACATAAATGAAATCACAGGCCCAGGGTTGCAATATAGACGTTACATAACGGCTACTTTAATTCAAACTTGAATAAACAAAATACCCATCATTCAATTCCTTCTCCATTGTTTCTTTCCATTCTTGAAACACCTCTCTTTCGTATAGCTCTCCTGACAATTCCTCCATTTTAATTCAAACCCTTTTTCTATACACGAAAAAGGGCTGTTATAAAATTCTTGAATCTTTTTCTCTCTCTCTACTTCTTGATCTCTTAGAGAAATTAAAACCCAGATCATAGTTTTCGCCCTCCTCACTCGAGTTTTCGTTCTATCAGAAAGAAAAATCGAAATAGATTTCTGTTGTATTCTGGGTTTTAGTTTCTTCAGTCTGATCCATCCATGGCGCCCACCCCTTCAAAGTCTAATCTTTCTACTCCATCAACAAAAATAGTTACAACATCCAGAACCCCTCAGTCGAAGCACCGCCTGAACTTCGGCGCCCCCAATGCAGCGGCGGCACCATCGGAACACCCGGTGGAAGTCGTCGGGCGAATTCGAGACCATCCCGAACAGAAAAACAAGGCTAATTTGAACCCTTCAGCCCTTCAAATCAGTGGAGAAGGCAAATCCCTGAGACTGAAAACGGAAATCGGGTATAGGGATTTCAGCCTCGACGGAGTTTCAATGTCGGAAGAGGATGATCTTGAAGGGTTTTACAAGAAATTTGTCGAATCAAGGATAAATGGTGTGAAGCTGGGCCAGAAATGCACCATCATGATGTACGGCCCGACGGGCTCGGGCAAGAGTCACACGATGTTTGGGTGTTTGAAGCAGCCCGGGATTGTTTACAACTCTCTGAAGGGTATTTTGGGTGAAGAAGACGAAGAGAAAATGGGGTTGGGGACATTTGTGCAGGTTACTGTTTTGGAAATTTACAACGAAGAAATTTATGATCTGCTGTCTTCAGGCAATAATGGTGGAGGGTTTACTCTTGGATGGCCCAAAAGTGGCTCTGCTTCTAAGGTAACAGTTTACTTTTAGTTTATTTCCAATTGAGATTTAAAGCTATTTTAATTATGCAAAATAATCTTTAGTGGTTAACAGTAAATGGATTATTTTGTTTTGGTCACATTATGATCTGATTTTTACACAAGAACTAGGATTTTTAGTGTCTCCTTAGTTAGCTTTGATGTGTCATTAGTTATTACTAACTGCTTTGTGTTTTATCCCTGTTTCTAGAACATTGAGTTCAAAGACATTGTTTAATGCTGTCAACTGATCACATGATATCCTACTATGTCTGATTCTGCAGTTCACTGTCATTTATCTAAATAACTTGAAGATCTGATTTTTACATAAGAATTAGGATTATAGTGCCTTCTTAGATTGTTTTGATGTGTCATTAGCTATTATTAATGGTTCGATGTGTCGTCTGTCTTGGTAGAACATTGAGTTCGAACGCATTCTTTAATGTCGTTAACTGATTGTATGAGTTCATGCTATGCTTGATTCTGCAATTTTGGTTACTGTCTTCTATCTCAATATATTACCTTTTAACAAGCCAGATTTCCAGGTAAAACTGGAAGTGATGGGAAAGAAGGCGAAAAACGCAACCTTTATATCAGGAAATGAGGCTGGTAAGATACTGAAAGAGATTCAGAAAGTGGAGAAGAGGAGAATTGTGAAAAGTACACTATGTAACGAGAGAAGCTCTAGAAGCCATTGCATGGTATGTTTTCTTTGAAAACTATTTTGATCATTTTGAAGGCTTATATAACGTGTAATTATGCTTCTTAAGGAGTTCTCTCTTCACATTAATTTCACAGATAATTGTTGATGTTCCGACTGTTGGAGGGCGGCTCATGCTCGTTGACATGGCAGGCTCAGAAAACATAGAACAGGCTGGTCAAACTGGATTAGAAGCCAAAATGCAGGTACATATTGTTGAATTATCTTTTGAAAAGCTAATTTTCAATTACAATACTTATGACTCATGTTCACTGTGTATATGCAGACAGCTAAGATCAATCAAGGCAACATAGCCCTGAAGAGAGTGGTTGAATCAATTGCTAATGGTGACTCTCACGTGCCGTTTAGAGATAGCAAGTTAACAATGCTTCTCCAGGTTCTCTTTGTAATCTTATCTATAAAAGTTACCTACTTTGACTTTATAGTTTATGAATCGTTCCTCACATTTATTTGACATTTTTTAACAGGATTCGTTTGAGGATGACAAGTCCAAAATCTTGATGATACTATGTGCGAGCCCTGATCCGAAAGAGCTGCATAAAACTATTGCCACCTTAGAATACGGGGCAAAAGCAAAATGTATTGTTCGAGGTCCTCATACACCAATCAAAGACAAAGGCGCTGAGGATTCTTCAACAGCTGTTGTCTTAGGATCGAGGATAGCAGCTCTGGACCAGTTTATCTGCAAGTTACAAATCGAGAACAAGATCCGCGAAAAGGAGAAAAACGATGCCCAAAAAGAGCTAACCAAGAAAGAAGAAGAAGTCTCTATGCTAAGGGAAAAACTCGCAGTGGTAGAACTAAGAGGAGGTAAAACAAGTGAAGAGGAGATTAATTCAAAAGTTTGTGAAAGGACAGAGATGCTAAAACGTGAATTAGAGAGAAAGATACAAGAATGTCAAAAAATGGCCAATGAACAAGTTGAGATGGAAAGGCGAAGGATGGAAGAAAGGATTTTTCAACAGCAACAGGAGGTTGAAATGCTAAGGCAGCGCTTAGAGGATATCGAATCCGAACTTCGTCTCTCGAGGGCTGGGAGTGGATCAGCAGAAATAGAAGGTGGGAATTTCATGAAAAGGCTGTTGGAAGCCTGTTCTGATGAATCGGACATGGTGAAGTCGATGGATCTGGACAAATCGATTGATATGGAGACAAGTGTGATTCATAAGACAGAAACAAACACATCTGCTGCCATTTCAGGCTACTCCTACATGAACAGTTTCGGTGAAGGAATATATGGTTTTCCGAATAAAGCATGCTTGACCACTGTGTATGAGGAAGAAGAGTATGAGAATGAGGATGAAGATAAGGACAATCTGTTTGATGATGAAGTGCAGAAGGAGGTTATTGAGGAGAAAAAGATGATAGTCACACCAGAAGTTGGAAGTAAAAATGGAGAAAAGTTTGACTTTTATAAAGATTCACCAGAGGATAATGAGCCTGAAAACACTGAGGATGCAGCCTCTTCTCGTCAGTTAAGGATCCAAAATATCTTCACTCTCTGTGGAAATCACAGAGAACTTTCCAAGACTGGTACAGATTCTGCTTCAAGAATGATCAACGAGACACCTAAACTTGGTATGGATCATAATGTGGGAGAACACGAGCTTAGAAAGTTAAGGGGTTCTGATGAGAATTTGAAGGAGGAGGATCACAATCCATTAAGTGAAAGCTCTGATGATATTGAAGTGTATGTGAAGTGGGAGGCATCAAAGGAAAATCCTGGAAAGTTTATTACCTCATTGAAGGTCTTGAAAGATTCCACCCTTGCTGATTTACGTAAGTTGATTGAGATCCATCTTGGAGGGGACCAGCAAGCTTTCACATTTCTTGCTCTTGGGGTACGTCCTCGATCCTACTTGAACTTTTATATAGTTTCTTTATTTTACATCTTCATTTTGACAGATGATCAGCAATTTTTTGGGGATTTCACCCTGTTAATATATATACTAGATATGCTGATAGCTGATACATCCATTATGATGATATTAACTCAATACCCGTTGTTTCTCATTTTTTTATCCATAGAAGTGGGAAAAAATGCCAAATTTTATACCAAGGAAAACTGCATATTATTTATATTTTTGAGATATTATGTCATGTAAACATGCAGGCTTCCATTAAGCCAGACTATACAACTGATTGATAGTAGTTTGACTCCACAGACCAAGCAATTCACGAGTCCGTTAGATCCTTAGACCAAGTATTATGTCGGATCTTGAATCCACCCTTGATTTGCATGCATTCACATGCACCCGCATGAGTGTGTGAAAATAAGGATAGATTCATGCGGTGTAATTATTCTCCATGGTTTCTGGGAACGTTCTTTTAGTCGAGGAGTTAATGTTTGCTTGATACTACTTGCATGCTAGATCATCATTAATCTCATTGCTATTTTCTTTTCTTGATTTTAGTCTAACTCATACATATTAGAATGAATTGTGGTGACATAAAAATAAGTAATTTCGAGCCACTACTTGCATGCGAAATCATCATTAATCTCATTGCTATTTTCTTTTCTTGATTTTAGTTCTAACTCATACATATATTATAGGACCCTTCTGGTGCTCCTGTGCCTAAGGAGAAAGAGACTACTACACTGACAAGCAAGCTACCTGTCTGCAACAATCAACTACGTGGTCATCTGGCTTGTCTGCGTCCAGTGAAGGCGATTCAGTGTCCTAATCGTCAACCATTCAGTCCTTTGGAAAGCAAGGTCGCCCCCACCACTCCAATCTCACAGTTCACGAAGAAGGTCGATGATTGCTTTTCACCCGAGATAGGTCCACACTTGAGCTCCACACCATTTATCACCATGAGAAAGGCACTAGCTTAGTATATTTCAGGTTTGGATTGTATGCTGGTAGAACTCCTTTGTTACGCTGTAGTAATTACATGGTGGGTTAAGCCCTATGGATTGAATTAGCTGCACAGGTGAGTATGTATGCAGTTTTATGTACTCCTCGTGCATTAAGAAATGACTAGTGGCTGTAAAAACATGTGAAATGTGTGTACTTTTGTTACTTATTTTGCCGTCGATTTGTAGTATTTTTTTAGTCGTCTTCATCTTCTTCTTCTTCTTCATCTTCCTTTTTTTCTTAGTCTCATTGTGTGTGTGTGTGTGAGAGAGAGAGAGTCAATTATAAATTTTGCTGCTGAATCTCATATGAATTGCTTGTGCAAAATATCCAAAGAAGGGGAAGGTACAACTGCCATTATAAATTTTCATTAATAAAACAAACAATTCTCCATAGCTTTAACCTCTATCTATCCATTGGCAAAAGATGCTCCTTATATCTAAAAAGAATATGGGAACAGAAGTCTTAAAAGTTCATAACATCCATTCTTTCCGCTGCCCACGGATCAAATTTTACATACGAATGAATTCACTTTCTAGAGAAGCTAATTCCACCATGTTTACTGTGTTGTCCGAAAGTTTATTCAACACCATCAGCGACGTGGCTTGCAAACGTTTTCTTTCCTCAGGGTGATGCCACAGAGCTAGTAGCACGTCAGGGGGAAATACAGGTGCAGGCTCAGCTTGAAGTCGCCGACCATCAATTACACATCCATTGAGTCTGAAAGTAGGTGGAGATAATCATCATGATAGATGATTGGCAAAAAAAATTGGGAAAACCGCAATTTAAAACCCCTGAACTTTCATATTTTGTTCTATCAGAGTCCCTTTTTTTTTTTTTTTTTTTCACATTGAGGCCTTTGTAGGCAATCCATTGTGTGCTTGTATTGTTTTATTGAGCCCTTAAACTTTTATTTTTGCTCATCTTGAGCCCCTGAAAAATCCTCGACATTAACAAAAAGTTAATGATTATGGGCTCAATAGAATACAATAAAAGTACGCGGATTCTATAGAAAAAAACATGAAAGTTAAAAATGCATTTTGCATAAATATTTAACACGAGTCTGCATACAAGGGATACCTGTTGAGAATAATGGTCATGTTTGGCCATTCAGAAACTTTAAAGTACACATCTACCACACCAAACGCCCTCGTTGAGACCGCTCTAATATCTCCATGCGATTCGCATATCGACACGACAGTCTTCAGGTTAAGAGCATCGAAGTTTGAAATCCTTACCACTGTTGTCCTTGGACAATCAATTCTTAGCATTACCAAACGCCTTCCTAAAACATTGATGGACCATTCTGCTAGTGCCCTTTCTTTGCCAATCTCTGTCTGCAACAACATTTCAAGGTCTGAATCAACGTTCAACAATAGATAGACATTTCAATAGCCATGACAAAAAAAAAAAAAAAGAAGAGAAAGAAAGAGATGCAAAAAAAAAAAAAGGTCTATCAAGAAATGAGGAACAAAAAACAAGTAAGCAACAAATACTTAACCTCAAACTCCACATAAGCAATAGTGTGTGATGAGCCCAAAGAATACCCAGAAATATTGCTCTTGCAGAAGGCCAGAGCTTCTTCTATATGATGTGAACTAATTTTCTCAGTCAAATTCTCAATTTTTATTGTCCTGGTGGGGTTCTTTACTAATTCAGGTGGGATATCAGGATCACCAAGCAAGCCAGGAATAGGAGTTTTCACAGTCTTCTTTCCCATTACATTAGCTGATTCTACAGTCACCAACCCATTCATAAACAACGACCCAGATTTTTCAAGGGCTTTCTCAAATCCTTCTCTGGTCTGCAGTCAAACAAATGAATTACCGAGTGCAAAGAACAAGGAACAATTATTATTTTTCACTACTGACTACCCCTTTTGGTAGTTAAGTAGAATAAGCACTAAACCAAAAAAAAAAAAAAAAAAAGGCAGTTCCACAAGAAGAATGCATATGATTGCTGACCTTAAAATCAATGTAAGCAGTTTTAAGCAAAGGCCCTTTGGCAGAAGGAACTTCAATTTTCAAGATCTGCCCACAATCTTTGAAACATTCAAATAGTTGATTCTCGGAAACAGAACTCCAAAGGAACCTTATTGATACTCTGTTTTCCAGTGATCCTTTTCTGGAAGAGCTCGTTCTTTGTCTCTGCCTTTGAATTGGAACCTTCTGACATTCATTTATCTCTTTGAATTCAGAACATTTATCATCCAGATTACTTGTTTCCTTATTCGCAACGCTAGAAGCCCTATCTAGAAAGCCGAGCAAATTATTAAGTGCTGCCTCAGAATTTATTACCTCATTCTCAACTGTGGTTCTGATCGGATCATCCTTATGCTCCTTAAATAAATCAGATAGTCTCTTAGAGTCGGTTGAGCCATCATATCCAGCCATTAAATCAACAGCAGATGTTTCTTTAGAGAAGTAACCTGAGCTTTCCGCTGAAGACCTAGAGCACAATCACAAGCGATCAGCAAATAAGGGCATGAAACCCTATGCCTAAATAGCATTTTCCATCATCTGCATCAAACTGATATTGTGCAATTCACATAAAAACGGATGATCAGAGTCTTGAAAGACAAGCTTCCCAAAATTAGTCTTAAAAAAAATAAAAAAATAAAAAAAAAGTGACAGATTCAAGCCTCTACAGTTACTTATCCCCCATTGTATCACTCTGCCTCTCTCCTACATCGAGCTTTATTTTGAAATGAAAAATGGAAAACGGAGATGCTCATCAATTATGATATATAGGTAAATACTTTTACTTCTTGTTTTAGAATCATACATCCATTCTCGAGCACAAAGATAAGAAAGAAAAGCATTAGTACGAGACTACTAGCAATAGCATTTTGCATAAGGTTACATACTTTCCTTCTGAAAAAACACTTAAGTCTTTCCAGCCTTCACAAAAATTATCGACTCTGAAAAGTACTAGATATTGGATAAGTACCCACATCAAGTAACTCATTGATAAAGACGAAAATTGACAAACATCATATTAAGTACGAGCTATTGAAACACTTCCCCAAAAAATCAGAAATATAAACTCTGTAGAATAATTGTTCAATGATTAATGCATAACCAAAACCCAGTATCTTCCACAAGTAAATCTCGAAAAACCCAAGCAACAAACGGACAATTTTTTTTGGTTAAAAGATGAAGAGGTTTTACTCCTTTTCAGACTGCTCAACAGCCATGATTCCCGTCTCCTCCGTAGCAGCTTCTTTCTTCGTTTGTGGCGGGTTGTCATTGTCGCCTTTAGAAAACAATGAAAAAAACCCTGCTCTTGCAGTTGCCAAACCTGCAGCAATATTCTGTAAATTATTATATTCCACAATGCTATAATCCAATAAAATGAGAAATGATCTTTTTTAAGTTTTAGAAGAGAAGGAAAAATAAAAGAAGAAGAAGAAATGGACATATGCGAGATGGGTTTTCATGATTTTTACTTAATCTGCAAACCGGGAGGTTTAATTTTGGTTGGAGAAGATGAGAGAGAGCCATTTGCACGCTCTCACGCCTATGGAGAACAGGGAGTTGGCAACGGAGGGTTTTTCAGTGGTTTTAGGCTTAAGAAAGAAATATACAGGATATGTAATTACCAAAGTGCCCCCAAGTTGAAGAGATGGTAATTGCCCCTACATTCAAGAGGTAAAACAATCATTTTAATATTAGGGTCTTTTGAGTTTTTCTTTATTTACTAAATAACTTTGAAATTTAATAGTTTTATTATTAAAAATATTAGATCTTATTTGTTCAATTTTATAAATTAAAAATCAACCATAAATAATAATATTTTTTGCATTAATATCTATTTTAATATATATTATAGTACAAAATTAAAAATCATGAAATGATAATTAATTTAATATATTATATATGAAAAATATAATATAACAAAAAAAAATTATATTTAAGAAAATAAAAAAATATTCTCAAAAAAGAAGAAAGTAATCAAAAGCTGACATATAATTTTTAAAAAATATTTTCATTGTTAAAAACAAAATATGGATTAGAAAACTATATCATTATTATATATTAGAAGTTCAAGATCTTCATAAATAGATTAAGGGAAAGAAAACAAATATACTCTGAAGTTATAATAAAGCTATTTTAATGTTTGGCGTCAGTTTTCACCCTCCAGTAGTACTTTATTTTTAATATTTAATATTGTAATTTTTTTAATCTCAATTATTCAAACTGAAATTAAATCAAGTTATTTAAAATCATATGATGTGTCATTTAAATAATAATAAAAATATAATTTAAATAAGTATATGAGATTTTAAATATTATATACAAATTTAAATAGAATTACATAATATTACCCGACATTCAATTTTACATATATATTTTTTTAATATGATAGTTTAAAAATATAAAGTAAAATAAATATTATCTCAAATTTAATATTAAATAAAACTACATATATAATTTTTTTTAACGAATATTTAGTAATAAAAATAAATATTCTTTATAAAGAATATTGTGTAATATTATTTTTTAGTGAAGAAAGTGCATAATTTTTATGCTAAAATAATGTAAAATTTGTACTATAGTAATGCAAACTGCTGGAGATGTCTCAGTACGAAAGTTCTCAACAAAAATGAGGTCATTATATATACCCATTAAAGATATAACATTAAAGAAAAAGAACCTTAATGATTTTATCACTTTTTTTTTCATTATATTAATTCAAGTTTAATATATTAAATATTTAAAATTGAGTGAATATATTGTACATCAAATGCACCACTTTTCAAGTAAACAAATAATATTCTTTAGTTAAATAAATACTACTCTACATCGAATTAGCATATTTTTTAATTAAATAAGTACTACTCTACATCAAATTACATGATGCGCCTAGTATATATAAATTTTGGTGTTTAAAAGTTATTTCCATGCTTTGATATTTGTTGTTTTTAATGGGATTAATCAATCGTGTTAATGTAATGGGCAGAAAAAGATGTTTATTTTACGAGGAAATATTGGGTTTTGCCAAAGCGACCATCAATAGTATACATTACCACAAGGATTCTAGACTTCCAAGTGGACGAAAGAACAAGCATGAATCAACCAAAAGAAGTAGTGCAATGATAAAAAGAAGTCGCGGAAAAGAATCAATGTCTTTCAGGTCGAAGAATGAAGGAGGGTCGAAGAAATTGACTATATGAAAGATTTTGAAGTATACATGGTTTATACAATGATCAGTTCTCATTTCCAGAAAGGATACCGCGCAGCTACTAGGATGCGACACAATGGGGACTTTCATCCCAACTTTTTGGAACTCTATGATGCTTGTTTCTTTTCACTTGTTTTGCTCCGAAAGGGTGATAATAAAGAGAAATGGCGAGATGCTGTTGTACAGCACGAATGGCATCAGGTTAGATCTTTTTCATCAAGGGATAGAACATTATATAGGTACATTAGCAACCAGAAAACTTACTCTTCTGTGGAGCATTGCCATCACTAGAGGTTTCATCTTGTAAGATCAGATTCTTTAACGTGTGAACTGCATTATTCAGAGAGAGAGAGAGAGAGAGAGAGAGATCAGCAAGTTGTATAGCTGGCATTTCGCGTTTTAAGGTTTGTCTTCAAACAATATGCATAAATATTTCAAGAGATCAATTTAATATAAATGAAAGATGAGAAAAGGCAATGCATGAGAGAATGTTGAAAAAACAGTAAGGTACAAGAGTGTACAATATTTACTGTTCTTTATCCTAAATCGGAAGTTTTGTCTACTTTACCATTCGTGTGGTCCTTAGTATAAGAATGTTATTTACTTTACCATTCTCATTGTCCTGACATAGGATAATTAAGTAAAGTTCAGAACATTTCCCATACTTGGCATCAATTTAGCTGCTAAAATGGCTTACTACCCAATCTGGGAAAGGCATCAAGATCAAACACACAGAATCACATGCCTACATAAGATTTATGATTAAGTTTTTAGGCTAGAAATAAGCACATCACCTTCACCTGTCGAAGCCATTTTCCTGGCATTATTGTCTTGTTCGGTTCCATCAGCACTGTTACACTCTGAGTCAACACTTTGATCTACTGATGATGAAGCATGATTCTTCTTTCCGAACTTCAAAAGCCGCCTAAAACCTTTTGATGGTTCCTTTACAGAGGCCTTCTCTAAAGTTGCTTGCTTTTTCCCCATTTCCAGAGCTTTTACATTAGGAACATGTGCTTTGACAGTTTCTTCAGCTTTTGGCAGCGATCCTGAACTTGCTAACGGTGCTTTGCCATACTCTGACTGACGAGTGCAAGGGTCTTCCAAAGAAGAGACACGAGCATATGGGGCCCTGTAAGCTTGTTCAGAAGTGGATATGCTGGAAAAGTTTGGAGGATCCCTCTCTGAATAGGCAGTCTTCACCTGATAAAACAGCATGCATGCTTACTGAGAACCCTAGTACACTTGTTTGTTATTATTGATGCGTAAAAAAACCCTAAAAAGTTTTGGCTAGAGCAAATTTAGATTAGGTTTTATTGAGCTTCTAGAAAAATAGAAAGAAACAGATCCATGTGTTACATATACTTCTCACCTTCAAAATCTGGACTGAGCGATGCGGAATTGTATAAAATATAGCAAAAGCGATGTTGGATAAAACAAGTCAAAGAGAATAAACCTAAATTGTTAACATTTAGCATTTATGTTGGTGTAAAATATTTCAGTTTGCCATATCCACCTCATCATAGTCAGACTGCTTTTGGAGCTGACAAGTTATAGGTTCTCTATCAACTCCATCCATAGGCAGATGAGAAGCATGTATCACATTACTTATCTCTCCTTTATCACAATCATTATGTGGTTGATTCCATACCTCTGGCTTTCCTTCTGACGAATGTGAAGTTGGAAGAGAAGGCTTCTCACACTCAAGGACAACAGTTTTCTCAACTATAGGATTTTCTTCCGCATCCATCTGATGTGTCTCACTGCAGTTCTTAGCATTTTGTTCAACATTTTTGGGTAACATAGAAGGTCTTATTCCGTTGACCTTCTGTCCGCCCTTTATGTTCTCACTGGCAACTGTATTCGACTTTGGTGGTGTTTTGATCTTCAATTCAGGAAGAGTGGCAGCCTTACTTTTATCAAGGTTGATGATAGCAGATACCTTGTTCCTATCCGGGCCCTCCGACTTCTTTCGCTTCAATACTGCTTCAGCGCTTCGAGCTTTCATTGCGATTACAGAAGAACTAGAAATTGCTTTGGGCTCTGATAACCTTCTTATCCGAGACATGGAGGCCTTAGCTTCAGGTGTAACACCATTGGTTTCTCTTTTAGTGTCTGACAATGATGATGAGGACCTGGTTAACCTATTCCCTGCCATGTGGCTACCCTCACTTAATTTACTCACTTTAGAGGCTTTATTTGACGAAATTGATCCAAGTGAAGTTCTAACTTTGGATCTCTGCAAGGGTGATGATGATCCAGGCTCTGAATCACTGAACTTGGATCCTCTATTAGTTGCTGGAGAAAGTTTCGCTGGCAACTGCTTTGTCTGAGGAGAGAGTGTGGATGGCTTTACAGAAGCTGTGCCGCCTCTAGCTGCAATTCTTTTTTGCCTTTCGAGTTTTAGAGCTTCAAGCCGCTTTGCTTCTGCCGCCTCCTGTAAAGAAATAAATTTAGGATAAGAAGTCCACTGATAGATAGATAGAAGTAGAACTTGTAAATCTAAACATCGATTAAGTAATAAGAATGGGGTTAATAAATAGTGTAGCCGTGTACAAATAATACAAGATATATATATATATATATACACATACACTTTTTTGTCTATTTTTCCTGGTCCCTAAGTGTGAATTGTGTGCCTCTCAAGCAAATAAGAAAACATTGTCCCAAATATTCTGACTTATAGTCAATGTGGTCACATTAGACCAATTATAAAGTGAGTTTCAGTACCTGCTCTTTCTTCATTTTCTGCAGATCAGCTTTATAGGATCTTAAACTTTCAGCACGGGATCGTGCATCCTCTAAAGGACTCATCTTTGTTGATTTGCTCTTCCTGATCGGGCCCCCAGTTCTTAGCTTATTCAAAGTGTCCATTGTAGCCTTTGACCTCCTATCTTTGTTTGGTTTCTTTAATCCACCCTTCACATCAGCAGCATCTTTTCCCCCTCTCTTTGCTGACACTTCATTATCACAGACCTGCATTTCATAGTCCAGAGCAGGGTCGTATTCAATGGACCTCCTATCACTCGCCCCTTCAGGCATCAAGTTCAATTCATTAGGTTCATAGTTTACTTTGTTCTTATTGCCCTCAGACCCTGACTTTTGATACTTTGATGGAATCTCAGAATCAATATCAATAGCAGTTCGGTCTGTTCCTCCATCATGATCTAATGAGATTGACCTAAATGGTCTAACCAAAGTTTCATCAGCCATTCCAGTTGTGGAATCTCTATCTTTCATACTACTAGCACCCTCAAAACCATTCAAAGCTAATGGATTCCTGAAACTTCCCGGGCTTTGTTGACTGCCAACCATAAAATCTTCATTTGTTGACCTAAACAAAATCTTCCTTCCATTAGTTTCAGCAAATTGGATATCTGTTTGATCATTGCTTCCCCTGAAACCATTATCCTCATTTGAAAATAGAACTTCTTCACCAGATCCCCTGGGCCTACGTGACGTATTTCCACTCATTCCATGAATGTCTTTCATGCTATTACCTTGCATGCCCACTCTATCTAGTGCACAAAGAGCCAATGGATCATCACTGGCAGTGTTTGTGCGTCTCTTTATTTTCCCACCCTTCTCCATTGCAAACATTCCCTCATTGTCAGCCCGATCATCTTCATCATTTCTTCTCAATAAACAATCTTGAAATGCCAGCCAGTGTCTAGCATCAGTGTCCGCAGATTTCACCTGAGTCCCTCCACTTTTGGAAGATTTATTACGATGAATCCCATCTTTACCATCACCCTTCAAATATTCATTTTCTGTATCAATGTCAGAATGTGATTCTGAGTTTGTTTCGCTGCCAGATTTCTTCTCTTTAGATGTGATATAGTTAATGTTCCGTATTACAACCATGCCTGCCTTTTTGTTAGAACCTCCCGCTCTTTTCCGTTGTTTCCTACTGTATGAAACTTCTTCCTCAGATGCTGTGTCATCCAGAGAACTTGTTCTGTCGATCTCCCTTGTCTCTGACCCATTATTACTATCAATAACATCAAGGGATTGATTGTTTTGTCCTGAACCAGGGCCAAAACTGGATGGGGAGTGTGCCATGGGGTATTGATGTGGTTGAATAAAAGGGCCATTACTAGTGTACGTTTGATAGTACGGCATTCCTTGTACAGGGTATGCTTGAAATACTGGTTGGGCACCAGGTGGAGCATGCATAGGCCATGGAGGAAATACAAGATGGGGAACCTGTCCTTGATAGTATTCTTGCTGACCATTTGAGACAGGATTATCTGCTGAGGCCAAACAAATCATATGATATTAGACAACTAGCATTGCTAAGGTCTTGATCATTTAGAGAAATCAATAGTAAGATGTAAGACCTTTCAATAACTGATGCTATGACATCAAAGTACAGCATCAGTATTAATGGTGTAAACACATAAATCTAAGCGAAAGATGCGTTAGGCAGCAAAACACGTTCCAACATGTCATAGTGAATATATTTAACTTAAGATACGTGAGAGGACTTGAAGTAATGGCCTTAGTCAATAAAGTAAATATTCCATATTGGTTGAGATATATGCAGGTAAAAGCAAGTCCTATTCATCTAAACAACCAATGACCAATATATGTTATGGGGATATACCATCCATCTATGAAAAATGAATGCAATTTGACTAGCAATTGAGTACATATATTTGGAAAAGACAAGAAAATAAGATAGGGAATATTATTAAAAATTAATAAAATAACAAAAAAGGCTTACCCTTACTAACATGCAGAATATCAAGTGATTGTAAAATATGAGAGGTCATGTGACTAAGTTTCACAATAGACAAGCTGATCGCTAAAAAAATAATATAACAATACTCACTTCATCCTAGAAAAAGAGTCATGTTTCCAAAACCCTTTTTGTCCCAGAAAAATGAGTCTTGTTTGAAAAGTCAAAGTTAGTTATTAGTAGAAGTTTCAATAATACCCTTCTGAAATGATGCTTCTAAGTAAAATATTGTTGGAAAAAGTGATAGTTGATGGCATATAACAAGCTGTACATTCATTTGGTTGACCAAAAATGAACAATGTACATTACTCAAACATGAATTTTTTCGGACAGTGGACGCAAAATCTTTACTAGGCAACAGGTAAAATTTCCAAACAAAAGGTATGGCACATTGAGAGAGAGCAAGCATTAGTTATAGTTCCTCTCCAAAACTCCGAGGAATGACTAAACGTAGTAATCAATACATTATGTAAATAGATCCCTTGAAAAAATCATAAGTTGGTCCCTTAGATGTTGAAAGCTTTCAACCATATTTCCTTATGTCATGCTCCCGCATAATAGAAAAATTAAAAGATACTAACATGAGATTGAGAAGCATGGAGTTATCTGAAGGGCTTGTGGAATCTGAACTGAAGTAGGATTAACATCATATCATTGGTTAATCACATGCTATTTTCATTGAAGAGCTTAGACAGACTTGAATTTACCAGTGTTATGTGTTGAGCCTGGTTTCCCATTATGCTCTGAGGCCAGCTCAGGGTTGGACACATCTTCTTTGTTGGATGTGCCAGAGAGAACAATACCAGATGCTTTCATTGCAGAGAAATCTGGTAGGGTGGAAAATGTTTCTGATGCTTCAATGTCAAGCCATTGCCCTGTTTCATGTTTACGCTTCCACAGATCCATGAACCTTGAGCATGCCTCCCTGTTGAATAGATATAGACAATTAAACAGAAGTTTTCAAAAGTATGCTACCTGGAAATTATTGGTTCTGACTTCTGAGTCTACTTGGCAGCAATAGTGGAAAAAAAAAGCTTACATTAAACGCATGGCTCCAAAGCACTCAGCAAATGAAACAAGAGGTGCCACGTGATCAATATCGTAACCTGCTGCTACAGCACGTGCAAAGGCCATTCCTTGTTCTTTTTGTAGAACCATTTTACGGGTCTCCAGGACTTTCAGAAGCTGAACTCTGGTACAACACATAAACATAATGCAATCAAGTTAGCTCTTCAAATCTGTTCCTATCTTCATCTAGCACTTAAACTATTTGCTCACTACAAATATTTGTAAGTGTGAGGAATCACCAATTATAATTATTTAACTCAATGCTATGTGACATATTCTCCACGAATATGCCCGAGAAATTCTCCCAAAAATTAAGAGGAAGAAGCTATTAATATATCTTATTCTTCTATTTTTCTTTTAGGTGAGTTGGTGGGTCTTCAAAGGGAAGACAGATGAGTATATGCGTACTGCCTTCTTTTGTAATTCTGAGAGTATGTTTTACATTAATCAAAACTAAACATTACACTGGAAATCTCGAATCTAATGCCTTTCTAATATACAATGGTCATGTCATTCTGCTATGAATAAGATGCAAACAATGAACCAATTAAAAGATAATCCTCAGCCGAATGTCAAATAATTTGGGAAGAAAAATATCTCTGGTCAAACATAAAATTAGAGTATCAAAATTTCCTTAATCTCAATACTAATTACTGTCTGGCTCGGAAGAATCTACTCTGCTCCCATGAGAATCCTTCATGCAGTATCTCTATTTTCCATGTTTTAGATAGCAAAATAAACCACAGATAGCTTGATTCGCTAGATGAACCATGACATCCAAAAACAAAAAAATCTCAAAAAACATAAATATTGGAGAGTATTCTGTGCTGGCAGTGCTTTGCATACTTTGAATCATCGTCCTGTGAGCAAGACCCATTTGCCTCAGGTGGCCGAGATCCGGGCTGTCAGAAAAACAACAGGTAAGAAATCATGTAATACAGCATATCACAAAAGAGCAAGTTGAGTTGCCGACTCACCGTGTAGAGGACAATGGCTTTCTCATCATTAGCATTGAGTGCAGATTTGTTACCTGTCCACAATTTCAGGGTGATTAGTGCTGTATCACTCACTGAAAAAAACATCATTTACAGATAATTTTATAAAGTCACCATCATAACCACACATTGGAAAATATATGCTCAGAGCTAATGAGAACAGATAAGGAAGAATGGTTGGTTCAAACACAGAGACTCTTAAAATAAATCTAACTTAAATGGGTTCCAGGGTACAGAAGATCAACAGGAGTCAATATCCATTACATTTGAGGTATATCATCAGGACTTCGTGAAAAGGGGGAGAGTAGAAGATACAAAAGCAGCATATTTTTAGGATATTGAAATGTATAATTCTGTTATACAATACCTTCATAGCCTCCAAGAGATTTCCGTTGATGGTTTTCCACCTGTCAATAAAAAGTGACATTAAAATAATTGCATAAATTGCAATGTACATAAAAGGTTGTCCCATTGGTCAGTGGTTTACCATGCTTTGCCCCATATCATTGCTACTCTGCAAGGCAAGTGCTTCCTCAATCTGTAAGATCTCAGTTTCTATTGTGTAGACGCGTTCCAAGATCTCAGGAGTGCTCACAAAACGAACAAACCTGTACAAAGTAGTAGATTAAGGGTTTTTCTTACATCAATTCTTAGCAAAGAGATGTAACAGTTCCTGGAGCAGAAACATAGCTTCATATCTTATAAAAGGGTTTGGTAGCTGAAGGTCATCCACCGAGTAACAGAAAAATATATTTGACATGTCAAGTATTGGCACCGGGGAGCAATTAGATTATTGATTAGAATATTCAAACTAATCACTATTACATTTTCTTTTCGTTTTTAACTTTTTGTTTTCTTAAGATCAGCATTGAAAATGAAACTAGAGAAATAAAGATAAAATGCATTTAAAGTGTGAGAATTTATTGAGTATCATGCCTATCTTTGCAGAAAGTTTATTTTCATTGTTAAAAGCATTTAAAAAAAAAAATCAATGGCAAAAAAGGATTAATTCGTATATATAGAAAACTTAAGGCACTTATGTATCAAGTTTATTTGGGTACATATAAGATTGGAGCAACAAAAGGAAAAGTAGTACCCCTGGACAAATTGCCATCCAGATATTAGAAGAAACCATCATATAGACTTAACATCCAATCTTGTTTCTTAAATCGAAGGAATATATCACAGCCAAGTTTGAGTCCATTCATTATCTCCTAAGTCAAATTTTAATTATAGAAGTCAACACCCCATTTAATACAGTCTCTAAAGGCATTCTGTACCACCACCAAGCAATCTTGACTTAATATTATCTATAAAAAACGTACACACCATCATGCTATTTAATTATAAATCCAATCTCCAATTTTGGAGGTCTTTATAAGTGAGTGCCCAAATCATTTAAGACATTGTAGATCCATTGAGCTGATTTCAACACTAAATCCAAATATGTGCAAGCAGATAGAGTGCAAGAAATTGATACAGTCTTGCTCCCGACCTTTCCAGTGTGCCCTTTGTAAACCATGAAGAATCAGTGCCAGTTTCTGGTTCAAGCAAGATTGAATAACCGCCCTTAGCAACTTGATCTTGAGCAGTCTTTAGGTGTGCAAGAAATGGATTTACCAATCCTGAAGCAATTTTCTCCTTCTTGTTATTTGCTATGATAATCAAATCACACCTGCAGATTCAAAAAAAAACATCAGACTAGCAGCAGAAAACCATTAAACACATCTAATATACTTCAATATGAAATAAAAGTGCATAGATATTTTTTGAAACCATTCAGACAAAAAAACAGAGCCACTGACAAATTATAATCAGAAAATTAACCTCGTAAAACAACCAATATAGAAAATCAACTGTCTAAGAAGTTCTTCAATGTTCTACATTCCTCTTTATATATACTCAGGTCACGGTCCTAATGCTCTCATGGTTGCAATACTCTTCAACCCTTATAACAGGTTATCATATATAACTTAGGAAAATGAGATGAAATCTCAAAAAATGAACCATTTTAGCGGAATGCTTCTTCTCCCAACTCCTTCTCCAGTAACACAACTAAACACTAATATTTTTTCCCACATTTGAACAACAAATGAAAATGATATTCGGCCATGCTAAAAGGATCTTTAAGAGTTCTAGATAAAGGAGGCTTTGGAGGTCAAATTTCTTAAACAATAACGGACAAAAACAATTTGCAAAACAGTCAATACAGCATTGAGTAACCCCGCGCGAACAGTTCATTTATACCACTACAAACAAAAACAAAAAACACACACACACACACACTCGCTCTCAAATCTACACACAAAGACATTAAAAAATGCAAAATAAAATTAAAAACAAGGACGAAACATATACCTCGTTCGAGTAGGAGTGAGGTGAAAAACAGCCGAGCTGAGGCGAGTACTCTGCTTCATACCTTCGAATGGCTTCCCACCCTAGTGCTTCAGATCCAACCGGAAATTAAGGCCTGGAAAAAATATTAATTAAAATAAACACAAAATGTATCTTAAAAATAGAGTTTTTTTTTTTTTTTTTCTCTCACAAAAGAAAATCAAGGCAAAAGAGGCTCAGAAAAAGGGAGACTTCAGTGGAGAAAGAGCACACAGGCTTTCTGACTTGGAAACCTGCATTTACATGTATACAGGTAAATGTGCACACACCACTGTATGTAAATTTAGTGAGAGGAGGGGAGAGAGAAAGGGAGAGGGGTGGGGTTGAGGAGATTGGAGAGTGAAGAAAAGGAGCGGCTATAGAGACAACAATATGTATGTATATATAAAGTGCGTCAGAACGGGACTTTGGATGCTGGACAGGGAAGAGTGGAGAAATCTTGAAATAATATCCAAGATATAGATTCCATGTTATTGAGAATAGAAAGGCAGCTCAAGTGCGAAGGGTAAAATAGGGAATTCGGCCTCCAGCGGTGGAAAGATGCGACTGATGAGGGGTGCTTGGTTTATGAAAAGGTACGGTAATCATAGTTGTGGACTTTATGGTAACTATTCAAATATAATAAATTATACATTTATTAATATAAATATTTATTAAAATTATCTAAGTTCATATATAAATATTTTGTTTTTATTTTTATATATTTACTCTATTAATATTTATAAATTCATAGCTCAATTATTTTATAAGTGATTTTTTTGTTGTGCACTCAATTCACGATAAATATTATATATTTATATAAAAAATATTATTATATTTTTAAGATAATAAATTAATAGTAATATTTTTTATTAATCAAAAGGTGAGACACCAATTTTGAAAAATATTCGTAATTTTAAATTTTCAATTTTCACATTAAAAATCAATTCAATATATTTAGAAATGATCCACTGCATAACTTTAAGTTACATAATATAATAAATTCCATTAATATATTTTTCAAATTATATATAATTTTAACTTCATTAAACTCACATATTTTCAAATATATCTTATAAAAGATCAAAGTATATCAAGTCAATGACTAATATCAAAATATAACTTAAAATTTGAAAATTGGTCATTGAAAACAAAAATTAGTTACAATATACTAAATAATTTATAATGTTTATAAAGTGTTTTTTGGAATTTTTGACGCATTTATTATTGTATTTATGTACTGAATTAAAAAGATGTGAAATGTTGACAAAAAGTTGGAATTTGGACGTATAGAATGTTAAAAGCGTCACAGCTTGACTAGTCCGTTTAACATAAACATTAATAAAATATAACGTTATTAGCCTTTTTAAAATGGTTCATTTATTCTTAGATCTTATTAGCCCGACGTCCCATAAAATTAGTATATATAGGGTTACGGTCGGGCTGATAACCTGCTCTCTTATTTTCTTTGTTCTTCTTCTTAATATATAAAAAATGGCATACAATATTTTGAATTAATTTTATATAAGTTAGTTGTTTTCGATATAAGGAATTATAATTTAATTTGAATTATTAAAAATTATAAATAACATCATTTGAATTTAAAACTTAAATATGTTTAATACATAATTTTATATATTGTAACATGGATGCATATAAAACTAAAATTGAGAAATTCAAGTATTATACATTCTTGAATATGTGAATATTTAACTTGTTAGTAATATAAAAGTCATAAAATAGATTTTTTTAATGTAACCTAAAATTGCATTTAAATAAAATATCTACGCATTTAATTAAAATTTTAAATATAAATTATTATTAGACTATTTTAGCTCATAGTTCAGTAACAACTTTACTAGCCTAAAAATCGATAAAATTAGAATAAAATTTATGATATTACGAGTTTATTTAAAATAACTCAATTAACTTAAGGTCCGACTATTTTGAAATTCATTAGTCCTAGTCCGAAACCAATGTAAGTGGCCTTCTTTTAACATATGCCTAAGCGGAAGTGTGTGAAATGGGAATGTACAAAATGCCCTCCATTAGCGGCCCCCAGTTGATCCTGTTGGCCTGGTGCTCTGGTTTGGTGGTGCTAATTTGCGCAGGAAGTGAAGGGGCTTTGGAATGTTCCATATATATATATACACACATATATATGCATGTATTTTATTATTATTATTATTATTATAATTATTATTATAATTATTATTATTATTATTATCTTGTTTCATAAGCATGGAATGATAAGATACTTTTTAGTTATTAGAAAATAAATATACATCTCCGGTAGTTATCTATCCCAATAAATAATTAATTTTTTCTTAAAATATATTTTTAATCTAAAAAAGAAGTCTTTTTGGAACAAAGAAAATATTTAAATAATTATAGTTGGCGATTTCGCACATTATTACAATTTCTTGATAATTGTTGATTTCAATCCGCCATAAAACTTGTTTCATTAAAAAAAAGGTCTATTGTTTTAGTATAATCAAAGAGAAATATAATTTCAATTTAAATTCTAATATAAATACGACAATATATTCGTATATAAATGCTTCAATATAATCCATAAGGCACCAGAATTGGTCATAAACAAGAAGAATGTTTTTATATTTAATTGATAAAAAATTACATCAATATTAAATTATGCAGTATATTTACATGAGATCGTCGTGTGAGCTCAAAACTTCTAAAAAATTTAAAAAAGATATTGAAAACAAAAATGGAATAAAAAATTATGGACACTAAGAAAATAAAAAAACAAATTTTAAAATCATTTATTTACTAAATTAATATATAGAAATACTATATTGTATTAAAAATAAATTAAGAGGGGTTATTGAGTGGGACCATGCTCATAATGACCAATTAAGAATCGGGCAAACAGTATTGGATGCCCAACGGGCAATTGTGTTTAATTGTTCTTTGAACAATCACCTACTTTCCTTTCAACACTTATGCGCATTAAGATTTATGTATTCCAACAAAAGCACCAAACCCGACAAAACCCGACATATCGGTGGAAACGAGCAACTAAAGTTTCATATCGATTAAATATAGAATGGCTATAAATTTATAAATATCGATAATTTATATTGATATAAGAATTTTTAAAATAATTGTAACAAAAAATTTGTACGAGCTTAAATTGATTTAAAATTAATAATATCATATTGATGAACTGAACTGTAAAAACGAGCTTGAAGAGTCCAATACTAAATTTTGAACCGTTGGGATGCGTGCCTCAAATTTAAATAGAGAAAAGTCGTAAATAATCAAATTAAGCTCTATAATTTGTTTTAAAAATGTTAAGCTTAATAATTTAGAAATTAAACATGTCTATTAATAAAATAAAGGGTTGTTGGTAGAAAATGTAACCAAACTTAAACAACTTTTTGTTGAGTTGGCCAACAATTCAATGAACTGGCCAATATCCATACCATCTTTTGGATCGCTTCAACATACGAATCACAAAATTTTGTTCTGCTCGTTAATTCACCACCTACTTATGATTAAAAATAGACTTTGAAAGTGACAAAAAATAGCAAATGTATTTTTTTAATAAGTACTCTTAAAAAAACTCTCCAAAAGGTTCTTAAATCAAGAATCGTTAGTTTTAAATAGTGAATCTTCTTACAACTCGAGTGTGATCAATTTGTCTCGACTATAAATAAATTGGAGGTTGTTTAGTTCCCATAGATTTTGTGTCTCCAATTAATAATGGAGTGTAGTTGGAACATTGAAGCATCTTAATGGCCTTTTACTGCAACATTACTAATAAATTCAACACCAAATTTATTGGTAGACTTATTTGTCTTGGTGCAATTGTAATTCCATGCTCCTCCACTACAGGCCCTTCCAAATATTCTTCAATTATTAAAATAATTATAAATAGCTATTAAGACCATCTCCAACAGTTTGCATTACTCTAGTACAAATTCTGCACCACTTTAATGTAAAATTTACATATTTTCTTCAGCAATTTGCTATACTTTCTCCACTAAAAAATAATATCACATGATAATCTTTATTTTTTTATTTTTAATATTTACTTTTACTACTAAATATTTTTTAAAAACATTATATATGTAATTTTATTTAACATTAAATTTTGAGATAATATTTATTTTACGTATATTCTTAAACTATCATATTAAAAAAAATATATATAAAATTGAATGTCGGGTAATATTATGCAATTCTATTTAAATTTGTATATAATATTTAAAATCTCATATACTTATTTAAATGATATTTTTATTATTATTTAAATTACACATCATATAATTTTAAAAAACTTAATTTAATTTCAGTTTGGATAATTGAGATAAAAATTACAATATTAAATATTAAAAGAAAAAGATATAATTATATAAAGAAGAAAAGGAAAAAAAAACAGCGCAATAAAAAATATGCGGTAAAAGTGATGCAAAAATTTTAAAAATTTTAAAGTAGTGCAAAAAATAGAGCACCGTTGAAGGGTGAAAATTGACGCCAAATGCCAAATCCGTAAAATTCACATAAATATTCTTCAATTATTAAAATAATCATAAATAATTATTAACTAGTATAAAATCCGTAAAATTCACATAAATATTCTTCAATTCTTAAAATAATCATAAATAGTTATTAACTAGTGTAAAATCCGTAAAATTCACATAATGTAAAAAACAAATTGGTGCTGTAACAATTGAAATAAACACACTAAGTGCTACTTTTCTTAATAAACAAAACACTATCTATCTTATTTTAAATGATTTTATGATAAACATTATATTAATTATATTTGTAATTTTAAAGAATTACCAATTTATGATTTAAAGGAATCATATATTTATATAAACTCTTCTAAAATATATTATTTTACTAAAATTCATGATTTTTCCAATTGATTTAAATTAAAAAATATTATTAATTTATCGAATATTAATTTAAAGGTCATATTTTGTACGTTGAATGCATTAGAGTTGGGCATATTCACTGTGCCTGCCTGAATTATGGCAATTTGTCTGCCAAACGTAAAATAGTCTTCTTTTTTGTCCAGACATAGGCCCATGACGACAAAGTGTCCAGAAAAAATAAAAAATAAAAAATAAAATTAAATAATCAAATAATTGCTTATAGTTGCAAACATTATGATTTAATAATAATCACATGCAGACTGTAAATATATTTTTATATTTATATCAATTATTAACATAATTTTATTTTTAAATAAAATAATTAATTTTTACCTACTTTATTTTAATATATTATTAATAAACATATTAATACATATCTATAATATGTAAATAATCATTTTGGAATTTGACCAATGATTTGGTGATAATATTTAATGTATGGTGGGTCTATTTTGCTGGCTAGCCTCTCGAGTTGAGTTATGAATTTCTTTTTAGTTTATTTTATGTTTTAAAAAAAATATATATATATATATATATATTTATATAATTATTTTTATGTAAATAATTTTAACCTTTTCACAAAGAGGGAGAGTAATTTTATTCAAACATATATTCAAATAATATGTGAAACATAAGAGGAACAATATAATTAAGTATATATAGCACATGAGGTGTAATATGTATTACACGAAATCAAGAGGTTTTTATAATCTACATTAGTGCATCATGCATCGATCAGTTTCCACCACATGTATGTGTCTGTGTGTGAGAGCGTGTGGTGAAAATCATTTGATGATATAATAATTTAATTCTATTTATATGGGTAGGTGTCCACATGAACTTGATATGTGTCATATGATATACTACGAAAAAAATTAAAAAATTTATTTTATGGAATGCAGATAATATCTTTATAAATATAATTTTTTTTTGTAAAAATATTTATGTGGTATTAGGTATAATTAGGTAAAAAAAATTTGTAATTTTTTTTTTTTTTTGTAAAAATATAATTAGGTATTGTTTGGATGGTATTAAAAAGGTTGGTGAGTAGGGTATCCATTCGGTGAAGACAAATGTTTTCTGGATTCTTGTAATTAGTTCAATTTCCCTTGTTTTGAATTGGGATTATTTTCGTCATATCTCTGGCATCTTCACAAAACCTTTTTATAATCTTCATCGTTCCCAAATATTATTTTTTTAGAAAAAGGTAACTGGCCCCACTGGCTTAAAAGGAAAAAGAAAATAAAAGAATTTAAAAAAAAAAAAAGGTAACTGGTCCCACTGGCTTAAAAGGAAAAAAATTAAAAGAAAAAAAAATCTGATTATAGATATAGTGGTAAGTTGTAATCCATACGTCCCACGGAAAAAAAGTTATATTTTTATCTTGAAAAAATAATTTATTTGTCGTCAAAATTATATTTTTAGTTTAATAAACAATTAATTTCTTACTTACACAAATAAATTAATATAATTTAATGAGTCTAATTAACAAATTTTTTTATGTAAGTATTAATTTATAATTTTAACTGGATGTGCTTTGTCAAACTGATAAAAGAAATAAAATGACACTTTTTTAAAATTAATTTTTTTAGGACAAATGAAGTATTATTTATTAAATAAAAACCTTGAAAATATTGCTATTTAGTGAATTTCTCAAAATTAATTTGTGAGTAAGCAATAATATCAATATAAAAAAAATTGAACAATATTTCTTATATGAGTTTTACATGGAAATGTTTCAATATAATTCTATTTTTTATTAATATAAAATTTATTCATCGATAAATATAATAATAACATATAAATAATTGTTTTCGAATTATCATACAAAATCATATAAACCTATTAAGAAATATAAGCTTTCTCTACTCTTCCAAATGCACCCATTGTAGTCTCATATCGTTGCCGTTAGTCTTGCTTTAATTTGAACAAATTTAAATACCTATATTATTATTTTGTTTTAAAATGAATTATTATATGATGAAATTTAAGCCTATTTACTTAATTTTTTTTAAATATTTTGTGTTTAAGTACAATTTTAGTTAAATTTTATAAACTTATTAATTAAACCACCTTTAAAACTATGTACATTTGTGACAATTTAAGAATTTGGTCCTAATTAATGATGTGTAAACAGAGTAAGATAAAATAAATTAGTATCATTTGGCCTCATTCACTTTTATTTTAATTAATTAATTGGAAAATATGAATTCTACATGTGATCTTGTTAGTTTCCATATCACTAATCTTAATCAAAATTTTAATTCGACCATAGTGCTGCACCTAGATGTGGGTATAGTACGCCAGTTTTGGTTCTTGTTTGTTTAATTCTTTTTTGCCTTTTCTTTATTTATAAATATATATATTTTTAAATCTAAAATCACTTATTCGAAATAAAAATCAAAATTGAAACTGACTGTTCAAAATCTCATAACTAGCTACCCTAAAACAGAAACTGAACCAGCCAATTTCCAATTTCGATTCTAATTCAAAATAAGATCAACATTTCAACAAAACCATCAATTGGAACTAATTGTTCCGATTCAAAATTGAAACCGTGCCATGTCTAGTTGCACCTAATTAAAGATCATGATTTAATTAATAATTTTTTTCTAAATTTTTTTTAGCTAAAATTGAACTTAGGCGTAAGGTTTAGATGTTTTTTTCCATAATTATTGGGAATTGATTTTTCTGCTAAAGTAGAGAGGCTTTGATTTCAATCAAAATAAAAGTAAAAGAGTTAACAGATAAAAAAATATTAAAAATTAGACACACACACACACACACAGATATATATAAATATTATATATTACAAAAAACAATATGATAAAAGTTCTCATCTTTCTCACTTCTCAGAGTACCATCTTTATAAGGATCATAATGGTTCAGTTAGCCAGGCTCCATCTCTTTCTCTGCATTACTGCATTAGGTACACATATAACACCTTTGTCTTCCGCTCCTTCCCCTGATGCATTATTTCACATAAATTCATTCTTACTGACAACATAACACTCTGTAGTTGTGTGCTCAGGTTGTCTGTATATGCACAATGCAGCATGTGAAACCGAAATCCGATCTGAAGCAAAATCGAAGTTAAGCAATCACGTTTAATATAAAGAGTGAATACAGAAAATAAGAGTGGAAAAATGTTTGTACATGACTGCATTACTAATTCAATAAACTGAAAATCTGCTTACCACTTATTCAGAAATCGAGATAGTTCATACGTCTCTCCTTCTGCTGCTCGATGGTACAATGCCTGGAAAGGCAGACATTAGCATGATAGTTTTTAGAGATAGAGCAGCTTTTATAGGTTGCGCACGTGTGCGAGTGATTTCATAACTTGGCATTTGAAACAGCCTTTTACTTCTAATTCCTATGAGCGCTTATTCATTCGCCTCGTCTCTGAATCACCTACGGGCGACATTGTTCACAACTGGAAAACATACAGATATATATCTCAAACAACCTAATGAATTCTGGAAAGACCTAAAAAGTAAGATCACGTCAATTTTTTTTTTGGTGATGAGATAAATAAGAAATATGAGATATTGAACTCATTACTTTATCTGCATCAAATAAAGAAAATGCATACGTAGCTATTTCTGGGACAATATGATATCTCACCAGCACATGGAAAGACAAATACTAGGAAAGTTTCATGAAAACAATTTCCGTTTTCCTTTTTCCCCTTCTACCACTTTATTGTGTGGAACAAAACAATTCCTAAAGAAAGAAAATGTGACGTAAACTATGCATGATAATCAGCAATATAAATGACAAGCAAAACATCTTTCTTTTAGGGGCATAGATAGCAATCGAAAAAGACTGTATAGAAACTTTCCAGTTAATCTTATCCAACCAGCCCATTTTCAAGATTTTATGACATGCATTTGGCAACTTGTAGACACCAAAAACACAAAGCAGTCAAGGATTTGGATAAATTACCTTCTTTGGAGGACATCAATGCTTCAAGAGTTGTCGAGCATGTTACAGTCATGACATTCCATTCCATTTTTCAGGAGTCTGGGCTTGGTTCGTGTTCTCTATAGCTTTTTCCACACTATAGATTTAATAAAAATGGAGGCATCACAGGTGTGAATGAAACTGGTAATTGTGTCAATTGGACTTATAGGAGTTCAATTTGTACTAGTAAATGTTGATTCAACCATGATAGACCAGAGAAATGAAATTCATAATAGAATGGGATAAATATGAACTAAATATTTCAACTTGTCTTGTGATCTATATCTTACATCTATGCCAGACTACCCGGATGAAACTGAATTTACTTCATTTTGGTAAAGTATTCTCCATGCACAAATAAGCCATGACAACAAGTTAATTATGGTAGGTAGAGTCAAAAGTTGGGAATATTTTCTATTTCAAGTAGCCTTTGAGCAAAATTGGACTACACAATCAGTTGTAACTCTCTTTGAGCAAAATCGGACTACACACTCAGTTGTACACTATAGAAAATCGAAATGCAGAGAAATGATACAAAGGAAACACAACTATCACTAATTTTTCCTAGAGATCTTTAAGGCAAGTACTTCATTTAGTGTGAGTATTACCTACAATACTTAGAAGTGAAGGTTCTTCTCAGCGGCTCACAGGAAATCATTATGAATCACCTTGCAGAGCCCTGGGCCCACCCTTTCCCGCTAGCATATCTGTAGAACTACATTCAACTTACCACCAACTCTTTGGTAGGAAACATCTTCAGAAGAAAACATGTTTTTCTTTGGAAAAAATACATCCATATTTCGTTATGGTAGTGACCATCTTGGTTTACCAAAACAATTCAATTTGTAATTTATTTAATGTTTTTACGCACATATATAGACCTGGATGAATGTAATGTACGAGTTACTGGATGCACCAGGCTGATGTGCGGTTCTCACTTGTAATTGTTATTATCAGTTGATTAACATATGAGTCTTCGGATCTATGATTTACTGATGCAGAGTGAGAAGGACAAAATCTACAACTTTTTAGTTTTCCTTGTCCATTTAACTAATAAGATCCATAAAAAATACATTTCAAATTAACTAATAATTCTCACAAGGCAAAATGCATCTTAAGGTTCCCAAACTATACACGAATGTTGCAAAAAGTCTGAAAGTATTAAAACGTCTGAAAAGGTCCCTAAACTATTCACAAATGTTTGAAAAATCCTTATATTGTTACTAAATGTTTGAAAAGGTCCCTAAAAGTTCTTCCGTAATAGAACGTTAGTGTTGTAATCAAACACAAAAGGACTTGCAAATAACACTTTTCCATAGTTCAGGGATATGTATAACCATTTTCATAGTTTAGGGACCATTTGAAATATTCACTAACAATTAAGGACCTTAAAATGCATTATGCCTTCTCATAAATACAACGGCACAAACATTTCCTTCATATTCATCTCCAAAACCAAACTAACTAAAACTTTCTTGCATTATCCTCATTCATCTCCAATTGGGCAGTAATTAAAGGAGAAAACATACTTTCATTACAAGCACAAAAACTACATAATGAACCAACCACTACAAAATCAACTGATTAAAACAAACAAAAACACACAAAGACACACACACAAAAAAGCAAGAACAATCATGAATACGGAGCTACATCATAAATGCAATTAATGACTCTTTTAAAGCTTTAATGTCAAATCTATCTCTTCCGCTTTCTTTTTGTCATCCTCCTCATCATCACTTATGACAATTAATTGCGGGATAGGCCTTTCAGACTGATTGGTGCGTGAATTCCTATAATTGGAAAAGCGTGCCTGTCCTCCATTCTGCATCTGGAAGTGAGGTGCTGCTCTCGGGCCATGAGCAAAGCTCCTTGCACCTGATTGGGAAAACATCATCCGGGAGGATGATGATGAAGTAGGTCCATAAGTGCTCATCAGTGAACGATGCATTGGTTGTGATGGGTTCACAAGTGACATGGCATTCACCGTGGGTATGTGAAGACTAGCCGCTCTAGGTGTTGTATTTGGTGTTGGATTTGGTGTTGTCGCTGAAGAAACAGGCAAAGGACAAGATGTATTCATCCTTGGGATCTCTAAATGATGAGCCTCAGTTTTTATCCCCATAGAAGAAGGATATGATGACGGGCTTGAACTTTGCAAAGGAGCCAGGTCTCTCTCTTGTTGAGTAGGGATCGAGACTTCACCTTTGAGGTGACTCTCAAAGTGCAAAACAAGGCTAATGTTGTCAAAGAAAACTCTATCACACACAACACATGCAATTAGTGTTGAGCGCGATCTAGAACACCCTATCTGATTTTCAGATTGTTCCCCATTTTGGTCATCAGAATTTAGCTTACCCTGAGACATTCTAGATTTATATGGTGGTAAAATGTTTCCAAAGAACTCCAAAGTTCTAAGGCTGATAAGAGAGAATCAAAAGGAGGCTAGAACTCTTTGCTAGAAAAGAAATATGGAGACATGTCCAAGTACAGACAAAAAACAAAAGAACAAAACCTAGAGAGAAAAAGAGGGATTTGGGGAGAAGAAAGGAAGGCGAAGGCGATGCAATAGGTCTGTCACGAAACATCAAATTTATAGAGAGAAATGGCAGGCCGTTTCGGATGTATATCTGTATTTGCAGGAAATAAGTGCTCAAATTTACTGTACTTATTGCAAAATCCAAATTTGAAGGAAGGCGTTGAATGGATTAGTTAGCATCGATTGTATTTATGCTACCTAACAGCGAATCTATTTTAAATTTCAAAATTTTTGCTATCATCGGAAATTGTGAATCCAGGCCGAATTACTTAGGAGTTCACACATACAGTCTGCTATTTCAATCTAGAAATGGTTCACCTAATTTTTGTGATTTGCCTAATTGTGTGTGTATATAGATGTATATATTTATATATATGTTTGTACACATATCATATATATATATAAGGGTTCACTAAATATATCCATTGTATGCATATTTGGAGCATAAGGCAAAACCGAATATCATGTAACATTGAATTTGGCATCATCATAATGAGGTTTTCCTAATGCAGCAGCGGTAAATAAAGCTACTACAGTAGTTGTACACTGAAAAATCAGAAAATTACTCTACAACAAATCAACTCTTCCACAATTGACATAGCAGAAGATTACTTGGAAATCAAGAAGAAAGTAACTATACTGACAATCCTGTTTTCCGCAAGGACTTACCTCATTATATTCATAGATTACAAAAGCCTTATTGCGAACTTGAAAATATGCCACTGCATTTTCAAAATCTTGGTCATGATCTTTACTATTTTGTGCCCTAAATAATGCTACATCACAATGTCCAACAAGAAAAAGAAATTAAAAGAAAATTACGCAACCACGACATAAGATATAGTGAAAAATACAAAAAAAAATCATTTGAAACACAAATCATAAGTCTCTAGTAGAAATTCAGTATTCAGACAAATTGACTACTCTAACAAAAAAAGAGTCCAATTTCTCCTAAGAACACCTTTTTTATTTTTGGTCAACCAAATGAAAGTAGAAATTTTTTTAAAAGCCATAAACTCACTTATGCCCCTCCATTTATTTATTTAATTTTAAAATTTTCCATCACATTTGACTTTTAAGATAATTTTTGCCATACGGGTATTATTGAAATGACAACTAATAACTAACTTTGATATTCAATAAACATATGATAGAATTGAATGGAAAGCTTTATACAAAATTCTGCATTTGCTTGGTTTTCTTGACTTGTTTGTGAATTGAAATTTGTTTGGCTCATTCATCTAGAGGCATAAGGCAAGGAAATCCATTATCTCCTAGCCTTTTTTGCAATTTTTTTTAATACTCATTCTGTGGTCTTTCAATTTTTTTTTAGCTAATCCCAAACTTCGTTTCAATAAAAGGAACTTGATCATCCCTTCTTCGTCATTCGTAGATGTTATTGTTATTTTTTGTTCCACCTATATCAAATATTTTAATTGATATTGGTTTTTCTTTCTCAATTTGAACATGCCACAAGACAAAAAATTAATTGTTCTATAAGCTCCTTAATTTTTGGGAAACACACATCTAGTTATAGGAAAAGAAGAATTTTAGAAATATCTAACTTCGTTGAGGAGGGCTTACCTTTCAAATATTCTTGGAGTTCCTTTGTTCAATGGTTGTGTTAAGAATGTTTACTTCAAGAGAGAGGTCTTTTAAAAGGCAAAGGAAAGACTTGGGGCATGGGAAAAGCGTTTTTGAGTATAGGTAGTCGAATGGTACTTTTAAGGAGTGTACTAAACTCGATTCCTTTGCACACCTTTCGAATTATTGGGGCTCCTAAATCTGTGATTAAAAGATTCCAAAATCTATTTAATATGTTTTTTTGGGAGGCTTTGAGAGTGACATTAGGAAGACACATTGGGCAGCTTGTAAAAGGGTCTATTTTCCAAAAAATGGAGGGGTTTGGGATTTAGATATCTAGAAGAGGTATCTAAATCTAAAGTTGTTGTCATACAATCTTGGTGGAAATTTAGACCCTCCAACAGCATGTGGTGTGCACATTTGAAGGAGAAATAATGTATGAATTGTCATCCTTTTGTGATTGATTTAGAACAATCGTGTTTTTGGAGAAGGTTGTTGTATAATAAAGAAATTCTTGAATCTCAAATTTTTGGAGAGTAGGAAATGGGAATCTGTCATTTTGGTTTGGTAAAAATATGGAACTCGTTGTCAGTATGTGGATGTTTTTTATTGTAACCAACTTGTGGCTGATTTTGGGTGTCTTGATACTTGGGATTATCATATGTTTCTAACATTTTACCTTCCAATGTTATTAACTACATCCTTGAACTTCCTGAAATCGTTGATATGCCTGTTTGAAAATTGTCTTTTAATGGACTTTTTACCTTTTTTTCTACATGGAATACATAGAGAGTTCACAAACCACTTATGGTTTGGAAAATCAATGATGTGACCCAAATCCCTACTAGAATCTCAAGTCACTTTCTTTTGGAGATTATTAAACAATTTTTTTTCTTTGAAATATAATCTTATTAAGAAGGAATTTGAGATAGTTTCTATATGCAGCCTTTGTTTCTTTCAATTTGAGGATATTGACCACTTGTTCATTCATTGTCTGATATCCAAACAATCATGGATTTTTTTTCAATAGTTCAGATATGATCATGATTTTTCACCTTACGGAACTAAAGAGAAATCAACTAATGAGTAGAGTAGTTACAAGGAATTTGAAATTGAAAAAAAGATGCAAAAAAATAAATAAAAAAATCAATGATTATTTGGATATCTTACACTGAATGAACAAATGGTCAGTATCCTCAATATGAGAGATACAAAGACTGCATATAGAAAATACCTCAAATCTCTTAATGAGATTATATTTCAAAGAAAGAAAATTGTTTAATAATCTCCAAAAGAAAGTGGCTTGAGATTCTAGTAGGGCCACATCATTGATTTCTAAACCAAAAGTGGTTTGTGAACTCTCAATATGTTCTATGAAGAAAAAAAGTAAAAGGTCAATTAGAAGACAATTTCCAAAAAGGCATATCAACGATTTCAGAATTTACAGAAACTGCAAGGATGTAGTTAATAACATTGGAAGGTAAAATGTCAGAAACATATGATAAATCCCAAGTATTAAAACAGTCATGTTTACATATAAATTTATAATATCTAATTTTACGAATAAATTACGTATAGTTAAATAAGTCAAATCAACAAATAAGCGAGTCGTAATTTATGAGTTTTAGGAGGTAGTACTTTTGTCTATTAGATCAAAAATAAAAAAATTTGTTACTTCATGAAACATGACTTTTATTTTGGGAACGACAACTGCAGCAAACAAGTTAAAAACAACACTGTCTCACGTAAACGCAGTTTTGCATACACTGTCATCTAAATCATAGTAGAAATCACATATGAAGACGAGCATTTAGAGATCAGATTTTCCAGAAAAATAGCTGAAAATCAACATTTTGCAATTACCAGTAACGGGGCTCGTTGTATCTGCAAATGGGATGCCCCACCATTGAAGGCTGATTCCAAGAGTGGGCCTGGGATGAAACTGAATCGATGAGTTTCATCTCAGATGCCTTTAGTAGCTGCAGCACGAGCAAAAGAAGACGGCTGTACTCTTTGGGTGGCAGTTTACCAAGCACTGCCTGAGCCCAGACAGTTAAGCCAATTTTTTGTTCACTCACTGCTGCCCTCTTTGAAGTACGGCCAGTCTGAGAAAGCCAACCTCCTACAGAGTTGAGTTGGTGGAGAGTCAAAACAGTTCTCGTTCAGCAACTAAAAATGTTGAACTATAACAGGATCTGATGACATGGTAAACTATACACTTAATGATAAGAAATTCCACAGAATTATAGATATTAGACAGGCAGCATACACTCATCATTCTTCAACCTCTGTTACCTTGGTTTGATCCTTTATTTCATTTTGTGTTTCATCTCATATTCAAACTTCAATAGTATACATTATGTATTCATAAATGATGTCATTCTATACACACGACATGCATTAGTAACATTTGAACATAAGATAAACACAAAATGGAATAAAGGATCTCGATTGCTATTACCCACACTGTCGATTTCTCTATTCGAGTTTTAGATTTCTGAAGAAACTAACTTCTCAGATAATTCTACTCACCAGGTACACAGCAACTTCTTCTCCAGCATGAATATTGACTCCTGAATGAAATCGAAAACAGTGCATAACTATTCATACAACTTTAAGTTCAAGAAGATAAGTTTCTATAAGATAAAAATGACAATCAAAATTACCCAAGTAAAGCTCTCCAAAAGATCTGCAGCCAATCATTCTTCCCAGATTAAACTTGCCTCCAATGGCACGATCCATACCTGATGTCCTGGATAAATTTATACCTTCCCCCAAAAGAAGTATACCTTGATTTCACAATGCACTGTGAAATATCTCAAAACTATTTGAATACATAAATCCCGAGAGTCAGCAGGCACCCTTCAGATCCATTTCAGACCAGTTGAAGAAAAATCATGCTGGAAAAAAAAAATGCAATATGCAAACAAAATAAAGGAAACAGTAGTAGATCACTGGTCTGGTTTCTTTGTTACAATTAATATTCTATCTAATGTTACAATATCATAAATAAATGCCAAGAATGTATTAATGATGTCATATAGTCGTGATAAATATTGAGACTGTTGAGATTAAAATGTTATAGACGATGCCTTTCGGATACCTCAATGATTTCTACATTAAGTGCTAAGTCACTATCTCCCTTTGTCTGATTATTCTGACTCTTTATCATATGAATGACAAATAATCATGTTACAAAACCTCTTTGACAACCTACCTCACTTCCTCCAGAAAATGTTTGATAAAACGAGGAGGGGGGGGGGGATTTCTTATATATTATGGTTCCTTCATAAATCCACCTCTCTTCTTACCAAAAATCTCCACAAGAACATTTCCCGTCCTTAAAATGGTGAAATCGAACAATATCTCTAACAATAATCTCTCTGTTCAAGATCTTGGACATGTACTTAGTGGCAGTGTGACAATCCCCACACACTCTCAGATTCTTCATCACACGAATTGTTGTTCCATCAGGAGTGCTAATCACACCAAACGTTATTGCAAGCCGTTCACTATGACCAGATAACATATACTTCTTTTGCTCCTCGTCCACATCGTGCAATACCATGTTTGTGTCTGGTACATACCCTTCAAGTTCCATTCTTTCCATAAGATCTTGCAATGCCTTGTCTATCCTCAGATAATCAGGGTGGGTTTCATCACCCGACCCAAAAACATGCACTTTATTCTTAACCTCAATCCAGCTACAAGCTGCTTTCTTTCTAATCCCCTTCTTTCTCATACCAACTCTCAATTTTTCAGCATCTTTGCATCTTCCAGCAACAACATAAACGTTGGATAACAATACATAAGCACTTATTGAATGAGGATCAATTATCAGAATTTCTTTGGATACCTTTTCAGCCAATTTGACATTCTTGTGGACCCTGCAAGCTGACAACAATGCTGACCAAATAGCCTCTGTGGGTTCAACATGCATTTCACAAATAAACCTATAAGCTTCATCCAATTGTCCAGCTCGACCAAGAAGATCTGACACTGCAGCATAATGCTCTATGCCTGGAGGAATAGCATAATTCTGAGTCATCATATTAAAATATTTCCAAGCTTCGTCTATCAATCCACCATGGCTACATGCTGTTAAAACAGCAAGGAAGGATCTGGAGTTGGGCTTTATTCCCTCCATCTCCATTTTCTTGAAGAAAAAAAGGGCATCATGAGCATGACCGTGCGTGGCATATGCCATTATCATGGCTGTCCATGAAACAGTATCCCGAAACTCCATCTTATCGAATATCCACCTGGCAACCCTTATGTTCCCACACTTTGCGTACATGTCCATCAGGGAGCTTGCTACAAAGATATTATGATCAAATCCACGTCTAATAATATAGCCATGGAGCTGTTTGCCCATACAAAGTGTTGTCAAATGGGCACATGCCGGGATGATGCTTGAAAATGAACCAGCCAGTGGCTCTTTACCAGCCATCAACATGTCCCTGAAAATTTTTAATCCATCATCAAAGCTACCATTCTGGACACACACTGCTATCATTGAATTCCAAGAAACATTATCCTTTTGATGAGATAGTCTGAAAATCTTATATGAATCTTCCAACTGTACACAATTTGCATACATGTCAATCAAACTGCTACCGATAAATACATCTTTGTCAAAACCATGTCTGATTGCATAACTATGAATTTCTTTTCCCTTCATGACATCCACATACTTCGTGAAAATTGGAAGAATAGAAGATAAAGTGTAGGCATTAGGCTTCAAGTTCTCCTTTCGCATATCTTTCACCATGAATAAGGCTTCCTCATACATCCCATTTTGCACATGCCCTCCAATAACTGTGTTCCATGAGACATCATCTCTAACTGGCATGGTTTCAAAAACTTTATTCACACTATCTGCACCCAAATACTCCAACTTTGCATACATATTCATCAATGCGTTCCCTGTGTAAAGGTCCGCATCCAAACCAACCCTGATCACGCAGCCATGTACAGCCTCCCCAAACCTTAAGTCCCCCAAATGGGCACAGGTTTTCAGCATTGAAGGGAACACATTCTTGTCTGGGCATTTCCTCAAAGCTCTCATTTTCTTGAAAAAAATTAAGGACTCCTCGAAATTCCCATTGGAGGCAAAGCATTTGATGATTGATTTCCAGGCATTGTTTGGCGCTGGTGAGGTGAAGGTGTTGAAGAGAGAGAGACAGTCTTGTAAGAGGTTCAAGTTGGAGTAAATGGAGATAACAGTGGCAATGGAATGAGGAAAAGGTACGCCTCCTCCTCCTCCTCTAAGTTTGACGACATGGGCATGAAGTTGTTTGGCCTGAGAACTCGTTTTGATAACAGATGGACTCTTCAGAAGGACCTTGAGGGTCTCGGTGGAATTTTTCATGGATCTTTTACGTGAATTTTCCAACTAGTCCCTACTGTAACCTCATGTATACAGATGTTTGTAGAAATGTCAAGCTGAAGGTTTTAGTTTAACCCGACAGGCTATGAAGCAAAAGCCACGAAATAGTGCCCACTTCCAAAGTACAACTGATGTCACACTGCATGATTTTTTCAAACAAAAAGAAAATTGTATTACATTGACAGACAAAACAACTGTAAACTGCAGCAACACCAACTACCCTAAATATACTGACACCGAAAAAACCCAATTACCATCAAATTACATACCGAAAACATACTACATTACTCGAAAAACAGTTACTCGGTTAATGTTTCGCAAATAATAATGAGCTACTGGATGTACCTTGTACAACTCCAACAATTGGCAGCTTGAATTCTACCGCGCGAGTCTGATGCCCTACTCAAACGAAAATCTCGCAATCCACCGAAAGCTCACTAGCTGGTTTATGAGAGAGAGCATGTGAATCACAAGGGTTTCAGAGAAAAATGGCGAATTGCAAGAGGTAAGTTTGAAACCTGAAGAGTGCGAAGCCATTAATACAAATTGAAATTTCTTAAGTCGAATTATATCCCCATATATAATTTCCAGTTCTAGGTAAATTATTGAAAATAGTTTGTCGAAATATGATAATTTAATTTATCAAATTTGAAGAAATTTATCCAAATAAATGGGAGGGCAATACTTAATACTTTTAATCGCAATTTTCAAGCACCATCACCAACTCATATTAAAATCTAGAAATTATTATTTTGTTAGTAATTTTGAAACTAAAAGAAAAAAAGTGGAATTAATGTGGTGTCTAATTTATTTATTGTGATTAAATATCACCATACAAATATTAACACGTTTTTATTCAATTATTTTTAATTGAATTAATATAAATATGTTATAATCAAACACTTATCGAGCATTCTTTCATGTAATGATTAATTGTGTGAGTATAAATTAATGGAGCATATATAATTATGTATTTAAAGTAGTCAAAAACTATAAAGATTCTTTTGGAAATAAATAAATAAAGAGGGCAACTTTTCTTAATTTCATGACTTGTTTTGGAGAACTTCTAAGTCAAAACACTGTAAAATCAATATATATATATATGTATGTATATATTAAAAATCACACAAAACTCTAATATATTATACATGGGTGAAATAAACTATATGATAATCAATATGCAACTGTGTTACATGTAAATAAAAAATTTGACCCATATTGACAAAAAATCTAATATTTTATAAATAAATAAAAAAAGAATTTTTTTTTTGAATTATCTCAAAATGCATTACACTTTTTATTATTTATTTCTTGAAAAAGTATTAAAATCCAAAGATTCACAAGTGCCTGCACAAGAGTTGGATCTTCACATTTTTGCACCAATTCAGGTGGAGCCAGCTAAGATCTGCATTTTTTTTACTATTTTACGCTAAGAACCAACCTATTGTATAGAAGAAGATTCATGCATGAGGTGCACAAATCTTTGCCCGGATCATAAACTTGAATATTTCGTAACTTTCTAAAGCAGCGCCAGCAATAACACAAGTTAAACCAACATTGTTTCACATAAAACACAGTTTTGCGCACACACTTGTCATCTAACTCACAGTAGAATCACAAACGTCAAATCCCCTTACTATTTAATACATTCATCTTCTAAGGTTTTGCGTACACGATATTCAAAGCAAGAATAAGCGAAGATGGACAATTTAAAGAAGGAATTTTCAGAACATAGCAGAAAATCAACGTTGTGCCATCAACGGTAAGATTGTTGGTTGCATCTGGCATATAGGAAGTTAAGCCATTGCCTATGAAGGCCTAACAAGACTTGTGTAAACAGGACATAACCTGGCCCTGGATGAAACCGAAATGAGTTGTGGTAGCCCGTTATTTCCTTTTCCCGGAGCCAAGCGTTAACAACTCAAAGCTTCGAAGAGTTTCATCTCGGACACCCCTAGAAGCAGTAGCACGAGTAAAAGAAGATGATTTGGACTCAAACCCAGGCTGTGCTCTCTGGGTGGTTGATAACCGAGCACTGCCTGAGCCCAGACGGCTAAGCCGATTTTCGGCGGTCTCGCCAGAGGAGGTGGGTCTGCTGCTTGATACCACTGCCCTCTTTGAAGTACTGCCAGTCCGAGAGAGCCGGCCCCTCTCAGAATCGATTTGCTGCAGAATCAATAGGCAGGATACATTTATAAAATTTTGAATTCAACACCCCCTTTACAAATGCAGACAAAGAAAAAGAAAGGACAACAGCATCTTGGGTCCCTATATTATCAATTTTCTTTTTTGGGTACCTGTACTTTTGCAAAATTAAGTCCATGTACTTCCAGTTTTGTTTATCTATACTTGTATTTTGTAAAATTAAGTCCTTGGACTTCAATCTTATTTGACCTACATCTTTGTACTTTCAATCTTGCCTGAATTTGGTCCTGTACTTTAGCTTACATAAGACCAAATTAAAATGCAAATGAAAGCATACATGGATTCCTTCTACAAATAAACATACAGGAACCAAGTTCAAGCAATCAAAGTACAGGTGTTTTTTTGAAGAGTACAAGCATACAGGGACCCATACAAACAATTTGCTTAGAAGAAAACTGCAGTCTTCAAATAAAGTATAACTAAAAGGCTTCATTGATTTTTGCCTACCACATCTTTAGACGATGGTACATCATCAGCTCTGTTTCTCGAGTGATTTCCATGCAAGCCCGTACTGGAACCACTCCTTCGGGCAAATGCCTCCATTGGACCAGGGAATCTCTCCTGTTTCACTACATGAACACATAGTAGAAAGTCATCAGTCATCGAACCAAAATTATAACATCTGGAACAATATGTTTCAAACCCACGCTGGCAAAGGGAGCATAATAGTCATTTGCATGTTCTTTCCTTTTACATCATCAAAATAGCGAAAATTTAATCATAGAATTAAAATTTGCACCAAATTCTTTCTTCATTTTCCTATCAGCTAAATCACAGAGTCGGTAGTGAGGGAGAGGGAAAGGGAGGAAAGAAAAATAATCTAAATTGTCATTCATATCTGTCAGTTAGAGGTCAAACTATCTCTCCTACAAGAAATTTTTTTCTCGCTCCAGTTTCTTCCTTGCAACTGTAAAAACTGACCGTCACTTCCATTGTATCTCGACCAATAATTTCATATGCAAGTTCTATAAATAAATACCACAAGAAAAGCATTCAATAAAAAACTTAGCATACTGGTCGAACTGCCAGCAGTTAATATGCAGTGACCTTTTATTCACTCATGTTGAGAAAACCAATACCAGTTAAAAGTTGTATTTTTTATCCCGTAAAGAGGAGTGAAGACAGAACTATATTTTCATGGATAAAGTACTTTCAATAGGAAATTAGGCAGATGAAACTTGGACCTAGGAATCTCCCAGATCATAACCTTTTGTTTTTTTTTTTTTTTTTTTTGGATCTGATCATATTTTACTTGAGAACGAGGGAATGAGAACAAATGGAAGATGGTAATAAGAAGAAATTTTCCATATGAACCTATAAACCTGCAGCGTCCAAAAAAAACCTAGATATCCTCAACCCATATCTAACATTGTCTCTAGTTTATTATTGTTGTTGGTGTTACTGCTTTCTTTTAAGTCTCTGCATACTCCAGATATATCATCTCTAGTTTATTGTTATTGTTGTTACTACTTCCTTTTAAGTCTTTGCATACTCCAGAGATTTATTCCATATGAATACAACCTGCATAGATCTGTATCAAATACTGCAGGGAACCATTTTCTGGAGTATCATTACATCATTCACCGAACATATCAGTTCCTGAATATTAAATGCTACATGGGAATATTCTGAAAAATAAACATCAGATACTATGAGCTGAAGCAAACCTGGAGTCTTTTCAACTCTTTCTGAAGTCTGTCCTAGGTTTAGAGGTATTTTTCCTGCTGGCTGTGGATAAAGAAAAATAAATGGTACAATCATTTTGCTAACATTAGAAAAAAAGTAGGCATGATTAACAATAGATCATGTAAAAACTAACCCGTGGTCTAGAACTGGAGCCAACCTGTGGATACTTCAGTATAGTCCAGTCAAACACATAATCAAACTGATAACCTGCCAAAATATACATTCATCAGACAGGAACTTGGTTTGAAATCAATTTCTGACTTTAAGAACGACAAGGAGACAAAAATGGAAGATAAAACCAATTGTGAATATCACTAAAATATATGTACCTTCTCGAATAAATAGGTCCCGGAAAAGTCTCTTCAAGTAAGAATAATCCGGCTTGTCTTCAAAACGCAGTGATCGACAATAATGGAAATATGAAATGAACTCTGATGGATAGGATTTACAAAGCACCTGCCCAAAAAATACAATTAATTTCATATCTACCATGTTACATCTTTATGGATGGAAAAAGTGGAGCAAACCACAAAGGTGTTCACGTTGCACTTTTGTTATCATGTTACCCATGATCACACCAAATAAAAACTAAGACATAAGTCATAGAGCAAGTTATAGTACTTCTACTGGAGTAAGCATCTTTTTCTCACTGATTCTGTCATACTTCTGCTTCTTTGTCCCAGCTTTCAGACCTTGCCAGGGAAGGCTGTAACATAGAGAAACAGCAGGTTATGCACGAGGACTCAAAAAAGTGTATACAATCTAATGCTTTAGCTGACAATGAGGAGCACAGAGAATATAAAGTAAAGTTTACACTTGACCTTCCTCTTAGAAAGTACATAAGGACATAGCCAAGAGATTCTAAATCATCCCTTCTGCTTTGTTCTGCAATAAGAGATTAAACATAGAAAGTTAACAAATGAAAAGAAACAACCATTTCAATTAAAATTCTTTCTTTCGCTTGAAGCAGAAGAATTGCGGTGCAAGAAAGCCATCTCCAATCTACTAGTACAATCACAAAGTTCACTTACCAACTCCAAGATGGGTGTTTACGCTAGCATAACGAGCTGTGCCAGTGAGATTTTTATTTTCCCTGTAAATGAAAACGAATTGAGTGAAGAATTCATGATGAATCTAAAGGCTGAAAATTTCAGTAAATGGGATTTATACATTTGAAGAGAAGCAAAAAAGTTGATTAGATATGAAGGACTACATGTTGGAAAGATTTACAATCATTATACGAACATACTTATTTTTCCAAGCATAAAGTAGTTACTGGAATTTATAAGATGATTGGCCAAGATAGGGGAAGAGAGAAAAATGAAGAGAGAGAAGTAGTAGGTGTCGGTTTTTTTGGACGGAGAGATTGTAGGGCTGGATTCACCCAACCCAAAAAGTGAGTCCTAGAACAAGTGCAAAACTGGATCGACATATCTCCCACCCAAACAGGCCCAGGCTAGTGCAAATATACTCTAAGAGAAGTGTGAAGAGCCGATAGGTAAAATAAATGTACTGAAAATATAATATCACAAGTTTCAAATTAGTGTAACATAGGAATTGAATTATTTGTCTGATTGGCATGTCTAGGCATCACACACCACATTAAGCCTCTAATCAAACTCTCCAAACACTAGTTAAAACCCAGATAATGAATCAATCCAAGTCAGCGGAGCCAAATACACTATTGCTGCAGTCATCAAGGTATGAATCATAAGTTAAAAGGTGCCCATGTCCCAATAGGTGAGGTTTGTCAAGAGATGATTTTGGTGCTGAAATTGTATTCAATTTAAGAACTCTTTACACCAGCAAGTATGCACGTCAATTAGTTACTTTTATCTATGATATTTTGGGGGCAGTCCGAGCGTAGGGGGATGAAAAAAATCAAATTGCAAGAGCAAAAATTTGTTGACGTAATGGTAGCACCTGTAAGGTATATGCCTGTGAGTATGCATATCTCTGTATTTCTTTGCAAGTCCATAATCAATGATGTATACCTGTAGAAGAGATAAAAAAAGGTTCAATTGCTTCAGCTACCAGACCTGAAAATTTGTTCTTCTGAAGGTGAAGGAAAGGATCCAAGTTTCTTAAAACAAAAGAATTCAAGCTTAGTCCAGCGCAATATCCAAATCTTTTAAATTATTATCCATTGAATTAAAATGGAAATTGGAAGCAAACGATACATCAAAAAAAAAAAAACAATTTGTAAATGAATGCTAGCCAGCCTTTTACTTAAATGTTAAATCAGAAACAAAATTACTCACAAACAATTGATTTTCATTTTGCATCACAAATAATTTTCTTTCCTTTTGCATTAAGGATTCATTTGCATCCTCCCAGGCTATGTTATAGGACTCACATATGGATTTCGACCAGTGTCGGACTTACAGTATCAAACTGTCAAAAGTCAGATAATTTTACACATAAAATGCAAGATTCCACATGCCACACCAAAAAAATATCATATATCCAACAGAAGTACTCTTTCCAAATTGGAGAGCCATGTTATATGGGTACATTGGAAGGGGGCAACCACGGTTAAAAGGTTACACTTTGAATGACTCAAAATTTTGAGTTCAATTATAACTTCTAAGTTCTAAACAACAATATACTCCACCCACAAGGCAGGACTACTTCATCAAAGCTGAACATGAGATTCTGGTGCACTCCATAATTTTTCAAAATCAATACATTCAAAAATCGTTTTAACAGATATATGCCTGTTATTGGACCAGAAAACAAAAGTTCTATGCTAAAGACTGAATAGAAAATAGAAGAAAGAAACACCAATAAACTTTTTAAGGAATAAACACAACACCAATCATTGGAGAGTTCTCAGGAGGATGGCTGATAATGATTCAGCACAACATAATATTGGTTATCATCTTGTAGAACAATGATTCATCTAAACCCTTTATCAGAAAAGCAAATAATGCATCCATAATTTACATTAGTTATGTAGCCTGCTGCTCAACACCTTAAGTTAAGCATCCTTCTGCTCAACAATTCACCACCAAAATGTGCCATACATTCTACGAGCTCATGCATGTGATAGAAAAATCAACGAAAAAAAAACAAAAAGATCTTTTTTAAGTATCACTGTACATTAAAAAAACCTGTCGAGAGATATGCAAAACTAGCAGAATATTCAACAATAAGACAACTCACGAAGATAATGCCCTGAAACAATTATGTCTTCTATATTTAAGTGATTGAAAAGATGTTATGAATAGCCTTCTCAGGAATGTGAAACCGGGTACTGAGGAAAAATACTATCCAAGGGAACAAAAAATATCATGCAAGGACTATTTAGAAATGAAAAAACCGGGGGGGGGGGGGGGGGGGGGGCTGCTATGACATAAAATAAAGATACCTGATTGGCTTTGCGTCCCAATCCCATTAAGAAGTTATCAGGCTTTATATCACGGTGCAGGAAACCTCGAGAGTGCATGTATTCAACTCTATTTATCTACATATGGAAAATCAATGGCGGTAAGCGAAAAGAAAAAACAATTTATCTAATATTAAGAATGGGGGCATGCTTACTAATTGATCTGCTAGCATAAGAACTGTTTTCAATGTGAACTTCCTATTGCAGTAGTTAAACAAATCTTCCAAGCTTGGGCCAAGAAGGTCAATAGCCATGGCATTGAACTCGCCTTCAACTCCAAACCATTTAAGGTGAGGAACCCCGGCTTCATTTGAGAAACAAGCACATTAATGGACTTGCTCTAGAGTTTGAACATAACCAGATAAGAAACAAGAGAGTTCGAAATACTGATACTCACTTCCTCCCTGAAGAAGCATGTACAACTTTGATTCATAGTGAAGCTGAGGGTGCTTAGTTTTAACAGATTCCTGAAGAAAAAATTGATGCTTCAAGAGATCAAAATACCTCTCTTTTATAAGACAGTTAGAATTTGATATACACTATCAAGTATTAGATAAAATTCTCATTCAGAAACTAAACATGTAAACATATTACAAGGTTTGAAGACAAGAAAAAACTATACAAATTCAAAAGATAATCCACAGAATTACAGAGATAAGACTGCTCGTCATACTTCAACTCTCCCTGTCTATTTCTCTATTTGAGTTATAAAATTCGGAAGACATTAAGAACTTTTCAGATAATTCTACTCACCAGCTTCACAGCAACTTCCTCTCCAGTTTGAACATTGACTCCTGAATGAAATTGAAAACAGGGAATAAATATATCACAGCTTTAAACTCCAAGAAGATAAATTATTATGAGATAAAAATTCCAATCAAAATTACCCAAGTAAAGCTCTCCAAAAGATCCGCTGCCAATCTTTCTTCCCAGCTTAAACTTGCCTCCAATGACACGATCCATACTTGATTTCCTAAAGATTAACTCAAACCTTCCCCAAAAAGTAGTGTATCGTTATTTCACAATGCACGGTCTAATGTCTCAAAAATATTTGATACATCTCCGCTGAACAATCAAAATCCCGAATTTCAGCAAACATCCTTCAGATCCATTTCAAACCAATTAAGAAAACTCCGTGCAGAAACCCAAAACAGAAGAATAAAGAAGATCCTTTGTCAGTGGAAAATCAATGCGCCAAAAATCCCCTAGTAGAAACTATGATGGCTGTTCCGATTCTTCCGAATATTATACTTACACAATAGAACAGAAAATCAACGCGCTAATATATATTATTTGACGGTTAGATAAACAAAGGTACTGAATTAAAAACTAGGGATAACGCTACCGAAAAATAAAAAAAAAACCTAAAATTTGGGGACAGAAAGTCAACATCTGGGACTATAGCCAAGCTGCAATCAGAAAACCCACAGGTTTTCCTTTTTCATCGGGGACAATGAATCGATGAGAAATATTGAATTCCCAAGTACAAAAATGGAGAGTATTTCAGTATATGAATAAGAAGATATGAGAACTAGAACGGAAGGCAAGAGTTAAGAGAGAGAAACGAAAGAATCCAAAGGCACAAAAATTGCGGGTAAAAATGTGTGTGTAGATTCTGTAAAGAATCCGTGTAGAAACAACAGAGACAGATAAGAATTTGAAGAACGAAATCAGGCTCTCTCTGATGAGCACAGTTATCTCTTGGATGTCAGTTCAGGATCTGTATATATATACACATACGCGGACGGGGAAGAAAGAGAGAGTGGGGGAGGGGAGAGAGTTTTCTCTTTTGGCCTTTTTTCCTGATATTTCTTTTTTTTTTTTAGAAGAAAAAAAAATCCATTTAATTTGCAATTTAGTTTTGACAATTATTATCAAAATTAAAATTTGTGTGATTTTTGGTAATTTAGTAATTATATTATCATATAATTTATTTATTTTCCCTTTGCCACACAAATTGTCAAAATCAGATATGGTTTAAGCATAAAGTATACTTGGAAAAATAGTAGGACACCCTTATAAGGTCCACAAATAAAAACATGTCTCTTGCATAATAATAATAATAATAATAATAATAATAGTAATAATCTATATATATATATATATATTAAAACAAAATGACTTTTTTCCAATTATATTTTCCCGCCTAAACTTTATTAGTTAATGTCGAATAAATATATTATTATTAAATTAAAATTGAACGTTTTATTTTAAAATTTTGATTCAATTTCGAAATCTAAAATTTTCCACAAATTTAGATTTTTCAAAATGAGATAATATCAAGAATATTCTGTTGCATTTAATATATGATTTGAATCTAAATATTTTATCAAATATTAATCAAATAACTAAATTATGAAATTCAAGAAATATATATGAAATCTAATAAATATATGATTTGATTTTCTTGAATCATTTATTAAACCAATTAAAATCGCACGATCTTATAAAATTTGTGAAACAATAATTTATATATATTATGTATGTATATATATATAAGTAAAATTACTTTTTTAAATTTTGTTTTCCAACCTAAATTTTCACCCTATAAATGTAAAACTATATTCATTTGTGGAAATATTTTAAGATAAATTATTACAATTTGATTGGATAGATTAATATAAAAAAAATTGGGATTTGTTTAATTTATGTTGTTCGACATAAATAATTTTGAATTTTAAGAAAAAAATTAACTCATAATATATTCAAAGTAAAAAATAAACATCGGAATATTTGTCATTAACAATTTTCCTAAAATTAAGCTATCAATTATTTAATCATCTAATCATGTGAATAGAATCTGATTTTGTCAAATATGAAATTAAGCTTTCAGGATCTTACCGTAATTCAACTATCTCTTCTTTCTATATATTTTATTAAGATTATAAATGATAAGACAAGTATAATAATATGTGCCTTATTTCAGTTGTCGCCAAATCCTACACTCTTCAAAATATTATTTTCAAGTTTATTTTATTTTCATATTTTTTATTCATATGTTGCTTTCAATTTATTATAAACATATTTTATTTTCTTAACTATTTTTCTTTCTTATTTTTAAACGAAAATTTCGTCAATCTATTTCATTTTTTGTTTGATTGTTCTTGTGATTTTCTATTGAGATCTACTAATTATTTCGACGTATAAGCACAGTGCGATTTTTCATTAACGTTCAAAGTATTAGTTTCTATCAAATTTCAAAATTTTGTAATATTATTACATTTAATTAGCAATTTGCAAAATATTTTTTTCCTTAATTTGACTATGTAATTATCAAATTTTATGAGATCTGTACAAATCTTTATTTTCTTTAATCTGCTGATATGCATATTTTTTAATTTAATTTGATTCAATCTTCTATAAATCGTGGATATCATGCTTATCAATTTGTGAACGAGGCTAATTATAATATAAGAAAAGAGGAAACATAAAATTACAACAAATTTATACTCAATATACAAAAAAATAATCACTGAATTACAAATCTACACTTTATATAATATACTATATAACTTGAATATATAATTATATTATAAAATATAAAAAAAAAATATCTTTTGTGTATCGCACATGTCTCATACCAGTAATAATAATAAGACGTGTATCTTGAAAACTGAAATAAAACATGTAGATTTGTTTGAATTTTAAATCTTTTATTTTTTAATATTTTAATGTTATAATACTATAAAATATTGTGAACAAATAAAACGTGTATCTCCCCTGACAACAATAATAAAAAGTACACGTATTTCAAAACAAAAATACAATAAAAAAATGTATTTTATTTGCATTTTAAGCTGAGTTTGAATTTTAGTTTATACGTTATTATATATAAAAAAAATTAATACATTTGCTAATTTATGCAATATCTTTTGAAATGTAACATATAAATACACCGTTAGCTAATTTCAGGCTTCATTATTGTGTGGGTATACATAGAATAAGTTGATTTTTTACCCTAAAAAGTATTAAAATATCGCAAATTAAGCTTATCGAGCGCATCAAGATTTGTTATGTACATGCAAAACAGGATAATTTTCAAAGAATAATACTATTTTTTTTAGATTGTTAAAAGAGTATAATATTTTTATCATAAAAATATTATTTTTCATCATAATATTACTTTTATTTAACTAATTATAAAAGAAACTCAATTAAGTCATGATATGTTTTAGGCAAAAAATAATATTTTTATTGTAAAAAGTAAAATATTTTTTAACAATCTAAAACAATATTCTTTTTTATCCAAAATTTTTACTTTCTATCAAAAAATTATCAAGTCCAAAACATTCACGCATAGAAGGAGTTGGATCTTCACATTTTTGTGCGATTACAGGTCAAGTCGGTTGTGGTCCATGCATTTTTGCATTTTTTTAAGGTAAAATTCGACTCGTTGCATGTAAGAAGATTCATACATTATGTGCATGTACGTTCTCATATTTTTGTATAATCTAATTTATAACACGATATAACTTTTCTAGCAAAATAAACAAAAACGATATCATTATGATAAGTTCAGGTTTAAAAAAAAACAACTTATTCCACATGTATAAAAGTAGGGACAAGAAATACAAATTTTGGTTCATATCAACAGTTGGAGCTCGAAGTCAACCATGTGTGTCGAGTTAACAAAATTTAAAAGACAATTTATCTTGTGTTACATTACATAAAACATGTTGTAAATGATAGTTAACCAATAGATCTTTAAATTTCATGTAATTACGTATAATTATTTTATGTTATAGTTCATTACAACATAGGGCACCACTCCACTAGCAAACTATTTGTTTTGACCAAAATTATAAGATTATATGCACACCCATATTACCTATCGTGCTCTTAAGAACTCGGTGAATGCCCTTGACTTAGCGTTGACATGATACGAGTGCCTACTTGATTGATTTACTTAATTGTGTTATTTACACGACTGTCTTCTTTAAATTTGTCACTTACATGATTGACTTCATCGATTGTATTACTTACACAACTTATCTTATTGAATATATTACTTACACGATTGACTTACAAAATTGAATTATTATTGTAATAAATAAATTAGTCTATTGACCTAAAATTCAATATAATATTTTCTAAATACATTGGTAAAAAAAGAGTGCCCACTAATCTCTTTAGTGGGTATGTCGATTAATTTCCATAAAAAATATAATTAATATTATAATTAGTAATAAATACAAATTACAAATGTACAATAAATGTCCAGACTAACTATTATCATCAAATTTTGTTTCATAGGAGTTCCTTTTTGTATGTTATTTTAATCTTGATGAAATCAATTAGTCAAAATGGGGTCTTTTATTATTATTATTATTATTATTATTATTATTATTATTATTATTATTATTATTATTATTATTTATTTATTTATTTATTTTAAATTTTTAAATTTTTAATTTTTAATTTTTTTTTTTTGAAAATATATGTCTTGTAGTCTAAGTTCATTTTAATTGTGGTTACGTAGTGGCCACTGCATTACCAAGAACACAGGAAAGACACAAATCTTGTAGAAAAATATCAAAGACAAAACTATCATTTTCAACCTAATCGTATAATTAATATTTTAGGCCGATTACAATACCAAACAACAAACTAGGTTGTGACAACACCAACATAAAACTTATATATATATATATAAATATATTCTGAAAAAAAACTTATCAACTCCAAATAAATTAATAATTGGCTATGCAATTTCTTGACGAAATTTATATTAATATAATAATAAAAAAATTTAAATATAATTTTTACGTGTACCTTTAGTTTATAAAAAAGAAATATTTTTCTAAAAGTAATATATCAATTTTTGATTAGTTGAATTTTATTTTTTATGCAATTAATTCTTTTTTAATATGGACGTGTGAATTATACATATATACGCGCATTTTTCCAAGATCAAATTATAAAATATAAAATAAGTTGAAAATGCACAAATATAATATTAAAATGTGCCAAATTCATGATTTAAAAGATACAGAAACCCAATGTATATATATATACACATATAAAATTTATTTTCCAGCTAACTATGGTAATAGCAAATAAATAATAATTTAAAAAAAAAAATATATATATACATATATATGTTACTGCTCTTACTTATTTGGGCCTTCATTATTTTCTTTTTTGGGCTAACTGCCAGACCCAATTTTTCTTCTAATTGGGCCGTGCTGGGCCTCCACTAATTACTTTATACCAAAGTATGAGCTCCAATCTACGCCTTAATTGGGCCGGTTAAAAAGTAGCCTCTTGCGTGGAAATTACTGACTAGGACACAGGATCCACGTCTTTGTTGATGGGTCATGGGTCATGGAACCGACCCGTCCATCCAGCCGTCTGCACATATCGTAGATAACTTCCATGACCTACAAAAATGTATCATTTCAGTCACTATTTTCATCTTTTAACATCTGTCTTAAATCCTATTTCATTAACCAGTGGCCTTTATCTAACGTCAGCGTCGGAGGATTTTCGTCAGGCATCCTCCTAGTAAATGTGCCGTCTTCTCTTTCTAAAATCACTTATCAATCTATCCCACCTTACAATCTTACCATTTTTGAATCCAATACGCAAGATTTAAGTGATTCACTTGAATTTAAAACGGGATTCTTTCACTTATTAATCTATCTCATCCTATAACCACTTTTGAATCCAATATGCAGGATTTAAGTGACCCACTTAAATTTGAAACGGGGTTCTTTCACTTATTGATCAATCTCACCCAATAATCTTACCACTTTCGAATTCGATACATAAAATTTAAGAACCCACTTAAATTTGAAACAAGATTCTTGAATATGTGCATTTATATTAAGCCGTAAACAATGTAAGTTGTAATACGTTCAAACTTAGAATAGTGATATCCAAAGTTGAATTTATTTGGATCAATCCGAATTTGATTTTAACTAGTAAAAAAAGGTACCATATCCAAAGTCCAAGAAGTACTACTAAAAGACAAAGCAACAACTAATTTGGTTGTTTACTAGGATTCTTTGTTTATGTTCTATTCTATTATGGAAATATTTTATTAGTAACGTGCACAGACAACATAGCACTATAACTATAATACTCATGTATATCTCGATAAAATAAAATATGAAATTAAAATCGACACTTATACCATCTAGTCCTTGCAATCATTCATCGATTTTTGTTGATGCTTTCATAGGGTTTTGCCCGACAAGGCCATCCGTCCCGGCCAATGCTCGGTACTTATCCTTCCTTGTAAGATTAGTGCGCTTATAGTTCAAAGTCTTGGCAATCATTTCTTGAACATTATTTGCAACTTCATAACTCGATTTTCCCGCCTTGCAAGTTTGATCAGGCGACAACTTGTTCAAGAATGTGACCTCGTACGTTGGCCTAGGATTCATGTAAAAGAAGAAAGGATCCAACCATTTGTACCCTCTAGCTGTCGTCCCATGAAACATACTCGTCTTTGTGACGATAGCTACCGGGACGATCTGATCGGTTAGTTCGGCGAACATCGACGAAAACCTAAGCAAATAAGGTTCCCTACAGGTGGTGCCTTCCGGACACATAACCAAACATTCTCCTTCATCCAATATTTGCTTGATTAGTTTAGCGTCCTTGGCTCGGTCTCGTGCAAGCCTGGTTGTTTTTATTGGGGACAATAATTCGGTGAAGCTCGATACGGAGTAGGAGACTGTGGTGGTCATGCGGCGGAGAGAGGCGGAGACCATGATGGCGTCGATGACGGTTTTGTGAGAACAAACAAAAACCACACCTCTTTGATTAGAAGATTGCTTGGCGTCATGGGGTGGGGTTCCTTTGATTATGAGCGGACATCCAAGTAGATATAATGCATAGCAAGTTAACGATATTGGCAAACTTGAGCCAATGACAATGCGTAGAGTAGCTAAAAGAATGGCGATTGGGAACCATAGAATGATTAGTAGTGCCATCAATGGAGTTGGCTTTTGCACTAGTCGACCGTCGTGGAAGATCACGGGCTTCGGCAGTGATTCCGCTCTCACGGGCCGGATCCCGGGCCTTTTGGGCACTATGTAGTTTTCCTGCATTGAAGCAACACTGAGTGATCAATCAAATAGTAAGCTTGACTTACTTGCAACATGGGATAACTTGTGAACAGATACAATGTTTAACAAATGGTAAACAAAGTGGGACTATATAACAAACCTTGCAGAGTTTCATGAAAGGAAAATCAGACTTTCGATCTCCAATTCCAATATCTGGCATCTCCTCATTCCCAAAAGCCTTTCTCAAAGCAATAGCCTTCTTCTTCCCAACAAGCACACCCGGACCAGCCACAAACCCGGTCGCAATGCCCTTATACGACGAAATCTCCGTACCAAGAACATCATCCACATTCAAATAGTTCCTCAAGAAGGGCTCAACCATGATCCTAGGATTCGCCGTGAGCACACATTTCCTCCCACACGACGAGAAAACTTGCCAGGTCTCCGGACGCAAGTCCTCCGAGTAATGCTTAGGCAAAACTGAGCTTGCAGCCGACTTAATGGCCGACACTCTCACCCCAGCAAACGTCGCGAATATGAGAACTTTAATGCCTGCAGACTCCGACACAAAATGATACAAAAAGCCAGCCAGTGGAGAAGCCAAGAGCAACAAGAGCAGCCTCAGAATTCCTCCAACGTCGAACGCAATCAATGCAAAATAAGAAGGAATTACGTTCGACGAGCAATGTTCCGTCCAAATCAGCCACTACCGTTCGATTTTCGCATTTTTTCGAGTCGCATTGGTAGATTGTGGGGATAGCCATTGATCGATCGTTGTACGCCTTGTCCTTACAATATATGTATGTATATTTATTAAGTACAATTTATTTTGCATGGCTTTGTGGAGACCTTAGTATGGGACAACTTTGTCGGAACTTATGGTTTAATATAAGGTAGTAAAGTGCCCTTCCACAAAGGTACGAATGGCAAATTACACCTACATTAGATTCTTAATTAACCTACTTTTGTTCCCTAATCATATATAATAACTAGAGTAATAATCTAGATTAGGGCTCATATCATAACTAGCTGAACTTATATATATATATATATCATGTATGTATGTATATAGTTAGGCGCAAGCTGCATCTGTGCTACAGGAGATCAAAGTTTAATAGATGGATGTTAGGTTAAAAGATATTGTGATCAAGTTTGTACTATTTCTAATAAACGAGAATGCTCATAAACTCACCACGAACATATTTTAATGTGCGCGCATAATCAACTAATATGTTTAAATATATTTGTAAATTGAATAAGAGGATTAATTTCGTTTTACAAGGTTTCTTCCCATCAGTTAGTGGATATATTAACATATATCACGGACTGGTAAGTGAATATATTTTTTTTTAAATAATTTAAATTAATATAGAAAACTTCATTTGAATATATTAGGGGTGTTTCTTTTGGAATTTAAGATGTCGGGAGAAATTCATATTATAAATTTTTAGTTGTGAAAATTCTAAAATGTTGTTAATGAATTGTAGGGTAACAACAATAGTTGTATAATGGGTAAAGCATATATTATGTTATTTCAATATTTAGTAATTTAATTTAATTTAATTATTTCCACTTCAAAATAAAATTGAAAATTAAAAATTAAAGACTAATAATCAGGTGCTATTACCACCTCAGCTACTCTATTTCAGAGTCGTAATAGGGAGTGGTGGGCTAGTTCCAATATAACACCCTCCGCCGGCAGATTCTTGCAAACCCAATTTAATTTAATTAAACACCACCCACTCCTCTTTTGAGTGCACAAGCAGCTTGGATCTTCATTAATGCACGAGGTATAATCATTAATATAACATTAAATAAAAATTAAATATTTGAAATATAATTACATAGCATGTTTGGTAAAACATAAAAGATAGAGAAGGAATTTATTTAATAATAATACTTATTATTATTCTTATTGTTGTTGTTATTTATTCTTTATTAGTTTTTTTATTGAAAAATGTTATGAAGCCAGTAGCATGGAACACAGACTTGTTTTTCTCCCCAAAATAATTCCAACGACTTTTGAATATTTGAATTATGAAAATCTTACTAAAAAATAGACTGAAAATTAATTTTCTCAAAGGGAAAAAAATAAAAGGAAAAGACTGAAAATTTTAGTTCCATAATTTTCATTGTTTTTGATTGGTCAATCAGTGAAGCCTATAATCAATTATGAGCCCATCGATATTAATGAGGCCCAAGATCCTACTAGTGGGCTGGGCTGGGCTGGCCCATTTCGGCTGTATACAGGCTTTTGGTCAAGAGGAGGTTTAGTAGATGAGTCTCAGATCCACTCAAAGGTCGATGAGAGAGATTACAGATTATGTAAAATTTCATTTAATTAAATCATTTATGGTACTTTTTTTCAAAAAATATAAATTTCAAAGTACATAAATAAGATACGAGAAGCAATACAAACGTTGCTGGTGTAGGACCTTTAGTTGTTAAGTGTTTTACCTATATTATAAATGTTAAAAAGTATTGCAGTTCAGATTTTTATGAATTTTTCAAAACCTGCACAAGGAAAACATAGAAGTTCATTTAAATGTTCGACTCATGCCAACAAATCAATAGTCCGGCCTACGGCACAACAAGTCATAAAAACTGTACCACCGCTGATTGCAACATTAGTGCATCAAGTCAATTGTTAGTAGGAGTAACAGTAAAGAACGATAACGACCGGGAAAGGCAACACCGAATCTTCAAGAACATCAGAAGCAAGTGTGATATCCATCTTCCATTGGCTATCCATCACCTGCAAGTCGTTTCAATCATCTTCTCTCTCGGGAGGAAGACCACAAGGCAGCAGCATTTTCTGCAAATGCATTCGACAACTGTAAAGATTGGAAATTTACATGCCCTGTGACAGCTAGAGTTGAATTTCTGAATATCAAATATGAGAGAACTTGATATTTGATTATTTTGTTATGCCAGGTTTTTTATTATTCAGAATAAATTGGAGATCAAGGAATTTTCCAGGGCTATCTATTGATTATGCCATTGAAAGTCTGTAGCGGACATTTCACAAAAAAAACAACTTCCACATACACTTACATAATTAAGAAAACGTTAAACCAGAATAGCTAAGGAAGATAAAGTGCATTGGAATATCTATCGCAACGGACAAATGTGTGAATTAAATAATAAAAGATATTTCACAGATGCAATGCAAAACTTAGATATCAAACCCACAGCAATATAGAGTACTGCTATTCTGATGGGAAAGAAGCCAAAATCTTTATTCTGCAGCTTTTAAGCCTAGGGAGGCCAAATCAATCTAGACAATATGATATGCGTTCGTATTTATTGACAATCCTAAGGATGCATAATAGCCAAAGCTTATGTTAAACTTTTCCTTGATAACCAGTCCAATTACACTAATCAAATAGACAATTTATCGGCAATTTGTATTTGCTTATGATTTATATTCACTCGCAATTATAGTAGAAGTTAGAATTATATATCATGACACTAACTACATTCATTTTCGACAGAAGAATTGACCTAAGCATAACTCTTCCTGTATTATTTTAGGTTTGGCTAGGTGAAAAAGATCATTCTTAATACCAAGCATAAAAGCTTTAAGCTTTCAATGGTTGATACTGTTTTAATTCATACAAACTGCACCTGAACCAGCAAGAGTAAAAATACTAAACACTGGTGAAGAGTAGTTTAAGTTTGGGTTTCATGCTGGGGAGAGGTATGGGACCTGCTGCAAAAATGAAAGGGAACCATGAACAAGAATAGTAACAACAGTTCGATGCTTGGTAAACCTGGGTAGTTTAGGAAAGAACATCCAAAAGGTACAGGTTTAGGCAAGCAATCTCACTTACAGAGTTGCAGATGATAATGATAAGATAATCAGAACAAACATTACATCTGTTTCAGCATGGCTCAGCCTCAGCCAGTCCAAATAATATATTTACTATATCAAAACCCCTAAAAAAATTAAAAATTAAAATAAAATAAAAAAGAAGGAACGAAAGAATAACAAAAAACATTAAATTCATCAACTCAAAAAGTCTACAAACATGAAACTAAAAAGTAAAATCATAATAGAAATTCAGAAAATTTTAAAAGCCCCACAAAGTAAGCAAATGTTTCATTAACAGATAACAGGAAAAACAACTAGGCACGAGTTAGTTCCAAAAGATAGCAAAATACAAACTAAGAAGTAACGCCGATTAGCAAACCCAGGAAATTTGAAAATATAAATGGGAAATTCACAGCAAAAAGGGGGCTAAAAGCAAAAACCTGCATGAAATTGTATCGCTCTCGTCCAATGGATTCATTTTCTGCGACAGCAAAGTAGGCCAACATCGGGTAATGCCCAACATAAGACGCGTAGCTATCTCGGTGGATATTCACTGCCCATTCACTAGAAATGAAAAAAAAAAATTCAAAGGAAAAAGGAATTCCCAAGGATCGGAAGAAAAAAGAAATCAAATTAACCAAAGAAAAGCTAGAAAACAAGAATTATTTCTTCAGATTTTCTTTAGGGTCTTACAATCGGGTCAAATCGGCATGCCCTGTACCAACATACTTAGCTTGCAAATGCTCGAGCTGGGAGTTTATATTAAACCTGTCGCTTGCCTGCATCATATCAACCACGAAGAAGACGATCAGAGTAACAAAAGAGCTTGATCCAGACTATCATAACTTAAAAAATGATGTATTTGAAAGAGAAAAGAAAGAAAATAAAGAGATCGACAATTAGGGTTTCTTAAGGGGTTTAATTCTTATTTACCTGCATTTTGAAATTGGAGGGACGGGTTTCTGATACGGACCACCGACTTCTTACTTTATAGGGCGCTTCTTCTGGTTCTCTGGTCAATTCTCTTTTGACTTTTAACTCTTGTCTCTTCCAGAATAATAAATTTGAGATCAATAACAGAAATTTACTGATAATTATTAAAATTAAATAATATAAAAAATTAATTTCTATTCAATTCGTAAAAATTTGAGATTATCACTGTTAGCTAATCTATTATAGTTAATTAACTGAATTTGATGGATTCAAATTATATTATATGATTAAATTTTGAATTTGAGTTCAAACATCCAAATGAGTCGCGAATTAAGAACATGATGAAATTTATATTTGAATATCTAAAAAAAAAACCAAAAAATTTAGTATTTTTCACTAAGAAAAATCAATAACCCTGTAACTGTAAAAGTACACGATCATACATAATTAATCAAAATATGATTAAAAAAATGCCTACAGTCCCACATTGTATCGCCAAGAAAATTATAATATAACTTCATCCGTCCGAAGAAAAAGTGTTTAGTTACAAAAAACAGAACCCATTTTTAGTAACAGAAACAAGACTCTTTATTGGACAGAGGAGTATCGTCTATTCCAAAAACATATAAAGTACACATATTTCACTTTCACAAATATTTAATCAATATTTGGATTTTAATCCCACATTTGACGTATATATACTAAAACACAATTTCAAACAACAACAATAAAATAAACTCTACCAGATATGGATCAGTCTGTCAAACAGTGCTCCAATTTCTCAAAATTATACTTCCGTTCAAACTGATCTATGAACAATAAATTACTTTCTACAGAATGCAAAAGAATTACACATCCTCTATGACAAGGTGCAAAAAAATAAAATATGTACAATTTACACAAAGCTGAATCAAGGTACATGTAACAGGAAAACTGCCCTCATCATGAATACTTACAGTTGAAGCATACATATAGGGAGACAAACACAAATCAACCTATTCACTTCGATGTAACTTAAAACCCCATTTCGACGCTCTACTACAGACCGTTGGATGCTATAAACATATTGGTGAGATTTTAATATTCGCCTTGTTTCGAGGTATCGTATTTGGGAGGTAGCAGATTGAGGAAACTTCCTTGTGCGTGTTGAGTGGATGCTGAGTTTGACTCCTCATCTGTTAAAATGTATGAAGACATAAGAGCAGACGTTTTGTATGTGTACTAACAGCAAGGAAAATAGGATCTTACTGAAGAGGGACTTGACAGTAGGTCTCTTGGGTTTGTTGTTCTTCTTCTTCAGTTCGGCTGGCAATAAACCAAAGACGAGTCAATACATGCTAACAGAGCTAAACTAGTGTTTACAAACAAATATTTTTTCTTTTTATGTGTGACCTAAGTTTGAGGGTTCCATTTGAGATAAACACAAAAAATGTGACGCTTTAGTGAAAACTGAAAGCAGTTATTATGTTGATAATAGCAGGTGAAATGGATTTCATCTGGAGGTACACATTGTTAGTAGTTAAAAAAGCAAACGCGTGATAATATTTACCTATTCCTGGAACTTCATGCTCATTAACAATTTCAAAGTTCTTGTAGGTGTACCCCATGAAGTTCACATCCTTGGATGAAAGCATCTGCAACACGTTGATATAAAAACAAATGAGATTTGATTATCAAAAGCTTACACAGTAACAAATGACAAGCTCCAGTGAATAGCAGAAGCACAGATTTTCCATGATGTACATGATAAAGTGGACAAATCAAGATTTCAGACTATGAAAAAAGAACAAAAAACTGTCTTTGTCCCACTATCTGGGGTCAGATATATGGATCTTATCTCACCATCATGTTCATTCAAAGAGTCAAGACTCATGCTTTTATCTAACTTTATCATATTTTAGAAGTTTATTTCCCAGTCATTTAAGGTCCCATTTGATGATTTATGTTGATAAATCTATTTTGTAAATGGTGCACATGGGCATCTAAAAGTCTACTATGTACATATCTGAACAATCTTAAAGCGTGTTTCTCTAATTTTCTCATCCACTGGGGCAACCCCTGATTTCTTTCCAGTACACTTCTTATATCTAATTTAGAGTGTCAGCACATCCATCTCAACATTCTTACAATGAAAAAAGAACAGTAGCAGAAAAAGTTAGTAGCATAATGGACCCACCTTCCTCCAGGGGCCTGATCTAGCTGATGATGGCACTTGATTGTCGGTCTGAAAAATATTAATAAAATGAGTAAAAGAAGTTGAAGTTGAACATGCAATATGTAAGGATAAACTGGAGAAAGAGATAACCTCTTCGAATTTCTCAAAGTTTTGTGTATCCAATTCATCATTAACTTCAGGAATGAAAGCTGCAGTCATTTGATATAATTTATCCCACTGAATGCCTTTGAACCATGGGTGAGCCTAGAAGATAGATAAACACGTCAAATGACAGACTGCTACTAAGGAAAGTTGAATTCAAATCTGAGCATTTTTAAAAATTCAAATCTGAGGATTTTTTTAAATTCAAATCAGGCACAATAAGAAGCACCTTAATTTCGTGGGCACCTCTTGTACCAAGCCTTTGCTCTACATTACACAAGAGTTTACAAATAAGATCCTTAGCTTCTTTTGATAGTTTTGCCTCCTCCGGGAACTTCAAATGAGTTCGCCAGTTTACTATCTGCACCAAAAGACCAATATGTAAACACCAAAGCAGGGATAAATGGAAAAACAGGGAAAATCTTGTCATAAAAAAACCTATTCGTTACTAATAAAACTTGATGTAAGGAACATGATGTATAACCATTACGTAATAAGTAGAAAACTATTATTACCTTTCTACATGTAGACATGGGCTCATCAGAATAGAATGGTGGATACCCCACAAGCATCTCATACATGATTGCCCCCAGAGACCACCTATGAAAAGACAAATGGTCAGTTAACATTCAATCAAACATATAACTAATGTTTTATGGGATGAAGGGAAAGAAATTGAGAGAACATATACCAATCACATTCCATTCCATATCCCTTTTTCAGCAGAACTTCTGGAGCAATATAATCAGGTGTGCCAACAGTTGAATAAGCCTGCACCATAAATATAGAGGATTATTTCCATCACATTCCCACCTTAAACTAGCAAAATTCTAGTAAAAAAATGGAATCCCTTGTATTACTTTATTCAACAAACTATTTAGATCATCATCAGCAGCACAGTTTCAAGCATGAGATAAATAAGTCACACCATGCCTATCATATATGTCCCAGGATGCGTACTCGTCCGCATATAGATAGTCAAACACTTAATAAGAACCCCTTACAGTGTATTAACAGTTGTTTTTCATTACAAAACGTGCTTACTGAAGCCAGAAAACACATAAACAGTTGCCCTTGCCAGCTTTCAGTAATCAATGTGTTGAGGAAGAGGAGAGCAACTTTATTCCAAAAAATGTGTTATTATCTCTGAATTACTGAAGTTAACCAACTCTACACCTCACGATCTTGAAGATTTTTCTTAATTTGCTTGGCAATGGAAAATGAAGGATGGGAGCGAGACTATGCATCCATATGAAACTTACAAGCATCCTCCTATTTCGCTGCCAGTGTTGCAATTGCTCCTGTTGAGTGCGCTTTGGGGCTGCTGGGCGCCCATCACTTTGAAGAGCCCCACTATAGCTATTTCCAGAAAAATCTTTTTCTTGAATATTACTACAATCCAATGGTTTGCATAATCCAAAATCAGACAATTTCATATGTCCGTTTCTATCCAGAAGCAAGTTATCAGGCTTGATATCCCTGAAAAAATGTAACAAAAGAAGTAAAATCAGATATAAATCTAAAATATCATAAGAAGAAGCTTGATTGTTCAGTCAAAGTGAAAAAAAAGGACAAACCTATGAATATAATTGTGTTTGTGGATAGACTCAATAGCAAGAACTGTTTCCCCTACATAGAACCTTGCTTCATCTTCTGTTAATGTATCTTTACGCATCAGTAAAGTCATCATATCTCCACCAGGAAGGTATTCCATAATTAGATACAGATACTCTTCATCTTGGAAAGAACAATAAAGTTTGACAATGCAATTGCTGTCAACTTCTGCAAGTAAATTCCTTTCTGCTTTAACATGCTCAACCTAGACATGGAAAATGAGGAAAAGGAATCAGCACAACACAGAGACTCCAAATAATTGTTCTTTTGTTTGAAATAAGAAATTTACTTGTACCTGGCCTCTACGCAACATTTCTGACTTCTTAAGCTTTTTCATGGCATAAACATGGCCAGTTGACTTCTCCCTACAGATTCTAACCTGCAGTGGCGAAAGACTTCCAGTTACTGAATCAAATATGTAGCAGATTAACATGTCATATGCAAATATGAATCAGAAGTTAGCATTTATTGTTATCCTACATTAGCTACATTTTCTCTTGCTGGAAGAGAAAGAAACAAAGGTATATTCATAAAACAATCATATAAACTTAGGATCAAGTTTGACTTGTCTTCTTCTATCTTCTTTTTTTTTTTTTGGGGGGGGGGGGGGGTCGAGGGTGCTTAAGGAATGAAGAGCATGAGGCTGAACCCTTAGAGTGAGGAATGTCCTGCATTTTTCTCTATTTGTCACATACTAATTAAACGTAAATATTCTATACAAGAATCAATCTACAATCTATAAATACAATTCTTACAGCCTTGCAGAATAAGAAACGGAGTATAACCAAAAAGTAAAAGTATTTTCGCCGGGAATGGATTACTTCTTGTACATGAGCTAATTAACTGAAGTTAATATCAATTAGAAAAGGTAACAACACACTACCAAGTATTAGAACACAAAAGAAGTACACTTGTATAGTAAGAGAATTCCTTGGGAGTGTATGCAGTATCTTAAGATCACATGCGTGTGTGTGTGTGTGTGTGAGAGAGAGAGAGAGAGAGAGAACCTCCCCAAATGCACCCTTCCCAATCATGGTTAATGGCTCAAAATCATCAGCACCCATTTTATGCCTCTGAAGACGCATGTATTCTGTTTCCTTCTTCTCTAGGTACTTTAAAAGGTTGTTTTGCTCTTCTGCGGAGACTTCAGCATCAGCCAATTTCCTCTCAAGCATATTACGTCTACAAGAAAACCAGAAAGAATTGCCATTTCAGTTCTCTGAGTGCATACTCAGAAGAACAGGTACCATTTTGTCCATGGAATAAAACAAATATACAACAAAGAGAAGTAGGAAAATGAGAAGCAGTTTTTGGCAACTTCTTTCCATGCTAAATTGACAGGCAAGAAGACACTAGCCTACACAGAATGCAGAATTTGAAGGATCTAGTTTTAGATATATTATTCCAGAAAGTACTTCTTTCATGTCCAGGATGTGGATGCACTGCTTTCTGTAGCAAAACTCAGTATGACATGTTCCTAGTTAAAGTTTGTTGTTCACGTTAAACCATCAAGAGGGTAAAACTAGGATTTAAAAATTAAGAATAACTAAATAAGGAGAAGGAACAAAGATGCTAACGGAACGTAAGAGATTTAGACATTATTACAAGTCTTCATTGCCATCTAGCAACCAAAAGCATCATCAAAATATTTGATTTGGAAGTAGCCATTGAAAACAACCCAGACAAAATATGTGTCAAATCAAATAATTTCAGGCTTTTCAGCACAGGTAACAATTAAGTGTTTCAAGAACAACGATCACTTTCAGAAACTATTTTAAATTTTCCCCACAGAAATAACTTATTTAACAGAGTTATTAAAAAAAAAGAGACAGTTTAAAGAAAATAAAAAAACATGAAATAAACATTTTTCAATACATAAGAATTTATAGTAACGAGCAAAATAATAAGAAAATATCAAATCTGGCATACATATGCATGAAGTTTTCAGCAGTAAAAACAAAATCCCAAATCACTGTCATATATAAGTTCTGATGATGTACTGGAAACAGAAGGACAAGGAAGTTTAATTGTGAAAAAAGAGGGTGCAGGTCAGACAATGAATGAATTAAGATAGAGAATCAAGAACATTGACTGAAAGGCAACACACAGGAGACACCATAACAAAATGGAATAGAAGTTGATACCGCTCCCTCCGTTCCTGCAAGCTCTTCATTTGTTCCTTGTAGTGCTTTTCAATATACTGCTTCGCGGCAGCCACTTTCTGCTTAGTTGCATTCGAAGCCACATCTTCACTCAGTGGTGTCTTTGAACCTTCTTTTCCATTAGTCTTAGGCTCATTCTTCTTGCTTGAAGTCTTGTGCTTCTCTTTTGAATAAATTTTCCCAAACCAACGCTTAGCAGATTCCATCTACCTCTCTTTTTTTTTTGGTCAATACTCAGGTATCAATTTTGAGTGCTACAAATACAGTGTCTTCACAAATTTTCTTTCTTCCTTTTCAGGCATCCAATACATCAGTTACACAATCAAATTCTCAGAGCAATTGAAATAACCCAAATTGTGGATGCTGCATAGAGAGAGAGAGAGAGAGAGAGAAGTAAATCAAGTCATGTAAGAAATCTTCATTCATAGACAATAATTCCATAGTAATTCCATAATCTAACTAAGACCGATTTCTGATACCATTTTCAATAGATTCTCTGATTCACTCAAAATATTTACCGAAATAATTTCTTGATTAATTTTAGAACATAGCTAATCAACTTATGCGCACACCTTTGACTGAGTATGCTCCAAAAAAGAAATCGATATAGTCAACAGGGAAATGGAATATCAAATATAGCATTTTGCAAAATAAAACTAAAAATAAGTGAAGAATAGAAAGAGAAACAGATACCTATTAAACTCATCTCACAATCAAGGAAAAAGAAGATCAGCAAATCAACGGAGATATCTACAACGCACAAAAGAAACTAAAGCAATCAAATGGACAAACGCGAAAACAATTCTAATTTCTATGCATACCATCGTACAGGAAAATGATCTAGTATTTCAGTCCATAAAGCACTCTTACTGGACATACAACAAGAATAGAAAAACACAGTCAATTAAAACCCTAGGAGCAAATTGACCGCATCAAGCCGATCCAAAACAAATTTCCCCCAAAATCCGAAATTCAAAAGCGACGAAAGAAGTAGAAATCTAACCTGTATAATAAATCAGTAAACCTCCAAAATTACGTCAACCATGTACAAATCCAGAAAACTGTCGATTAACGAGTGAAAACACCTCTACAATATCTGAAGCTGCGGAGCCAAATGAGTTAACAATAACGGGATATTGAATTTTGAAACCCTAACGTTCTACAGAAAGAGAAGTTAGTTGAAGAACATGACTAATGGAAGCTTTATGCTTTGGTGGTATCATTCACCACTAAAAGTTGGAGAGAGAGAGAGAGAGATGTTTTTCTTTTTTTCCTATTTTGCTTTTTTGGCAATTGGAAATCTTTGTCAAATCGAGTCATTTTTCCCCTTTTCTTATGTCTGCTGTTTAGCACTAATTGAAGTAGTTGAGCTGTAATAAATTGTAGTGTCTTTTAACTGTAACGCCGTTGCGTTTTTTCCGTTAACGCGTTTTCAGTAAAAGATGCTTCAGCTACTTTGCCCCAAATTCCGATCTCTTTATTTATATATATTTATTACATTAAAAATTATTACACACCCCACTTCGCTTCACCTGAATTTTTTTGTATAGATCCATTTTTATGCCCCATTATTCCCATATTTTTATGCCCCATTATTCCCATAGAAAATAGAAAGAAGTAGGTGGTGTGTAGGAGTTAATTAATTTAAATCTATGTGTCTGTTCGAATTTCATTAACAAATAATAAAGTTCCGTATTATATAGAAATATGTTATGGAGCCAATGTTTTTTCGTTGAATCTCATTTGATTAAGGCATTTCGTGTTTGACTCTAATGAAAAATTGGAAATTGATGTAACGATTGAGGCGGGGTGATTTATCCTATCCATTTTATTCACTTTATGACAAGAGCGGATTAGTGTAATAGTACTTAATTCTATGTTAAACCAAATACATATCAATCATATAATATAATCATATAAAAATGAATATAATCATATAAAAATACAAAATGAGGAAATGTTTAGTTTATATGACATGTATTGTTCTATTTCAATGACAAGAATTTTTGGGTTTGTGTCGTGCAATTTGATGCATAATTTTTTTATTATATAAAATTCATATATTACTCACGAGACATTCAATATAAATATATAGATAATCGTTTTTCTTATTATATATAAATATATATATAATGAATACTTCTGTGTCTAAAAATGAATCATGTTTTAAAAGTTAATGTCTAAAAGAAGTAACTAATTTTTATTTTATAAATAAATTATATAATTAAATAAATAAATAAGTAACAGAGAAACAAATAAATCCAAAATTGAATATAAGTCAAAGTTGAAGAATTATGTAGGAGAGAAGCAATAATGGAATTCAACTAATATACATAAAGAAGTCTATGCTTAGCTAATTTTGTCAACAAACTTGAAAACGATGATTGGAAAACAGAAATTTCCATTTAAAATAATACAAAATCTTGATCGTTACTGCATGCCATAAACAATAATAGAATAACAAAAGTCTATATATATTTTAGTATAATCAATAAATTAATGTTACCTCGTTCTCGATTTTAAAATAAAAATTATATTTTCTTAAATTGCGAAGTTTTATTAAATTTATGACGTTACAATCTTCTAAAATTTGATGGTATGTTTGGACACGCCTTTGCACAACCGACTGTGGGTTGTGCCACAACCCAACCCGTGTTTGTTTACGAGGTTGTGGGTTGTGGTTGTTCCATCTACAACCCTACCCACTCCACACCTCTTTTTTCTCCCTCTTCTCTCATTATTCTCAAGAAAATTATTCAATATATATTTTTCACCCAAAATTTTTATAACTTTTTCATTTCAAATTCATTTTTTATAAAAATTATATCATATTAATTCTCTTCTTAAAATCTTTATTTTGACATCCATTTAGCATATATATATATAATAATCCATCACCAATTATTAAATCCACAAATATTTCTCTCTCATAATATAATAATACAAACAAAACTCTACTAAACATATTAATTTGACATATCAATAACAATCTACCTTATCACAACCCAAAACAAACACTACCTTTTACTATGCATTTGATTGTGACACAACCTTACAACCCACAACCGGTTGTGCTACGGAGGCCTCCAGCCTAGTCCAAACATCCCCATATAGTTTCTCGCTTATACAGTTCTATTTATTTTTCAATACAAATTATTCAACTACATATGATTTATCTGTATATTACATTGATCAACAAAACAAAAGTAAGTGTCTTGTGCATTAGGTGCACCGTGCATCCGATTTATAATATTATTTATCTATTCAAAAAATATTATTTATTTACTTAAAAATTATTACTATTTGTTAAGATAATAAATTAATAGTAATACTTTTTAAGTAAACAATTAATATTATAGATCGAGTTTCGGTGCATCCAATGCTTATTTCTTTCTTTTGACAAAAATAGAACTCTAACTTTTGAAACACAATTTTTTTTAAGACAAGAAAAAATAATTTATAAAGACGATTTTTGTTTTTAAATAGTTGATATATAAGTTTGTATATTTTTTGTAGGTCAATAAAATTATTCACATTTATAGAAAATTGGTTTGAATGGCTCCATAATGAGTATTTTGACATAAGGTTCTGTTTGGAATAAACCAGGAGTAGCATCTCAGTACGGATAATTTTGTCAATTTCCAACTGGACAATAATATGGATCCCTATGATTGATAATTACTCACGTTTAAATTATTAACCGAATGACTATTGTGACGTTAAACAGAAAAGGGAGAAGCTTTGATTGATTTATTAATAATTAATTATCCGCGATGTCTCTCTCGGGATTGAAGTGTTGACTTTCTCTTCCTTTTTTTTTTTTTTCCATTTATTCATTGTCAATAATTACAATTTTCAATTTTTTAGCTAATCAATATTAAATTTCAGTAGGTACGTTCCACCTAATATATTTTATACCATATATTTACATATAATTTTACACATATTTATATAGATATATGTAAAATTTATATAGAAAATACATCACGTTCAATATACTTAATATAAAATAAATTAAATTAAATTTCAATGTTATAATGAACATCAACCGTCACGTATAGTAACAAAGTTATTTGAATTCGAGAATGTATATAACATGCACTCTTTGTCATGAATGTGCGTTAATATTATCATAAATACAAAATTTAATTTATAAAATCAATAATTTAAAATTAGATAACTTGTTTTTAGATCGATCATTATTTACATTTTGTTAGAATAATATATATTTGAAACATGCTTTAACAAGTGTTTTTCGTAAAATCTAAGTTTGCAATTCTTTTCGTAATCTCTATACTCTAAAATCTCAAAAAAGAAAATTAATGTGCTTAAGAAACTCTTGTGCGCATGATATGTGCGGATTTATTAGGAAAATAGTAATACTTTTAGATAAGCAAATGATATTTTTTGATTAAATAAATAATATTATAAATTGAATTATACAGTGCATTCGACGAACAAAATTTTATCGTATATTAGATTGAATAATTATAAGAAGTATGTATAAATAGAATATGTATTTGACAAGTTTCTTATCGTGATAAAAATGGGAGAATATGGAATTAGTTTATATTTCATAATAAACTATAACATAATTAATTATTTAATAGTAGTGATAAATTATAATACCTATAAAGTATCCCCGTTCATATTTGAGTCATCCATGGAACCCGATCGGATTTAATTAAATAAATTAAGTTTCAATAAATGAATTATAATTTAATCAATTATTGACCAAGTATGATACTTATTAATTATATTTTAATTTCATTTTTAATTTAGTTAAAATTACTGAATCAATTAATCAATATTCAAATTCTTCTCATTATTTGTTTCAATTAAAAAACAATTCTTATTATCTTTTTTAAAAAATAAAATGAAAAAAATAATATATATATATATATACACACACACAGGTGGGCCAATGAAAAATATGGCCAATGATGTCGGGGTTTTGATAGCTTAATGACATCACCTTATCAATTAATAATGTACATCAGAAGTTCGTTTTTTAAATCATAAAAAAATATTACTTAAACAAGTCTATATTGTACCAATACCGACAATCTATGCATTTACATTTCTTAATACACAATGTTAGGATTGATTTTTATAATTAATTTTTCACTATGTTATATATTTTATTATATAATTCTCCATCGTACAATTACACGTATATAAGGATATGTTTGCACTAGTTTTAACCCGTTCAGATAGAGGACGTGTTAATCCAATTTTAAATATGTATTATTACTCACTTTTTGAATTGAATAAATTAAATTTTACAGGTTCTTACTTACGAAAAGTTGGCACCTATAATTTTATCTCTTTCTTTTTCGATTTCTTGCATTCACTCAATCAGCCATCTTACAAATTACAATATGATCATTAAAAAACTACTTTTGAACACATATTCATTATAATATAACATATAGTTTGTAAATCATACCTTTAAAATAAATATAAAATTTATATTATTTTTATATTCACACGACCTAAAATTTTTACGGAAAAATTTAGCATCCATTATGCCGAAACCCTAAAAGAAAGGAAACAGACAAAATGGATTATACTTTTTATTTGAGTAAACAAAAGTTATAAAAAGCGAGACACATAAATGAAGGGAAAATAAATATATTTTAATTATTTTCTAAATATCGGTTATTGGTCATTTGGTCCCCAATAACGAAAACAAACAGATTTATTTATTTATTATTATTATTATTATTATTATTATTATTTTCCTTGTGGGGTTGAGGGTGTTTGGGACTTGGGATGGTGGTGGTTTGTTTTCTGGATTAGGTAGGGATGATTACATAGCGACACGTGGCAATATAGAACCCTCCTGCCTCTCCTGTGGTTACTCCGTTGCGCAAATTTATTGTTCATCCAATAACTTAATAATTTTTTTATAAAAAACATTATTATAAGGTGGAAAATTTGTTGTAAATAATATTTATCGTATATTCCATTATTAGCATATCTATAAATATATATTGGTAATATTAAATATAAATATTCGTATTTTCAAAATAAATTTTAAATATATACGACATATTTCATTGAATACCACCGCAAAAAATCTATTTTTCATATAACATTTATCACAAATATTGAAATATTTGTACATTTGTTGATTTTAATTTATGTAATGTGCAAAGGATTGAATACCTATGAGATGATATTATTTATTTATTAATTTTTGAATTTTTTGTACTGGTTGATAGTAACTTCTTATTCGTTAAGTTTTCTACTAATTCGAATTATTTATATGCTACACAAAAGTGTATATTTTCTAAAATCTTTTTCTTTTTTTTAAAAGAATGTAGATTTGTCAAACTTTGCTTTCAAACCTCTGCCATGGAAAATATGTTATATATATGTATATTATAATAAAATAAAACTTTGCATTTCGAGGTTATAACATGCAAAATAATTTTATCTAACATTATAATTCTCATTCTGCTCTACTTTATTTCGATACAAACTATTCATGTGCATGTAAATTCATTAAATATAATCGTTCAGATGTATTACGAACACGTACATTTAAGAACAAACATCCCGTACAAGTTAGGTTAAAAAAGAATGTTAGGGGAAGAAAAAAAAAGGTAATAAAGTTTGGTACCAAATTGCCCCACAACAAAGGGCACTTGATTATTGTTGGGGTTCCCCAAATTTAAGGGCATATTGGGGACCATAAATTAGCTTTGTGGACAAACCAATTAAAGAAGAAAAAAGGCACTCCGGAGATTAACTTTTGAAATCACCCCACTAATTGCGATTACTTAGCCCTTTGATTAATTAATTAATTAAAAAAGGCCCCCTTATTGAATTTACTATTTAATCATGTAAACTGTGATGTGATGCTCCACACTTAACTCTAGTTGACTTGTACTTTAATTAATTTTTTAGCTTAGTCCATAATTAATCCCTAATGACATGATTACAGATGATGGGAGGTTTATATTAATCACAAGCTACGGCGCTCAATTGCCCAAAAGACTAAGTTACATTCTCAAGAGGCTCGATTCTAAACATACGAAAACATATTTCTCCCGTCCTGAAAAAATAATTCTTTTATAATTGGTTATTATATAAATATCAGCATAATATATAATTTTTTATCTTTTACATGCAACAGGTCAGATTCTAGTCCAAATTAACACAAAAATATGGATCCTATCCGATTTGATCTAAATTCACAAAAAAATGCAATGATTTTATGCATGTTGTACGAGTGCCCACACAATTTGAACCTAATACAATCTTGAGAAAAATTGATATTTTTATCAAGAAAATGTAATACTATTTGAGATTGTTAAAAATGTATTATATTTTCGATAAAATATTATTTTTTTCGAACAATTATTATATTATATGTACGCGAATTTTTTTTTCTGAAAACATAATTCATAATTATTTAAATTTTAATGGTATTTTGTTCGAAAAAGACCAAACCCTAATTAGAACCGAAAAGAAAGTGGAGGGGGACCAAATGTCATAGCATGTTACCAATGGCAAGGACAGTTTTCTATTTCATTTCCAGCATATGGATCCCTGTCGCTTCCCATGTGCTTCAACCTAAGAATCCTTAATTAAATCTCTTATTTTTTATTTTTTATTTAATATATATATATATATATATATGAAAATTATTAAAACAATTATGGAAAGGCTAATGAGTTGTAAGTAGTGAGCAAGTGGCAACATTAATATGGACCATTTTTATTAATTTAAAGACAAGGTGAAAAATAAGTATATAAAAAACAATAAAAAAATCCATTAGGTTTATAGAAAAAATCTCAAGTCATCTTCTTTAGTTTACAAAGGAAGCATGCATATTTGAATTACGTCTCGATTAAAAATATTACTTATATTAAAAAAATATTATTCAGGCAACCCCCCTTTCTCCACCAGAAGAAGTGGCGAACCCCCTCTCAATTTGGGTCCGCCACTTCCGGATGAAGAAGCGGAGCTTGCCGCACATGAACGTGCGGTGCAAGCAGTCACCCTAAAAGCAAACAAGACTTGTTCGGATTCGACTACGGCGGCTACAGAATCTTCCCCCCGGGTTTCAAAATACATTTGATTAAAAAATTATATATGTATAATAAATTTAAAATATTTGAGTTTTTTAATTATCGAGCCGACATGAATCTACACAATTTTGATAAAATATGGATCAAATTGGATCGTTCCACGTATCTTAATTGTGTGTGCCATTTGAAAAGAAGTTCCATTGAAATGACAAAAAGGATAAAGTTGTGAAGGAGTCCGGTTAAGTGAGTAAGGCTATTTTGGGAAAATCAAACCATCCATGTATACAAGCCACGAAAAAAGAAGTGTGATAGGGAAGGGAAGGAAAACCAATCTAGAAATAATTAAAAAGGTCTAGTGTTACAATCAACACTCAATGAAGATGAACCCTACTCGTTCGAGCATAACTCGGCTCATTTGGAGTAGAATTCAAGAGTAGGTTCGAGTATAACTCGGCTCATTTGGAGTAGAATTCAAAAGATGACGTAGAAGGATCATTCCCTTCATATATTTATATATAAGACAAGACATTCAAGATTATTAAACAATAATCATTCATCTTTAAACCTTTTTTACTCTTACGTAAAATTTATCAAATATAAGATATTGAAGCGTATATTTTTAAATTGATTATTCAGCTTCACATCATGAAATTAACTAAAGATTATTTTATCTTTAAACTTTTCTTGCTTTATTGTAAAATTTATCTAAGATAAGATATTCGAGCGTATGTTCTTGAATTGATTATTCAGTTTAATATCAGAAAATTGATTGTGATGTAGTGATAATTGAGTTTACTAGCTCACTGGGGTTCTCAAATGTCGGTCAAACTGAATCATCCAATTCAAACTGATTGATTTTTAAAATACAATTCAGTAAATTTTGGTTTTGATTTTTAATTTTTAGAATTTATTTATTTCGATTGATTTTTGTTTTGTGGGATAAAATATTTGAATTGACCAAATTTATTGCATATACAAGTCAAAAACCCTTCATTCATTTAATACGGCTTGCAGGGTTGTTTCTTTTTCTTCTCCTCATTTTCTTGATTTAGATTTTTATTATTTATTTATGGTAAAAGTATTAATTTTTTTGGTTTATATTAATTATATTTATTCTTCATGCAACATAAAAAATATATGTTGTTTAACTTCTAAAAAATCTAAATAATAAGAATATTTAGTTAAATGAAAACTACCAACTATTCTGGTTCAGTTAAGATTCGATTTTATGCAAAACTTTAATCAGTTATGGGCACGGTTTCGGTTCCAAACCGGAACCGCCGGTTCGAACCGGCGGTCAACGGTTCGGTTCGAACCGTTGACCGGTTCCGGTTCCGGTTTGGAACCGAAACCGTATTACATACGGTTCGGTTCCGGTTCTCCTTTTTTTGGAACCGGAACCGGCGGTTCCGAACCGCCGGTTCGGAACCGGCGGTTCTAGTTCCCGGTTCCCGGTTCCCGGTTCTGAGCTTTCAAAAGTATAGATCAACGGCCCAGATCATGTGGCCGTTGGGAACCGGCGGTTCCGAACCGGAACCGGGAACCGGCGGTTCCCAACAAATCTTAAAAAAAAAAAAAAAAAGAACCGGCGGAACCGGGAACCGGTGGAACCGGCGGTTCCGGAACCGGAACCGGAACCGTGTATATGGCGGTTCGGTTCCGGTTCCACCCTCCCCGGTTCCGAAAACCGGCGGTTCCGGAACCGAAACCGGAACCGCCGAACCGTGCCCATGTCTAAGTTCGGTTACCATTTTTGGAGCAATCAATTGTTCGATTTTTATATTTTGATCAGTTTGGTCAGCTGAATCGACCGAATTGTAGACCCCTAGTACACATAACAAAATGTTTCTTTAGTATGTACGAACTCTTATTTATGTTAAACACATAAAGTTATAATTTTTATAAACCATTCAATTTATTCGAAACATGTTCTTTTTTCAAAGAAAATAGTTCATACTTTCAAATGTGACAGGCTTTTAGGATCCTCTTCCAAATACCTTAAATCCATCCCAAATAAGTTCCTAATTTTTAAGTTTAAACTTTCACACCCGTTAGGTGAGGGGAAAAACAAAAAAGGCAAGAACTATACTTGTTTATTAGGGTTTTGTTAGATTTGATTGGAGTGTAGGAGGAAATGGATGATGCATGGAATGTTTTATGGCCATGGCCCCATCAATAAATCAAACAGACATGGGGTAGCCTATGTCCATGTGTTCATATGGGAAGGTTCTCTAATTTAATGATGTTTTTTTTTTTTTTTTAATTACAAAAAAAAAACTTAAAAAAGAATTGTACATGTGATGGAGCCCAAACTTCCCATCAATCTCTTTTAGTTTGGACAATGAGGATATGTCTGTTTTTGGAATAATTCAAATAAAGAATGTCGGAAATGTAGGAATGATTATCCTCCCATGTTTTCCTGCAAAAATAAATACATAGCTTATCTATTATTAGGTCTAGAATTGAGTTAACACTCGACTCCCATTTAAACTATTTGTGTAAGAAGGTTGTTTTATTTTATCGTATCAAAATATATATTTTTATTCATAAAATACGTGCGTAAAAAAACTACTCAAGAGTTCACTTGCATTTTTGTTTCGAAATGAATTGATTTCAATTTTCTTTTTAACTTTGAAACAAATTGGTATCGAAGCTTCGGAGCTTGAATGTCAGCTTATTTGAAAGCTTGGAGCATCGGTAACAACTTGTTACCAAAAGGATTGTATGTAAAAGCAAGTTACGATACTTTAATTGAACGATTTGAAGATTAATTGATATTTCTAACAAACAAATTATTGGATTGTGTTTTCGTTTATATTATGGTTCTCCAATACACAACTAGAAAAAGACAAAGGAAAAAAGTTGGATTACTTTGATGAGTTTATTGTGTAACGTAATTGAATTTTTTACTCTCATACTTATATTGTTGTTGTAATTCTCGTAATTTTGAAATCCATGTGTGTACAGTCATTAATGTTATTATTAAAATTTTGTACCAGCTTTAAGTATTTTGATTTTCGGGAGAAATGGAATTTAAAATCATTAAAATTTCAGAATAATTAATTTAAAAAAAATTAGAAGAAAGATTCAAAACAGATTTTTCAACTTTAAGGTTCCAAAAGTACTATATTTAATCAAATTTGAAAATAATAATATTAATAAGCAATAAATATATTGAAATTGAAAAATAAAATAAGAACAAAAAAAAAAAAAAAAGATTCAAAGTAGGAAAAAAGATTTTTTTGTAGATAAGTAAAACATACACACTTTCCCCATTAACTTGCTTCATTCTTCTACCTCATCTTCTTATATTTCATTATTTTCTTACCCTGGTTGAACCGCAGCACCACCCTCAGCCACCACCTACAACCGCCGCCTCCACAGTAGCACCAGAGCTTATACAGTTACAAAATAATGGGATATACAGCAATTAAAAGAAAAAATCAGGGAAAAATAAATATTTAGCTTAAATTTATTCCACCTTGTTGAAGATCTACTGGTCGCAGACTTAAATGAATAGACGTCGCTGTTAGGAAAAATTGAGATCCAACGAGAGTTTTAGCGTAGCTCCTGGTCTTTGACATAAAAAAAAAGAAGGTTGTAAAATAAAGTGACAGACCAGTGAGACTGGAGGTAGAGATAAGGCTACTGTGGCCAAAGAAGAAAGAGCAAGAAGGGTCCAGGATGGGCCGGGCTTTGGTCAATCGCTTTGCTAATTTTCCGACCAAAGAGAGGGTTGGGACTATCACAGTTTTCCACAGGAAGCAATTATCTGGAAAAAAAATTGTAGTGTGAGTTAATTTAATGTGAAAAATAGCACAAACATTTACCAGACCGCTTGCATTCAAGAAAAACACAATATATACGAGTGGTCTCAAATAACAGATGAATTCAAAACAGTCAAATTTAATGTGGACTCTTAATCTTACTCGTAGATCCATGAGTGAAGGCTGCCCCTACATTCATCAATGCCTTCAGGGAATCACAGGCCAACTTCCTTTCGTGCGACACTGCATCACGGCCATGAAAAACGTTCCAAGGTAGTAGTTTTTATCTTTGTGTCGAGAACTGAAGCGTTGTGTATCGGTAGGACCGGTTGATCAGTTGATGCAGATCGAATAAATTAGGTCGCCGAACAGGGATATCCGGTCGGACCGAGCCAACCCGGCCGAGCCGGCTAACTCCAGTCGGACCGAGAAATTCCGGTCGAGCCGGCAAACTCCGGTCGGACCGAGACAACGCGGTCGGACCGTGAAATTCCGGTCGAACCGGTTAACTCCGGTCGGACCGTCAAGCTCCGGTCGAGCCGGTTAACTCCGGTCGGACCGTCAAACTCCGATCGAGCCGGTTAATTCCGGTCGGACCGAGCCAACCCGGTCAAGCCGGTTAACTCCGGTCGGACCGAGCCAACCCGATCCAGCCGGTTAACCCGGTCGGACCGAGCCAACCCGGTCGAGCCGGTTAAATTCCGGTCGAGCCGGCTAACTCCGGTTGGACCGTCACACTCCGATCGAGCCGACCCGGCCCGATCCATTCAGGTCGAGCCTCTCTAGATCGTCGGCCTGTTGTGTTGTAGGCCAAGTCGCGGCCAGGGGAAGTTGCCCAAGCCAAAATCCAACACTAGTGGAGCAGTTACCACGTTTTCTGAGCTTAGCCCGAGCGAGATGCACAGAGGGTTCAAGTTGAACGGTTCAACCCTCCATTTTATCGATATTAAAATAATAACAACAACAAGGTCGAAATTAAATAATTTTTTTTTTTAAATTCCATTTTTTTCCTTTTCTAAAATTAGATCAACACCTGCATATTTGTGTGTGAAATCGGATCAAAAAAATGTAGATCCAAACACGAAAAAATTATCGAATGAAGAAGACATTATAAAAAGTTTCCTTTCTTCTCAGAAAATCAAATTTTCTTTTGTAGAGATGCAGATCCATCACAGAGGAACAAACAATCAGAAAAGAAATTATCATGGCTTGGCTCACTCATATATTCGCTAATATTAGATCGAAGGATCGTCGATCTGTAGAATACCAGAGAAATATTTTGCTTCTCAGTTTCATCGGAAAAAATTAATGTCGTCATCGAATACGTATGGCACCGAACCTTGATTTTCAGCTGATAACATATGGAAAACGAAGCAAACGGACCTTTAAAAGTTCCAGACTGAAAAATGAGAGAGAGAGAGAGAGAGAGAAAGAAAGCATGAATTTCATGAAATGAAATGATTGTAAATTTTCAAGGTAGGGGGTCGAGGGAATGCATGAAGTAGGGTTTAATTAAAAGATAGTTTTCTGATTGGGCCTCATGTATATGGGCTCTACTAAATTCTACATATGGATGCATCTCCACTGGGCCTGGACATATGTAAAATGTTGGACCCTTCAAAGAAGGAAATGGACCTTAATTAAATAACACAATATTGTTCACGGTTCACCCACGAAATAAAATATAATTTATTACATAATTTTTTTTTATAAAATTATATTACTATTATTATAAAATATATAGGTAATATAAAAAAAAATTGATAACATATAACTATAACCAAACAAATGGTCATGAAGCAAATTAAATACTTATAAAATATAAAAAAAATTAATAACTTATGCGTGGGTCTTTGTAGTATTGACATATGTAGCACAATATTTTTTTAATGATACAAAAATATTTAAATACTATATTTTCTAATTATATTTTTTGTATGTTTGTTTTTCTTTATATATATATATATATATTTTTTCCTGCTTATAACATCAAATATCATATAATATTTTCAAAGATATAAGAAATTAGAAATTTTAGAATTTTACTCCAATTAATTTATAAATACATTAGAGCTTCAAATCTATTCAATCCAAATACAACTTTAAGGTTCCAAAAGTACTATATTTAATCAAATTTGAAAATAATAATATTAATAAGCAATAAATATATTGAAATTGAAAAATAAAATAAGAACAAAAAAAAAAAAAAGAGTCAAAGTAGGAAAAAATATTTTTTTGTAGATAAGTAAAACATACACACTTTCCCCATTAACTTGCTTCATTCTTCTACCTCATCTTCTTATATTTCATTATTTTCTTACCCTGGTTGAACCGCAGCACCACCCTCAGCCACCACCTACAACCGCCGCCTCCACAGTAGCACCAGAGCTTATACAGTTACAAAATAATGGGATATACAGCAATTAAGAGAAAAAATCAGGGAAAAATAAATATTTAGCTTAAATTTATTAAGAGCGGCAGAGCTATGATTCCCAGAAACTAAATTTTACAATATCAAACAATTTAAGAATAGCCTATAAATTAAAATAGTCCATGGCTAATTATAAAAAATAACAAGAAAAAGGCGATAACCAAAACTTAAAAAGAAATGATAAACACCAATTTGTAGTGCCCAGCTCTTGGAATCTCCTTATTAAATCCCAAGAAAAAGGTGAAATAAGTATAGAAGAGGCACATATACCCACCAGAAGAGTGTAAGAGCAGTCTACTCAGCATCTCTGAAGCTTTCACTAGTAAGCCATAGCTTCTTTTGGATGATGAACACCACTTCATCCACATCCTGGCCCGTTTCTGAACTCGCATCACTAGTTGCTACGGCTTCCCAGTGCAATGCGGCTAAATACTTCTTTACGAAATCGATAACAGGCTGCCTGTCCCGGAAAATGGCAAAACCAGTGGGCCTGAGAATACGGTCCATCTCAAGAAGTAGATCTTCACCACTGCAACCTTTCTTCTCAATATCAGAAAAGATGTTCCAAGCATGGAGCATATCGTAGGTTCTGGGGTATGTAGAGAAAGCTTCGCACCTGAAATAAATCAGATTATGAAAATGAATTTCCAATTCAATTATTAGATAATAAGTACTATAAGTGATTTCAAATAAATAAATTCTTTGTATTTTGAATCCACTCCTTTAAAATCCCTTTTTTGGATTGGTGTGGATTTGTGGGAAGAATTTTAAATTCATCCGTTTATTTAATACAAATGGATAATCACATAAAATCAATCATGAGTTTTTAGCCAAACAGGTTGAGTGGATTTGGTTATAGACTTTAAATCCACCCTCCAGCTGCATAATTAAATCCTTCAATCCAAGTACGAACTAATGGAATTTAGAGAGAAAGAGTTGAAAATAATAGTGGAACTCCTAAGTCTTCCTAGAACTAATGAGAGCACACTTTTTCAATTCATGAACTCCTAAGTCTTCCTAGAACTAATGAGAGCACACTTTTTCAATTCATCACACTGATGCGTGATGAGAAGATTATGCAGATACTACACTAAATGCTCAAGCTAAGAACAACCCATGTGGAAAATATGGGCTCTTTACAGAAAGAATCCCATTTGGAATAACAAAAAGAGTTGGCAAAAGGTACTTGAGTGAAAGAAACCAAACATCAACACAACTTTAGCCATTAGAGTTAACGGACGTACCAGCTATGAACCGAGCCAATCAAGCCTCTATCATAGACAATCTTGAGTGTGTTGGGTCCATCCTCAGGTACAACATTCATCACCCATACATCCTTTTCTTTCAAGGCAGCAGCAAATGAACCCAAATTTGCCTTCATGTCCATCACATTCCTTATAGTATCAGATGAGATTTTTGGACTCAACAGACTCCAATAATTGTCAACCCTCTGCCTCCACAATTCCTATTTGCAAATAATGTGTCAAATCATCAGCTATTTTCTTTCTCCATTATGGCCACATGTGCATAAGATCACCAAGAAGGGACTTGCATGGCACAAGAAAATAATAATAATATTTAAAAAAAAAATTGTAAGATGATGTATTCTCAATTACCACGTCCTTGTCAAACATTTCACTTGAATAGCCAAAATCAGCAAGGCGTGGAGGAGCAGTTGTTAATCGGGCAGGCCATGGTGCCAGTCCACTACCTTTTGTCTTGTGATCATCTGATGAAGAGATCAGAAATGTTAAGATGCAAATGAGAAATATCTACAGAAGTTTTCAACTGCAATAATTCTGGAGCAGACTCGGCTGATCTATATTTGAAATTATCAGCCCATAAAATGCAATACTTGATCGAGTAAACTTCTAGCCTTTTTGGCTTCTCAACTACAAACAGAAATAACATTGAACTGAACAAAAAAAAAAAAAAAAAAAAAGATTCAGGCTTTCAATCGTATTTCTCTGTTTACTCCCTCCTTCATTCAGATTCAATGGCTTCTTTTCCTTTTCTGATGTCTGAGAACAATGTTTATTTTGGACTCATGGGTAAAAGAGATGAAAACTCATGTTTTTTTAACCCCCCCCTCCCTCCATTTTTTTTAATATAAAGTAAATACATTTTTGAATCGAATGTCCTTCAACTTGTCAACTTAAAGCTGAAAATGACAAGCTAACTTAATCACCTACATCTGGCAACCACCTTTCAAACAGAATTATAATGATCAAGCTATTTATATCCCAGAATTATCCTTAGCTACATGAGAGTCAAAGCAATGCACTTGTAATGAGTAATAAGATGCGGTTTTGTTTTTTGTTATTTAACATGTATAAATATCTTGTACAAGGTATTAAGATGCTTACGATCAGAATAAGGTGTAATGCATGCCTCCATTGATACACCCCAAACTGCATCAGGATCATCATCAGATCGACAGAGAGGCGGTTGAGTACCAGGTTCTCTTTCCAAATAACAGTCATTTGTTAAAGGCTTTTGCCAAATGACAGTTTGGTTTCTTTTTGCAGCAATTCTCCAACACATACGTTCCACAAGTGCACTCATCTGCTTCCATATTCTTAGATCCTCTTCATCCTGAGCATAGGCTTCAGGGGATGAGTAGGCAAAATAGCCCCCAGGTCTAAGCAGCCTATCCAATTCAAGAAGAAGGATCCCATCTCTCTGTAGCCAATCAATTCTACAACGAGAACAGTGAGCAAATTCAAAAGACCTGCTTGGATAAGGCAGTCTTTTTGTCCCAAGAACACCCAGATATGCAGGTATTCCTCTTTCCAATGCAAACTGGATTTGGTTTTGGTGCACATCATTAGGAGCCAGTGACATTGCAATTATATCAGATGAAAGAAGGTAACCACCAAAACTTGCAACACCACAACCAACATCAAACACTGTGCGTAGATTTCCTTCATTATTCAAGACATTGTTTGAAAAGTTGAGCATCTGCCAAATGAAAGCATAATTAGAACCAGAAGTGAGGTTTAATTATAAATCAATTATTGCAGGTAAATGATTCCAATTGAAGAGCTAAGGGAATGCATTTTATTAATCACAGGCCATTCATAAGCACCAATAAAAAATGTAAATCAATCTCACTCAAGAGCAGTAGAAACAAATTGTTTACTCTGTAGGTTATTATGAAACTTTTGATGCTATGGCAGCCAGAAACTTACATTTGCTAAGTGCGCAATGTATTTATCTGCTCCATAGTGAAAGTGGGTGCCTCCTCCAGGAAAATTTATCTTATCTCCTTTAACAACCATCCAGTTCTGGTCAGACTTCTCATGTGCTAAGTGAGTGTGAGGAATATTTGCTTTCCAAACTTCATCTCTACTTTTTGGCCACTTGATTGGGATCTGTAATCACAAAAGAAAAGAACAAAAGATATATTAAAATAAAGGAAAAAGAAGCAGACTTCAAAACCAGTCACATAATATAGAGCTTAAAGCACTCACTTTGTACCCTGGAGGAGGAGGAATCAAACAATTGAACCGCCTTTCAGGTACTGGGCAGTGTCTTTCATAGTGCTCCATCAAAGATAGATCCAACTTCAATCTCATCTGATAAATAAGATTTCTGTCCAGACAGGGGATCAACTCTGAATGGCGATCATCGCAGACCTTAGAATAGAAGATAATGAGATCATCAAAATTCATCAGGTAAGTGATTTTTATTCATGTAGCATTTTGTAAGACAAGGAGATAAACTCGATTTGCATAACATGAGGTGGACGAGTTATCGAAACACTTACGGGGAAACTCTTCGGAGTCATAGCATCCTCACCGTCATCTAGCCCAAACTTGACAAAAGAATCTTCTTGCTTACCACTAAGATCAGAATCTTCATCTCCACCCAAATAAGAAGACCCCAGTTTTCTCAAAGACCGGCTGCCATACTCCAAAGCAGACTCCCCAGCATTCTTAGAGCCATAAAAGACATACAGAAAAACAAGAAATACAGCCACAACACATACAGAAGTCAACAATCGCTTCTTTTGTGCTCCATCTGGCCGTCCCCTCGTCATTTATATGGATTCAATAATACTTGCAAAAGGCTTTAGCTTCTCCTACCACCTCAACTTAGGATCTTATGAATCAGAAGAATGATCCCACTATTGAGATTCTGAGATTCTGGAATCTATTGAGAAATCAATCTTACCAAAATTTAGGTAAAAACTAGACTGTGAAGCAACCTGTGACATGATAAATCAGATTTAATAAGCAAGCGGTCAGTAAATTTTAAAAAATAAGCCGAAAAACCTACTGTAAGTAAATGGGTATCTGACATAATTTATAAGCAGGAAATATAGAATTTCATCGTCTTTCATATAAGGTTCTAAAGAAAACAGGGTTAAAAGTTGAAGCATCAAAGTTTTCAATTACAAAAGCTCATACTGAAATTCTAGCAAAACAAGTAGTTGGTTCAGGAACAGAAGTCACAGAACTAGCTTAATCCGTCATTTCCTCTGTCAATCCTGATTTTACAGATTAAGCAACAGCAGGAAAGCTGTAAAATCGGAAACTGAAATCACAAATAAAATAGGCAAAACATAGTTTTCAGATAAGGTTCATAATTCATCCAGAAATAACTTGGCTATGTCTAAAAGGTTTTGGTAGCAATGCTTTGAACTACAGAGGATCCCCTCCAAGAAAACTCTAAAAGTAACACAAAAATTAAGTGAGAAAAAGTCGTTTATATGTTATAACCTACTTAATCTTTCAGAAGTGGTTGTAATAATTAAAAGTACAACCTAAGGTCCCATGCACTGAGAAATCAAGACTGAACATTCAAGGGACTATCAAACAACAACCTAACTTCAACAAGAAAATTGTGATCCTCTGCAACTAGATTTACTGTACGCCCACAAATTAGCAGCAGTATGGAGCAATTATCCGAAAAACTTATAGATTATAGTTATCCATCGACAGCATAGGTCCAAGGACCGTGATTGCCTATCATGATTGAATCAGTGAAACTAAATCAAAATGACAAGTCATTGGTAGAGTTGTTATATGGTTTTTGAAAAAGGTCCACAGACTCCACACTCAAATCAGCTATTGAGTTCTCCATCTCAGAAAGACAAATTCATCCATCATCTCAGTGTAGAAAACCAAACACCTATCAATGCCATCTTCATTCCTAGTTTTTACATTATCCATCAAAATCAAATCGACATTGAAAACAAAATTTCTTAAAAGCAACAAAATTTAATCTACTTCCATAAATTCACACAGAACACAGCTCCATGAAGGCAGATCTATGAAAACGAACCCTCGAATCCTCTCATTTATTAGACTACGCATTGACAGAGGTAGAATCAAAGAAATCCACACCCCAACATTGCAATAAAAGCAAAAAAGTCATTAACTTTGCATGCGAATAAACCAAACCATTCAATTTCCAGCAAGAAGGCATAACAAGTTTGCAAATCAAACGTAAATGGCGGTACCATACTAATTAGATCAGGGAGGAAAGATGCTTACTGAATCGAAAATATTGATCTGGGCAGATCTGCGTTAGAATGCATGAAATAATTAAGAGTATGAAAAGTGGAAATACAATACGGGAATTGAAAACGATCCAAGATTGTACAGGCTTGAAGGGCTAGAGTGAAGGATAGCGCTAAGGTGCTGTCTTTTATATTAGAATTGTAAACCGAGAGAGAGAGAGAGAGAGAGAGAGAGAGAGGAATAAATGAATGGGGTTAGATCTCGTCGTGGTTTCTGTGATTTTCAGAGATTTTACCGTGTGTGTTTCCCTAGTTTTGGAGGGGGAGAGCTTCTCTATATGGCTCTTTACTTTATTTATTTATACTATTATTAATTATTAATTATAATTTGGAAAAAGTAAATAAATTTATTTAAAATATTTTCATTATCTTATTAATTTCTTTTTAATTACAAATAGTTTCCTATTTCTGATGGTGCTTTAACCTGGAAATTATCTTAGTAACAATTAATCACAAAGTATTTAATAATCTGCAAGTTAGTAACACGTGTCAAATTTTCATAATTCTAATTGATTTATTAGAAACAATATGAATATTTTTTAATTTATAATTTAAATAGTTTAATTTTAAATTATCAAGATCAATGACTTTTTTACAAAGAATAATTTGAACTTTAATTATACAAATTCAAATATTTCCCAAGGGATAAAAAAAAAAAACTCCTTTGCAATAATAGCATAAATAGAAGAAGGTTATCTTCTTATTTATAATTTATATACAATTATTTTTTATAGTATTCATTTACATAAAAGGCTAAAAGTGCGCGCACATATATATATATATATTTAAATAAATGTAAAAAATTATATCTAATAAAATATATCGATTGTAAATAAAAAAAGTATAAGTACAACAACTCGATAAAATTATGCCAAGGTACTTAAAATTTAATGGTACCATAGTTTATAATTTAGTATAATTTTACTAGATGACGTGTTTTTCAACCGTTCGTGTATAATTATTAAAAATAAATAATTAAGGCCACTATCATCATTAAAATTGTAAATTGAATTATATATTTGGAAAAATAATCAATCATTCTTAAAGTAACCTTAAACCTATTTCCAAAAAATTATCAGTATATACACTTAAACGTCTACTCAATTAGGTGTATGGTAATATAATATAAAAACAATTAATTTATTGTTAATTATATATATATGTGTGTGTGTGTGTGAATATCTTATAGATAATTATTATTTACAAATATATAATTAAAGAATGTTAACAAAAATAAAAAATAAAAAAATAGTGCCATTATTTTGGGTTTATATTACTCAATTAAATGCAAAAATGAGTGTGAGTAATATTTAATAAAATGGTAAATAACATTTGTTTATTATAAAATAATTAAATTAACTGGCAATGGGTGTCACGCGGTCTTAGGGGGCAAAGAAGGTAAAGTTAATTATGCTGTCGGTGAGCTTTATATGAGCTGGACTGATACCGACATCCATTTGGGCCAAAAGTTATATTGGGCTTGGATTTCAAAATAGCCCAAATCATCCCTTTAGTCCAAGAATGGTTCTTGCATGGGCCTAGGCAATTAATTTTATTATAAGAACTAATAATTAATAAATAAAAAAGCCAGATTAAAAAAAAAGGCTCGATTAAAAAATACTTAATAATTTGTTTAATTTATATAAATTTTTTTGGTTTATCCATCTATAGTTTATTTGAGTTAGGGAGGGAACGCATAAATGACTACACAAACATATTCCTAGAGAGGATGATGGGCCAGAAAATCATTCGGCCCAAAATGAAGCCCATCAACTATTGCAGATGAGAGAATATTTTCGGATAGTCCAGTAAGAAATGGGCCAAATCAACTGTTGCAAAGAAAAGAAAAATAGTTCCATAGTCCTATAAAATAAATTATATTTACATAAATTTTAAATAGTTATACAAATATAATTCTTTTTTACATGAGTAATTATTGCAAATTTCCAACTTCTAATTATTTCGTAATTTTCTACTTTTTTTTTTTTACACAATTAGGATTTTAATCCATATAAAATGGTATAATCTTTAATATTATATTCAGTTCTACTCGATTTTATAGGTCTTTATACTGACGAATATTGTACCTAGGATTGCAATAACAAACCTTAACATTCACATATATAAAACAAAATTGAGGCTCTTTAATTATATTGTCCAATTAAAATTTTAAACATTTCATGTCATTATTTTAAAAAAACAATAATTTAATATTACATAATAATATTAATCCATATTAATTTGTATCCTCTTATTTACTTTTTTTTTAAATCCAATAATTTTGTTATATATTTTTTTATTTGAAAAATTATCGATTAATAATTAATATGTGTTACATTATAAGTTTATCATATAAAATTGAAATTTTTAAGAATTAATATCGAAATAAATTTTATTATTCATTTAACTTTTTTAAAAAACAATTAATGATGGAAAAGGGTCGAGAATTGGTAGCATAAGATGTGAATGAAATTATTCTAAAACCTCAAATTGAGTAAAAATTTGGTTTTAGTGCAGATCAGCCGCACTGAGGCAGACAAGACAGGGCAGTGGTGTATGGTCCACGTCAACAGAGACAACTCAATGTCAGTGCCGTAGATCGATCCACGCGGCAGGATCTCCCGGGACATCTGGTACTGGACCGGACCAAGTGGCGTTTTTTTTTCTAACGTTGAAAATGGGCCGACAGTGTGACGGAAACCACGAGCAGTGGGAAGGCCCATGGGGCCCACTAAGGAACTTTATGTCAAGTCTGATGGGTCAGCTCAAACTGATAGTTTTGGACTGATGAGTGAATTCAGAGGGATTCTCGTACCCTTTCTTTTTAGATAGATAAACTAAAATCTCTTTTTTCTTTATTTATTTATTTTTATTTTTATTTTTGTGATTTATTTATTTAATTTTGTTCTTTTCCGTTTACATGATTAAGGGAAAAAGTTTGTGAAAATGACAGCCCAGCATTAAAGGGGCAAGTGAGGGAAAATAGTTAGATGTTAGGAGTTAAAAAATAAAAAATAAAAAATAAAATTAAATAAATGTATAAATCTACATTTAATTTGTTAAATAATTCACATAGAATTGTGGGAAGAAGAATAATTCTCTAAGTTCAAATTCTTTGATCTTGAGAATAGGAGACAAATTGAAAAAATATATTTTTCTTCCATAAATTCAATAATCTATCCAAACAATAAAGGAATCAAATATTTAGATAATTCAAACATAAATTTTCATGTCGATATAATTACTTAAAACTATTTAAAATTGAACATATATGTAAAATAAATAAGGTATAATTAGTCGAAAGATATTATAACAAATAAAAGATAAAATCAAATTACGTTCTCATATTCAGAAAAGTTGAATATTTTTATCAATAAAGAATATTTTAAAGATATTTAGTCATAAGTTTAAATAAAATCAATTCATTTGAAATATAAAAAACTTTCGAATATAATCGTGCTTTCGGTTCGAGAAAAATTACGTAACTCTTCAACCCTAAAATTCAATTATTCAAACCCCATTTCCACTTTCTTTTGTTATTGCATTTATTTATTTATTTTTTCTTGAAATTAGAGAGTTGTTTGCAATTACTTGTTACTTTAGAGAAGTAATAAAAATAAAAGATATGAGAAAATTACTTATTATTAAAATAAGTAATGTTTGTTTGAAAATAAAATATTTTTATCCAAAATTTAAGAATTAAAATATTTGATAAATAAGTATTTATATGAAAACAAATTGAGAAAATACCTAAAAGCAGTGGGAAATAGAGCTAGCAATTTGGTCATCTCAGTCGGATACAAGTCGGCTTGAGCCCGTGAGCTAATAATAATCAAAATTAGATTTGATCGGATCAAAATTTCACGAGGCTACTTTATACTGAGCCTAGTTTAACGAACACTATTAAAACATAAGAAAAAAAAGTAAAAAATTCTTAGAATGATCTGCGGATCGCAACCAGCCAATCGAGCCGGGCCAAATGGACACGATTGCATTTCATATCTCAAATTCTACTACATAGCCCACTTGAAATTTCGGACCCAATTAATTTTTCCGGCAATGGGTTCAATTATAGGAGAAATTGTCATATTCTGGAAAAAATGAAAATTCTGAACCTTAAAAAAAAAAAAAAAACATAATTACTATTAATTGCAAAGGACAAACACTTCACACATAAAAATAATCAAACAAATGCGAATCAAATCATATAGAAAGTGTAGAACAGCTGCTAAAATGAGACAATACAATACTGAAAAAATTCTGATTTTGACATTTTTATTGTTTAATTAAATCTGAAAGAGACTTTTAACTTAATTGTGTGATAGTACGTACTCAACATGTTCAAAACCAATAATTTGTTCTTGAAACTTTATTTCATTATTGCATTTGAAGCAAAGCTATGGTACAATGTTAGGCGGTTATTTTAGGGAAAAATAAATATGTTATACATAGCTCGATTTCATTAGAAATTAAAAAATTCATCGAAAATTGCTAACGTGCATCACCCTCCTAAAAGCTCGTATGTACATACATATATGCGTATATATAATAGTGAGAATCATGGAATGCGTAGATGATATAACTTCTGCATTAACTATATAATAAACTATTATTGTGTTAAATTTAAATTTTAAAAATATTAATTTAATTTTAAAAAATATAAAAGCAATATTGAATATTAAAAAAGTAGAATATTTTTACTAATTGATTAAGTTTATTAACAATTATAGTCAACCAAATAAACAATTATTGCTAATAGAAATTAATTGGTAGTCCGTACCTTTCTTTAGAAACATTCAACACACAAATAACTAATTAAGTTAATATAATTTTTATAAAATCAAAATACATACTCGTATTATTAATTATTTCAAATTTCAAAATTTAGTAATTATCTTTTATTGGAAAAAAATACATACCACTACAAAAAATAATTCCATAAAATCATATTGAGAAAACTTTAATTTATATCTGTTAAGTTGAACTTTATTCAATATATGATCTTTAATTTTATAAATTTTTTATAATGACTTCTAATTTTTATTTTGTTCAACTTATGTTAGATTTTGCCGTAAGTTTAAAAACTCACAAGAAATTGCTAATATTGTAGTCAAACTCCGTATGAGACAAATGAAATTTTCAGAGACACTCATTCTTTTTTGGGGAGTTTTTAAATTCTGATTAATCGAATATAAATTAGACAAAATGAAAAATAAAAAATAATTATAAATAACAAATTAAATTAAAAATCATGTATTGAACATGGTAAAAATTAACGAAAATAATTGAGAATTTCACTTTCACTTGAGTGAAAGATTTGACACAACGGAATCTCCAATGTTACTTTTGAAATTAATTTTTTGTGTGTCATAACTTTTAATTTTAAAATTTCAAGAAATGCTTCACAATATAATAAATTTTAATAAAACAGGATTAATAGATATTACCAATTTAATAATAAAGAGTGGTTATGTGGGTTGTAATAGCTGACCACAGCCAAGTGTTTGTGATAAGATTTGGTAAGTTTCCAATATTAGGGGTGATTAGTAGCTCCTAATCCTACAATAGCACAGCTAACTATCCTAGCCTTAACCAGTCCCAATATATTCTACGTACGACAAGTTTATGCACATGCATTAACTATTTCTTCACTTATATACACATATATGTATGCATATATATGTGTGTGTGTGTTCTTGTTTCCACAATCTCGGTAAGCCTATCTCTTATTAGTTTTTAGTTTGCATGTTCCAACTTCGTGCTGCATTATGTGTTCCATTATTTGGTGATTGTCTCACAAATCTATATTTAATTGACATCATTTAATAATGTTATCATTTTCCTTTTTAATTTTAGTAAACGTTCAACATGTTCGATTGTAATTTTACCATGATATCATTTTATATGTGTGACGTACATATTGAGTTATAATAGACGATAGAACACTTTCGGAACATCTAACTTAATCCCGAGGGAGAATTGCATTTTAGTCTCATAACTTTAGCTGTCTTGCATTTTTAGTCCGAATTAATTAAGATTTTATAATTTCAATCTTATAATTTTTAAAATTACGCAATTTAACTCGCAATTTGGTCAGATATTCATGATCTCGTTGAAAAATTGGGACATGGGGCTGAAATTGCAAAATCGCAATCAACTGATACTAAAAATGCATAGTACCTAAAGTTATGAGACTAAAAATATATTTTTATCGATGTAGACATTTTAAATCTAAGTAAAAAATTTATCATTTGAGATCACGCCACATAGGATGAATAAATAAAGATTTACAAATTAAAAACTCACGTGGCACACACGTGCAATTTTTCAGCAAGATTATGATTATGCGATCAAATTGGTACTTAATTTACATATTTTTTAATATTATGGGACTTAAACTGCAAAATCCTAATTATCTAAGCAAGATACATGAGTTATGAACTAAAATTTTATTTTTCACAATACACAATAACAAACATATGTATAATTCTATATTAATGATATCATTTGTCCTCAATAACTGCACTAAGAAATGTAGCACCATATACAATAGACAATCCAATTTGAGATTAATTTGTACTTTGTAACAATACCTAAAATTATTTCAATAATCCAAACTTCACACAAAGAATTGGGGATCTCCCAAATCCCATCCAGATTAAATAAGTCATGAAAGAAGTATATAAATCTTCCTAGTTGATCTATAATTACACTTTATAATTGGATAATTAAGCTACAGTTAATGTGGTTGAAATCCTCTAATCTTGGGGACAAAAGTTCTCTAGGGGTGCTAATTACAAATGGAGCCTCTAATGGAAGAACCGACAAGTCTTAGCTATATGATGAATGATGATATATAAATGAATAAAATAAAATCTCCCCTTATAATTAAAAAAGATATAGGGATATCTTATTGGCGGTACAGTAAGTCCACTGCCAATAATTAAATATTATATAAATTCATAAATTAATTCTTCCCATTTTTAATTAAATTAATGGGTCCCCATATCTACAAAACTTCTTGATCTCACACTCCTATTAAATCAGATTGAACGATCTGTGTAGATCACGCTGTGAAGCTCATGTCAACCAGCACCACACACACACACTAATGTTTTGTAAATATATAAAATTTCTTGTTAATGAAAATAATCAACCAAGTAATACTATTTTATTCAAATCACGCATTACAAGAACTAAAAAAAGACCTTAAAAATATAAAAATGGAACCGAAAGATATGTATATATATAAATACACGCACATTATGCGATGAGCTTAGAAAAGTGTGTGTCTATACGGATTTGATATGAAACTCCTGATAGGGTTTTTTTTTTTTATAGAATCAACTAAAACTTAAAGTATTTGAATTTTGTGTTGAAAGAAATTGAATATTTAAATACTTTCTATTGAAGTAGGTTCGGTAAAAAATCCAATTTGAAGTTTTATTTATCACTACTATACATACATATATATATATATATGTGGTATGAGATATATTGCAAATATTAAAAGGCTACATGCATGAAATTTAGACCACATGTGTTTCTTGAACACCAGCAAAATCAATGGATCTTGTAAGATGGTTTTGTCTTCTTTTACATATATGGATGAAGATAGAATTTAATGAATACCTAACTAGTTTTTATTGTTGAAAGAGTTCATGTGAGTGTACTTGACTAATTTAATGTTATCTCCACTTTGGGGAACATATAAGAGTGATATGACACATTTGCGAAATGGGGGATTGATTTGCACATTAATGACCTTATACACCATTTTAAAACTCACACAAAATCCCCCCTAAATCAAGTTCAATTCAACAAGACTCTTCTAGCTACCTCTAGCTAGGTTGTAATCGATGGTATAAACGAAATCTATATCTCATTTCATTCGACACATGTTCACGATCAGATGTGTGATGTGTGTGTTGTGAGATGAAAACTACCTATCACAAATAGAGATAGTATATTGGTTTATATAACTTTCGTTCAGACAAAAAGTAACAAATAGAAATAGTGAAACTTATCAACAGTCGAATACAACCTACTCGGTGCATTCACCATGTATAGTATTCATAACATACTCTACACACATCTACATGAATGTATGTGATTTTGCATAAGAATACTATAATTAAGGAAGCAGCAAGTACTAATAGCAAAACTTATCAGGAACCGAACGCACCCTACTCGATGTATTACCTCCATGTATAGTATTCATAACATACTCTACACACACCCATATGAATGTATGTCATTATGTACATGAATACTATACCAAGTGGAATACAACGAGCTTAGGATACATCTAGCAGACCACTTGATCATGAAAGACTCCTCGATAGGTGACAAGTTTTAGTGCTAGACAATGCTGACATGTGATTTTTGCAAAGTTACTAATCCTTTTTCCTTTCATATCTGGATGATTTGCCAAGACCCATTAAAGAAACCCTGAAAATATTACAAAAGGGACACAAAATATGATATGCAAATCCATTTTTCTTGTCATAAATGGCTTTTCAGACAAGCACATCCAATGACAGTAAATTTTCACAAAGTCACATAGATCTCAGTACCTGCCACTGGCTTCCATTAGAGAAACTTTTAACCATAACTAGGAAACAACAACATAAACTACCACTTCTATAACTGCTAAAAAAGAACTAACATTGATATATTTAGTATTATCAAATACCAAAATCCCATAAGCTGTAACCATAATTTTACTAAAAATAGCATCATGAAATGCAATAACAATCTTGTACGAAAGAGGGAAAACTTAGGGTACCTTCATGGCGGATGACTGATCACCAAAATGGCTTAGTTTTTGCTAGTAGATAGATTATAAATAGTAAGCAATAGTTCCACTGACGACTTCCGACGAAAAATCCCATGCAAATGTTTGCTTAATACAACCACTGCATCTGCTGTTGGTAGCGAATTTTTCCGGCGGCGTCAGCTCGGCGGCGGCAATGCGGCTGGCTGTGGCGGCGGGGGCCTCTTCCGCTTCTTCTTCTCGTAGCTGATCCCTCTTGCTTTAGACTGAGAATCACGAACTTCGCGCAGGTAGAGCCTGACTGCCCGTGCCCCAAAAGGGTTGGTTTCGGGCTTGCCTCCATTCTCTTCATAGGCTGCCCGGAGGCGTCCGATGAGGGCATCGAGGCTGCCCCAGGCCTGGCGGAGGGGGCAGGGGCAGGGAGCGGGGGGGTTAGGGTGGCCGAAGAATGGGCAGAGCTGAGTGTGGACCTTTGTTTTTCCGAACTGGTCGAGGTAGCGGAGGAACTCGAGGACGTGGGCGCCGCTGCATCGGGAGAGAGATAGCGGCGGGCGGTGGTTGCGGAGGTACTGCCCGAAAGTGTTCCAGTCGCGGCGTTTCTGATTCTCGTAACGGCTGAGCGTCGTCGGAGAGGAAACCGCGGCGGAGGCGGCGGATGAGGATCCGGACGGCGAGCCCATCATTGAGCTGGTGGTGGTGGTGGGAGGAGTGGTGGTGATGGTGAAACTGCTGATCTCAGCGCTTGACGAAAACATTTCTTGAGTTATTGGGTCCATGAATAGTCCGCTTAGCTGATCTATGATCTTCCTATCAGAGAGAAAGAGAGAGAGGATCTGTGAACAGTGACTAAGTTATTAGGGTTCAAGAAAGGAGCAGAAACAGTAATGATTGATCATGAAGTAAATAGGGTTTTGAAAATTGCCATGAGAGCATCTGTAGTTTGGGTTGCAGTAGAAGAAGGTAGGTGATGGGGGTGGGAAATATAGAGAGAGGGCAAAAGGGAGGATTGAGGGGGGTTGGGGGGGGGGGGGTAACTGTAGGAGAAGCTTGAAATCTCTTTTTCGGGCTTTTGTTGAGTATTAAATCTAATATTGTTTGATCAATCCGAGAAAACATATGATGTCTGGTTGGCTTTTATGGCTTTGTTTTCTGCAAAAAATTGAAGGGATTGGTTGATCGGCTTTCCCAGAAAAGGGAGTGTAACTGTAGTAGCATTCTAGTATGTTGTAGTGTATATACGCACACACACAGATACAGAAGGGAGAGAGGAGAGAGAGAGAGAGAGAGAGAGAGAGAGAGAGAGAGAGAGAGAGAGAGAGTAATATTGACAGAAAATGGTACGTTGGCAGGGCATTTATGGAAATAAAAACAGGTCAAGGGTAGGGCAGGGGGGTGCAATTGACAGACGCTGATTCAAAGATGGAAATGGATTTCAAGATTTTTTTCTAACTTTTTTTAATTTGAAGAAAAGTGGCACATAATAGAAAATTTAGAGTTTATTTTCTTCATTTTCATCCACTTTGTCGTTATTAGTTAAACTGTTCTAAAACTTTTATTCTTGCGGGGGGGGGGGGGGGGGGGGTTATTTCTTTATTGTTAAAATTAAATAAATATAAATGTAATATAAAATTTTATTTTATTCCTTATTTTTTAGCTTTAATTGTGATTTGAAGAAGATATATCCGTGTATAAATATGATACAATAGCCTTTCAAGAAGATAAGCGAGTTTCTAAAAAAGAAATAAAATAAAAAATTTGTAATTAAATGAATTCACTCAAATTAATAGTAATATGTATTATTTATCTTAGTACAATAAATATTGTCACTGTTCAAAAAATAGAGCCATATTTGGATCGACAAAAATCTCTTTTTTCATATAAATATATGCGAGCATTTCTGGTCAAGCAAAAGAAGAATCTACCATGATTTTCTATTAACACCCTAAGATGTGAAATTACGAGACCTAGAATAGGTAATATCTCTTTAAAATTTGAGTTTGTACTTGTTTGTAGGTTGGTAGGAGATGCTCCTTGTCCCTTGTACGACAAGAGCAACGATGCAAAATTTTTATACGGTTCATTGATCAAGATAATCATGAAAAGTAAAAATGGTTGATATGTGCTCCTTTGAAATGTGGGTGGGAGAAGTAGTTTGACGAGCTAAATTAACCGTTCTAAGGCCAACCACCTAATAATAATCTAAGTGTCTTCGAGTGAATTAGCCAAGAACTTCATCAAATTGTTAGTGAAAGCATTTTGATGGAATTGGAGCGCTCCATCGAGTTTAAGCGTACTTAAGAGTATTCGGGCTACGCAGCCAAGCCACATGGGCTTGGAGCTAGGCCCAAATAATATAATGCACATTAAATTTATAAAATATATTAATTTAATTTAAAATTTATATTTTTTTCTTTCTATTTGATATTTATCTAAATAATTAATATTTTGGATTAATTATGCAACCTCCTTTCTATTTTCAACATCACATAAGCAAAGGAGGGAAAAATACATTTATTTTCAAACATACGTCTTCCCCCACCGTTGAGAAAGCAAGTAGCAAACTATATATTCACATCAATTTGTAACCATAACTAAATAAATAAAATTAAATAAATTTTGACCAAAAAATAAATAAAATAAAACTAACTCTTATCAATTAATCAAGAATTTATCATGTTAATCACACGCCCTTTGTACAAGAAACTAGATTGGGACACTACTAATCTTTTCTTGATCTTATTATGTTCTCCAATTTGTTAGTACAAAGTTCAGTGGTACGATCTAAATTTTGTCGATACGATTAACTGTAGGTGGGGTTCAAATGAACGTCGTCACAAATATCGAATCAACCACAAAAAATAAATAAATAAATAAAATTATAGTTTGATCATTCATTCATGATGGTTTTATCTTGTTTGGGATGGTTAAATTTGGAGTGAATTAGTGGAAAGGGACCCGAGATTGATAATCTGATCTGCAATGACTAAGAACAGTAGATAGTGATGTGAGATGAAAATGACGTAATTGAGTACAAACTTGTAAATAGAATGTGGTGCAATGAACACAGAGAAGAATGAGATTCAGAATGTTGATTCCAGAGGGGATCTATGCTGCCAAGAATTAGATTTCCATAATTAATTAATTATATTATTTATGTTTAATCGGCAAGGGTTTACGAAGTTGTTTCTGATTTTCTCTCCCACTCTTCTTAAATATCAAAAAATATCTGATAAATTACAGATCGTTTAAGTATGGGTCCTAAATTAATAATCGAGTGTCTTGTCAGCAGTGGACTTGAAATCGATCCATATATATTTAATTAAAAAATTATAAAAACAGTACACTTTTATGTTATGTTTAAAATATCGTATTTCAATTGATAATTGACAAAAATATAATAATTTACGTGATTAAAATATATATAATTATATATGTATATATTAATCAAGGATAATATTCAAGATAGAAATATGCTAAAATCACAAATATAATTACATGTTTGATTATATTTCTGCAATGGATATAATCATTTTGCTACTAGCACATTTCACTACGGGAAATCTGTTTGTTCGGATAAATAATTTGGAGATGAATAACATCTGTTACTAAATAATAATGAAATTTAAAAAAAATAATAACAAACATCAACATAGAAATATGTATATTATTAATGTTCGACTAGTAATGAATTAATTCGTAGATATTAGAACGATGAATATTTCCGCCCCTATAGATAATTCAGTTTTAATTTCAAATAAGACATAAAAATTTGATCGCTAAATTTAGAGATTTCTTTTTTCTTTATTTAATTCAACATATTTGGATAACATTATATTTCATCCTAAATAAAACATTACTATATATGTCTATATATAATGCTCATTATGAATGTTGAAGAACGTTAAATATATATATATATATATATATTATAAATAGATTGATTAGATTTTCAAAATTAAAAAAAATTATGAATTGCGCTCCAAGAAGATGTTTGGCACCTTCACAAAAAGTAGTATCTCATCGATAAAAATGTTATAATTTTTTAACAATCTCAAAACGTATTACATTTTCTTGATAAAAATATTATTTTATTTGAAAAATATCAAATCGTGCACATGCATTGCAAGTGCCGAATTCACACATTTTCTACGAATTCGACTTAAATTAGTTATTTTTTTTTCCTATTTCGAGTTAGAATGTGATCTATTGTATATAAATTATTCATACATATTGTGCATATAAGTCTTTGTCATTTTTGGGCCGATAATTCCACCGGAACATGTATTTCCTAAGATGACAATTATTATATTTTTTTAACAATCTCAAAACATATTACATTTTCTTGATAAAAATATTATTTTATTTGAAAAATATCAAATCGTGCACACGCATTGCAGGTGCCGAATTCACACATTTTCTAGGAATTCGACTTAAATTAGTTAATTTTTTTTCCTATTTCGAGTTAGAATGTGATCTATTGTATATAAATTATTCATACATATTGTGCATATAAGTCTTTGCCATTTTTGGGCCGATAATTCCACCGGAACATTTAATTCCTAAGATGACAATTATGTCCTCCAAATCATTTAATTTGACCGTTGAATTTTCTACCATCATACTTAGATTTCATTGGGAAAACATAGGAAATTTGTGACCATAGTCGCTCTCAAATCAACTCGATAGTCTCATATCAATCAAAATTCAAATGAAAATTAAAATTAAAATCAAACTAAATATTTCTTTTTCCGACTCACCTCCTTTAATATTAATCAACGTTACATATATTAATGACCAATTACAAATCTATTATCATATGCTTTACATACACATTGTATTGTCTAGGAAAATATAATTATTTAATTAATTATATAATTAAATTACAAAATATCTTTTCGTTCTAAAAAAAAAGTCTTATTTTTTTAATTATATAATAATATAAATACAAAATCTTTATAGATAGAGAGATTAATAATTAATTAATTTACTACTCCTCGTACACACAAAAGAATGTGGAAACACATAAAAACACACACACACACAATATGATTAATTAGACTTTTCTTTAAAACTAGGCAAATCAATATGATTAAAAGTAAAACAAAGTAATGACACGTATGTATCGTTGTTTTTGAAATTAAGTCTGATTTTTTTTTTATAAATGAAATAATTTTATATTTATTTATTTATATAATTTCAGCTAAAATTAAAGCTAGGGTTCTAGGAACAAATCGACAAGGATTCCTATCTTTTAATTTGTAATTCCTTTTGATTAGGCAATATCTCCACTAAGCTACGTATTACAAACAAATGGAATTAGATGCACATCAAAGCTAATTAAAGCGATCAACTTTAATTAATTAAAGCAAATTATGTGGCAAATTAAAGTTCACTATAGTGCTCCAATAATTATATTACCACATAGCTTAGAGGAAAGATTATGAAGAAATTAATTAAACCATTAGATAAAATCGAATTAATAATTTTTTTAATATTTTTTTAATACATCTTCGTATATATTCTTGTTTCTACTTTAGCCAATCAAAATAACCAAATCACGTGGCCATGTTTTGGTATGGAATAATCACGTGCCATCTGTATTATCAAGAATTGAAATCGACTTTAGACAAGTTCCCACATAGATTGAGCAAATGACGCTTCGTATCAAAATGAGATTGCTAAACAAATTTTGTTATATGTAACTGGTCGAATTTTAATAAAAAATTAAAAAGATGTGAGTTTTATTCGATTCAATTCGGATTCACGTAAAAATACGTTGATTCAATGTTTGTTACGTGATCAACACATAATTGGCTATAATTATTTTAAAGAAAAATGTGAAAAAAAATTACTTGGGAATGTAATTTGTGATTTTTTGAATTTTGCAAGTTAGATCGAATGTAGGAAAATTTATGCATTTGATGTATGAAAGACCCGGTAAGAATTATTCTTAGTAATTAATTAGAAAATAAAAACGGGGGTAACATTAACTTATTCTAGAACCTAATAATTAATCTATACAAAACAACTCATATAAGTGTTAATAGTTTCTGCATGATATCGGTGATATTCTCGATGCATCATGTATCGAATGTTTTTATTCTTAAATTTTAATTAAAAAAAAGGGATATAACATTAAAATATCCATAATTCCTCTAAAATCCCATTCACAATCACTACTGTCCAGCCAAATACCTTCTAAATTATAAGGTTAATATGGTAATTTGACATTAGAAAATACAACCTACCCCATCCCCATTTAAAGAATAAGGGGAAAAAAAGAAAAGAAAAAAGAAATTTAAAAAAAGGGACAATTAATGAAGTAGACCAATATAGTAGAAAGACAAAGATATAATTTGTTAGTTGTGACACCGTTGGTTCTAAATAGGGGTGTCCAATGTTTCGGTTAGAATTTATTTGATCCAATTGTACATAAAATCTATTTTTATTCAATTTTTTAAGTAATCAGTTCGGTTTTTGTTTTCAAATATTTTGGCTAATCGATTTGATGTTAATTTTAAAATTAAATTTACTGAATTAATCGAACCAAATCGACCGATTTACTCGTACACATAGATACGAAAACCTAAAAATCACTTCATCCTGCCAACCACTGCTCCTCACGATGTTTGCCGAAGATCTGGGCAAGGTTCCACCGTTATAGTGTCAATTAACTCAATCTTTGCACACTCTCTCTCTCTCTCTCTCTCTCTCTCTCTCTCTCTTATCGCAAGAACTGACAAGATCGACGTTCACTCAAGTCTCTCTCCCACGAGTTGTTTGAGTGGCATGCATAGGCCAGTTCAATTGGCTGAGTTGCATTCTCAGAATTAAAAGTTGCATGTTGGGTGTTTGATTAAATGTATGATTGGGGTGGTGAGGAAATTAAAAATATAATTCAGATGATTTTTGCAGTGGAGCGTGTACAGATTATTTGGGGGAAAGAAAAGGAGAGTGAAATTATTGGTCTAATATATATAACATAAAATTTCGACAATACTTTAATTTGGTTACACTTCGGTTTCAACTCAAATTTCGATTGGTTCGGTTCATAGATATAGCAAATTCGATCAACCCTAGTTCTAAAATAACTCATTTTTATTAATGAAATTATTGTACAATATTTTAGAAACTATAATTCTCATCAATACAATTTTATTTTTTTGTTTATTTGATTAATTTCATCCTCCCTTGTTCGTAAAATTAGAATTTTCAGGTCCACCAATGCAACCGACTCTAAATTTTCACGTGATTATTGAATAAATTTAAACTAAAATTCAGTAATTTCTTTTAAAACTAAAAATTCAAGTGGTCCAGAAATATTATATTTTTTTGGAACTAAAATATAAAATATTACATGGAATCTTTACCATTTAATTAATTGCACAACCATATATTAATATTATGACAATAATAACAATTACTATTTTTATTTATTTTTATTGGGGAGAACAATTACTATTGTTTTACCCCTGCATTTATCTGACAATAACACATTCTTCCTCCCAAAATAAATTAAAAAGATAAAAAATAAATGCCTAGAGATAAAAAAGATTATCTTTTCCCCTTTGCGATTGTATTATTTAATAGTACTATTTTTTCGAAGGAGGTTGATAAACACATCACAAAAATCACGTTTCACACCACTTTAATTTAATGAATAAAATTAAATAAAATGTAAATGATATATATATATATATCCTTATACAATTTTGTTTAAAAAATTAAATATTAATATTTTCATTATTGATAGTCTTCTTCTTTGCTCAAACACACTCATACATTAATCATATATTCAAACGAATCAAAATAAAAGTTGAAATATTTGTAAATAATTAATAATGAAAATAGAAATACAAATGATATTGAATATATAATTATTATAAAAATTACACAATTCAATACTGTATTTTTCGTCGAAAAACTAAACTGCGCGCACGTTCGGCCAACCAGGACAGAACATACAATATGGCGTTCTGCCAACAGGGGCTGAACATACAACAAGACGTTCGACCATCATTGGCCAAACACTATGTTGTGTGTTCGACCACAGTTGGCCGAACGCCATATTGTATGTTCAGCCCTGGTTGGCCGAACATGTGCGCGGTTTTAGTCCTTTGACAGAAAATACATGATTTTTTGTCTGATATTTATAATAATTTTATTTGTTGTATAATTTATATTGTATTGTCTATTATTGATTACTTATAAAATATTTTACATTTTATTTTTATTCCTTTAACTATAGGATTAGTGTGTTTGTTTAGAGTCAAGAATGAAGAACGACAATAATAACAATATTATTATTTTGTTTAAAATATATATATATATAAGGGTATATTTGTCATTTATATTATATTTAAATTTATTCAAAAATTAAAGTAGTGTGAATAGTAATTTTGTGGTGTGTTAAGAAACACCCTTTTTCAAATTATGTGATTTAATTTCTATCTCTATTGTGGGTTGGTTCTCTTTAAAAAAAAGAACTTTTCAAATATATAAAACACACATAATTCTTTCATTTTTATTCAATTTTAATGTAAAATATATTAAATTAATCAGTTTTTTCATTTTTTAATTTAATAATTTTAATGAAAATTAGATGTTAAAATTATATAATTGTTTGTTGGTTAATTATTTCGTTAGATTTGAAAAAATCAAATCATATTACCACATAACTAAAAAATGGGTAGAAAACTTTGAAGATTTGTTAGCAAAATTTTATTTACGATTATTGCGAGATCTTGAATTTATCGAAAGAGTTAATAATACACAATATTTTGAATTTATTACAATGTTTGGAATATGTTGGGAGACTTTGAATATATTATCATATTTAAATTTATTATGAAATTACAAATATATCCTTAAAATTTTAACTTGTCACTAAAATTTTAATTTATAGTGAACTTTTGAATTTATCAAGAATCCAAATTGGATAGATCATGTTGAAGTTATCTAAAAAGCAAGGGAGACTCGAAACAAAACACACACACACACACACCTATATATATATATATATAATAGGTCCATATTATTAATCAATCACACAAACTGTTGAATTCAATAGAGATTAGAAATTCGATAATTATTTTTTTATTATCATTACTTGTTAAATTATTGAAATGAATAGTGATGTGCTGTAGCAAATTATTAGCTTTTCACGTGCATAGTTTAATTCAATAAAAAAAATTAAAAGTTTGATAATTATTTATTTTTTAATTATGGTCACTTGCCTATAAATCGCTGCTATATATATATATATATATATATATATATATATATATATATATATAATGATATAGAGGGCTTGGGCAAAGCTGTACAAATAATTTACATTTGGGCCCAATAGAAACATCAATTGACCCAATTTGTAAAGTTTAAGGGCCAGCCCATTATCACACGCTAGGGGAATTATTTAAGAAAACAAATGCAATAAAGTTTCTTTTTTCTACAATTTTTTTATTTTTTAAATAGATAAGAAATACAAGTTGGAAAAGATTCGAACCCCTTAATTATAGAAAAACAGTTGGTCGGATAATCAAAACCTATATGAAAAACATTAAATTTTGTGATTACAAATTTATAAGTGGTACTAAAATTACATATAAATTTAAAAAGATATTTGAAAATTTTTAAATTATAAAGACACTTGTGATTAATGTAAAATTTATAACATTCACGTGTGATTAATATTTCTCTGATTTTTATTATTTTATTTACTAATTTGTGTAAATGTAGCAAGTAATTTTGAGAGAACTGAAAAAAAAAATTCAAAATAAAACTTTAAAAAAATAAAAGAGCAAATCCATAACAAAGTAGAGTGGGTGTCCTGTGAAACGGTTGTACGTATGACACGATTTAAGATATTACTTATGTAACTATAAAGTATCATTATTTTTAAGGTTACTAATCAACAATAATACAGTTAAAAAATATAGTGATACTTTATAGTTAAACAAGTAATATTTTATAGTTAAACAAGTAATACATTATATCGTATCACACGTGCAACCGTTTTATAGGAATTTTCGCAATTTTCTAATATTATTTAACAAATCGTGTGGATAAACTTGGTTTACAATTTAATAAGTCATTAGCAAATACATTTACCTGTCGACATTGCTGAAAATAATAAACAATATTTATACAATAAAATCAAAGCAAAACAAAAAAAATATTGAAAATTAACTGCCTTGATCATCATTCCATGTTCATCACAACCAAGCCCAGCCTCATCCAGGCCCAACCCCTAGGACGCCCCGGTTTTTGCTCGGTGGATGGCGAGCCAGGGCTGGTGGGGTGTGCTCAACACACTCGACCCCATGAGCAATGATCTCCTATACCAATGCTGGCACGGGAACTCCATATTTTTATTTGTCGACAAACCTTGATCCGACAGGGTTCAATGCGCTGCATAACCCACATTCGTCCCTCACGCTAAGTGAATCTGTGCTAGGCTATTGCAACGCAACAGCGTCACCCATTTGTGCAAAAATTATACTCTTCGACTTTGCATGATACTTTTTATTTTCTTGTTTTTATCTTTTTGTATTTTTGTAATTATTTCTACTTGAAAATACTATAATTTGATGTATTTTATTTATTTGTTGACTTCATATTATTTTTCAGTTAAAATTTCTTCAGAAACAGTCGAAGGAAGCTGCATTTGCTGAAGCTGCCTTATTTGCAACTCACTCATTTCAAGGTAATAATTTAGGCTCTAAACTAAGAAATATATACGTCATGTTTGCGATCCAATGAATTTTTCTTTCACGACTTTTTCGGTTCGATTTATAATTCCACCATAATACTACAATATTATTATTTTATAAAATTAATCGTTACACATTACTATTTGTAATATAATAATACGTGTACACTAACTCTTCAACTTTAATTTCACATCTAAGTAGCAATCCTAAGTATGTATAATCTGAAATTTTCCAACGTAGCTACCACAGAAAAAATCACATCCATATCCATTTAGATTAAACAAGAACATATTTGTATGAAGTCACTGCTCATTTATTTAAATATGGTAATAAGATCATAGGCTTACAAGTTCGAAAAATAATCAGAAACAGTGAGATTTCTTGGAGGCCCATATTTATTTACTAAAAATATATTTCTAATCACCAACTTGAACACAACAAAACCATTCTTCTTCGGGAAACCTGCAAAAAAAAAAAAACTTTAATAAATTTGATAATTTAAAAAAAATAGGGAAAAAATTAATTTGTAGAGAATAATTAGTAAAAACAGTATTTCTTTTTTCCAAAATTGATTTCTACTCTATATTTTGGTAGTTTTCTAAATGGATAAGGATGTGATGTTTTCGGTGGTAAGTAAAAATTCAGATTATAAAATTCTTTATCTATGAAAATTCACATTGTACATATTTAGGATTGCTATTTAGATGTGAAATTAAAGTTGGAGAGTGAGTGTTTACGTATTATTATATTATGAATAGTAATGTGTAACGATTAATTTTATAAAATAATAATATCGTAGTATTATGGTGGAATTATAAATTGGACAGAAAGTATCGTGAAAGAAAAATCTATTGGATCGCAAACATGACATATATATATTTCTTAGTTTAGAATAATGATGCCTAAATTATTACCTTGAAAGGAAGGGTGAGTTGCAAATAAGGCAGCTTTAGCAAATGCAGCTTCCTTCGACCGTTTCTGAAGAAGTTTTAACTGAAAAATAATAAGAAGCTGATAAATAAATAAAATACATGAAAATTATAGTATTTTCAAGTAGACATAATTACAAAAATATGAAAAGATAAAAACAAGAAAATTAAAAGTATCATACGAAGCCGGAGAGTGTAATTTTTGCGCAAATGGGTGACTGAGGGTCCACTGTCGCGTTGCAGTAGCCTAGCACATACTCGCTAAGTGTGAAGGATGATTGTGGGTCACGCAGCGCGTTGAACCCTGTCGGGTCAAGGTTCGTGGACAAATAAAAATACGGAGTTCCCGTGCCAGCATCGGTATACGACATCACGTTACCAAAGGGTTCATTGCTCGTGGGATCGAGTGTGTTGAGCACACCCCACGAGCCCTGGCTCACCATCCACCGAGCAAAAACCGAGGCGTCCTCTGGGTTGGGCCTGGATGAGGCTGGGCTTGGTTGTGATGAACATGGGGTGATGATCAAGGCAAGGAGTGTTATTGTAAGTGCAATTAAGAAATTGTGGGAAGTGGTTTCTTTCATGGTTTTGAGCTTGTTATTCTATTTCCTGCAGTTGGCAAGAGTTAAGAAGATGGGGTTTATATAGTAGTGATTCTACATGTGCATGTACAAAGTTTCTATCATTAATTTCTTTTCTTTTTCTAAATTACTAAAATATTTTGAAAAATCAATTGTTTTCACTAATTGACAATGATGGCTAGATCAAGATTATATCAAGATTTAATAGGCCAAGGCTATATATCAAAATGAAATAGAACGAACAAACAAACTTCTCGTACCTATGAAATTTAAAATTATCCATAGATGCTTTTTTGGATCGTACTTTTATTATTATTATTATTATTATTATTATTATTATTATTATTATTATTATTATTATTCAGCCCTCAAACTTTTGGAAATTGAATGAATTATTGGGAATGGAAGGGAACATATGCGTGCGGCACGTTTAATTGGAAGGGACTGTTTGGCATTCCATATTTTTAGTGCTTTGCTTGGCAATAGAGCACCATACTCTCAGTGCTTGACCAATAATTTCACATTATTGTTTTCCTAAGCGATCGTTTAGAGTTATATTCCATTCCCAGTAGATACGTTGGTTCGTAAAATTCTTAAACTAAAGAATTAAGTCATCTATACACATGAGAATTATAGTGACTGCAGTTTGTAAAATACACACTCGAAATTATATTGTGGGACGAGCTTATTATATAAAAAAATATGAAATATACTAAATTTTTTGGTGACATACCATGCCGTACTTAAAATTCAGTAAGGTATTGATATGTAAAATAAAATAAAAAATTGGTAAACCAGTAATGCTTTTACTCAATTTTGTGTCTGTATATGTATATACATAATTTGGTATACCAATAATATTTTAGTATTATCAAAGTTGAAGTAGGAAGCAATATTTAACGATACCGACATAAACTTTGTTACGAACACTGGATTTATACCAAAATTTCAGTATGATATTATTATGAATTTTCATATTATCAGCATATGTAAGGAATCAACACTGCCATCCACTAAGAGTAGCGGTCAAGTCGTTGCTTATAATGGCATGTCCTTAATTGCTAGTGCCCAGAAAAAAAAAGATTAAAATTAGCTGATTGATAGAAAAGACAAGAAGAGATAAATTCATCAACGCCATTCACAAGAAAAAAAGGTCCTTAATGCTTCATATTCTAGTTTCATGCCTAGGTAGAAAAACTGTCCATTCATTGTTGATAATGGAAAATTTTCACTTGCAGTGATACCACTAAATGCATAATGATATTGGATATTAGGAAAGTATTGTATAAGCTACTTGATGGCCCGTAAAGGCCCCGCCTAATCCCACATAGGCCTTGACTAACCTGCCTAGGTTCTGTCTAGATGCTAGGCCTCCATGTTTGTTGCAGGTCTAGCTTCTAGCACAATTTACAACCATGGCTGCATCCAATGAAGTTACATACACATACCAATATAGGGATTTTTGTATATAAACAATGAATACTACATTCACATGCACACGATGTTTTAAGTGCATCTAGCATCTATAAGACTAGATGACAAAGAATGAAAGATGAGTTTCAATAGAGGAGAGGAGTTGATATCAATAAATGGGAAAGAATGCAAAGGGAGGAAAAAAAGTGGTTTTAGTTTGATGCAGAACTGAACCTAATTTATTGCGGGATCTTTGTACCGCTTGAAAATGTTATCAATATCCGCAACCACTTCAGGTGGCAGAGGCCGCTCAGTTGTAAAAAAGGCATCAATATCTTCTCTCAATTGGTCCATAGTAGTAGCGCCTATTATCGAACTGGTAACAAATGGTCGATCACGAGTGAATGCAAGTGCTAACTCAACAAGGCTTAGCCCATGTTTCTTGGCTACTTCTGCATACATGGCTGTAACTTCCTGGGATTCAAAGATATAAAACACCGTTAGAGCAATTCTACATGTCTAAATTTCATAATGGGGAATAATATTGTGAAATACGAAGTACTTTGGAAGCTGATGGTAGTAATAATGTATCAACTTAACTTGATCGGAACAGATATATGTTGTGCAATGACATTGAGGATATCAATGAAAGCATAAAAAATATTTGGTAACTCATTTCTTGGGCTGAAATTGTCTAAAATTTGAAATGTGACTGAAGGGGTGTGGGAGAAATTATTCTGTTTCAAGGATAAATTTCATTGGAAATGTGAAGTTTGAGCAGAATTCTGTTGCATGTACTAGTCATGTCATGTGCATGAGTATCAATATTCAGAAGTTTGATTGTCTCTGATAGATTTATCAGATGTGGACACGACTGAGCCTAAGCCTACATGAATATATATTGAAAAAGGATTGGATGGGTAGGCAGTAGGCTCTAGGTTGGAAAAACTAATGGGAAATTGCAAAATTCCCATAACTGTGAGTGCAGACGGATTGCTGATTTTTTTCCTGCAAAAATTATCTATACCCGGAAAATGTTGTCTCTAGTTTGCAAATTATTTATAGTTCCAGGACATAATGCAATTTTGAATTTAATCAGGACTATTCCTGGTACAGCCCCTTAGTTATAGGATCAAATTTCAAATTTCCTCGCATGAGAAATTTATTAGGAGGTGAAATGCTTGCCTTAGCCGTAGACTTATTGTATCTCTCCATGTATCCAGGAAAGAGGTTGAACCTCCCTTTTTTCGAAGCTTCAGAATTACTGTCAAGATATTTCCCAGACAACGATCCACCAGCAAGGGGAGAGTAAGCAAGCAAGCAGATGTTGTAGTTGTTTGGGTGGCACACTTCAACTAGATCAACTGCATATTGTAACAATATTGTTCTTTAATAAAAAATTAACTTGAAATTAGTGATGCACAGTAAGATTATAACATAAGACGAACTTGCTTTAGATTATCCCCTGATTGTGTGGAAGTATAACTTACTTTCAAACTTGAGCCTAACAAGCAGACTGTAATTGTTTTGGATGCTGACGATTTTTGGCAATCCTTCAGCTTTAGCAGCATGAACGAACTCCATCACTCCATATGATGTTTCATTGGACAAACCAATGTACCTCACCTGTATAAATTTGAATCATCAAAATCAAACTTGTGGTGGTAATAAGCATTCAAATTCAGCTGATTGTTCATGGTGTATGCTGTAAATTAACATAGAATTTGAATTAAACAGTGTTCATTCAGCTTAATCTGTTTTTTTTTTTAATAATATTTTATTAAACGGAAATCTTGCGCCGCATGTTTCATGTACCCTACAAGTGCTGTTTCGGCAAAAAAAAAAAAAAAAAAAAAAGGTTGTGAGAAGCAGCCAGTCACACCCACTCCGAGTCATCAGATGAGAAACCCATGTACCTCTTCTAGATGGAAACAAGGTTACATATAAAAATGGGACATGATTATATCCTAAAAGAATTTTATTACCCACATTCACCCAAATCTGCAATTATATGATGAAATAGCTTAAATTTACACTACACTTATATCAACTGCCAAAACACAATTTCAAATTAACCTAAATAAGAAGATAAAATCTAAATGAGTTATGTTAAAGGATAGAGTAACCTTGGGTATTTTACAATTACTAAAGCAAAATCTACTATGAGACCAACATTTGGCAAAGCCACGACATTTGCCCTACGTTCGGAGTTGTAGTCTCTATCATCTGATATTGGGAATATTTATATTTCTATCTTCCCTTTACCCATACTTGTTGGAGGCGCGAAGCACACAGAGGTGCAAGGGGTGTTCTAGCACCCGAGGCGGAAGGCGCACGCCTCTTTGAAAAACACAGAAATTCTCAAAAAAAATTAAGAATAACTAAAATAAAGAGAAATATTTCATTTCTAAGCTAAAATAAACATTAAACACAAGGTAACTATACAAACTAATCATCACTATTATAATCCTTCTCCTCCTCCACAGCATCATCATCATCAGTTGTTAAATCTTTCTCCTCAAATTCTTCTTGTTCTTTTTCTTCTTCACTTTCCTCTTCTCCATATTAAGTTTCTTCTTCGCTCTCCCTCCTCTGCTTTTTTCTAACTTTACTCTAAGTTTCTAACTCAAATCAAGCAGCAAGTTTGATTGCCCCTGCCATATATGTTGCCCAGAAATTGATCCATAACACTGCAGATAAATCTGTGAGACCAAAATCTGTGCGCCATTTGAACCGCGCCCGCCTCCACTGTGCAGAGGCGCAGTCCTCCTAAATCTATGCGCCTCACGCCTCCAATAAGTATGCCTTTATCACATAACCATTAAGAAATATCCAAATGATTGCATTGAAACAATCTTCCAATGTGCCTTACTATTTCATGGACAAGATCTTACGTGCTGCTGCTGGGCTTGATTAATTAATTCTAGTTTTGATTATCTAAGTAAGTGTAGAAGGTGGTATCAATATAATCAGCATTTTTGTTATGAGTAGAATCAGCAAATAATCACCCTTTATTTTGCCAATCAAAGTTTTTCAATAATTTGAATGTGTAAGTTTGTTTAGATTGTCCATTGTACTATCAATTTTTAACAATTGCAAATGCTGATAAGTATTTCAGAAACTATAAATGTGAATGTACCTTCCCTTGATCAATCAGTTCTTGCAATGCCCTCAGCTGCTCAGCAAATGGCACGCTCGACCTCCACTTTGACGGATCATAAGAATATTCCCCGAATAATGCAACATATCTGTCTGGCCTGAATATATCACATAGATGCTTATAAGAAGAAATATAAGGTTATCTGACTGTGAGCGCACATGCAGAGTCTTAGATGCCATGATGTCAAATTCAGGAATTTTCTTTTATGCATCAGGAGCTTCTAGCTGCTGCAAAGGTTATTGCACGCTGCAAGTTGGAAATTGGAAACTAACAACTAGTTCCAAACTTTTGATGAATCCAAGTCATTAAGGAAAACAAAAACAAATGCACACGATTAGGTAAGATAAATTTGCTTTTATTTTATTCAACTGCAAGAAATAAAAATTTTGGAGTCTTAATGTAAGGTTAACTAACTTTTCCAATGGTTTATACTTTATCAAATCTTAAAAAGCTAAATACAGCTGCTTGAAAAGTGAATCCAAATGGCTGATTTTTGGACAAGGCAGGAACCTCCGAAAGTTCCTAGGACAACAATATGTCCAAACTACAACCTCCCTAGAGATTCATTGGGTTTAACATTTCCAATTTCTCTCTTTTCACGAGTCTGATGACCCAAAATCCGATTTTTAACATCTTATTGCATATCTGCTACGAGGTGGGTCATTAAATTACTAAAAGGTGAGGATTAAAAAGTTAACCTTTGATCAGAAACAGCCCTCAAGATGAATTTGAATCCTATGCTTCTTGTTAGAAGTAGAAGAATAAAATAAAACCATACCCTACAGACCAAGAAAGAATAAACTAATAGTTTGACAAAGATTGCAAATAAATGACACCTAAACAGACAGAGACCAACTAGTGGATTAACATTTTCAATTGAGAGAAAAGGCTGGCTACAGTTGGAGAAAAGGAACTGAGAGGAATTCCAGTGAGTCATTCTAGGACTCAGAGGACATTAATGAATGTAAAAAATAATTACGTTGTAGTTGCACAAAATAGTTTGATGAGTTCTGATTTGGTTTTCAGATTACAAAACTATATAATATCAGCAGCATTCATGGGTCACCAAATAAAACACTTAGGTTACTGAATCAAACAAGAAATGTTGAACTCTATCAAACAAACAAGTCCAGCTGTGGATCATGTAGGAAGAGAGAGAATAAAAAGTGAAATAGAAGGAGAGATTAATAAAGTTACCAGTGAATTTGGAGCAAGTCAATGTAATCTGTATTTAGACGTTTAAGACTTTTCTCCACACTTTCCCTGATATTAGCAGCATCTACTCGCACATCATTCGAGTTGTCACGCAAATAACTTCGCTCTGAATAACCAGAAACTTTTGTTGCCAAAATGACCTATTTTGGAGAGGCAAAAAAAAAAAACAAGGTGATGTGATGTGTCACAACTCTGTAATAATTGCCCATTACTAACAGAATGATTGTATCTGATGCATTATCTGTGGATGTTCCAATATCTTTGATGTCATATGAAGCACATTATTTCTTGAAACCTGTCAATTCTAATTTAGTACTTAATAAGAAGAATGGATCCTGGGTGGACGCACTTTGAACCAGCTTAGACTAAGGCTATTACCATTTCGTACAACTTACAAAAATAATCCCTATTGAGCTTGGCAACCTAGAAAAGGGCTAATTCACACAAATAAATGCATGCTATCAAAGTTTATATGATAAAAATAAGATAACTAATGCCAGGACGAATGCTCATCAAGTTCAACCCAATCGCAATCTGAGTTGGTCCAAATTACGAACGCGAGAATGAAGAATGAAAGATGAAATTTCCGAGTTCTTGAAAATTAGCACCCTAAAAAGAATGATTTGAAAAACCATGGAAGCCATAAAAAGGTACTCCAACTTCAGAAAATTCATCACAGGCAGGAAACCATTTCAGGTTATCCAGTTAATATTGTATATAGTTGAGGACATCCCAGGAAATTTTGTATCACTGGATCATACAGTAACATTAAATCCTTAGAAGCTCATTATTGCAACAATAGGAACACAACACGCACAAAAAGGAGGGGAACATAGAAGAGGATAACGAAAAACCGGATGAAGATTTCCATCTGGGATTAAAAGGAAGATTCTACACAAAAACAGGTATTGAAAGTAACTCGGAAGTACCTTGTCTCGGGGTTGAGTCTTCAGCCAGTTTCCAACATACAGGTCTGTCCTTCCTTGGGTCTCTTGTCTTGGTGGTACTGGATACTTTAAGGGTCAAAAATGAATAAAAAGGTACCGCTTATCAATAAACCAGAACATGCAACCTAAAGTGTCAAATAGCAGATAAAGTAGTTTCAAGTATTCAACAGAAAACTCTTTCCTACTTAGTAAGTGAATCCAACTACATCAAATTGCTACATACGTATCTTTATTCTAAAATGCCTTCAAACTCAACCACCTAAACTCAAATATGTGAATTTTTTCACAAGGATCTCAACTAGAGAAGAAGTACTGGAACAGACTGATGAAGAACCAATGGAATTTGAGTTCTACATCCAACTCTTCACAAATATAGTTGCATGCATGTATACAGGAAAATTAGAGAGGTCTCATTGAGCCATACGATTTCTGCAGTGTCTAAAGCATTGATTCCATGCTCAAATGCGTAACTAAGTTGCTCGTGAGCCTCCTTCTCTGTATTCTGCTCACCAAAAGTCATCTGCAATATGCATAGTCATTCCAATTCGTCAAAAAATTCAACTGAGTTATGTTTTAATCTCGAGTGTCTTCAGTAAAACACACACAAAAAATTCAAACCTTCATCAAACCCTCGGTCATTACAGTGTGATTCAAAATGGCATGATTAAACTACTAATAAATTCAACGTGCTTACAGTGCCAAGCGTGATTTCACTGATGACAAGGTCGGAGTCTCCAAGTTTCTTGTATTGCAGAGCGTTTTCCTGCTTCTTTTGGCTGAAAACTACGAACCTGGTACTCTTCCTCATCCTCTTCCCTCTCCATAGCAACTTGACGCCTACCGACGGTACCGCTAGGTGGCGCGTGGAATGAGGTCTGGATAGGATGCGAATGGAGCTTCCGCAATTAGGGAGAAGCGCCGGAATCGCAGAATACGATGATGCCATGGAAGATCCTATAGGAAACTTTTGAAATTTTAAGGAAGTGTCCAGCGAGGGAGGAATGAACTGATAACGTGTTTCGAGAATAGAAGGTAGAGAGACGTAGAGAGCGACGGTTGTAGGCAGAAAGTAAAAAGAATTACTTTACTTTTTGGTCCTTCGACTTTTGGTTTATTGCTTTCTCAACCATATATTGAGGCTTCAGATAATAACTCTTTCTTAATAATAATAATAATAATAATAATAATAATAATAATAATAATAATTGTAAGAAAGTATTTTGTGTCCCAAAATCTTTTTCTCAAAAAACAAAAATACCTCATTTTCTTCCCATTATTTCCTTATTTTCCACAGTCGGTAAATTAGGCCCAAAAAGTTATATATATACTCTTGTCAATGCAACACCCCGTGTATTACACGAAATATTATATCTATTAATTTCTAGTATATATAATATATAATTATGCACTACATATCAATATAATATTATTTTCTTATTTTAATTTGAATTAAAATACTAAAAGAATTTTAAAATAAGAAAAAAATGGTGACGAAAAATATGCAACATGGTAATTATAAGTTTCAACAATATGACACAATAATTAATGTAGTGGATAAATTAAAGTTAATTGAATACTAAGAAATCGCCAGAATTAGAGAACTTAAATAAGTTAAAACTTAAATTATGACGACAAATATCACTTAATTTTTTTCTTTTAATATATAGAGGGTGTAACAATATGTTTCAGTAAAATATAATTAAAAAAAATAAACTTATAAATAAATGAATGTACATAATGACTTATGACTAATTGTACTTTTATTTGGTTTACTAAATATTTAAAAAAAAATGTACACTACTAAAGGTAGACATTTTTTTAGACCAATGGAGCATTAATATAGCAATAAAAGGAATAATACATTTACTCAAATTAAAATGGCATTTTCATTCAAAATTTCACTTGACAGTAAACAAGAAACCAACAGTGCTCGTCTTATACAAAATCTACCACTATTTATCCCTCATCTGAATTCGTTATAAATCTTCAGCAAAGCTGAATGATGATCATGTTCTGCAGCTTCTAAGAGTGTTCTGAGTTCGTCTCCACTCAATCAATGCTTTCTCTGTAAAGTGTAAACAGTAAAACAATCGTACATTTCTTTAAGTTATTCTATGCGAAACCAGCAGATTAAATGAGAATATAGTTCAAGTTCAGTCAATATCCATCTTATACCAACTAGTTCATATTTTCCACACAGAGAGAGAGAGAGAGAGAGAGCTATAAGAAGTTTTTTGAATCTGTAAATGAAGGTGTATAAGAAGTACAGGGCCATACCTTACGCTTCTTGAATTTCTTATCTCCGCCGCTAGATTTACTAAAACCAGTTAATTGCTCTGGGGCGCTATCCTCTAGGGGTAAAGTTTTTATCTCATCATAGAAACTTTCCGTCAGACCAAGCAACCTGGGATGACCAAAAAAAAAAAGGAAGCACTCAAATTAAAATAGCAGATGAAAAACAAAATAATTTTGTCACATGACTCGTTCAAGAATATAGGCTAACCCATTTCTAGACTTCTTCAAATGTTTCATCTTCTTTTTCTCATCTTTGGTCAGGGGTGCACGAGTAAAAAGTTCCTCTTCTTGTCGAGCACGTTCTTCCATCTTTGAAATGTACTTTGTCATTTCCCTACTCTCTGATTCTACATTTTCTCTGATCTGTATTTTGTCATTTTCAACAATGTATCAGTACATAAGATGATAAAGAGAAACATGTATCTTGGAAAAGGTTTTACAAATATTGTGAGAATGCCACCAAAACTTGCACAATTTGGAAAAATGTCACCCACCCTTCTCCTTTTCCATAAAAAAAATAATAGATAAATAAAAGGTGACATTTTTCCAAATTTAAATGTTTGGGTGGCCTTTTGCCTATACTATATACACAAACCTCTTCAGGTTTTCCCTCCAGATCATTCATCAACTCCCTAACAAAAGCACTCTGCTTTGCATTGCGCAAAAATCCCTGGTCTTTTCTCAAAGCATTTCTCTCCTCTCTTGAAATCTTATCTTCTCCCATAGAAGTTGGAGCAAATTTTGGGGGTCGATATACACCAGTGCCATCCTGTAAAACAATTTCAAAATTATTCTCTTACATGCAATATATATATTGGAGGGTGTCCTACAAATAACATAAGTAGCATATCATAATAGTCACTTCTGCTGATGGTTCAATCACCTCCATAGTTGTATTTGGTTTGGTAATAAGCAAATCTGGATTTGGGCGATATTTTAACAAGTCCTCTGCCTTCTGGTTTTCATCTGTTTCCTTGTCAATCAAACCTGGTTTTTCCATTGGTGCAGTAGTCTTGGTTAATTTTTGAATTTGGTATTCAAGTTTCCTGTCGAGTGGGCGAATCTGCACGACCTCAAGTGATTAAGGAACAAAATCCTAAGGAAATGGAAGTGTAAAACCACAATACAACACACAAATTCAACTAAGATTCTTCAAATTTGTCTATATCATAATTCGTGGATTCAGAGATATTATGTACACATAGATTAGCACACATCAGCATTTCACAAGAAGTTACTTCTTTATTTTATCCATTCCTTTTTCCACTAAAATTCTATATTCAGTGTGCGTGTGTGTGTGTGTGTGTGTGTGTGATGACATACCTTCTCTAAGAATAATCTGAACTCAACAAGACTCCTAACAACTGGATGCCCCTGAATTGATAATCCTTTCGCCTTGCGAAGCAGAAAATAGACAAGAGATTGGCAATAGTTCAGTAGAAGCAAGTGTTTTGCCTCAAGATAACTTATCCCATCTGCTGTGGGGAGATTATTTGCTTTCACCTGCAAATAAGCCCATAAGAGATTTAAGAGCAAATAAGATTGGACTAAATTAGTTACACAAGAATGCATAAAATTCAATCCCTGTGCCAAGAGGCATATAAATATGGACAATAACCAACAACTGCAGGACCAACTAACTAAAAAGTTAAGAGCAAGTCATAGGTTGTATTTTCCGTCTCGTGTAATTTGTTGCACACGCAACTCCATGAAAATGAAGTCATGAAAATCAACAGTCCCTATGGTAAAAATCCAACTTGATTTCTGCTTCCAAAGTCTCTTCTCCTATCTTCTTTTTCTCTATGATTCTCAGTAGTTATCTTCAGGAGCTTAAGTTACTTTATTGCATGATGTGTTTCAATAAGCTATGAGTTCTTGCCTTCTTGGATTAAGCTCATGAAATAAAGACACAGTGAGGCTGAAGATAAATCAAAGATCTGCAGAGGAGATGAGAACGGATAACTCACCTATGACAGAAAAGCTTGCACTCAGGAAATAACATTGCAGCAACATTTAGTAATATAATCATAGAAATAAAAAGAACCAAAGCATAAAAATCTGAAATTATATACTTGAAGCATTAACAAAGTTGATGTAATTCAAGTGATAAAAACTGCATTTCAATTGCAAAGTTTGAGTCGTTACCATTAACATTATGAGTTAGGATTTCCCAACGACATTCTTAAATAAAAAAACAAAGGCAGAAAGCTCACAGAAATGATGGGTCGGGACCAGACTGAAAACTAGATCCATTTCACAACATAAGGAGCTATGACTGGGGTTTTAAGTACAGAGATAAACAATATAAGTTAGCATTCCTTCAGATTAAAGAAAAATCTCTCACATCAGACAAAGTACGCTTTCAGCATCATGAAACCAAAGTTCTGCAAATCATGTTTGTTATCGAAGGTCACAAAACTCGCCGGACTTGTATCACAGTAACACATGATACAATATGCATGAATTCTATTATTTGGAATAGCAATTCATAACGATGAACAAAGTCAAGCCAATTATAGCACACAAAATAGCTTCCTTCAAGTTCCAAGTAGAACTCGCAATAACAACATAGAAATACCGAATCATACCTTAGCAGCTAGAGACTGGATCTTAATCGTCACAGTATCCAACCCGGCCTTCATTTCCTTCAACACAGACGTCAACTGCGGGGACTCTCTGGACCATTCATTTTATATGAATTCAGGTTACTTGATAAATACGGGAAAAAGAATGACATAATTTAACATGAACTGTACCAAAAACAGTAGTAATATGCTTACCTGCTAATTCGTTCGTTGCTGGGTTTAGAACTAATGGCCTCTGCCATAGTCTTAAAACTGGTCGGATTTCCGCCGCACCCCGCGATAATCAAGTTTCTGGCCGCCGGAAAGTCGGAAAAAGAAGCACGATAAGCAAAGAAAGAAGAGAAGGAAGAACAAAAAAGTTAAAAAGAGTTAACTTCAAATTGGCGCACAGCTCGCTGTCGATTTGCCCTAATTGGGCATTCTTGCCCTAAATTTTGTGCATTGATTTCATGGGGTAAGATGGGCATTACACTCTGAACATGGGCTTGGGTTTAGTTTAGAAGGAATCCCAGCCCTGATTAAACAGAGAAGCCTCATAAGACATTGGACAAAGCCCATACTTAATTTTAAAAAAAGCCCATCAGACTTCATCTCATAAAATAAAAAATAATATTTTTTAAGCCTCAAAAGTTACTAAATTTGATAATCTGAAAAAATTATTAATTAAGGCATAAATTATATTATAATTAGTTACGACATTAAATGGATTCATTCATTTATTTATTTATTTATTATAATATTGTTCATTTAAAAATCATTTATTCCAATCATTTATACAAATATTTAATTACAATATTAATTCGATTCATTTAATCTCTTCAAGTAACCTAAACAAGCTATATATATTTTATATATATATACACATATCAACTGTTACGCTTATATTGCATGTTATCATATGAAACATATTTAGCTTTATTTTATTTTATTTTTATTTAATATATATATATATATTTTTTTTTTTTTTTTTTGTGAGAGGATAATTTAGCTAGCTCTCCATCCTATAAATTTGTTTTTAGAGATGCTAGATCAGATAACGGACCCGGCCTCGATTTGTGGAAGAATATTCGGTTTTCCATTGACGAAATCCAAAGTTTTCTCATAAATACATCACACTCTTCTCGGGTGTGCTTCATACTTTCTAACTGTTTCCTCGCACAAAACTCAGCTTTGCTCTCCATAATTCCATCGATCATCAGCTCACAGCTCTTGCTACTAAAAAACAATGGGGAAAGAACCAGTTCGCGTTCTGGTCACCGGGGCGGCAGGTGAAAATTTCTCTCTGTACCATAACATGTTTATGGATTTGCTTTTTTGAGTTAATGAGATTGCTGGATAAGTTTTTGCCTTCAATTAACGTACTGGATCATTGATCGATTGGTGTACTGTTGTAGTTGTAATGGTTGTGTGTTTAAATGATCGAATGCTAACTGATCGGTATTTTTGTGCGAGTAGAAGTAGATATTTTTTCTCGACGGAAAATGTGATAATTCTCTCTGTGATTTCGGAAGTATGATAATAGTTTTATCTATTTGTTTATGGAATTAAAGTCATTTTATTTCAATTTATTAGTTTGACGCTTAAATCTAGTGCTTGTATCGTCTTTAGAATAATCGTACTCATTGGCTGATGTTTTGACTTGGAGCAAGACTTTTTTAATCTTTTACAATTTTAGAAATGCAGTTTTTGTAGTGATAAAAAACTTGTTGTCGTTTTTTTTATTAAAAAAAAAAAAAAAAAAAATCTTCTTTGGGGAATAAGTTGATGGATGATTTATGCTTAGTTTCAATAAATTTCTGGTGTTTTTTTGTTTTATTTTTATATTAGGCTTGGGTAAAGTGTAGCAATATTCAATTACCGAGTGCTTGTTTGTTATATAGGACAAATCGGGTACGCTCTCGTTCCTATGATTGCTAGGGGAGTTATGTTGGGACCAGATCAACCTGTGATCCTCCACATGCTCGATATTCCACCGGCTGCTGAGGCACTCAATGGAGTTAAAATGGAATTGGTGGATGCAGCATTTCCCCTTCTTAAAGGTAGTGTATTATCTTCCTTTGTTAGTAAAGTTCCAGTTTCATTGGCTAATTGTATGTGTTGTCAAATTCGTGTTCAGAGGGGGTTATTGATTGAAATCTACCCATCTTGTTGTTTGAATCAGGTGTTGTAGCCACAACAGATGTTGTTGAAGCTTGTACTGGTGTCAATATTGCTGTTATGGTTGGTGGGTTTCCGAGGAAAGAGGGTATGGAAAGGAAAGATGTGATGTCGAAGAATGTCTCCATCTACAAGGCTCAAGCTTCTGCTCTTGAGAAGCATGCTGCAGCTAACTGCAAGGTTATTATTCATTGATTTCATGGTTTTTCCTTTTAAAATTAATTTTAGACATTAAGCAATCTGCAATTTGTTTTTGCTATTGTCTTCTATGGCAACTTGGATAAACAAAAGAATCTGTTTGGTAGGAGATGGAAACAATAGACATATTCCTAATTCTGAGACTAGTTCCCAATTTAATTCTTGTTGGGAACTTTCTTCCAGGTTTTGGTCGTTGCTAATCCTGCCAACACCAACGCCTTGATTCTCAAGGAATATGCACCATCTATTCCAGAGAAGAACATTACTTGCTTGACTCGATTGGATCACAACAGGGCCCTTGGACAGATTTCAGAGAGATTGAACGTGCAAGTATCAGATGTTAAAAATGTCATAATTTGGGGAAACCACTCATCAACACAGTATCCTGATGTCAACCATGCATCCATTAAAACTCCAGCTGGAGAGAAGCCTGTTCGTCAACTTGTTGCTAATGACGACTGGTATGGGAGTTTGATTAAACTTTGTCAATAAAAACATAACCATAATTACACATTTGAATTCATTTTTACCTTATGTATCTTGTGACATTTTAATTTTTTGATATTGCTAGGTTGAATGGAGAGTTCATAACTACTGTCCAGCAACGCGGCGCTGCTATAATCAAAGCTAGAAAATTATCTAGTGCACTTTCTGCTGCTAGTTCTGCGTGTGATCATATCCGTGATTGGGTCCTTGGAACTCCAGAGGTAAGATGTCATTTGCTTATTGCTTTGGAGGTTACTTTGTATCGTTGCACATCCATTGACATATCAAACGAGTCAATTTATTCTTCTGACAATTATTTTTTCCCTTGATTGGTTCCAGGGTACTTGGGTTTCTATGGGTGTATACTCCGATGGCTCGTACAATGTGCCTGCTGGCCTTATTTATTCTTTCCCAGTTACCTGCAAAAATGGTGAATGGTCTATTGTACAAGGTGAGACTACATAACTGAAAACTATGATTTTATTGATTTGACATAATATTTTATCTAGAATACTATATGTGTGTGTGTGTGTGTGTGTGTGTGTGTGTGTATCAATGTTTCTTTGTTGACGTATGGCCCATAAGATCCATCATCGTATCATTTTGATGCAAGAACATGGCTTAATATTAAAAGCATTCGTCTCTCTCCTCCCTCCCTCCCAACTCCTGTTGCATGCCTACCAATGTATAATCTTCCTGTGCATATATCTTTATACATCATAATGTAAATAAAATGCATTCATAAATCTGTGATTGTGTTGAGAGCCGTATTTGTTATTGAGTTACAGGTCTCCCGATTGATGAGTTTTCACGGAAGAAGTTAGATTTAACTGCCCAAGAGCTGAGCGAGGAGAAATCTCTAGCATATTCTTGCCTTTCGTAATTTCCCTTTAATTGCAACTTGTTCAAATATGTCTCTCGTTCTGTTTGCGGGGATAGAACTAGTTGGCAACTTCAATAATGTCATTGTTAGTTTTCGCTAACGATGGAATCTACATATTTCTATGGAGTCTTACTATTCTCATGGAACCATAAATGTGGAGAAAATGCATTCTTCTCCTTGATAATATGATGAGATGTCATAGTCGTTGCATTGTAAGATTGATGTTGTTTTCACTTATATGCATGTGTTGTTTATTAATGTTGCATGTGTTATTATATAGCAACGAGTTGTTTATTAATGTTGCATGTGTTATTATATAGCAACGAGTTGTTTATTAATGTTGCATGTGTTATTATATAGCAACAGCTAAAACCATAACTAGGATTCTATCAAATTCTATTTTTCACTTTCCAGTTGGATTGATTGGGGAGTTTTTTCCCCTCATATACACGGATAAAATGTGACATACCCTCTTGTAATTTCATAATTCTGTACAACATCCCTTATAGTTGTGAAACTTGTGATTTCATAATTTTGTACAACATTGCTTATGCTTGTGAAATTGTATGAAACTCTTATGTGATTTTATTAATTTCGCGCACACTTCTTTTAAAAAAAAAATCTTAACGATGTTAATTTTTGGGGTATTTTCTTTTTATACCCTTACATCCCACCGCCTCTCTCTCTCTCTCTCTCGTCTGTAGACCGACTCTCCCTCTCTTATGCATCTCTTTAGTGGTTTGCATCCCTCTCTCTCTCCCATCCAACATCCAATATCACATCTAGAATATCTATTCATCTCTTGGATGAGTGGAAATGTACCCAGCTTCATAGAATTGAGGAAAATGAAAAATATATAGGAATTGTCTTGAGTTTTCTCTTGTGTCCCCACAAATAATTTACACATGTCTTCTATAAATACTTTTTTTCTCTCTGTTTTTAATTTGTATTTTTCACTAAAACTTAAAAAGTTAAAATATCTTTTTTTTTTGTTTTAAATCCATTTTTAACATATTATATATCAAATTAATTTTTTTTTTGTAATCTTTAATTTGATATCAATATTGTATATATTGAAATAAATAATTATATTTAAAGTATGCAATAACTTTTTTTATGAACTGAATGTTATTTCTTAAATTATATCATTGGATATATATGGTGATTTGAATGAATAGTATATCAAATTCTTAAATGAATTTAGGCTCAAATAAATATATATTATTTTTTAGGAAAATAAAAATATTATAATATTAAATTTATATAATATTATTATTTATTGTTTAATTTTTATTAATTTTTAGTAAATTAAAATATTTATTTTTAATTAAGGGACGTTAAAAATTTACTCAAATTATATTAAAATTTATTATTTAATAAAACTAATTTTAAAGAAATAAAAATACAATGTAATATAACAAACTATATTATAAATTGAATAATATTTATATAATTTATACAAATAACGGGTTATATGTATATTTTTATAATAATAAATATACTTTTACTATAATATTTTAATATATTAAAATATAATTACATTCCATGCATTTGCATGGGCATACATCTAGCTTAATATAAAAGAAAAATCCCTAAAAATAGTAAATGTCTACGTGTTATCTCTACAAATTTGATTAATTGGATTAAACACCAAGATAATCTGCTACTGAAAGATCTCTAGGTGGAGCAGCCTTATTCACTAGGTATATGTTGTCTATTTCCAGTTTAAACACGCTGAATTTATTCATCTTGGGAAAGCCTGCATGCCAAAAATATATTTTCAGTACAACTTATTTATATAATATATTTGTATATAATTATAAGATAGTTACCTTGAAACGAAGGGTGTTTGCGAAACAAGGCGGCTTCAGCGGATATGGCTTCTCTTGTTGTTTCGTTTAGCAGTCTCAACTGGAGACAAAATGAATATTTATGCAAGTAAGAGAAAATTATGATGATGATGATACAAACAAAATTAAAAAAGATCATAATATGCACAGACATTGCCCCGAAATGTAATCTTGGCACATAAAGGTGACTGCGGATCTGTTGTGGCGTTGCAGCAGCCAAGCACATACTCGCTTAGTGTGAAGGAAGATCGGGTATTCAGCACTGCATAAACGCCGGTGTATTCCAGCGTGGTCGAGATATAGAAGTAAGGGATCCCGGTGCCCGCATCAGTGAAAGAGATCACATTGCCAAAGGGCACTTGATTTGGATCTACTGTGGTCAGCAGACCCCAAGAGCTATGGCTTACGAGCCAACGAGCAAATTTGGGTGCTTCCTCCGTGTTGGGCCGGTCTGAGCAGGCCCCCGCTGTTGGGTCATCGCTTGTGCTCGGCCCGGGGCTGGTCAGGCATTCTAGAACTAAGAAAAAAGTAAACAAGAAAAGAAAGTGAGTTGCTGCTTTCATGCTTTTCATTTTTTCGATCTTTTTTCTAATGAATTCTCAACTTAGGTTCCTCAAATTGTGTTTCTATATGATTCTCTCACACAAATATTTATAGATATCTTTCTCTCAATGCACACACTAATTCATTATTACATCTGATAAATAATTCAATAATGCAGGCAATTATTAAGTTCTATGGTTTTATAAAGTAAAAATTAAAAATATAAAAAATGAGTCATTTTCATAGAAAATTGATTAATGGCCCCAAATCAGTAATTACGTGTTTTCTATTCCCACCTAATAAGAGACTAAATAATTATCTTAGCTTATTTTGGATATTGCCTTAATTTTATATAAATGTGTGTGTGTGTGTGTATATATATATATATGGCTTAGGTGTAATTATATATATCACATTAGCTTACAAATAAATATCATATATTTATTAGGGACAAAAATATCATATATTTCAATTACTGTAAGATTTAATTATGTATAAGTCATCCACAATATTCATGGTAATTAATAAATATTTATTAGGTATGTTATGTCACATGTGTTGTAATTTATTTATTTATTTACATTAAAGTAGATTCTATATAAATCACGACTTATATATATATATTTTTTTATTTTTTTTATTGTAAGAAAAATATATTTGTGTGTGTGTGTGTGAATATCATGGGCTAATGCGTTGATATAATATTATATTGGGCTCACATAAAATATTAAAAAAGGGCAACAAGATTATGCAATCAATTGTAATTTTTTTAAATAGTAAAACAAAAGAAAATGAAATTTCCGACGAGCTGGGATTATTCCCCCAATCTTACCATGCCACGTTGTTAATCCTAGCTATATTTATGTCACGTTGACTACGTGGAGTCAACATGACTATTATACATTCCACTTAATTATGGAAATAAAAAGGTACTGCTTTTGACTCAGTTAATTATTTATAAACGTCTTCAAAAGGTGCAAATGACATCAATATTCATCATCAATCAATTTGTGATGATGTCTTCACCAAGAGAGCCTCTCCATCTGTTGATCATTTTTTACTTTGTTACAATATTTCAGCATTTCAATTGCGAGGGATTTGAACCAATACCGAAGTGTAGCAAGGTCGATTGTCCATCATTTACTGTTATATACAGTGAAAAAGATTATGAAATTAGGAGTTACAATGAAGCTTTATGGATGTCTACTCCCAAATTTTTTCATCAATCGCCTATTGATGCTTTTGAAACCGGTGGCAACGCTTAGTACGTAATTTTCTCCTTTTATTATTATTAATTTTTTTTCTTGTGTTAAAACTTTAATACATACATATATAATAATATAAATTGTTTTTGCTCATCTTTTTAAATATAATGTATTTTTGCTAATTTTACTATTTATTTAAAAAATTAAACATTTAGTACCGACTAAAATTGATAATATGTAATTTACTCATTACAATTTATTTTATTTTTGCCTTTTGTTATTATCGACACTTTATGCATATTCGATTATGTTATTTGATAATGATACACTACAAGAATGAAATGAAATTTGCAAGTTAGAAAGAAAATTTAGTGAAAGATAAAATTTACAAATCTAATTAGCTATAATTTTCTTGTAATGCGAAAACACAACTTCATTATGTTTATATCTCTAATAAAGAGGATTTTTTTTTTCTTTTCTTACAGTTTGACAGGATACTTCAATCGTCAAAACGATAAAAATGTAACAATTGAAAATACGGCGCCAGGTTTGGTTGATGTTATCGGACCAGAGTACATAGTATATTTTTATGTACCTACAAAATATCAAAATGGCACTATTCCAAAGCCAAGCAAAAAAGAAATACAACAAGTGAAATTGCCAAAACATAAGTTTGCAGCTGTTAGAAGATTCTATAATAATTTCATAGATAAAACCATCGCAGTAGAAATTGATGCACTGAAGAGGAGTTTGCAGGGTACCACTTATCAACGAGCAGCTGCAGTTGATACATTTACTGTAGCCTTATATGATCTGCCGATCGATTATTACTTAAAACAATTTTATGAAGTTATTATTTGGTTCAACTAATTCTATGTATACTTTTCTTCAGATTTTATGGAACTGAATAATTGTGCCAATTGTTTCAAATTGATACTTTTTTTTTTTTTTACCTTTTCTAATAGTTAATATCTTATTTTATTAGTTAAAATAAATAAAATAACTTATTTTTTTTAATTTCACAAATAATTTATAAATGATTGAATTAGTTAACTTAACAAATAAAATACATCAAATTAATACAAATTTATGAATTTTATAAGATTGTACATCATCTAATTGGTAAAAAATAAAAAAAGGTATTATGTTGCCAAGGAGCAATATTTTCATTTTAGATAAAGAATTTAGTGTTGGTTTTTTTTTCTTGCTTTTTTTTATTTTTATTTTATGGATTTTTTTTTTGTTTATTTTAACTAGTATTGTATGCGATGAAGTCTTCCAAAACTTCTCACTCATAATTTGAAGTTACTGTAATCAACATTTAAAAAGACATTGTTCAAATATTCAAATTTTTTATTTATTTTGTTATGTTGTTATTTTTATGGTTATAATGCTCTTACAAGATATGCTGTTTCAAATTCATAAATATATCACATCATTATAATATAATTACCAATAAATATTAAAACTATTAACTTTAACAATTTTAAAATATTTATTTTTATATAATTCATTCATATATCTATTTTTATTTTAATAAAAATTATAATGTGTTTTTGCAAATATGCTGGGCTAATGGTTTGAAATTTGTTGGGCTCCAGCAATTTATTTTGACAGTATTTTGGGCCCATAGTATATTATTGGGCCTTGAAATTTATAATTGTCCTCTGGGCCACTAGGAATCACTATATATTAAGAATGTTGGGCCTACAAATATTGTTTGCTGGCTTTTTTTATATTGTATGTAAAGACAAATTTAATAAATCTATTACAAGTGGTGCTACATAAATATCTTATTTAATTGAGTTAAACACCCAGGTAGTCGGCCACGAAAAGATCTCTGGGTGGAGCAGCCTCATTCACTAGATATATATTGTCTATATCTAGGGTGAACACACTGAACATCTTCATCTTAGGAAAACCTGCATGACAAAACATATTTGTCAGTACAACTTATATATATATATATATATATAGTTACAACATATGTTACCTAAAAATGTGGGATGTCTGCGGAACAAGGCAGCTTTACCAGATTTGGCTTCCCTTGTCGTTTCGTTTAGTATTCTCAACTAGAGACAAAATTAAATATTTACATATTAAAAAAAAAAAAACTTAAAAAAAATCACATTAGGATTACATATGAACGTACATTGCCCCGAAGGGTGATCTTGGCACAGAAAGGTGATTGTGGATCTTCAGTGCTGTTGCAGCAGCCGAGCACAAACTCGCTCAGTGTGAACGAAGATTTGGTGTTCATCATCGCATAAATGCCGGTCATTTCTAGCTCGATAGAGATATAGAATAAGGGTATTCCAGTGCCTTCGTCAGTGGAGATATCACATTTCCGAAGGGCACTTGGTTGGTGTTGATTGTGGTCAGGATACCCCAGGAGCTATGGCTCACAAGCCAACGAGCAAATTTGGCCGCTTCCCTTGTGGCAGGCCGGTCCAAGCAGGCCCCGGCTATTGGGTTATCGCTTGTGGGCAGCCCAGAGCTGGTAAGGCATTCCTGGACTAAGAGAAGAGTAAACAGGAATAGGAAGTGACTTGCAACTTTCATGCTTTCCATTTTTTTTTATCTCTCTTCTAATGAATTCTGAAGTTATATTTCTCAAATTATGTTTCCATATGATCCTTTTTCACATATTTATAGATATATCGGATGCCCCCTCCATACCAGCTTAATATTTTTATTATAAGATCCTTTAAATAGATCAATAATGTTTCTTAATTATTGATTCATATTGTTTTAAAAAATGAATCATTTTTCAAAAAAAGTAACGGGAAAATCTCATATTTCACTAGATTACGCCTAAATTATACACACTCACGCATTTATATATATAATTAATAAAATAGCTTAATATAAAAACAGAACCCCTAAAAAATAGTAAATGTCTACGTGTCATCTTTGTAAATATTAAGTAACCATGTGGCTTGCTTACAATTTTTATTAGTTTTTTTTTATTAAAATTATAAATTCAAATATATTTTCATTTCAACTTTCTTTTTATTATGGTAAGTCAAATTAATTTTTTGTAATATTTACTTTGACACAAATATTGCATATATTATAACAAAATAATTATCTAAAACATAAAATATTTTATTATAGGTTGAATTATTTGTTTTGATTTTGATAAATGTGTTGCATTGGAATAAATAGTGAATTAATTTTTTATATGTATGTAATATACAAATATAAAGATATTATATAATTTTTTATAAAGATAAAATATTATTAGATTCATATAATTTATTGTTTCACTTTAATACATATATATTTTTTATTCAATTAAAATAATTGTATTAAGTTTAACAATTATAAGATAGGCAATTTGTGTTGGATTTATATTTAAAATTCAATTTGAAATTTCGCACAATTTTATTAATATTATTCATCACATATTTTTATTTAATAAAATATATTATATTCCGTGCATCGTACGAGCAGACATCTAGTAATATACGAAGGTGAAACATTAAAGTAGCCATGTTTTTCGCAAACACAAAAGAGAAACTTTGCTCCCCGCTACTTCATCTTCTGTTTTCCAACTCTGCTATGCAGGGTCGAGGAATTGTTCAGCAAATTAATTGGCCAGGTTTTGTTCTTGATTTAGATTCGAAGGTCTGATCTCTTTGGTTAAAGCTGATGGATTTGATAATTTCATGTAGGATTAATGACACCACGTAGGAGTTTCACACAATTTCAAAATCATAGAGATGTGTCGCGCTCAATTTTCAAATCACAGGAAATTTGACATATTTTACCCTTAATAAAGAATTAGCCTTAATATTACAAAAGTTCCTACGACTTCTCAATGAGGATGTCGTATATTATTGACAAAATATAAATACTCGTTAAGTCTCGCTGCAATATTAATTTCTATTTGATTGTTATTATTTATTTTTTCATTTGATTGTACGACTTTAAATATTTAATAATATTTATGTATATGTTTTCTTAATTATTTTTTTACATATCTTCATTTTAAAAAAAATTAATCCGCCCTGATAGGTAATTGGTTTTGTGCCACCACGGCACCACACTCACAAAAACTACAAGTGAAATGTGTTATTAGATAGCCATTTTTTATTAGACGAAAACTGAGAAATATATTAGTGATTAAAAATAATAACTCAAACGCATGGAGAAATAATTAGATTTGTGATCATGATTAAAAACCCTTAAAACTCGTAAGCAATTATGAGAGAGCTGAAAATTTATTTAAAAAATAAAAAAAATTGTATTTCATCTCACCAATATACATTTTGAGAGACTTAATCGTTTAATCATACAAGATTTCACCAAAGTGTGAAGGATTGCTCCGTAATTCTAAGAATTCTTCCAATTTCAAAACTCTTAAAATGTTATACTTTATTCAATTTTTTTATGTTGTTTGTGTTGCTCAAATAAAAAAAAACAAAAAAAAACTCAATTTATAGTTCGATCGAGGTTCAACTTGGGACCAACAATTGCTAGGTACAATCCTTGATGGTATATTAGTAATTGGTTTGCACTTTGATCATTGAGGAGTTCATTTTCTTCAAGTATTTAATGGTTGATTTCATGTTTAATAAAAATAGTTATCTTAATTTGTATTATTTTAATGATCCAATTATATGCATCGAAATATTTTATTTTTATTTTGCTCTAAGACTTGCAGGGCATCTAGATAGAGAAAGAAGTGATTGAAATGATGATTTTTCTTTGACTCGGTCTTTTAATTCAATTTGATATTGTTATAATATTGTCGGTTCCAACTTTGTGGGCTTTGGAACTAGTAAAAAATATATTATAACTACTTAGGGTAAAAAAGTTTCCAATTAATAAAAAGATGAGGTGATTGAAAAGAAAAAACTTTATAAAAGCCAAAATAGTGATCCTTAGTTATTGTGATAATGCTTTGTTTAGTTGTCACTAATGAAATTGCACATGATTTGCACATAAGTCTGCACATGATTTGCACATAAATCGCACATAATTTGCACATAAGTTGCACACGATTCATGTAGATGTGGTGGGTCATTTGCTATTTTTATTATTTGGGTCATTTATAGTTTTTTGAAAATTTTGGGTCATTTATAGCTTTTTGAAAAAACTTGAACTTTGTGAAATATGGAAACTCTTTTCCGGTTACATAGTAATTTCCTAATTTTCTATTAAGCCCCCAAGTTTCATATTATTCATTTTAATTTTAATAATTAACTTATTTATTCTAATGGGAATCACAACATGGTGAGACTCATTACAATCTTCTTAATCAAACAAACAAAGACAGGAACAAAAATTTTAGCAGGTCCTACAAACGTAGGAAGAAAATGACAAAAAAAAAAAAAAAGAAAAAAAGAAAAAGAGAAAGACTATTCATTGCTACCTTTGTTTTCTGCTCATGTAAAGTAACACTCACCAATAGTAAGCAACTGCAGATCTTGCTGCAAAATTACCAAGTAGGCCCAACCCATTTTCTAATAAATTTCGCCATTATAATTCTAAATTTTTTAAGAAAATAAAATTGAAAAATATATATAGATATATATATATTAATTTCTCAAAATCAAAATTTAAAAATAAAAAATTATTTGGGGGTAGGGGTGGGGGGCGAAATGTTTATGTACGGAGGGGGCGGGTTCATGAACTTGTAAATAGGGACAAGAATGGTGATGGCAGCCAAAAATGGGGAAGGAGTTAATAGAATTGTGAGGAGCAGGTCAACATCAGGGTGCACCTTCTTTCAATTTGATTGCACGCCCCATCAATTTCAGTGGGTCCCACCAAAATACATGAGCCCAAAAGCAGTTTTGGTTGTCGATTACAAATATATAAATATATTTTTATAATATCCCAAATTTTATATATTTTTAGGGTTTTAATTTTTGTGTAATTATTTATATTTATTCACAATCAAGATGTGTAAACTACGCGTTGGCTAATCTTGAGAGGGGAGCAATAGCCTGCAAACAATATGAATGAGTGCGGCCAACTTAACTTGAAAAGTACTTATCAAAGTATTCAAATTTATAATTTTTGATATTTACACTCACTGCTAATTAGACTATTCGTAAATATAAAACATATTTACGAAATATGTGATTATTACTAAATTTGGAGTCTCGTCATCTTCTCGTTCGTTTTTGTTTCTGTTATAGGTGAAGGTGCAGTTCAGCCTGAATAAATTTGTCTCTCTTGCTCCTCTCTTCTCATCTCTACATTTGTCTTCTTTTTTTGTGCCTTCCACATTTCCTCGTGTGCTCGGTTCTGTTTCATTGGCTCTAGTTGCTGTCTTTTTTTTTTGACAAGAGTCCTACCAGATCTACTGCAAGGACCTCGCAAGACTGTTACTTCTTACCCTTTTTCTTTTCCCCATTTCTGTTGCTACATATTTTGTTCTATAGATGACATTTGAGGTGAGTGTTTAGATAACTTATCTGCTTTAGGCTTTGAAAAAAGTAAATGAGTAACCATCCCATGATTTTCTGCTTCAGTTCCAAGATGAAGCTGGTGTCTTATCCGACAGTAATGCTCATTTCTCTTATACATCAAAAAAAGAGGAAGCATGTCAAAGAGCTTCTTTCTATCTGCTAATTTTCTTCATTCCATCTATATATGAACAGACTTATTTGAATTTTAATTGACACCACTACACAAGCATTAAGTATAAGCATAGTTATGAATGCTTGAAAGCTGTATACAAATTGAGTTTATTAAAATAATGGTTTACTCCCAATATTTATGATAAATGTTCAAATGAAAAGGATACATTAATGAAGAAAATAATTAAATTGATCCATCTACCCTTTATTAAATGGACATACCTCAACTTCCTTTCCTTCTCTTTATATGCTTATACTAATTAAATGAAAGGGTAATTTTATTATTGGGACATTTTCCATTAATACAAGATAAAATATAAAATTAAATGTAATTAAATTCAGGTTATAAAGTCAATGCAAATTGGGAAATAATGTAACCAACTCCAAATTTAATTCCATGCACAGCTTTCTATGCACTGTGTATTCTGTCACAATATAAAACAAAAAAAAACATCATCATGCATCCAAGGAAATTGCAATTAATATAATATTACATGCTGCAATTTAAAATTAAGCTTTCACATTAATGCTTTCACACCTTAATTAAACACATCCTACCCATCAATCTTATTTTATTTCATTTATTTTTTAATTTAATAGAATAAATTAATCATCAATTTGTATTATTTTATTTGTATTCAAACTGAGAAACAAAAGCCTATGGTATGTGGTATTAAATTACTGATACTTTGATGTCAGATTGTTACATTTCCTTAAAATTTGCATGTTTCACTCAATAATCAAATTGTATTTAATATTTTATCTAAGATCCACTATGGGCAGCGATCTGTCACGGACTTGTTCTCTATCCTACCCTACTTTTCTAGAGAATTCTATGTACAAAGGGTTGTGGATGTGGGCTAAGTACTTGGGCTTGAAGATTGGACTTAAGATTTGGACTTGGCAAGGTGTAAACCTCTCAAGTCCAAGTGCAAAAATGGCCCAAGAGCCCAATTTCGTGACAGATCGCTCCTTGACTTTTCGAAATTTCTTTTGTAATTTTATAGTATATATATATATATATTTAAACTCTTAATATATAACATTCTCCATCTTGTAAATCTGAACACAAATTATACACATTACTTTCTCTCTCACACAACCACGCACTATATGCACGGATTGTAGCTTTCTTCCCCCAAAACTGGGTTGAAATTCATTTGAAAATAAATCAATCTAAATAATTGCTAATAAATATGCTATTATGAATTTCAAATTCAATATTAAATTTACTATCCACATCAACGTACTTGTAACACCCAAGATTTTTTTTGACTATTTTAACTTTTAATACAAAGTTTTCAAAGAATTAGATCTTATAGTACATTAATACCCATTTGATTTTTGGTAATAAGACCAATTACAGATTTGAAACCCGATTTTATATTTCTTATTCCAATTTTAGAACTTTTGGATTTAATTATTTAATCTAAATACATATATTAAATTATTTGTTTCATTAAAGTGTTTAATAACAATGAGTTATTGTTCAATTTTGTATTATTTTTTGCCCAACATATTAAAAATTCCTGCTCTAAGGTTCTCGGACTATAAATATAACAAAGCTAAACTAATATTGGAATCACTATTAATATAGGTACATTAATAATATTTGGTCTTCAAGATATCCCCAATAATTCTATTAAGAGATCAGTTAATATTAATATATATATAAATAAGTCAATTTTCAAAATACCCTTATCTAATTTTTTTTGAAATGGGAGGATTCAGACAATTGATGCCTAGAACACACATATAGTTGCATATATTTTATCCAATAGTAATGTTCTATTAAGGGATTTATATTTAAATTTTGATAATTTGATGATATTACTTACCAAATAATGATAATAAATTTAAAATTGCAATCTCAAAATTACTAAGAAATATTAAAAAAAAAATCTGACTAATTTTAGAAGCAATTTGATAGAATTTCAGAAATGATTTTATTCCTTACCTTATGATTTGCCACCATATTTAAGTAGCATTGACTACACTTAGTCGACATGACTTTTATGTTGAATTACAAGATTATGGCAGTGAGTTATTTTTTCCTAATTGATTATGGAAATACAAAAGTATGCTTTTTACCCAATTAATTATATATACCCTCCTCGAAAAATGCAAATGACATTAAGGTTCATCATCAATCAAATTGTGATGATGTCTTCACCAAGAGAATCTTTCTGTCTATCTATTATTGTTTTACTTAGTTGCAATATTTGAGCCCTTCAAATGTGAGGAATTTGAACCAACATCCCAGTGTAAGAAAGTCGATTGTCCGTCATTTTTTGTTATTTACAGTGATTTCTTTAATTTTAAATTAGGAGGTACAATGAAACTTTATGGGTGTCTATTCCCAAATTTGTGGATCAATCGCCCTTCGAAGCTTTTGAAACCAGCTACAACGGCTAGTAAGTAATTTATTTATTTATTTAATTTTTTTTACCAAATTTATTTATCATATTTAATAAGGGCATAATATTTTTGTCCACCTTTCTAAATTCAATATCTTTTCGTATATTTTACTATTCATAGGCAGTGAATGAGTTATCCTAATGATCGTCGACAACAAAAGTTAACATATAAGCATTGTAGGGTTTGATGGTACTGTTTATATAATTTGAAATGAGGATTCTAAACAATATGAATATTACAATATATGACTTGATGATAATCTTTTATGATTTTAAATATTTTGAGCATATTTTTTAAGATATTTAAAGAAAAAGAAAAGACATATGATGTCGGTTGTAATGAGTAGTAGATAATTCGCTCCTCTAAATTTTATGTTTTGCCTTTTGCTTTAGCGAAGCTGAGATGAAAATCCGATCGTGTTACTTGATAATATTACACTACAAAAATTAAAGATTTCTTGTAGGTCACTGACATACAATATTTATCACTTATTAAGAGACTTATGTTTGATAATATTACACTACAAAAATTAAACATTATTTGTGTCTAATTCGTAAATAATTTGTCATTAGCTGCATATCAAAGATAAAAACTCTATTATATTTCATCTCACACCGCATCACTAGTTTAATCTATAGAATGTTTTTTTTTTCAACTACAAATCCTTCTTCTAACCACAGTTGGGAAAGAATAATATTTTCCATCACTAATTAGCTTTAATTTCCTTGTAATGTGAAAATGGAACCTCATAATGTTTTACCTCTAATATTGAGGATATATATAATTATTTATTTCTTTCATGATTGCGGTTTGACAAAATACTACCTTGGTGACAATGTAGAAAAAGTAAAAAATTGATGAAACAACACCTAAAATAGTGGATGTTATGGGGCCTGAATACATAGTATACTACTATGTGCCTCAAAAATATCAAAATGGAAGCATACCTAAGCCCAACAACCCAGAAATACAGCAAGTGAAGTTGCCAAAACATAAGTTTGCAGCTGCGAGAAGATTCTATAACAACTTTGTTGATAAAACCATTGCAGTAGAGATTGATGTACTGAGGAGGAATTTACAGGGTACTATTTATCAACGTGCAACTGCACTCGATTCATTCACCATAGTGCTGTATGATCTTCCGTTGGAATACTCCTCTAAACAATTTTATGAAGTTATTTTATGGTTCGACTAATTCTATATATGTTTCTTCTAATTTTTTGTGAGTAGAGTATCTGATCGTCTTCATTATCAGAAGTTTGGAATGTATTTCAATCTAGTACTTTTCTTTTTCTTCTCTAAATTCAAGATGATGAAATAATAATTTTAATATTGTATCATTTTGCTTGTGTCTTCTTCTAACTAGTGAATTGTGAGATCCAACAAAAATCCATAGCTATTTTATTGTAACGATATAAGGGACAGCCTTTCCCATCAAAACTTACCGTTTTTTCAACCTTTTGTCAGAATCTCCTCTTTCTCAACCTTATTCCACGTCTATTTAAGTTTAGGGATGTGGGTGGATGCCTATATATGTGTGTAATAATACTGAGTGTATATATATATATATATATGTTGTAGCCTGCAGTGTGTGTGTCATATTTTTCAGGTAGCGAGGGGCACGTCAACGCCACCGCCGCTGGGCCTGGGTGGTGTGACATGATGTGTGAATTATAGTTGTCAAATGGGTTGGGTCGAATTGGCTTAACCCAAGACTACATGAATCTATATGCTATGTGGGCTGGCCTTTTATATATATATATATAATTAGATTAAGCTTTAAATATATAATATTATTTTAGTAACATATCAAGACTTCATAAATTCGAACTAATCTATCAAAACATCATGAATAAAATTTCAAAAACTCAACCATTGATATTTAAATTCTGTCAAATAGTGTTAAATGGCCTAATGACCGTACTACATATTTATATTTCATAAAAAAGACTATTTATATATATATATACACACACACACACATACAAAAAATGGGTTTGGGATAACATGCTAAGGGCTCGGGCTTTTTTCGGTTCTGGGTTGGGCTGAGTTAGAGTTTTAGCCCACTATAATCTATTTAGCCCATATAATCGAAATCACTAAGCTCACCATTATTCACGAGTTGATCCTGGGCGGACCCATAACTAACTGGTCCCAAGCTGGGCTGGGTGGCCCATTTTATAACTCTAGTGTGAATGTGTGGGGCTTGTTGTGGGCTTGGTTCAGGTTGAGTGATGGGCCAGATTAGCGGTAGTCTTGGGTCAGCTGGGTCTTGGTTTGGGGGTGGGATATAGAGATTCCCAGGTTCTTGAATTGGGCCCAAATTTGGAGCCTACAGGGTTTTGGGTTTTAATTAGGATTAGTCTGGACTCAGGATTAAGGCCTACTGTCTAGTGGAATAGGATTTGAGTCAATACTTATTGGGCCTGAGTACAAGAATTAAGTATGGGTTTTATAGGATTAACGATTATAATAAATATTTTTTTGTTTAATTCATGAGTTATATATCTATTTTTTTGTAATAAAAATTATAATTTGTTTTTGTAAATATGATGAGCTAATAGTTTGAATAAAAGTTGTAATGGGCTCAGATAAGTTATGTTTTTGTTATAAAATTGGGCCCAAAGTGTTGTTTATTTTACTGGGCCATTAATTTAACAATTGCCTTATGGGCTACTAGACGTCCATATATCTTGATAAAATGTTGGGTCAACAAAACTTGTCAGTGTTGGGTTTTTTTAATTATTTTTGTTAATATATAATTAGTTTTGTTTTATAGAGATTGCTGCTGTTTCTATTTTTTTTTCATTTGCTAAATATTTGTTGCTTTCCGATTATTAAAATGGCATTGTCCGAAATTTCAACTCAAATTTCAAATACTTATAATTTTTTTGTCTCAATTTATTTTTTCAAGATCTTTAATTTGATATCCAAATTGTATATATATAAAATATATTTTTTAAACATAAATATTTTTTAGATTAATTGTAAATATTTTGATATAAAATAAGTAAGATATTTTTATGCAAAATAAAATTATATTAAAAAATATATTTTATATATTATGAATTTTATTCCAAAATTATATATCATTATTTTTATAAAATTATTTATTTATTAAATAATTTTAACAAAATTTTATACGATACATTAATGAGATACAATACAAAATGTTCAATTTAATACTTATATTATTATAATTATAATTTACTATTATAATGTTACAAATATTACAATTCTTGCAACGCACGGAGAAAATACTAGTTACATTAAATAACAATTATAATATATTTATTTAATAACAATAAAATTTTATTAACATTAATAGACGTACTACAGTTGGTGCGTAATCAAGATCCTAATTAATTGGATTAAACACCAAGGTAATCTGCTACTGAAAGATCTCTAGGTGGAGCAGCCTTATTCACTAGGTATATGTTGTCTATTTCCAGTTTAAACACGCTGAATTTATTCATCTTAGGAAAGCCTGCATGCCAAAAATATATTTTTAGTACAACTTATTTATATAATATATTTATATATAATTATAAGATAGTTACCTTGAAACGAAGGGTGTTTGCGAAACAAGGCGGCTTCAGCGGATATGGCTTCTCTTGTTGTTTCGTTTAGCACTCTCAACTGGAGACGAAATGAATATTTATGCAAGTAAGAGAAAATTATTATGATGATGATACAAACAAACTTAAAAAAGATCATAATATGCACATACATTGCCCCGAAATGTAATCTTGGCACATAAAGGTGATTGTGGATCTGTTGTGGCGTTGCAGCAGCCGAGCACATACTCGCTTAGTGTGAAGGAAGATCGGGTATTCAGCACTGCATAAACGCCGGTGTATTCTAGTGTGGTCGAGATATAGAAATAAGGGATCCCGGTGCCCGCATCAGTGAAAGAGATCACATTGCCAAAGGGCACTTGTTTTGGATCTACTGTGGTCAGCAGACCCCAAGAGCTATGGCTTACGAGCCAACGAGCAAATTTGGCTGCTTCCTCCGTGTTAGGCCGGTCTGAGCAGGCTCCCGCTGTTGGGTCATCGCTTGTGCTCGGCCCGGGGCTGGTCAGGCATTCTAGAACTAAGAAAAAAGTAAACAAGAAAAGAAAGTGAGTTGCTGCTTTCATGCTTTTCATTTTTTCGATCTTTTTTCTAATGAATTCTCAACTTAGGTTCCTCAAATTGTGTTTCTGTATGATTCTCTCACACAAATATTTATAGATATCTTTCTCTCAGTGCACACACTAATTCATTATTACATCTGATAAATAATTCAATAATGCAGGCAATTATTAAGTTCTATGGTTTTATAAAGTAAAAATTAAAAATATAAAAAATGAGTCATTTTCATAGAAAATTGATTAATGGCCCCAAATCAGTAATTACGTGTTTTCTATTCCCACCTAATAAGAGACTAAATAATTATCCTAGCTTATTTTGGATATTGCCTTAATTTTATATAAATGTGTGTGTATATATACATATATATATATATATGGCTTAGGTTTAATTATATACATCACATTAGCTTAGAAATAAATATCATATATTTATTAGGGACAAAAATATCATATATTTCAATTACTGTAAGATTTAATTATGTATAAGTCATCCACAATATTCATGGTAATTAAAAAAAAATTATTAGGTATGTTATGTCACATGTGTTGTAATTTATTTATTTATTTTCATTAAAGTAGATTCTATATAAAACACGACTTATATATATATTTATTTATTTTTTATTGTAAGAACAATATATGTGTGTGTGTGTGTGAATATCATGTGCTAATGGGTTGATATAATATTATATTGGGCTCACATAATTTAATTGTTGTCGTTATTTTGGGCTGATAGTATATTGATTTTATTGGGCCTTCATATATCTTGGTAAAATGTTGGGCCTACAAATATTGTTTGGTTAATATTAATATATGATTAGATTGGGTTTATTTGGAGTCTTTAGCTGTTTTTATATTGAGAATTTTTATTTATTTATTTACATTTACTAAATAATTGTGGACTTTGGACGATAAAATTGAAATTGACTACTAAATAATTACTACAGTAAATATTTTTTTCGCTGTTACAATAACAATTTTTGTGTGGCGTTTCCTCTCTGAGTATTGTGTAAAACGAGAATAAATAAAAGTCGAGGTTAATTGTTGTCTCATGTAAAACTATTGCTGAAGAAACAAGTTTTCAGTTATAGACAATTATATGTTGTCTTTAAAATTAAGAATTGCAAATAATCGAAAATTATAATTTGTGGTGAAGAGAATGAGCATCCTACGAGAAGTATCATATATGAAGAAGTCTTCCCAAATTTGTAATTCATTACTTTTTAAATTACTGTTATTTACATTTCCAATATTGTCTTTCCTCTCGAGGATTAGGCTACCGCCCCTTACAATAGAAATTCATGACATAGTTTCTCCCCCTATTCAAGGAAGAAAAGGAGTCTCTTCAGACCCTCTAGATAGGTCAATAATGTTGCTGAATTATTGATTCATATTGCTTAAAAAATGAATCATTCTTCCAAGAAGGTAATCAGATAATCTCATATTTCACTAGATTACGCCTACACTATATATATACAAATACATTTATGTATATAATTGAGGCATTTTTCAAAATAAGCGGATGTGATAATTATTATCAAGGTTTATTGTAATTTTCACACTTACATATTTATTTTTTGTTTTAAATCACATAAAGTTTTTCTTTACGCGATAATCTTGCTTTGCATTGTAATTATTTCCATATATGTTTCACTTTCACATATTTATTGATATCTCACAATGCACCCACTGATAAATTATTACACCAAATATATAATTCCATAATGCTGGGAATTATTGAGTTGCATGGTTTTATATAATTAAAATAAAATAAAAAATGAGTCATTTTCATAAAAAAAAAATTGATTAATGGCCCCAAATCAGTAATTACGTGTTTTCTATTTCCACTTAATAAGAGACTAAATAATTATCTTAGCTTATTTTGGATATTACCTTAATTTTATATAAATGTGTGTGTATATATATAGCATAGGTGTAATTATATACATTACATTAGCTTACAGAGAAATAAATTAGATTATCACAAACTTTCTTTAAAAAATGACTCAATTTTTATTTTTTATTTTTATTTTTAAATCAAGATTGTCATACTTGTGCACTGTTATGCAGTGAGATAAATGGGCTTGGTTATTTCTGTATGAATATGATACAGCCCATTGGATAGCCCAAACACAATTGCACAGCCCACATTAAGCCCATTATTGCATCCTCCATTTAAAAAAGAATTTTCTTATTATTAAATAAAAGGAAAATGGTACAATTTATAGGGTATTTATAGATTTATAAATGTAACGCTAAATGATACTACACTGTCTTTTCGATAGATGATATACCCTAACTATTTCATTATTCAACCTCATAAATAGTTTAATAGTGTGGTTAATTATTGAGTTGATTGGTTTAAAAAAGTAAAAAAAAAAAAAAAAAAAAAAAAAAAAAAGTCATAACTTAAAAAAAAGTTACGTGATAATCTGGTTTATTTCTCCATAAGCTAATGTCATATACATTACACCAGCCATATATACACACACACACACATTTATATAAAATTAAGGCAATATCCCAAGAAAATATTTCATTGCATCTACAAAATCGACTAGTTTTTTCAGGTAATAAATTTCTTTTTTTAAATCGAGGGAGTAATATTTATTTTATAGTCGAGTACAAATTAATAATTATTTTTTTATAAAAGAAAATATTCGATTACTTGACATCGATTTACCTTCGAGATAATTACTATTTTAACTCTAGTAAATTATTTTTGTAATAAAGATTACATTAAAAAAAGTATATATATATATATATATATATGCCCCTATAATAATTATCATAGCTTATTTTGGATATTTCCTTAATTTTATATAAATGTGTGAGTGTGTGTATATAGCTTAGGTGTAATTATATAGATGACATTAGCTTATGGAGAAATAAACCAGACTATCTCTTAATTTTCTTTAAAATATGACTTTTTTTTTTCTTTTACTTTCTTAAACCAAACAACTCAATAATTAATCAATACTATTAAACTATTTATGGGATCTAATAATGAAATAGTCAGGGTATATCAGAAAAGATAGTGTGGTAGCCCTTAGGGTTACATTTATAAATCTATATATGAAATAAGATTTTGTGCATCGATACAACGTACGTCTAATTTACAGTATTATTTGTTTAATAAAAAAGTATTTTATATTTATTTGAAAAATATTACTATTTTTTAATTTAACAAATTATTAGTACGGTACATTCTATAAACAAATAATATTTTTAGTTGAATAAATAATATTGTAAATTAAATTGTACAGTACATCCGATGCATATAATACATATAAGTTTTTGTGGTGAAATAGAAAATGCAAGTGAATACCAATTTTTCTTTAAAAAAAAAAAGAAAAAAGAAGTTATTATATATACACACACATTTTTTTTTTAAAGCATAAGATGTTCACATTATTTATAGTTTTTTTTATGACATTTAAATAAATAAACACTATGTGTAGTATTAATCTTTTAGAATTTTATTTTATTTATGTGACATTTAGGGTAGTAACTTAAGAAAAATTAACGTAATTAAAAATACTCTAAATTTCAAATCTTAGTATTTATACAATTATGTCTTTTAATATTACATATATCTAATTATATGAAATTTTATATCTATTTTTTTTATATAAAACAAATACATATACAAGTATATTGCCACATTCAAAAATTTTGCTTATTTTTTATATTTCATGTAAAGACAAAGTATAAATTAGCTCCAAAATTAATATTATGAGCTCAAACTAGATCCTAAAATATTTTTTTATGTTCAATCAAACTATTGAACTTTTAAAATATGTTTAAATCAATCAATAAATTAACAAACTAAAAATTTTAAAATATTAATAATTTAAATATAAAAAAGTAGTTGAGATTTAGTGATTGTTAGGTTCTTTCAAATATTCAAATTTTTATTATATTTAAATAATTTAAGGTTCTTTGAGATTTTTTTATTTATTAAATAAACTTAGATTTAATCATATTTTTTTAATTTTATTTTAATATTTTTATTTATCTATATATTTTTAATTTATTATATATTTTTTAATTTTAATTTATAATTTTAAGTTTTTGAAATGGCATATTTCCAAATTTAATTTACCTATAAATTGTAGCTTTTCCTTCTTTTCAAAATCATGGATGCAATAATGGGCTTGATGTGGGCTGTGCAATTGAGTTTGGGCTATTCAATGGGCTGATATTCGAGGGCAAGTATTATATTCACAGAGAAATAACCAAGCCCATTAATCTCGCTGTATAACAGAACTCATGTAATTAGGTGATTCGTCCAATCACTATAAGTTTTTTTTTTTTTTTTTTTTTTTTCATTTTTAATGATTTGAAAAGGCATTAATTCACAGAATTTTAGAAAAAATCCAAAATGATACGTGTATAAAGATAATATGTTATGATTAATATAACATGATTTAATATATTACTTTTTTAGAAATAGAAATATTAATCTTCGATTTTGATATTATAAAATATCTAAATCACTCATATGTGAATTTTGATATTAAATGGGAGAATTCGGACAATGGATGCCTATAACATAAATATAGCTACTAATTCATCCAATATTTCTTTTCCATTAAGGAGTGTATTAGTTCAAATTATGATAATTTGGTGCTCTTATCATACTAAATAATGATATATATTAAAATTTTGATTCTAAAATTACTAAAAATATTTTAAAAATTCAATAAATCTAGATAATTTTTAAAACAATTTGATAGCATTCGAAAAATAACTTTAGTTGTTGCCTTATAATTTTGTGCCACATTTAGGCTTGGCGATAGGGTGGGTAATCGTTGCTTCCTACATGGATTCGAGATGGTAACTTTTTATTTCTTTTCATGTGGTGGCAAGAATGCAATAATTTTTATCTTTTTAGTCGAAACAGGACATATGTTCCTCGTGTTGGGACCCCACAAGCTTCGGAAAAAATCCTCACATATAAATAATACTTATATATTTAAATAATATATAATATTAACTTCTCCCTACAAAAACCTAAATTTTTTTATTATATTGTACCTTTCAAGTTGTGTATTATAAGCTTTTTAATTATAGATTATTTTATATTTTATGATTTAATTTCTTAAAAAAATTTCTATATGTCTACTTTTTACAAAAGAATTATGTCCATTTTTATGTAATAGACATAATCTATTAAAAAAGGGCAACAAGATTATGCAATCAATTGTAATTTTTTTAAATAGTAAAACAAAAGAAAATGAAATTTCCAACGAGCTGGGATTATTCCCCCAATCTTACCTTGCCACGTTGCCAATCCTAGCCATATTTATGTCACGTTGACTACGTAGAGTCAACATGACTATTATACTCATTGCAAGATTATGGTAGCAACTTGTGCCTTTTTCCACTTAATTATGGAAATAAAAAGCTACTGCTTTTGACTCATTTAATTATTTATAGACGTCTTCAAAAGGTGCAAATGACATCAATATTCATCATCAATCAATTTGTGATGATGTCTTCACCAAGAGAGGCTCTCCATCTGTTGATCTTTTTTTACTTTGTTACAATATTTCAGCATTTCAATTGCGAGGGATATGAACCAATACCAAAGTGTAGCAAGGTCGATTGTCCATCGTTTACTGTTATATACAGTGAAAAAGATTATGAAATTAGGAGTTACAATGAAGCATTATGGGTGTCTACTCCAAAATTTTTTCATCAATCGCCTATTGATGCTTTTGAAACCGGTGGCAACGCTTAGTACGTAATTTTCTCCTTTTATTATTATTAATTTTTTTTTCTTGTATTAAAACTTTAATACATACATTTATAACAATATAAATTGTTTTTGCTCATCTTTTTAAATATAATGTATTTTTGCTAATTTTACTATTTATTTAAAAAATTAAACATTTAGTACTGACTAAAATTGATAATATGTAATTTACTCCTTACAATTTATTTTATTTTTGCCTTTTGTTATTATCGACACTTTATGCATATTCGATTATGTTATTTGATAATGATACACTACAAGATTGAAATGAAATTTGCAAGTTAGAAAGAAAATTTAGTGAAAGATAAAATTTACAAATCTAATTAGCTATGATTTTCTTGTAATGTGAAAACACAACTTCATTATGTTTATATCTCTAATAAAGAGGATTTTTTTTTCTTTTCTTACAGTTTGACAGGATACTTCAATCGTCAAAACGATAAAAATGTAACAATTGAAGTTACGGCGCCAGGTTTGGTTGATGTTATCGGACCAGAGTACATAGTATATTTTTATGTACCTACAAAATATCAAAATGGCACCATTCCAAAGCCAAGCAAAAAAGAAATACAACAAGTGAAATTGCCAAAACATAAGTTTGCAGCTGTTAGAAGATTCTATAATAATTTCATAGATAAAACCATCGCAGTAGAAATTGATGCACTGAAGAGGAGTTTGCAGGGTACCACTTATCAACGAGCAGCTGCAGTTGATACATTTACTGTAGCCTTATATGATCTGCCGATCGATTATTACTTAAAACAATTTTATGAAGTTATTATTTGGTTCAACTAATTCTATGTATACTTTTCTTCAGATTTTATGGAACTGAATAATTGTGCCAATTGTTTCAAATTGATACTTTTTTTTTTTTTTTACCTTTTCTAATAGTTAATATCTTATTTTATTAGTTAAAATAAATAAAATAACTTATTTTTTTTAATTTCACAAATAATTTATAAATGATTGAATTAGTTAACTTAACAAATAAAATACATCAAATTAATACAAATTTATGAATTTTATAAGATTGTACATCATCTAATTGGTAAAAAATAAAAAAAGGTATTATGTTGCCAAGGAGCAATATTTTCATTTTAGATAAAGAATTTAGTGTTGGTTTTTTTTTCTTGCTTTTTTTTATTTTTATTTTATGGATTTTTTTTTTGTTTATTTTAACTAGTATTGTATGCGATGAAGTCTTCCAAAACTTCTCATTCATAATTTGAAGTTACTGTAATCAACATTTAAAAAGACATTGTTCAAATATTCAAATTTTTTATTTATTTTGTTATGTTGTTATTTTTATGGTTATAATGCTCTTACAAGATATGCTGTTTCAAATTCATAAATATATCACATCATTATAATATAATTACCAATAAATATTAAAACTATTAACTTTAACAATTTTAAAATATTTATTTTTATATAATTCATTCATATATCTATTTTTATTTTAATAAAAATTATAATGTGTTTTTGCAAATATGCTGGGCTAATGGTTTGAAATTTGTTGGGCTCCAGCAATTTATTTTGACAGTATTTTGGGCCCATAGTATATTATTGGGCCTTGAAATTTATAATTGTCCTCTGGGCCACTAGGAATCACTATATATTAAGAATGTTGGGCCTACAAATATTGTTTGCTGGCTTTTTTTATATTGTATGTAAAGACGCCTTCCAAAATCGAACTTTTAAAAGCATAGTTTAAATATTCATATTTTTGCAATTATGTTGTTATTTTTTTCTCACGAACTTCTAAATTCATTAATATATCACATCATTTTAATATATTACCAAAAATTATAAAATGATTAACTTAAATAACGAGTATAATATATTTATATAATAATAATTATAAAATTTTATTAACATTAATAAATCTATTACAAGTGGTGCTACATAAATATCTTATTTAATTGAGTTAAACACCCAGGTAGTCGGCCACAAAAAGATCTCTGGGTGGAGCAGCCTCATTCACTAGATATATATTGTCTATATCTAGGGTGAACACACTGAACATCTTTATCTTAGGAAAACCTGCATGACAAAACATATTTGTCAGTACATTGCCCCGAAGGGTGATTTTGGCACAGAAAGGTGATTGTGGATCTTCAGTGCTGTTGCAGCAGCCGAGCGCAAACTCGCTCAGTGTGAACGAAGATCTGGTGTTCATCATCGCATAAATGCCGGTCATTTCTAGCTCGATAGAGATATAGAATAAGGGTATCCCAGTGCCTTCGTCAGTGAAAGATATCACATTTCCGAAGGGCACTTGGTTGGTGTCGATTGTGGTCAGGATACCCCAGGAACTAAGGCTCACAAGCCAACGAGCAAATTTGGCCGCTTCCTGTGGCAGGCCGGTCCAAGCAGGCCCCGGCTATTGGGTTATCACTTGTGGGCTGCCCAGAGCTGGTAAGGCATTCGTGGACTAAGAGAAGAGTAAACCGGAAGAGGAAGTGACTTGCAACTTTCATGCTTTCCATTTTTTTTTTTTTTTATCTCTCTTCTAAAGAATTCTGAAGTTATATTTCTCAAATTATGTTTCCATATGATCCTTTTTCACATATTTATAGATATATCGGATGCCCCCTCCATACCAGCTTAATATTTTATTATAAGATCCTTTAAATAGATCAATAATGTTGCTTAATTATTGATTCATATTGTTTTAAAAAATGAATCATTCTTCAAAAAAAGTAACGGGAAAATCTCATATTTCACTAGATTATGCCTAAATTATACACACTCACGCATTTATATATATAATTAATAAAATAGCTTAATATAAAAAAAGAACCCCTAAAAAATAGTAAATGTCTACGTGTCATCTTTGTAAATATTTAAGTAACCATGTGGCTTGCTTACAATTTTTATTTGTTTTTTTTATTAAAATTATAAATTCAAATAAATTTTCATTTCAACTTTCTTTTTATTATGGTAAGTCAAATTAATTTTTTGTAATATTTACTTTAACACAAATATTGTATACATTATAACAAAATAATTATCTAAAACATAAAATATTTTATTATAGGTTGAATTATTTGTTTTGATTTTGATATATGTGTTGCATTGGAATAAATAGTGAATTAATTTTTTATATGTATGTAATATACAAATATAAAGATATTATATAATTTTTTATAAAGATAAAATATTATTAGATTCATATAATTTATTGTTTCACTTTTATATATATATATATATATATATATTTTATTCAATTAAAATAATTGTATTAAGTTTAACAATTATAAGATAGGCAATTTGTGTTGGATTTATATTTAAAATTCAATTTGAAATTACGCACAATTTTATTAATATTATTCATCACATATTTTTATTTAATAAAATATATTATATTCCGTGCATCGTACGAGCAGACATCTAGTAATATACAAAGGTGAAACATTAAAGTAGCCCATGTTTTTCACAAACACAAAAGAGAAAATTTGCTCCCCGCTACTTCATCTTCTGTTTTCCAACTCTGCTATGCAGGGTCGAGGAATTGTTCAGCAAATTAATTGCCCAAGTTTTGTTCTTGATTTAGATTCGAAGGTCTGATCTCTTTGGTTAAAGCTGATGGATTTGGAAATTTCATGTAGGATTAATGACACCAGGTAGGAGTTTCACACAATTTCAAAATCATAGAGAGGTGTCGCGCTCAATTTTCAAATCACAGGAAATTTGACATATTTTACCCTTATATACACACAAAAAAAAAAAAAAAAAAAAGAGTAGCAATGATACATGCTAAATAAAGAATTAGCCTTAATATTACAAAAGTTCCTACGACTTCTCAATGAGGATGTCGTATATTATTGACAAAATATAAATACTCGTCAAGTCTCGCCGCAATATTAATTTCTATTTGATTGCTATTATTTATTTTTTCATTTGATTGTACGACTTTAAATATTTAATAATATTTATGTATATGTTTTCTTAATTATTTTTGTACATATCTTCATTTTAAAAAAAATTAATCCGCCCTGATAGGTAATTGGTTTTGTGCCACCACACTCACAAAAACTACAAGTGCAATGTGTTATTAGATAGCCATTTTTTATTAGACAAAAACTGAGAAATATATTATTGATTAAAAATAACAACTCAAACGCATGGAGAAATAATTAGATTTGTGATCATGATTAAAAACCCTTAAAACTCGTAAGCAATTATGAGAGAGCTGAAAATTTATTTAAAAAATAAAAAAAATTGTATTTCATCTCACCAAAATACATTTTGAGAGACTTAATCGTTTAATCGTACAAGATTTCACCAAAGTGTGAAGGATTGCTCCGTAATTCTAAGAATTCTTCCAATTTCAAAACTCTTAAAATGTTATACTTTATTCAATTTTTTTATGTTGTTTGTGTTGCTCAAATAAAAAAAAAAAGAAAAAAAAAACTCAATTTATAGTTCGATCGAGGTTCAACTTGGGACCAACAATTGCTAGGTACAATCCTTGATGGTATATTAGTAATTGTTTTGCACTTTGATCATTGAGGAGTTCATTTTCTTCAAGTATTTAATGGTTGATTTCATGTTTAATAAAAATAGTTATCTTAATTTTTATTATTTTAATGATCCAATTATATGCATCGAAATATTTTATTTTTATTTTGCTCTAAGACTTGCAGGGCATCTAGATAGAGAAAGAAGTGATTGAAATGATGATTTTTCTTTGACTCGGTCTTTTAATTCAATTTGATATTGTTATAATATTTTCGGTTCCAACTTTGTGGGCTTTGGAACTAGTAAAAAATATATTATAACTACTTAGGGTAAAAAAAGTTTCCAATTAATAAAAAGATGAGGTGATTGAAAAGAAAAAACTTTATAAAAGCCAAAATAGTGATCCTTAGTTATTGTGATAATTCTTTGTTTAGTTGTCACTAATGAAATTGCACATGATTTGCACATAAGTCTGCACATGATTTGCACATAAATCGCACATAATTTGCACATAAGTTGCACACGATTCATGTAGATGTGGTGGGTCATTTGCTATTTTTATTATTTGGGTCATTTATAGTTGTTGATTATGAGCAAAGCTTTGTAGCTCATGATTGAGTATTCCATTTATGATCAGAGGTGGAGTGATCAACGGTGCATGATCATCCCCTTTTCTTAAGCATTTTCTGAAGCAGCAAAGAACTTGAAAATAAGCTCCAGTCAGTTAGCAAGCAGTTAGGAAATTCAGTTTCAAAAGTTAGTTAATTTCAGCAGTTGGAGGAAATCTGTTTCTGAGGTGTGTTGATTGATTGGAGCTGAAGATATCCACATGGCATTGGTTGTTGATAGCAGTTACTTTGTGGAGTATATAAGCTCTCTTGTGAAGCAGTTATTGGAAGAAGAAAAAAAAGATTTCAGTTTTCAGCAATCAAGAAAGAAAGAGAAGAGAGAGCAGCAGCTTTGTGTTCTTGTTTTAGCTTAAGTTTGAAGCTGATTCAATCATATTACTCGATTGAATCTCATGCAATTTCTGTAGAAGTATATGCAGATTAATAAAGCGTCATTTCTTTCTTGATAGTGGATGTAGATCACTCTTGATCGAACCACTTAAATTCTGTGTTCATCATCTTACAGTTTCTGCTCATTTTCTGTATTTGTTCTTCATTGCTTGGTTGTTTGCTGCTGTTTCTTGTTTATGAACCAACAATAGTTTTTTGAAAATTTTGGGTCATTTATAGCTTTTTGAAAAAACTTGAACTTTGTGAAATATGGAAACTCTTTTCCGATTACATAGTAATTTCCTAATTTTCTATTAAGCCCCCAAGTTTCATATTATTCATTTAAATTTTAATAATTAACTTATTTATTCTAATAAACTCCAACTTGAATTTAATAGCATTTCAATTCATTACAAAATAGTGTGTCCATGTCTAATTGTTATTTCAAAAGACTTTTTGAAGTCTCTCTCTTCGTTAATCCTTTCTAGTAAAACAAATTGTTTATATAATTATAATTTACCAGATAAAGAAACTATAGACTAATCCATAAATAACTTTACCATACAATTCTCAATTTCTATGCCTCATACTAATTTTCTACTATTTAATAATTATAATATTTCATATTCACTTTCACAAACAATGTTCTATTTATTCTAATTCATTTTGTCAAACTTTCAATAAATTTCATAAATTAAAAATTATTTATGATGAATTTCACCCTCACGAATTTCTTGTAGTACCCACAAATAAATGCACGTGAATTAAAATTTTATAAACACATATATATTATTTATTGTGAGTATACTTAATAATAGTCAAAGACATCAAGACCTTAAATAAGTTGGTTTGGTTAGACTGTGGTCAGCAAACCCCACAAGTTATGGAAATAATTACAATGCAAAGCAAGATTATCGAGTAAAGAAAAATCTTACATTATTTAAAATAAAAAATAAATATGTAAGTGTAAAAATTACAATAAACCCTAGTAACAATTATTACATTGGCTTATTTTGGAAAATGCCTCAATTATATATATAAATGTGTGTGTGTATATATAGTCTAGGCATAATGTGATGAAATATGAGATTACCTTTTTTGAAGAATGATTCATTTTTTTAAGCAATATGAATCAATAATTCAGCAACATTATTGACCTATTTAGAGAGTCTGAAGAGCTCATTTTCTTCCTTGACCAGGGGGAGAAATTATGTCATGAATTTCTATTGTAAGGAGCGGTAGCCTAATCCCCGAAAGGAAAGACAAAATTGGAAAAGTAAATAATAGCAATTTTAAAAGTAATAAATTACAAATTTTGGAAAACTTCTTCATATATGATACGAGATATGATACTTCTTGTAGGATGCTCATTCTCTTCACCACAAATTATAATTTTCGATTATTTGCAATTCTTAATTTTAGAGACAATGTATTTCATAACTGAAAACTTACTTCTTCAGCAAGAGTTTTACATGAGACAACAATTAACCTCAACTTTTATTTATTCTCGTTGCATACCATACAAAGAGAGAGAGAGAGAGAGAGAGAGGTCACACAAAAATTGTTATTGTAAAAGCAAAAAAAAAATACTCTAGTAATTATTTAGTAGTCAATTTCAATTTAATGGTCCAAAGTCCACAATTATTTAAATTTGGGTTTCATAAGCAATTTGATAGGATTGCAAGAATGATTCCACGTGTTGCCTTTTTATTTGTCCAAACATTTAAGTCATGCTGACCTCGTGTAGTCAACATTTTCTATGCTAGATTGCAAGATTATGTCACCAAGTCATGTTTTTTACCCAATTAATTATATACAGGCTCTTTTAGGCCATGCAAATGACATCAATATTCATCAATTAATTTGTGCCGATGTCTTCACAAACACAGACTCCTTGTTTGTTGATGTGTTTTTACTTTGTTGCAATATTTGAGTATTATAAATGTGAGGGATTTGAACCGGTACTTAAGTGTAAGAATATCGATTGTCCATTATTTACTGTTATTTATAGTGAAAAAGATTTGGAAATTAGAAATTACAATGAAGTTTTATGGGTGTCCTTTCCAAAATTCTTTCAAGATTCGCCCGTCGGAGTTGGATGTCGCCTGTAATAAATAGTAAGTAATTTTTTTCTATTTTTTACTTTTATCAATACTTTAATGAATATTCAATCGTATTATCTGATAGAAATTAAAATATCTACATGAAAATCATTTCCATTGTAACCAAAATATGTTTTAAAAAATTTCTGAATAATTTGGGAATAGAGTGGGGATGTAAATTTTGTGTGTAATAGACATAATATATTAAAAAAGGCAACAAGATTATGTAATCAATTGCAATTTTTCATAAATAAAAAAAATGAAATTTCCAACTAGCTGGGAATTCCTACGAATTAAAATTCGAACAAAAGTTCCTACCATAGGAGGGATGAGGGATTGTTCACCCAATCTTTCCCTGCCACGTTGTCAATCCTAGCCATATTTCATAAATAAAACCATCACAGTAGAGATTGATGCACCGAAGAAGAGTTTGCAGGGTACCACTTATCAGCGAGCAGCTGCAGTTGATACATTTACCGTAGCCTTATATGATCTGCTGATCGAATATTACTTAAAACAATTTTATGAAGTTAGTATTTGGTTCAACTAATTCCATGTATACTTTTCTTCAGATTTTATAGAACAAAATAATAGTGCCAATTCTTTCAAATTTATACTTTTTTTTTTCACAAATTCTAATAGTTAATATCTTATTTCATTAGTTAAAATAAAATAAAATAACATAACTCAATTTTTTTAATTTCATAAATAAGTTATATATGATTAAATTAGTTAAATTACTTAATAAAATATGTCAAATTAATACAAATTTATGAATTTTATAAGTTTGCACATCATCTAATTGGCAAAAAATAAAAAAGGTACTATATTGCGATGGACTAATATTTTCATTTTAGATAAAGAATTTAATGTTGGAGTTTTTTATTTCTTGTTTTATTTTATTTTATGGAATTCTTTTCTTTTCTATTTTATTTTGTTATTTTTAAGGTTATAATGCTCTTACAAGCTATGCTGTTTCAAATTCATAAATATATCACATCATTATAATATAATTACCAATAAATATTAAAACTATTAACTTTAACAATTATAAAATGTTTATTTTTATATAATTCATTGATATATCTATTTTTATTTTAATAAAAATTATAATGTGTTTTTGCAAATATGCTGGGCTAATGGTTTGAAAAAATATTTTGGGCCCATAGTACATTATTGGGCCTTTAATTTTATACTTGTCCTTTTGAGCCATTCGAATCACTATATCCTAAGAAAATGTTGGGCCTACAAGTATTGTTAGAGAGTGCTGATTTTTTATATTTTATTTATTTTTCACGTAATGTTTTATTATTGTACTTACATATATATATATATATATATATAACTCGCTCATTTTTCAACGATAATAATTTAGTTCAATAATATTTATTTTATAGTCAATACAAACTATCTTAACTCTAGCAAATTATTTTTGTAATAAAGATTACATTAAAAAAAGTATATATATATATTTATGCCCCTATAATAATTATCATAGCTTATTTTATATATATGTGTGTGTATATAATCTGGTTTATTTCTCCATAAGGTAATGTCATATACATTACACCTAAGCCATATACACACACACACACACTTATATAAAATTAAGGCGATATCCCAAAAAAATATTTCACTGCATCTACAAAATTGACTAGTTTTTTCAGGTAATAAATTTCTTTTTTTAAATTGAGGGAGTGATATTTTATTTCATAGTCGAGTACAAACTAATAATTATTTTTGTATAAAAAAAATTGTCGATTACTTGACATCGATTTACCTTCGAGATAATTACTATTTTAACTCTAGCAAATTATTTTTGTAATAAAGATTACATTAAAAAAAGTATATATATATATATTTATTTATGCCCCTATAATAATTATCATAGCTTAATATATATTTATTTATGCCCCTATAATAATTATCATAGCTTATTTTGGATATTTCCTTAATTTTATATAAATGTGTGAGTGTGTGTATATAGCTTAGGTGTTATTATATATATGACATTAGCTTACATAGAAATAAACCAAATTATAACGTAACTTCTTTTATGACTCATTTTTTTTTTTAAACCAAACGAGTCATTAATTAACCAACACTACTAAACTATTTATGGAGTCTAATAATGAAAATAGTCAGGGTGTAACATCTATGGAAAAGAAGTGTAATAGCCGTTAGGATTACATTTATAATCCTATCTATGAAACAAAATTAAGTTTTTATGCATCGAATGTACCGTATATCTAATTTACAGTCTAACTTGTTTAATAAAAAAAATTATATATTTATTTAAAAAATATTACTATATTTTTAATATAATAAATGTTAATAATATTTTTAAAATAAATAAATAATATTTTTTAATTAAATAAATAATATTGTAGATTAAGTTATAACTGATATACATAAATTTTTGTGATGAAATAGAATATGCAAGTGAATACCAAATTTTCTTTAAAAAAAGTTAATATATAGACACACATTTATTATAAAAAAAGTATAAGATGTTAGAGTGGACGGCAGGCCAACCTGCACATTTATAATTTTTGTTGACATTTAAATAAGTAAACATTATGTGTAGTATCAATTTATGTGAAATTTAGGGTAGTTAACTTAAGAAAAACGTTACCTGATTTAAAACAAAAAATAAATATATAAATGTAAAAATTACAATAAACCCTAATAACAATTACCATATTCGCTTATTTTGAAAAATGCTTCAATTATATAAATAAATGTGTGTGCCTAATCCCCAAAGGAAAGACAATATTGGAAAAGAAAACCTAGGAATAAATGCAAGGCAAAAGAACAAGCAGGTCTTTCCCTAACCCTAATCCCTAACCCTAATCCTATCTAGGACAAAACTAGCTATCTTATCTAAGGTGAATTTCTAGATTTTTTTTTTTTTTTTTTTAAACTAAACGAGTCATTAAGTAACCAACACTATTAAACCATATGGTCCTCTTTCACGGGTAAATAAGATGTATGTACGGTACATTCGACGCACAAAAAAAATAGATACTAATCTATTTCTTATATAAAGTTATAAATGTAACCATAACCATTGCCACACTGCCTTTTCCATAGATGTTATACCCTGACTATTTCCATTATTAGACCCCATAAATAGTTTCATAGTATTAGTTAATTATTGACTCGTTTGGTTTAAAAAAAAAAAAAGTCATTTTTTAAAAGAAATTTCGTGATAATTTGGTTTATTTATTTGTAAGCTAATGTGATATATATAATTACACCTAAGACATATATATATATATATATATACACACACACACATTTATATAAAATTAAGGCAATATCCAAAATAAGCTAAGATAATTATTTAGTCTCTTATTAGGTGGGAATAGAAAACACGTAATTACTGATTTGGGGCCTTTAATCAAATTTCTATGAAAATGACTCATTTTTTTATTTTATTTTAATTATATAAAACCATACAACTCAATAATTTGGAGCATTATTGAATTATTAATCTGATGTAATAATTAATTAATGGGTGCATTGTGAGATATCTATAAATATGTGAAAGTGAAACATATATGGAAATAATTAAATGCAAAGCAAGATTATTGCGTACAGAAAAACGTTACCTGATTTAAAACAAAAAATAAATATGTAAGTGTAAAAATTACAATAAACCCTAATAACAGTTACCATATTCGCTTATTTTGAAAAATGCCTCAATTATATACATAAATGTGTGTGTGTTTGTGTGTATATATATATAGTCTAGGCGTAATCTAGTGAAATATGAGATTATCCCGTTATGTTTTCTGAAGAATGATTTATTTTTTTAAGCAATATGAATCAATAATTCCGCAACATTATTGACCTATTTAGAGGGTCCGAAAAGCTTCTTTTGTTCCTTGAACGAGGGGGAGAAATTATATCATTAATTTCTATTGTAAGGAATGGTAGCGTAATCCCCAAAGGAAAGACAATATTGGAAAAGGAAACCTAGGAATAAATGGGGTTTTTTTTCAAAATAATGCAAAAAAAAAAAAAAATTTACAAAATAGGTATGTTTCCGAACAGTTTTTAAAAATAGGTAAAACGTCACCGCCGGTGACGTTATTTCAAAAAAACGTCACCGGAGGTGACGATTTTAAATTAAAAGAAAGAACGTCACCTAAGGTGACGTTCTTTCTTTATGATATAATTATATATGTACATACATCATATGTATATATCATATACATGCATATATATATATATATTATATATAGATACTGACATATATATATACACACATATATATATATATGTATACATATATATATATAACCTGTAATATATATATATATATATATATGTATACATATATATATATATAACCTGTATTATATATATATTTCAAATATGTATATATATATATATTTTTTAAATTTATTAAGTGAATATATAAGAAAATATATATAATAATAATAATATATGTAATAATAATATACAGAAATATTTATTAAATTAAATAATAAATTTTTTTATTAATTCATATCTTTTAAATTAATAATATATATAATAATAATATATATAAATTTATATATATTATTATTTATAAATATATATTTTATAAATATATATGTGTATATATAATATATAATATATATATATATAACTAAAAACCTTAGATGACGTTTTTTAAAGGTGAGGTTTATTGTATTTTTTTTAAATTTCATATATATATATATATATATATTTATGTATTATTATTAATTGGCACAAAACTTTGGGTTGGAATGTTCATTATGCAAATTTATTTAATTTTTTAAAAAATTTGGTTAGTAGATGTAAATGATACAAAATAATAAATAGTTTGGATTTTAAATTAATTGTGGTGTGCTGTTTTATTAATGGACGGCTTGTATAGAATGTGTAACAATTATGCAGTTAATTAATTTGGAGCGAAAATGAAATGATAAAATAAAATATTGAAATTAAAAAAAGTACATCTTCGCGAAAAATTTCTTTTTGTTATGTATATACTATAAATTATAAGTAAACATAGAAAATAATACATAAATAAAGAAAATTCAAATTCACTTGAAAACTAATATGAAAAAGAATATCAAAATTAGATGCAAAATTATGAAAATTGCAACTAAAATTTCATTGTAATGAATGTGTCATGGGTATAAAGTAAGTTTTTTTTTTTTTTTTTTTCAGATCAGTAAATAAAAATAATTGTTTGTTTGTTATGATCTATATTCACACCTATTACAAATGACCTCCTGTACCACAACCTCGATTTCTTCTAGTTCGGCGACCTCTTCCTTCACCTTGCCCGACATTTCCTGATATTTCTTGTTGTCTCCTTCGAGTTCCACCTCGTCTACCTCTTGTGTTGACAACGGGTGGTTGTGGCTGTATGTCTTCTTCGACGTCATCTTCCTCCGAGGTTGGTGTCAAATGAATTGTCATTCTGCTGGAGGATGACGTAGAGTGGTCTGGTACATCCCGGAAAGTAGCCACATCTGAATACTGGAATTGAATCGGAGTAGGACGGACATAGTCGTAGTTTGGCATATTGCTCGTGTCTCCTGCTCCGAGGTCAACGTTCATACCAGGAAATGGCGAGTGAGTGGACATTAATGGATGGTAGGGTGTCGGAGTATACGGTGGTGTACTCATTGAAGGCCTATATACATCCGACATATGTCCTTCAGTTTGGTATTCGGGCCGCGAAGATGTTGATGCAAAGTTCGCAGGTGGTGGCATCCGAACTTCAGGGGAACGACGCCTTCTAATTCTCATATGATTTTCTGCTTGACTTTGCGTCTGTTGTTGATGTACAGGCTGGGTATACGTCATTTGCGGAGGCTCGGGGGACAGTCTCTCAATTGTTCGCTCTATATTTTCATACAATGAGAGCTGTTCATCTAACAAACTATTAAGTTGGTCAATGTCTAATCTATTTCTATTCTGTATATTTCTCTTCATGGGTTCCAATTGTTCGATCTACAAATAAGATAAAAGATGTATATTAAAACACCAATCATGTTGAATAGATATAAAATTAATTGTAGAACTGCATATATGTTGCGTACCATGTAGTGCATCAGTGAAGCATCTCCAGTTTTTATTCCCATTATGTCATGCGTATCTACAGGGGATATAAAACGACGTGTAATCGAGTTATACCAATCATAGTAATCGGGTGTCGTCGTTGGGTTCATTACATATTGGGTTCCCGTGAGATACTCATGTCTTTGATTCCACTGATGAACATACTTCGCGTGTATGTCCATCCAGTTGGCATTTTTTCGCCCTTTACGATCAATCTGATGCACGTTCGTCTTCCAGTCATCAAGAGGGTCGATCCGATTAGGTATGTCTTGCAACATTCGGAACTGACGTAAGACTCTTTCTGGATGATGGAACTCCACAAATGAGAAAAAAATCAATGGACATATAGCTCGTACATTGTCCGAGAAGCACCGCGAAGGTAAATGGAGTACTTCCGGTTGCGACCAATCATATGGATCCCATGTAAACTGATGACACACAACAACCAAAAACCAAAAAACATACATGTGTTTTTAATTAATACATATAAGAATAATTAAAATGAAGTAATAAATCGAACCTGGTCATGTGTCAATTTATCCAATATTTCTCGAAAAACCTTGACCTGGCGCCTACCAGTGTGCACGAAACTGCTATCAATATTCCACCTGTTACATATATTTTACTAGTTAATCAGTAGATGCATTACATTTGGGTGTGCACTGTAAATATTACCAATAACGATAAAATAACCAAAACAACATGGCTTGCATTGTAAATATTACCGAGCACCGAAAGGGGGGACAGGGAGTGTACCACCACCCAAATGATCAGGTCTTTCAATTTCTTGCATATTTAATCTACTCCTCTTATATACAGGTACAATAGAAGATATGCGCGACCATGCCCAAATCTATCAAATATTATGAAAACACAAAAAAAGAGTAATTACAAAGGTTACGTATGGTAGATTCATTAATATATCATAAAAAATTTATAAGTACCTGTAACAGTTGAACTGGGCCACCGAGGTTTTCTTTATACTCCAAGGCAATTAGAGTTTATTGCGGAGGCGAAATTTTACATGAAAGCGGAAAAGTATTGTATAGTTCTGCGCCTATTGGTTACACACGAATTGATCGAAATACAGACTTATCTGCATTGAAAGATCTAATTTATCAATATGTTGGTGTGGCTAAAGACCAGTTTCATCTGAAACTTTTCACTAAATGGGGGGAAATATACGGTCACAATAATATTATAGAGTCTGTAGTTCAGATTGAGACTGACGATAATCTTAGGTTCTTCCTAGATCCTAATGATGGAATAAACTCTATGGACATATTCGTTGAGAAAGAACCATTTGAAAATCTTAGCGAACATGAAGGTATGCTTATGAGCCAGGAGTGGGGATATTATATATCGTTGCTGTCCGAACAGGATTTGCCCACGACATCAAGCCAAGATTTAACTAACCCTTGTGATTACGTGCCCGAAGTCACACAGGGATTGGAGAACATTGCTTTCACAAACACTTTATTAAGGGAAGAATGTAGTGTCCAAAATATCAGTATTGGTCCTAGTAATACTAGGAATGAACCTGAAGATATAATTGGTCCTAGTGATACGGCCAATATAGAAGACACGGACCCTTGTGCCGACTCCTTAGGTCCAATTTCCTCATCTGAAACGGAAGTTGAAAATTCAGATGAAAATTTGGATGACAATGAAGCAGTAGTAGACGAAGAAGATGTTACGGCAGCTAATGTAAATTCCGATGGTGTCGAAGCAACAATCAATATCGACTTCGACTCCAACATTCCATTTTACACAATGAGTGGACCCGAAGTTGCAGCTGACTCCATGCATGATCCTACGTCTTCATGGGGAAAGTTTTACGATCCTAGCCGGGGGATAATTGAGAAGGACATGTTATTCAGGGATAAGAACGCTTTCGTTGCAGCGATTAAGGATTTCTCTATACGACATGCCAGACGTCAGTTTCGAGTTGTCGAAAGTAAACCCCTCCTTTTAGTTCTCAAATGTCAACACAGTGCTCCTTCTCAAGAGTGTCCTTGGTATGTTAGAGCATCATTTAAGCAAAAACTGGGGATGTTCAAAATAACCAAATATGGTGGAGATCATAGATGTTATATGAATGATATATCTTCTGATCATCGCAACCTGGACAAAAATTTCGTAGCTTTCTTGATTAAGGAAAATGTTCGGGTCAATCCTGCAATCAGCGTGTCTGAGGCACAAGCAGACGTTAAAAATGCAACCGGATACTCGATTTCTTATCAGAAGGCATGGCATGGTATTAGACGGGCGATTGAGAACACTTACGGGACATGGGAGAGCTCCGTAAGAAAGCTGCCTAAGTTTTTGGGTGCATTGCAAAAGTGGAACTCGGGCACTATTGTAGAGTGGAAACACTATGACACCAACGTCCCACATAAAAAGATTATCAAATATGTTTTTTGGGCGTTCGAGCCTTGTTATACTGGGTTCAAGTACTGTCCACCGATTATCAGTGTTGATGGGACACATCTATACACAAAATACAAACATAAAATGCTGATAGCCGTTGCGGTGGATGGAAACAAACAGATATTTCCCCTAGCATTTGCTATTGTAGACGAGGAGAATTTTGAATCTTGAAAGTGGTTTTTGGATTTGATTTGCAAGTACGTCATACGTGGGAGGGCTCAGATGTGCATTATTTCAGATAGAAATGCAGGTCTTTTAAGTGCAATCGAGTCAATACCAACATTTAATGCCCCACATGGAGTGAGTCGTTTTTGTTTGAGACATGTTTGTTCAAATTTCAATTTGCATTTTAAAGATGTGCAATTGAAAGATCTGTGTTGGCGTGCTGGATCTGAACACCAAATCATTAAGCATAACAGTGTTATGAATGAAATCAAAAATCTGAATCCAGCTGCGTTCTTGTATCTCAATGAAATCAATAAAGAACAATGGGCTTTCGCGCATGATGGTGGCTGGCGACATGGTATTTTGACCACTAATGTGTCTGAATCGTTTAACGGTGTCTTAAAGGGTGCTCGACGTCTTCCTCTAACAGCTATAGTGGAGATCACGTTCAAGCGATGCGTTGCATATTTTAGAGAACGAAAAAAAGCTGTGAGGAGAATGCAGAGTAATGCACAATCATATACTGATTTTGCTCATTCAAAATATCAGTATTGGTCTCATATGTCTGTGGGTCATGTGGTTACCCAGATCGATTACCATGAGCAATCTGCTATGGTGGTCACGAAACCAAGACCAGGCAAAGGGGGCCACATGCATGCTGTTAGGCTTTCTACTAGAGACTGCTCTTGCGGCAAGTGGACCTTATATGGTATTCCATGTTCTCATGTGATGAGTGTATGCGCTGATTTACGGATTAATGCTACTTCATTTGTGCAACCGTATTATTGCTTGGTAAACTACAAGCGAACATATGCAGCTGCATTCCAACCCTATTTAGGGGAGGAATATTGGGATGAGCCTGATTTTCAGTTATTTCATGACACCACTTTAAGAAACATTTATCGCCGAGGAAGAAATCGAAGGACGCGAATTCCGAATGAGATGGATTGGCCTCAAGCACGAGCTAGACAACATAGTAGGAGAAGACATGCTCGTCGACAAGGAGAAGGAACCAGTCAACAACCTCTTCGACATTCTCAAACATTGCAAACACAAGAAACTCAACAAGCAAGCTCACCATCTGAAGATTTCTAATATCATCTACAAACCTTATGAAGATTTGTGTAATGTAAGTGATTATGTTAAAGGGAAAAAACCATGTTATATGTGGAGTTTCATGGTTTGATATATGTGTAATTTAATTTCGAATTTTTTTTACGTCACCTCAACAAGAAACAAATATATATATATATATATTATTGAAGTATCAAATATATATATATATATATATATGTCAATATCATTTACCTGCTTTCATTTACGTATGCTTTCTACATTTTTCTTTATATGTTACTATGCAATTAATACAAACGTCCCATCAACAGTTTTAGTAACTTTATGCCCAAAAGCAAAAAAAAAAGAAAAAAATAAATAAGGGACCAGGAAGAAACCATTATAAATATGCGTGTGCTGAGTGATTTTACTTACCTACAAATATGGATCATCCCTTAGAATTCTCTCCTCTTCCTCCACAATCAAAATGCTATAACATGTTTGAAGCTCAGTTCTACTCCAACACCGACTGGACAAAGGAAATGGAGACCGTGCTTGTGGATACTCTTGTGAAGGACGTCGAAGCAGGTGATTGGGAAATCGGTAACCATAATAGCAACTGCTTGTTGAACGTAAGAAATGTGTTGAAGAACCAATTCAAGGAGCGTAACTTCTCTTACGTTGATGTGAAAAGGCGGGTTGATTTGCTACAATCGCGTCACTACACATTCAAAAAAATGATAATAACGGCCGGATTACGTATGGTTGGTGAAAGACGGTATATAAACCATAAAGACTACTGTTGGCATTTATGGGTAATTTTCTCTATACTTTAAGAAATCATTTATTTTCTTCATTGTAAATATATAATTCACGCTTCTATTACTTATTCTTACATTTATAGGATCGTGATCCCAAAATGACAAATACAATTGCATACCTAATGGATGATGAGCCATTCTTCGACCAACTTGAGAAGCTTTTCAATTTTGAAGATAATGATGTCGTCAGTGGACCATCTTCCTCAACTAGGCAATAAAATGAATTGGTTTAGCTATGACTGCTATTTCAAATATTGGACTTTCATGAATATTGTAATGGTATTATTGTATTAATTATTGTATAGAGTGATATATAGGTATCTTAAGTTTGTAAAAATTATGAAATAATTTAATAAATAAAGTTCATTATTATTAGATAACATATATATAACACAACAACAAACTATTATACCGAATAAAAGACTGAATTCAATTCACGAGACTCTGTAAAAACTGACAATTGACGAGAGTCTGAAAACTGAAAAAAAAAATTGATTCATTGAAATAAAGAAATAACGAAAATTCAATTATATATTATTTTAAATTATAATTTTTTCATCTTAAATCATGAATTTCAAAAGTAAATTGTTATGATGTTACTTAATATATATTTTATATATTTAGTTAATAAATAAAATATTATGTATATATATATATATATCTATATATAATATATAAAACAAATAAATAAACATCATCTTGCCGTTTTCTTAAAATCTAGCGTTTATTCAATTATTTTTTTTACTTAATAAATAATATATATATATAATTATTCAATAAATATATTTAGAATATATATATATTTTATAAATATATATCTATATATAATAAAAAAATAAAAAATTGTTAACTTAATTGAAATTATGATTTAATATATATTTTTACTTAATAAATAATTTACTTTTAAAATTTATAATTTAATATATGTTCTTACTTAATAAATAAAAATATATATATATTCAAAATATATTATATACATATAATAACGAAATTAAAAAAAAACAATAAACGTAAAAACGTCACCTACGGTGACGTTTTTAGTTATATATATTATAGGTTATATATACATATATATATATTTATAAATAATAATATATATAATATCCGAATATATATATATAAATTTATATATTATTATTATTATTTTTTTAATATAAAAGATATTAATTAATAATAAAAAATTATTATTTAATTTAATAAATATTTTTTATATTATTATTATTACATATATTATTATTACTATATATATAATTTTTTTATATATTTACTTAATAAATAAAAATATATATATATATAAATATTCAAAATATATATTCTTATTTATAAATAATAATTTTATAAATACATATATATATATAATATATATTATAAAAATAAATTTAAATATTTCTTTTATCTTAAATAAATTTATAATTTTTTTATTCTATTAATTATATTGTAATATTTATTCTTATATATTTACTGAATAAATTAAATATATTATATATATATATATATATATTAATAAGAATATACATTTAAAATATATATATATATATATAATACAGGCTATATATATGTATATATATGTATATATATAGGCGGCAGTATCTATATATATAATATATATATATATATGCATGTATATGATATATATATATATGATGTATGTACATATATAATTATATCATAAAGAAAGAACGTCACCTTAGGTGACGTTCTTTCTTTTAATTTAAAATCGTCACCTCCGGTGACGTTTTTTTGAAATAACGTCACCGGCGGTGACGTTTTACCTATTTTTAAAAACTGTTCGGAAACATACCTATTTTGTAAATTTTTTTTTTTTTTTGCATTATTTTGAAAAAAAACCCGGAATAAATGCAAGGCAAAAGGACAAGCAGGTCTTTCCTAACCCTAATCCCTAACCCTAATCCTATCTAGGACAAAACTTGCTATCTTATCTAAGGTGCATTTCTAGACTTTTTTTTTTTTTTTTTAAAAAACCAAATGAGTCTTTCACGGGTAAATAAGATGTATGTACGGTGCATTCGACGCACAAAAAAAATAGATACTAATCTATTTCTTATATAAAGTTATAAATGTAAGCATAACCGTTGCCACACTGCCTTTTCCATAGATGTTATACCCTGACTATTTCCATTATTAGACCCCATAAATAGTTTCATAGTATTAGTTAATTATTGACTCGTTTGGTTTTAAGAAAAAAAAGTTATTTTTTAAAAGAAATTTCGTGATAATTTGGTTTATTTATTTGTAAGCTAATGTGATATATATAATTACACCTAAGCCATATATATATGTATATATACACACACATTTATATAAAATTAAGGCAATATCCAAAATAAGCTAAGATAATTATTTAGTCTCTTATTAGGTGGGAATAGAAAACACGTAATTACTGATTTGGGGCCTTTAATTAATTTTCTATGAAAATGACTCATTTTTTATTTTATTTTAATTATATAAAATCATGCAACTCAATAATTTGGAGCATTGTTGAATTATTTATCTGATCTAATAATTAATTAATGGGTGCATTGTGAGATATCTATAAATATGTGAAAGTGAAACATATCTGGAAATAATTACAATGCAAAGCAAGATTATCGCGTAAAGGGTCTGAAGAGATTATCTCATTACCTTCTTTGAAGAATGATTCATTTTTTTAAGCAATATGAATCAATAATTCAGCAACATTATTGACCTATCTCAAGGGTCTGAAGAGACTCCTTTTCTTCCTTGAATAGGGGGAGAAACTACGTCGTGAATTTCTATTGTAAGGGGCGGTAGCCTAATCCTCGAGAGGAAAGACAATATTGGAAATGTAAATGTCAATTTCAATTTTATCGTCCAAAGTCCACAATTATTTAGTAAATGTAAATAAATAAATAAAAATTCTCAATATAAAAACAGCTACAAAGACTCCAAACAATATTTGTAGGCCCAACGTTTACCAAGATATATGAAGGCCCAATAGCCCAGCAGACAATTATAAAAATAATGACCCAATAAAATCAATGTACTATCAGCCCAAAATAATGACAATAATTAAATTATGTGAGCCCAATATAATATTATATCAACGCATTAGCCCATGATATTCACACACACACACAAAAATATATTTTTCTTACAATAAAAAAAAAAAAAATATATATATATATATATTTGTCGTGATTTATATAGAATCTACTTTAATGAAAATAAATAAATAAATTACAACACATGTGACATAACATACCTAATAAATATTTATTAATTGCCATGAATATTGTGGATGACTTATACATAATTAAATCTTACAGTAATTGAAATATATGATATTTTTGTCCCTAATAAAAAAAAAAAAGAACATAGCTCGAAATTGATCTACATGCATCAAATTGAAAATTACAAACATGATATACTTTTTTGTTCGTTTTGAAATGTCTTGTTATTGATAATTGATAAAAATTTCGTGAATATTTATATAATTAAGACTTGAATTTTCTATCCAAATAATAATCATATAGATCCTCATTTACACGATTTTTTATTTTTTAATTGAATAATTCACCCAAATATAACTTATCTGTAAGATAAAAAAAATTGAGCTATTTTTTTTTTCACCATGTGACATTATCTTTTAGAATGTCCCCCTTTTTTTTTTGGTCCAACAAGAAGAATACCATTAATTGTATATCCAATTACTAAATAGAAGAAAACACAAGTAGAATGATATAATATTAATTTTATATTATTGTTGTTATTGTTATTGTTGTTGTTTTTATATTAAATCAAAATATATATATACATATATGTATATGTATGTAATTCCCTACATATTTTCTTATTATTTCCAATTAAAAAATCATTACTTTAAATTTTAATAATTTAATAATATTTACTCACCAAATAATAATATAACTTAAAATTTGGGTTTCATAAGCAATTTGATAGGATTGCAAGAATAATTCCACGTGTTGCCTTTTTATTTGTCCCAGCATTTAAGTCATGTTGACCTCGTGTAGTAACATTTTCTATGCTAGATTGCAAGATTATGTCACCAAGTCATGTTTTTTACCCAATTAATTATATACAGGCTGTTTTAGCCCATGCAAATGACACCAATATTCATCAGTTAATTTTTGCCGATGTCTTCACCGACACAGACTCCTTGTTTGTTGATGTGTTTTTATTTTGTTGCAATATTTGAGCATTATAAATGTGAAGGATTTTAACCGATACTTAAGTGTAAGAATATCGATTGTCAATTATTTTCTGTTATTTATAGTAAAAAAGATTTTAAAATTAAAAATTACAACGAAGCTTTATGGGTGTTCTCTCCAAAATTCTTTCAAGATTCGCCCATCGGAACATTGGATGTCGCCTGTAATAAATAGTAAGTAATTTTTTAGAAGATTCTACAACAACTTTATAAGTGAAACCATCGTGGTAGAAATTGATGCACTGAAGAGGAGTTTGCAGGGTATCATTTATCAACGGGCTGCTACTGCTGAGGCATTTACCTTAGCGTTATATGATTCATCCATAAAATATAACTTTATACAAGTTTACGAAGTTATTATGTGGTTCAACTGATTATGTGTATACATTTCTTTGGTTTTTATAAAATTAGAACATATGAACCATCTATAATCTAAATAATCAAATATATTGGAATGTATATGATGCCAGTTGTTTCAAACTGATATGTTTTTTTCTTGAATTCATCAAGATTATAATTATAATTAATTATAATAATATTAATATTAATCTTAATAATATAGCGTTAATATTGTATCATTCCACTTGTGTTTTCTTCTAATTAGTGGTTGAATATAGAATTAATGATACACCTTTTGTAAAAAAAAGATGTATATTTTAAAAGTTAATGTTATTTTTTATTACGAAAAAAAGAGCTCTATTTTTTTTATCGCGCGAATAAGTTATATTTGATTGAGTTATTCAAATTAATAAATAATATAAGTCATGTAGGTGAAGGTTTATATAATTTTTTTAAGACGGAGGGAGTGTTATATACGAAGAAGACAAGAAAGTTCATTTGCATAGAAACTTCGCGCTGGATTGACCCAGCTCAACCTTGGTCGTTGGTTCATGCGACTCGGGTCAACCTTATTTGAAGGTGAAGATGGACATGTGCTATTTCGATTAACATGATTTCTGTCATTCTTGCGAACAATGTAAGCCTTGAAATATATTCCATTTGTATAAAAAAAATAATAAAATAAAATTTTCACATTTGATGTATTATTGTGATTGTCTTTTGCTCTGTATCTTTACATTGTCAATATTCTAAAAGATTTGCAGTGTCCATGTCATGAAAATTATGAACCCTTTGCTTCCTTCAAAAGACAATAAAATGGGGCCTCAAGTTTTCCAACTTATATACTGTCATATTATAAGCTATCAACTACACGAGATATTATATAATGCCGTACATGTAGACTTTTCTATTGCGATACATTGTTTCTTCATTATATGATTGCATTGTTTGAAATAATTATAAAAATATTATATTAAATATCGATTTGAAGTTTTTCAATGTTATTCATACGAAAATAAGTTGATTTTATTTAATTTTGTATCTCAATTAATTGGTAGAGGATGCAAATTAATTTCGATTTTTAAATGATTTTATTTTTTTAGTACTAGTGTGAGACCTGTGCGATGCACAAAATATATTTTTTCTTTATATTTTGTATATCATATATTTAAGTTATATGAGATATTGTAAAAGGTGTGAATTTGTAATCCAGTGATTATTTTTTATATAATCAGAAGAAATTTGTTGTAATTTTATTTGTCTTTCTTTTCTTTTATTATAATTATTCTCGTTCACAAATTGATAAGCATGATATCCACGATTTATAGAAGGTTGAATCAAATTAATTTATTTTTTAAATAGAGAGATTAAAGAAAATATAGATTTGTACAGACGTAAAAATTGTCAATTACACAATCAAATTAGGGATAAAAATATTAAGCAAATCATAAGAACAATCAAATAAAAAATGAAAGAGATGGACGGAATTTTCGTTTAAAAATAAAAAAGAAAAATAGTTAAGAAAATAAAATATGTTTATAATAAATTGAAAGCAACATATGAATAAAAAAATTGAAAATAAAATAAACTTAAAAATAATATTTTGAAGAGTGTAGGCTTTGACGACAACTGAAATAGGGTGGAAATTTAGGTCGAAAAATAAAATTTAAAAAAGTAATTTTACTTTTATATATATACATACATACATAATATATATATAGATAGATTATTGTTTTGCAGATTTTATAAGATCGTGCGATTTTATTGGTTTGATAAAATAATTCAAAAAAATCAAATCATGTATTTGTTAGATTTCATATATATTTCTTGAATTTCAAAATTTAGTTATTTAATTAATATTTGATAAAATATCTAGATTTCAAATCATATATTAAATGCAGTAGAATATTCATCTTGATATCATCTCATTTTGAAACACCTAAATTTGTGAAAAATTTTAGATTTCAAAATCGAATCAAAATTTTTAGAATAAAAACGTTCAATTTTAATTTAATAATAATATATTTATTCGTCATTAACTAATAAAGTTTAGGCGAGAAAACAAAATTGAAAAAAAGTCATTTTATTTTAATATATATATATACATACATAATATATATATATATATGTAGATTATTGTTTCGCATATTTTATAAGATCGTGCGATTTTAATTGGTTTGATAAAATGATTCAAGAAAATCAAATCATGTATTTATTAGATTTCATATATGTTTCTTGATTTTCAAAATTTAGTGATTTGACTAATATTTGATAAAATATTTAGATTTCAAATCATATATTAAATGCAGTAGAATATTAATCTTGATATCATCTCATTTTGAAACACATAAATTTGTGAAAATTTTTAGATTTTAAAATCGAATCAAAATTTTTAGAATAAAAACGTTCAATTTTAATTTAATAATAATATATTTATTCGACATTAACTAATAAAGTTTAGGTGGGAAAATAAAATTGAAAAAAAATAATTTTGTTTATATATATATATATATAGATGAGTAAGCTTTCAAACAAAGTATGTGATTCAAAAGTTAGGCATGAATAGATATCAAGTTTGATTAAATGTATTATCTAATAAAATCTAATAATTAATATAATTTTTAAATAAAAATAATAATTTATTTGTATCCAACTACTTGATCAATCTGGTCAAACGAACAGCTAATTGATAGTAAAAATCGATACGAAACTCACACTTCTTCTTCCTTTTTTTTTTTTTTTCCAAATGAATTGAGAATGAAACATGAATCTACATCGATATCATCTTCGTAAGATAATGCCACTAGAATGTCAAGATCTCGATCATTCTTTATATATTTTATTATTGGTGGTTTCCTACTTATTAATTGTAATATGATTCATATAGTTCCTGATTTATGCATAACAAAGAAATAATTATTATGGATATTTGGTGGTTATATATATATATATAATTGAGAATATAGTTACATAAATGCTATTGGATATTTAGTCAGCCCCACTAACAAATTTGCTTTCACCAAAAGCAAACACTTGTTAACCATTGAGTGCAATGAAGGGGTACATTTCTTAAACGTACAATCGGGTTGAACGATGTGGGCCATTCTTTGCCCTGTCATTGGGGGAGCATCCCCCGCTGATATAGACCACATGTAGAGTACAGTACCTCGCCACAAAATCTAGAAGTGGCAATCTTGTAATTCTGTGAAGATTGATGAGCAATTGTTAGATAAAAGATATATAGTTGGATCACTGATTCGGATTCCAACCGTATCTGTACGGATTCTCGGCAACCCGAATCCTAAATTCACAGATTATGTTGGTGTATTTTTTATTGCCCCTCCAAGTAACGCCGTTTGTTAACGTTCGCGGTCACGTTAAATGCAATTTATAAATTATATTTCTACATTTATATTAATATAATAATAAAGTAGTTTTAAAATAGTTTTTTATATTTTAATTTTAAAAAATTTATATATCTTTTTAAAAGTATGTGCCATATTTTATATTTTTCATTTCCAAAAATACAATTTTCTATTTATTAAAATACAAATAATTTTCATTTTATTTATTTTTTAATATATCAAATTAATTATCTTTTCATAATCTTTAATTTTACAATTATATTTCATATATTGATATGAGCTATCAGACAAAAAAATAGAACTTTTTTTATTAATTATTTGAGTTAGATGTTAATATTTATTGTATATTGCACTTTAATTGTAACTAAATATTAACTAATAATTTTAAAAAATATATTAAATAATTAAATTTTATACTACCAATCAATTTATTGTAGAAACAAAAAGCTTATTTCAGAAACCCGTGTAATATTTTTTTTATTACATGTATTTACCACTAATATAGTAAAATATTTCAAATATTCTTAACTATCTATTTACTCAATATTATGTTATAAATATATTCTTTTCGATAATATATTACAAACTGTGTATTACATATGAATAATTTTGATTCAATTAATAATATAGTATTCGGTTACTAGCATTTATATATTTTTTAAAACAAATAACTTGTCTATTTATATACGCATAAAAACTTTGAAGTATGAAGATTTCAAAACTAAAATTAATGTTAAAGAAAAAATATATTTCAAAAATAAAAAACAATAAATTAGAAGCTAAATTTGATATTATATTCATCTATCTAGAAAAAATAAAAACAGATTATATAATCCCACCTTTTGTGGAGGATTTTTGCAAAACGGAGATTACATAATCCCACTTTTTTTGGAGGATTTTTTCGTATTTGATTCTTTAACGACGTTAAAAGAAAAGTGATTTGTTATCGAATTTTTTTAAAGATTAGCTTTTAATATTGTTTCACCAAATAATGATGCATATCTAAAGCTCGATCCCAAAATTATTATTTTTCTAAATTATATTAAAAAAGATATGGACTCTAAATATTAGATGGAAAATTAGGTTAATTGATTTGGTTGCTGAGTGGTGGAGAAAATATCGTGCTTTATCTATAATTTTTAACTTATTTATTTTTATTTAAATGTATGTGTCAATTTAATTAAAACGTATAATTATTTTTTAATTTTAAAATTGTAAAATTGAATATCGAATAGTTTTTATTTTTTTGATAATTATCGAAGAACAATTTTGAGGATATAAAATAGATTTTTTTTTTTAATTTTCTTCATAGAATAAAGAATAATATCTACGTTCCCAAACATATCGCTTAAGAGTAAGTTTAATTGAAAAAAATCACTTGAAAATAGTAACAAACTCTTCATTCCGCAACAATAGAACCTCCTGAAACTAAACTCCGTCAACCATCCGTCAACCCTTGACTACGTGTCCAGACCTCATTGGGTAGTCGGTTTACCCGAATATTCCATCCCAAAAATTCCAACTACCGGTCTCTCTCTCTCTCTCCCCATAAATATACCCCACTTCCCACCTACCGTACGTACTGTATTATCCTTCTAGAGAGAGAAACAAAAGTAATGAGTGGAGCACTGGAGAGAGACTACACTGTGGGTGAGGAAATCGGGAGGGGCAAGTACGGCGTCGTATCGAGGTGCCACTCCACCGTCACCGGAGAGTGCTTCGCCGTAAAGTCAATTGAAAAGCGTCTCATCCAAAACGACCCCGTCGACAGCCAGTGCCTTCGTAATGAGGCGAAGCTCATGCAGCTCGTATCGAGTCACCCTAATGTGGTGGGAATTTTCGATGTTTACGAGGACGATGAGTTTCTGCATGTTGTTTTGGAATATTGCGGTGGTGGTGATCTGCTCGAGAGGCTTACTACCCGACCCGTTTACACTGAATCTGAAGCTCGCCGAGTAATGGTTAGTTCTCTTTTACCTTTTATTTTTTTCTGTGAATTTTATTTTGTTAGTATGGGAAGTAAAAATAAATACAAGAATTATTCTGTGCGATTTCTGTAGACGCTAGGTTTTTAGGTACATTTTACTCCTTAACATGGTAAAGAAGGATTTGTGAATTCTTTGTGGAAGAATAGTTTCTTCGATTTCAATTCCCCATTTTCTTGAGTCATAAATGAAAAATTAGTCGTGGATGGGTTAATCTTTGCTATTATATGTGGAATGGTATATTGTTCTTGTATGTTCTTGAAATTCAGTTCCTGAAAAACCTCCTCTCTTTTTTTTTTTTTTTTTTTTTTTTTTTTTTCAAATTTCTCCCCCCTCCTTCTTTAGATACGTAGAAGCAGAGGAACTTCTGGTTCTGTTTTCTATATTAGTTGAGCGTGAATGATAAAAATCTGTTCTTGATTAAGAACAAATCCAACCAGATTTTCATTCTGATTATCATGCAATTTATTGATGAAGTTGCATTGTGGAGTTCTTCCGCTCTATTTATTGATGAATTTACAAATTTAATTTTGGGATTGAGAGAATTTAATTTCGCCCTCATTTATATTAAATGATTTTGTTTTATCTATCAGAACACCAAAGAATCATAAGAGTTTTTTTCCAGTTTCTGCATCCTTATTCATATTTCCTTTCCAATTCCTGTACAGGCCCCGCTAGTACAAGCCATAGCACACTGCCACAACCATGGAGTGGCACACCGGGACATCAAACCTGATAACGTCCTCTTCGACGGCTACAACGAGCTAAAGCTTGCCGATTTTGGTTCAGCCGAGTTCTTTGGCAATGGCGGGCTAATGACCGGCATTGTGGGGACGCCCTACTATGTCGCCCCTGAGGTATTAGCCGGGCGTCACTACAATGAAACGGTTGATGTGTGGAGTGCCGGTGTGATTTTGTACATAATGCTATCTGGGATGCCACCTTTTTATGGGGAGTCTGTGACAGAGATTTTTGAGGCGGTGCTGAGGGCGAATTTGAGATTTCCAAGGAGTGTTTTTGGATCTGTTTCATTGGAGGCTAAGGACCTGCTGAGACGAATGCTTTCGAAGGATATGTCTAGAAGGTTCTCAGCTGACCAAGTCCTGAGTAAGCATATGAACTTATATCAATTGATGCTTGTTTAGGAGTTTTTTGTTTTCTCTGTTTTGGTGAATACTATGCTCTATTGTTTCAGTGTTCTGTCATAGTGCATGTTATTTGGTGTTATTATCTGTTTCTTGTTGAAGAGAGTGAAACTAAGAGAGAACCATATTGGGATGTAAGACAGAACTAAGATGCCCTCACAAGATTTCTCGAGCATATGAAGCTCGATACAGTGGCCGAGAATCCACTGTCTCGAGCTTCACATAAGCCTTTGGTAAAAAGAAAGAACTTTGTGTTTTACAAAAAGGATATCTTTGCCATTTTACATCCCAAAAACGGCGAACATTTCTTGCATTCTACAATGCGATCATAAAATTGACAATGGGATCATATTATGTAGGGCATCCATGGATGACGAGCGACGGAGACTCGATAGGAATGGCTGTTCTTGCGTGAGAAGATGCTTCGGGTTACACACGAAGAACTGAAGAGCTTTGGTAGATCGTTGTATAGGCAGCCTTGTCCATATAAAAGTACAGGTAGATAAATAGTAGAGTAGTGTTTGCACAATGGTTTTTGTACAAAAATTGTGCGGGGGAGGTGAAAATGACTGCGCGACAACAGGGGGTGCCTTCCATGTCATGTGATGGAAGTGTTGATATAAGCACTTGCCCTTTTCTTTAGTTGTTTTATTTCTGGACGATAATGTTAAAGAGACAGACCAGTGACCACTTGCAAGTTTTGGACTGTTTATGGGATGAAGTTTCTTTTTGTCTATATTTGGACTTCATCGATTCATATTATGTTGAGATGATAAATATATTACTTGCGTGCGTGTGTGTGTGTGTGTGTGTGTGTGTTTTTCTTTTAATTATATAAATAAAGGAACAGATGTTGAGATTTGTATTTGGTGAACGCCTCGTCCCTTTCACGATTCCTTGCGTGTTGAATTTATGGTTAGGGGTTTTGTCTTCATGGGACCACCCAACATAGAAATGTAGGGTATCTGTGATTTTCTTTTTAAGAATGAACATATTTTTGAAATTTAATAATGTGATATGGTTGAATTTAAGTAGAAATGTTACGGTTTCAGGTTAATCCTAATGAATTTTAGGTTAATAGGTTCGATTACGAATTTGTTTTAATGAGTTTTGGGTTAATAAGATTATTTTGAACGAACTTATAATATGGTAAACTGTATCTCTAATTCTACTCATTGTTTGACTAATGAAGCTATTATCGGGCTATGAGTTAAAATATTCAAGTTACATATTTAAAATTTAAATTTTATCTAATTGTATATAATATTTTATTTAAAATATAAGTTTAAATAATGTTTTATTCTAGCTTTAAGAATATTCATGTTTAAAATTATATTTTATTTAAGTTCTAAATTCAATAATACCATTTAGAATTTTCTAATAATTAAATATAAATTTAATATCTTTTATTAAAAACAACAATAAAAATTAATTTAAAATAGTGCATGTTATTATTCCGATATTAGGAAAAAAGTAAAGAAAAAAATATGGGTTGTCGGACTGCCCTAATCCTATGCGCACCTTAATCCTATGCAGACTAATCCTACAAGGTTTTGGGATAAAAACCAATTTTAAATAATTTAATAAAATCAAACCTTAGTCCTATAATTTTTCAGGTTCTATCGATTTGTTCCATCAGGCCGTTGTTATTTTAAAATCCCTAATTTTAAGATTATGTGTGTTTATGGATTGATCTGTGTGCAAATCCAACTTTACTCTTTTTTTTTTTTTTTTTTAATTGGTACCAACTACTCTCTCTTTATATTTTTTTTCCTCTCCTATCCATCATTGTACAAATTTTAGTAATTATCTTATGATTATTAGTCATTCAATAATTACAAAATAATTTTGTAACATATGTTCATCTTATTTAATATATACTTACAATTTTTATTCTATAAATTTTTCATTCCAACCATAAATTAAAAAAAAAAAAAAATCCCTAGGTTCATATTTTAACATACCCTAAGTAAATAAATATGAGGAAAAAACCTAGTATGTTTTATTATACTCAATTAGATATGCAGTTGCTGTATTTGATGATATATCAAGTAGGGATGAATTTACAAAATTAAATAATGGTTAAAAATTCTATATGTTTTCAGTCAAAATCTTGATATATCATAATTTGAGATCAATTCATAAATTTGTCTTATATCGAGTAAGTATATAATGTTTGTTTGTATATACATTAAATGGAACAAGTGGAGATATGCAATCTTATATTATATTATATTAGTATATTTTTTTGTGCGATGCACGCATATATTATTATAATATAATACTAGTATAAGACTTGTGCGATGTACAGAAGATATTTTTTCTTATATTTTGTAATATAATCATATATTCAAGTTATATAATATATTATAGAAGGTGTAGATTTGTAATTATATGATTATTTTTTTGTATAATGAGTAGAAATTTATTGTAATTTAATGTTTCGTCTTTTCTTCTATTAGAATTAGCCTCGTTTACAAATTGATAAGCATAATATCCACGATTTATAGAAGGTTAAATCAAATTAAATTAAAAAAATAGGCATATCAGCAGATTAAAGAAAATAAAGATTTGTACAGATCTCATAAAATTTGCCAATTACATAGTCAAATTAAGGACAAAAATATTTTGCAAATTGCTAATTAAATGTAATAATATTACAAAAATTTGAAATTTGATAGAAACAAATACTTTGAAAGCTAATGAAAAATCGCACTATGCTTATATGTCGAAATAATTAGCAGATCTCAACAGAAAATCACAAGAATAATCAAACAAAACATGAAAGAGATGGATGAACTTTTTGTTTAAAAATAAGAAAGAAAAATAGTTAAGAAAATTAAATATATTTATGATAAATTGAAAGTAACAGGTGAATAAAAAAATTTAAAATAAAATAAACCTAAAAATAATATTTTGAAAAGTGTAGACTTTTGTGACAATTGAAATATGACACATATTATCGTACATGTCTTTGCCATTTATTTTCTCAAAACAGAAAACGCAAAACACTTCAAAAGGAGGGAGAACAAAAAAAGGAGACCTTAAAATATTTAGTAATAATCTTGATAAAATATATAGAAAGAAGAGAGAGACAAAAATGAGAAATTACTTTGAATTATGATATGATTGTTGAAAATTTAATTTCATATTTGACAAAATCATATTTTATCCAAGTGATTGGGTGATTTTAAATAATTGATAATTTAATTATAGGAAAATTGTTAATGATTTTCCATAATCTAATGAAATTACAATGATTTCACATTCCTAACAAATTTATTTCTTATTTTGAATAAATTATGAGTTAACAAAAATTCTTTAAAATTCGAATTTATTTATGTTGAACAACAGAAACTAAGCAAATCACGAAGATTGTTGATATTAATCTCTTCAATTAATTGTAATAATGTATCTTAAAAGAGTTGCATAAATATATATATAGTTTTACATCTATATGGTTGAAATTCAGGTCGAAAAAACAAATTTAAAAAAGTAATTTTACTTTTATATATATATATAGATTTTTTTTATAAAATGAATCGAGAAAATTGAGTCATATATTTGTTAGATTTCATATTTTTTTAATTTCATAATTCAGTGATTTGATTAATATTCGATAAAATATATAGATTTCGAATCATGTATTAAATATTGCAGTATATTCATCTTGATATCATCTAATTTTGAAACACCTAAATTTGTGGAATAATTTAAATTATGAAATCATATCAAAATTTCTAGAATAAAAATGTCTAATTTTAATTTAATAATAATATAATTATTCTAAATAAGTAATGAAGTTTAGGCGGGAAAACAGAATTGAAAAAAATCATTTTGTTTTAATATATATATATATAGATTATTAAATTTAAAAATACATAAAATTAATATTTTTAAACAATATATATAATTATGTTCATTAATTTATATATGCAACATGATTATAATAAGAATATAAATATTATATATAAAATCATATGTGAACATTAATTAATTTTATTTATAAAATACAATTATCAAATTACAAAATATATAGTATTTTCTTTTGAAATCAAGAGAATTGAATAAAATCTTGTATATCAATGTGAACATTTATTATTATTATTATTATTATTATTATTATTATTATTATTATTATATATAGGATCTCATCTAGCACAAATTCATAATTGATTTGTTAAAATCAAATAATTGCGCAGATATACGAATTTGATTAGTTTTAATAAAATTAATAACATTACCAATATGGCCATATTTTCTAAAAATTCATCTTTTAATTAGAGGAAGAAACAAATAAAAAAATAATAATAACAAATATAAAAATAGATTATTTATTATTATTATATTATATAGATCGTACCTTGATGTAATTGTCTTGAGTGTATCATAGTACATAGTATATACCCACCGCACATCAACCATACATATTCGCAAATAAAAAATAAATACATGCGAGAGTATACATGCTCAATGGGCCCCACCAAATCATGTCTAAATTTACATTGTGGAAAATTCGAATAGAAAACCAATAAATATTGTCGCATTAAAATTCCTCGAACATACGTAGTCTTAACACATTAACAGCAGACCTAAAACATTAAAAAAGTCAACATCAAGAACAAAGATGATCAAACTGGAACTGTCCTGGAATCAGATGGCCTCATTTCCACACTTCCATTCTCATTCTCATCTTCGTTCTCCCTGGACATTTCCTCCAACGACCTCCCCTTCGACTCCGGTACCAAGAACGTAAACATCACACCCAACGCATTAATACATCCCAGCATAAGCAGTGAGTTCTTCACTCCAATGCCAGCAGGATAGCCGGCATCCCTCTTGCTCATGTCCTTGGGCTGTGCAGCGTATAAAAACCCCATCCCACCCACTATAGCTCCAGCTTTTCCAGCCGCAGCTGATATTCCATGACACGTCGACCTCAGCCTCGCCGGGAAGATCTCCGCCGGGACGACAAATGTGGTGGCATTTGGCCCGAAGTTGGCAAAGAAGAATGTGAGCGAATACATGATCACGAACCCAATTCTGTTGTCCTCGAGAGTCCAGTGCTCGTATGGAATGGCTAGAGCGAACATGAAGACGGTCATGAAGAAGAATCCCATTAATTGGATCGCGAATCGCCCGATTCTGTCGATAAAGAACACGGTGAACCAGTAGCCTGGAACAGTGCTGCAAAGGGCGATCAAAGTTTGTGCTCTAGCAATTCTGTAGACTTCTTCCAGAGCATTCATTGTTTGAGCAGCAGGAATCCATCCTATGGCACTGAAAATGTCTTTCTGGAAAAGATTCTGGCTGTAGAATGCAATGTCAAGCAAGAACCAGGTGCTTGTGGTACCTAGTAAATGCAGTCCATGGCGACGAAGAAATTCCTTCGAGAACAACCCGAAACCATTCCCTTTCTCCTCGACTTTCTCCACCTCTGCTTCCAGCTCAACCTGCAGCACTTTCGACATGTCCGCAGCTGCCCGTTTCGCGTTCTTCTCCACCAGGGCGGTGTACCGGGCAGTTTCGGGCATCTTCATACGCCAGTAGTACGTTAGGGCCGCCGGAACAGCACCGAACATCACGATCAAACGCCACACGTAGTCGGCCTCGGGGACGGTGGAGGTAAAGCGGTTGTCCTCATAGGCAGGGGAGGGATAGGCGGCCTTAAAAGCGGCGGAGATGATGATCGCCACTATTCCTCCGGCCAAGATTCCGAACCCCTGCATAGCGAACACCGCCGCTATAAACGCTCCACGTGTCTTCTTATTAGCGTACTCCGACATAATCGTCGCCGACAGGGGATAGTCGCCGCCGATGCCGAACCCCAGCCAAAACCGGAAGAAGCATAGCGTGGCCATCACGCTCTTTGGGCTGTCCCCGAAGGAGAGTCCACAGGCGATTGAGCAGATGACCATGAGCATTAGGGTCATGCCGTAGACTTTCTTCCGCCCCAATTTGTCGCCGAGCCACCCGAAGAAGAGCTGCCCCGCCAGAGTGCCGCAGAAGGCGACGCCGTTGACGGCGGCGGCAACATTCGGGGGGAGGGTGCCGGGCTTGGTGACGTCATGGTGGGTGTAGTAAATGCGGCCGAGCAGCTTTGTGATCAGAGAGATGCAGAATAGGTCGTAGGCGTCGGTGAAGAAGCCCATTCCGGCGATTACGATGGCGGTGAAATGGTACCACTGGGTCTTGGCCACATCAAGGGCATTCAAGATTTGCATCTGCTGCTTAGCCATGTTCAAGATTTGTCACAACTTGTGGAAACAGGCAGTAGCTATATATCCTGAAAACATTAATACAAGAGACAATTATTGGTAGCTCAGTAGAATTCAAGAAGAGGACAATTCTTGTAGGATCAAGAGAGAGAGAGAGAGAAAGAGAGTTAATTTTCAGTATCTATAAATCCTGAAAACATGAGTACGAGAGGATTATTGGTAGGTCAGTACAAATCAAAAGAGGCCAATTCTTTGAAGTCACAGAAACTGTAAAATACTCTTTTTTGTAGCTACAATTTAAGTTTCACACATAATTAGATCGTTCCACTTTGTCCATGCAAATAGGACAACACCATCAGGGATAGATCCACGATTTTGTCACAGGGGTGGGCCGTGTATGAATAATTTTAAAATATTTTTTCCTTTCTGAAGTGATAAATACTTCTTGTTTTTCCTTTCTGATGATATAATCAAGGTTGCTAGTGTAGTCAAAAAGGAGAAAAAAATAAAATCCTTTAAAGTAAAATGGTTGAAAAAGTTCCAAGAATAGAGGAGAAGGTATAAAGCAACAAAAAAGGAGAAAAAAATAAAATCCTTTAAAGTAAAATGGAGGAAAAAGTTCCAAGAATAGAGGAGAAGGTATAAAGCAACAAAAAGGAAACTTTTCCAGAAAACTGACAACAGCATGTGAACTAAACCCAGAGGAAAAAAAATAAAAAAAATTTGAGTTGTATTCACGAATAAGAAAGGATATTTTTATTCTGCCCAGAAAATAACTTGATCAGAGAGAGAGAGAATTAATTTTAAAATAAGTTTAAAAAACAACTAAAAATAGGAAAGATTCTAAGGGTTTAAACTTTTAAGAGCACATAAGTAATTCCATTTTTCCAGAAGATCCAAGAACATATATCACCTTACAAAAATAATTTTTTCTTCCAAGAATATACGAAAACATGCATGGAAAACATATGGGTGTAATTCTGAAGTGCGCGCAAAGTGTTTGATATATTGCTGATCAGAATAGCGAATGAAGCGATCTCAAATAACAGTGATTAATTCCTAAAATTAAAACAAAAACATAGAAAAAAATCATAAAATTCATAAACATACATTAACTGTGAGCTTTCTGGAACACTCCCCTAATTCACGAATAAGAAAGGATATTTAAATATTATAGCAGAGGCAAAAACGGAGGTTATGGAGAAGAGTTTTTAGTGGAGGTAACAAACTGTTGAGAATGTGAAGGAGTGAGCGTGGAGTGAGACATATTTAACTGCGAGTCTGCGAGGTCTGAGGAATCTTGGCCGGAATATTCCGATCCGGGCCCATCATGACCTCTACCGTGTGATCTTGCCACGTGTCCCGTTCTGTGGGGTTGACGCAGCTGCCAAGATCGTAATGGTTGTTATGAATTCTATTTAGACTGTAAACTTCTATGAACCCATACTACCCTAGGTCAACTATTTCGGTCAACTATTTATTTTATGATTTATCCTGCAATAAAACATTTTTTTTCACATTAATACAGTTGAAGAGTCAACAATATGCATAATATTATTAAAAAAGCAAAAAATAATACAGAAATCATCTGTAATATGAAGCTTTATTAATTAAATATGAGGAAATCACATCAGAATTCTAAAATGGAATTTATTTGACAATTTTTTTTATATTTCATCATTTTAATTAATCAAAAAATTATTATTATTAACATATAATAGTATTTTCAGTTTATTCCTAATTTCAAGATAAATCTTATTTTGTTCGTAACATGTTTAACGACTTATTTTCTAGTCCTACGCGAATCTAAACACGTCAATAACTTATTCCTAAGATATGACAAAAACAAATCTTTCAAAATCGAACACATATAAACTCTAAAATATCTTATAAATACAAGAACTTTTAATTTTCAAATAAATATAGCCAAAATGAATCTAAACAGCCCTGCTTATATGCCTAGATTAATGGCTTATACATAGCCAAATTTATTTGCACAAAACAGATCAAATATGGTTGAAAAAAGTAAAATTACAAATTTTATTTTTTACGCATTTTTAAATTACAATTTATTTTTATAAAAATCGACGTCTAACGTGGATTTATGTTAGAGGACAACAACATTATTATATTATATATTATATATATATAATACAAACACACACACATATATATATATATATATATATATATGAATTAAGAATTAATAATTAATTGTAGAAAAAATGCAAAGTAAAAGGAATCGTCAGTGTGAATGCAACAATCATTATGTAAGAAGATCATACTTGACAAACACAATAGACAACGTAATGTTACATCACAACTTGATTGCTTTCACATAAACGTAACTCAGGCCCAGTTTTATTATTATAATATAATTTATATAAAAATTTATGCAAATCAATAAAAAAAAATAATAACAATTATATATATTCCATTATATAATGTTATAATTAAGATTATATATGCTTGATTGAGAATCAAACTAAATCAAAAGCAATTTTTTAAAAATATTAAATTTTATTTTTTATTTTTATAAAATCATCAGTTCATTTTTCTATCACTAAGTTAGAAAATAATAAAAATAATTGTGAATATATCAAACTTCTCGACTCCAATTAATTTAAACTTCTCGACTCCAATTAATTTATATAAAACTCATTTAAATTCATTCTAAATCAAATGCTATTTTTTTAAATTTGATAAGAAGCCACATAAACTTAAACAACATAATGTTCAGATACGATTCAATAATTACGCCAATCGTAATGAATATTCTCCTTCTCAACAATAAAAACCAAAATTCAATGATTTATGTTTATTTGATTGCGATATATTGACCAAACGAAGAACAATTATAAGAATAGACACTACAAAAATGTGTCAAAAGAAAACATAATTTCGGATAATATTATTTTTTAATTAGTGATGTTATTATATACACATGATGTGTGATGAGTGTTTTAAAATATAAAATGAATACGAAATGAAATAGAAGATATTAACCCATAATAATCAACCTTAATTTATTGCAAACATTACATCAGAAAAAACTAAACAATATTCTTACTCCACAACTTTGTTGACGAAGAAATATTTCACCTTATTCCCTTCCCTAAATGAGTGCGTCTTTTGTGTGTCGAATGTACCGTGCATTCAATTTGTAGTATTACTTATTTAACTAACAAATATTATTTATTTACTTAAAAGGTATTACTATTTTTAGTTAAATAAGAAATATTCTGCATTGAATTACACGTTGCACTGGATACACAAAAATTTGTGCGTCCCTAAAAAGATGATAGATCTGCAAGTTCATTTGAATTTTAGAAACTAAAAAAGCAAAACTCAAAGGTTGATACTTCCAATTACTAACATATTTCTGGATCAAAATATTGATAATCGAAAGAACATCAACTTCAAGTTGAACATTAAAAAAATCACATTGAGTACACAATGTAAGACCTTTCGTAACAACATCAATTTCAACAACCATATTAATCGAATACCCAAAAACTTTATAAAATCCATAAAAAATCAAAATTACTGTTCTTAATTAATAAATAAAACGAATAATAACTTTTAAATATAAGTGTTTCCCACATGGGTACATATAGTAAACTACCTCTAAATTAATAACTTTGGAATGCATCATATATTTATTATTTAGAAGTATTACTTTTATGATAAATTAATATATTTTTAATTTATATAATAAATGGATGCATCTATATTAAATCAAGATAATTCGATCATTATTTAAAAATTATTATTAAATATTAAACTAGAAAAAATAAATTGAGAATTAATTTAGAAAAATATTGGTGTATTTTGCTTCAATGAATTATTTCATTCTCCACAGATTAAATAATTAATTCAAGGAAAGCGGGCAACTGCCGGCATATTCATAATTGTCATTGTAGTGGTCCCCACTGAAGTATTGGCATACATGACGAAAGTCCAAGTCAACTGGTCCCATGGCACGGTTCCACGATTTCGATTTTAATTTCGGAACCGTCTTTTTTTGGAACCGTGGAGAAGGAAATTGGAACCGAACCGCCGTATATACGTTTCCAGTTCTGAAACCGACGGTTCCCCCGATTCTGTTCATTTTTTTTGGGGAACTGCCGGTTCCCAACAGTTATAAGATCTGAACCGTCGATCATCAACGACTATTTAATCTCAACCGTTGTTTCAAATGGACATAATCGAACCGGAAACCAGAACCATTGATTCGGAACCGCCGGTTCTAATAGTTCGGAACCGGCGGTTCGAACCGCCAGTTCCAGTTCTATAAAAATAGAAACCGAAACCAAACCGTCCCAAATACGATTTCAGTTCCAAACCAAAATCGGAATCGGTCAACGGTTCAAACTGAACCGTTGACCGGCGATTCTGGTTTGGAACCGAAACCGTGCCCGCGTCTAGTCCCAAGTAGTTATCTGAACATGAAGCGTGACATTAAAGGCCCCGCGTATAATATATGCAAATATAATATTATTATTCACATAAGTTTTTATTGATTAATTTCATGCTCATGTGTAATAGTTTTATAGTATTATAAATTAAATAATTGTACAAATCAAGAATTCGATCTTTCTAGCAGTCAAAAAAAATTGAAATAGTAAATAACAATCGAAACATGTGTGTTTATAAAAGGTCTGTAATGACTAATGATCGTAATTGATTAGATATAGGTAAGATTCTGTATACATTGTTCCAAATTCTATTTATTATTTCTAGTGTTATTGTTTTCGTCGTATTTATTGTGTATTTATTTTATATCTTATTTTTATATTTATGGAATAATCGAATATTCATTTTTGTATTAATAAAACATTAAAAAAAAGATGGAGTATTTGTTTGTTATTCTCCCAAAAGTTCTAAACTTCACAGATTATATTAAATTATTTAGAGTATTTCTAATAAATAATATAATTGCTTGGTGACAGACCAACCAACCAACAAAACTAAGCCGAAAATTCAACCTTTAAATTAATAATCTATTTCTAAATTCTAATTTTAACATTTTTCATATGTTTATGTAAATATATTGTATATAATATTATTATTATATGAATAATAAATAATCGATAATTTAATATTTAACTGTTGACCCCCTCAAATACTCATCCAAAATTCTATCGTGACTAATATCTGTAATTGTCTACCTCATCAGAATTTCAATAATTAAGTTTATTGAATTGCAAAAACTCCAGAAACGGTTGCAATTGTGACACGATTTAAGGTATTACTTGTTTAATTATAAAGTATCACTATTTTTTTAAGTGTATTACTGTTGATTAGTTAACTTAGTGATACTTTATAGTTAAACAAGTAATACTTTATACTTACATAAGTAAAACACCTTAAATCATCGCACACATACAACCATTTTACAGGATAGTCACTCAGATTTAATTAAGTGGCTAATGATGCAACTTTTGCACTTTACTCATGCCAAACCATATAACATTTGATGTGCCTTCAATGGTGGGAACTCCACAAATCCACTTTCTAAGGTCAAAACTTAAAATTTAAAAATAAAAATAATAAATCTGAATGAAAAATAAATTAGGTTATCAATTATTTTACTTTATTTATTATTTATTTATTTGGAAATAATAATGTAGGCATCAAGCGACTTTTAACTTTTAACCGCCGCACACCGCCGTAGTGGGCGGAGATTCTAAATTAAAAAATGGAACACGTTTCGAGTTGGCATTCTATGCATTATGTTAGGTTTTAAAAAAATTGCACTTAGTCAAATTTTCATCATTGTTTTTAAAACAATGTAGACTTTTTTTTTCTTTAATGAAGATTTTTTTTTTTTTTAATATAAGCTAAAGAACAATGATTGATCTTTATGTTCCTTCATATCAATCGCGAAAATTGAAGATTTTTTTGGACTTATAGCAAGTGAGTAAAAAAGCAAAAGACGTTCTGGGCATCAAATATATTTTACTGTTTAGATACAAGACGGTAGATGAGACGCGCACCTCATTGAAGCGCGGCGTCTAAAATATACACACATATAAAAATATTTAACAATAAGATAACATAATAGATTTATTAAAATATAATCAATTATAAAAATCTAAATCATAACAGATGTCCAAATTTCATATATAATAGTTATAACTAAATATTACACATCATCGATCGCTAGTCGTTATCGCCACCGAAAAGGATGGTGGTCGTCGGAATGAGAGGGGCAAAAGCGTGTGGAGAGATAATAGATATAATAATTATAACTAAATATTACACATCATTATCGATAGCTAGTCATTATCGCCACCGAAAAGGATGGTGGTCGTCGGGCAGAAAGCGTGTGGAGATATAATAGATGTGTGGGTGAGATGTAAGAGATTTTGAACTAAAATTTTAAATTTTAAGTGAAAAATGGATGAAGTGTTTTGAAATAATTTTAACTTTTAAATTTTATCCCTACTTACCGTAAAATATTTAAATAAAATAAAAATTGCAGTCTTGAGTGAGACGCACATTTTCTACGTCGAGCCTTTCAATAGGCACATGAGATACAACTAGGCGACGCCTCCAACCCAACTCGCCTTGACGGTGTAAGACCCTAAACCCTAAATCTAATGTGCCTCGCGCCTTGCGTCCGGACGCATTTCTTTTTTAGATAATAAATGTTATCTTCTTCATAATACATAATAATAAACATGCAATAATATTCACAGATGTGTCATTCATATTATCTTTGGTATATGGTCCAAAATTCTTTGGAGCCATTTAAAATAATAAAAATGGTCGAAATCACTCAGGAAAGTGTTTAGTTCTTTACAAACATTTCCATTCAATAATTTGGAAACTTTAAGAAGATGAAGCTCATTTTTTCGTTCTCAGATGTTTTAATAAAAAATATTATCAATCAATCATCAATTTGCGGAGATCCTTTGTTTGGAATCTTTTGACCCCTCGATCTTTCTTTTATCAAGTCCGAGCTTGATTGTAAGGGAGCTGTTCGTGACATCTGGCTGCGAGATATTCATTCATGGCCAACGTCCTAGTTCGACGACTTTGGTATGCGTAGACTTGGATATTTTTAAATTTTAAAGAATAATTTTGATCAAACTTATCTACCATTTGTTGAAGTGTTTGCAAATTATTCTTTACTTGAACTAATTCTAAGCATGGAAGAACAAAATTCTACTATATATTTAATAATTACAACATCACCATTTCACATATTTAAAAACTATATTAATATATATGAGTATTTGTTGAGATCTTTTTGTCTTATTTTGTATAAAGTAAAAAAAATAGAGAATTCTCCTAACATGGTAATTTTTAAATGCACAATGGGCTTAATTCAAATTTAAAATAATAAAAAATACATGAGTGCAATTTCAAGGTAAGTCATTCGGACATTGCCGACGGGAAACAAAAGAACAAAATCTTGGCCAAGAACAAAATAGACAATCATTCCACTACATATAGACAGTTTTGATAACACTGAACAATGGCAAAATAAAAAAATTAAACAACTATGTAAGATTACCAACAATAATATTATACCACAAACATAATAAAAACGCCTTAACTACACAAGCATAGAAGAACAAAATTCTACTATATATTTAATAATTACAACATCACCATTTCACATATTTAAAAACTTTATTAATATATATGAGTCTTTGTTGAGATTTTTTTATCTTATTTTGTATAAAGTAAAAAAATAGAGAACTCTCCCGACATAGTAATTTTCAAATGCACAATGGGCTTAATTTAAATTTTAATTTGTTTTGATAAAATTAGTAATACTACCAATATCACAATATTTTCAAAAAAATTATCTTTTCATTTATAGAAGGAAAAATAAAAAAATAATAATTGCAAATATAGAAATCGAAATAATTTATTATTATTATATTATATATACATCGTACCTTGATGTAGTTGTCTTGAGTGTATCATAGTACATAGTATATACCCACCGCACATGAACCATACATATTCGCAAAATAAAAAATAAATACATGCGAGAGTATACATGCTCAATGGGCCCCACCAAATCATGTCTAAATTTACATTGTGGAAAATTTGAATAGAAAACAAATAAATATTGTCGTATCACTGCCCTGCTTTTATCTCCATTAATGTCTGTCGACTCTAAATAATTTATTGTTTTATCTCCATATATAAAAGCTTCTGTTCCTTGTATTTAGAATTAAAGAAAAATATTAATATGATTTTTAATGTATTAGTCACATGAAAGAAACTAAAATATATGCAAAATCTAATCCAGAAAAAAAAAAAAAAAAAGAAAGAAATTGGTAAACCCAGAATCAAAATAAAACCTCTTCATTTTATACCCCACAAACATGGTCATAACATTTTCTTCACTACATAAAATTCATCGAACATACGTAATCTTAACACATTAACAGCAGACCTAAAACATTAAAAAAGTCAACATCAAGAACAAAGATGATCAAACTGGAACTGTCCTGGTATCAGATGGCCTTATTTCCACACTTCCATTCTCATTCTCATCTTCGTTCTCCTGGGACATATCCTCCAACGACCTCCCCTTCGACTCCGGCACCAAGAAGGTAAACATCACACCCAACGCATTAATACATCCCAGCATAAGCAGTGAGTTCCTCACTCCAATGCCAGCAGGATAGCCGGCATCCCTCTTGGTCGGGTCCTTGGGCTGTGCGGCGTATAAAAACCCGAACGCACCCACTATAGCTCCAGCTTTTCCAGCCGCAGCTGATATTCCATGACACGTCGACCTCAGCCTCGCCGGGAAGATCTCCGCAGGGACAACGAATGTGGTGGCATTTGGCCCGAAGTTGGCAAAGAAGAACGTGAGCGAATACATGATCACGAACCCAATTCTGTTGTCCTTGTGAGTCCAGTGCTCGTATGGAATGGCTAGAGCGAACATGAAGACGGTCATGAAGAAGAATCCCATTAATTGGATCGTGAATCGCCCGATTCTGTCGATCAAGAACACGGTGAACCAGTAGCCTGGAACAGTGCTGCAAAGGGCGATCAAAGTTTGTGCTCTAGCAATTCTGTAGACTTCTTCCAGAGCATTCATTGTTTTAGCAGCAGGAATCCATCCTATGGCACTGAAAATGTCTTTCTGGAAAAGATTCTGGCTGTAGAATGCAATGTCCAGCAAGAACCAGGTGCTTGTGGTACCTAGTAAATGCAGTCCATGGCGACGAAGAAATTCCTTCGAGAACAACCCGAAACCATTCCCTTTCTCCTCGACTTTCTCCACCTCTGCTTCCAGCTCAACCTGCAGCACTTTGGACATGTCCGCAGCTGCCCGTTTCGCGTTCTTCTCCACCAGGGCGGTGTACCGGGCAGTTTCGGGCATCTTCATACGCCAGTAGTACGTTAGGGCCGCCGGAACAGCACCGAACATCACGATCAAACGCCAGACGAAGTCGGCCTCGGGGACGGTGGAGGTAAAGCGGTTGTCCTCATAGGCAGGGGAAGGATAGGCGGCCTTAAAAGCGGCGGAGATGATGATCGCCACCATTCCTCCGGCCAAGATTCCGAACCCCTGCATAGCGAACACCGCCGCTATAAACGCTCCACGTGTCTTCTTATTAGCGTACTCCGACATAATCGTCGCCGACAGGGGGTAGTCGCCGCCGATGCCGAACCCCAGCCAAAACCGGAAAAAGCAGAGCGTGGCCATCACGCTCTTGGGGGTGTCCCCGAAGGAGAGTCCACAGGCGATTGAGCAGATGACCATAAGCATTAGGGTCATGCCGTAGACTTTCTTCCGCCCCAATTTGTCGCCGAGCCACCCGAAGAAGAGCTGCCCCGCTAGAGTGCCGCAGAAGGCAACGCCGTTGACGGCGGCAGCGACGTTCGGGGGGAGGGTGCCGGGCTTGGGGGCGTCATGGTGGGTGTAGTAAATGCGGCCGAGCAACTTTGTGACCAGAGATATGCAGAATAGGTCGTAGGCGTCGGTGAAGAAGCCCATTCCGGCGATTACGATGGCGGTGAAATGGTACCACTGGGTCTTGGCCACATCAAGGGCATTCAAGACTTGCAGCTGCTGCTTAGCCATGTTCAAGATTTGTCACAACTTGTGGAAACTAGGCAGTAGCTATATATCCTGAAAACATTAATACAAGAGACAATTATTGGTAGCTCAGAAGAATTCAAGAAGAGGACAATTCTTGTAGGATCGAGAGAGAGAGAGAGAGAGAGAGAGAGAGAGTTAATTTTCAGTATCTATAAATCCTGAAAACATGAGTACGAGAGGATTATTGGTAGGTCAGTACAAATCAAAAGAGGCCAATTCTTTGAAGTTACAGAAACTGTAAAATACTCTTTTTGTAGCTACAATTTAAGTTCACACATAATTAGATCGTTCCACTTTGTCCATGCAAATAGGACAACACCATATGGGATAGATCCACGATTTTGTGACAGGGTGGGCCGTGTATGAATAATTTTAAAATATTTTTACAAGAAAAACGAACATATAAAAGACTAAATGATATTGTACAGGAGAAATTTATTTTTTTAATATTTTAAGAGAATATGAAGTAAATATGTCAAGTCAATAAAAAAACAATTAAATCATATACAAGACATCCAAAACTCAAGCAGGCATAGTCGGCAGAGATTATTTTTACTAATTAAAAAACAATCAAACTAATTTTTGTGGTTAAAAGAATTGTATTCCTATTATAGTTGGGTAATCTAATGTTGGTTCACCACGAATGAGATGATTACAGAAGCCATAGATGTTTATTAATGGTCATAGGTAGACTGGAAAAACCAAACAAAAGGACAAAAGTTGGTATAAAGTAATTCCTATAGTTTATGCAGGATCACAGTTTTTCCAAATTGATGGCATAATCAATGAACCTTTTTAAATATGGGCTGATGGATAAGACAAGACAATGGATCACATGAAACCGAATAAATATCTCCAGAAGTCAACAAAATACCAATTTCCAAATTAAATTAAGGATCAGAGTTGACAAAAATATTTGAACAGCTATTGCTTGTATTATAAACTAGTTGTATTTTATTGAATTCTTGAACATGGGACAGTTATATCTGGACTAAAGTTTCAACCTTGCCTACACACACACACACACACACACACACACACACACACACTCACACACACACTATCCATCTCGTCTTAAAATAAGAGTGTAATCGAACAAGTGATAAATACTTTTTCTTTTCTTTTTTTTTTCCTTTCTGAAGTGATAAATACTTCTTGATTTTTCCTTTCTGACGATATAATCAAGGTTGCTAGTGTAGTCAAAAAGGAGAAAAAATTAAAATCCTTTAAAGTAAAATGGAGGAAAAAGTTCCAAGAATAGAGGAGAAGGTATAAAGCAACAAAAAGGAGACTTTTCCAGAAAACTGACAACAGCATGTGAACTAAACCCAGAAAAAAAAAAAAAAAAAAAAAACAAATGCAGTTGTATTCACGAATAAGAAAGGATATTTTTATAGTGCCCAGAAAATAACTTGATCTCAGAGAGAGAGAATTAATTCTAAAATAAGTTTTAAAAAAAAAAAACCTAAAAATAGGAAAGATTCTAAGGGTTTAAACTTTTAACAGCACATCTTTAAGCAATTCCATTTTTCCAGAAGATCCAAGAACATACATCACCTTCCAAAAATAATTTTTTCTTCCAAGAATATACGAAAACATGCATGGAAAACATATGGGTGTAATTCTGAAGTGCGCGCAAAGTGTTTGATATATTGCTGATCAGAATAGCGAATGAAGCGATCTCAAATAACAGTGATTAATTCGTAAAATTAAAACAAAAACATAGAAAAAAAATCATAAAATTCATAAACATACCTTAACTGTGAGCTTTCTGGAACACTCCCCTAATTCATTTGTCGCATTAAACGGATATTTAAATATTATAGCAGAGGCAAAAATGGAGGTTATGGAGAAGAGTTTTTAGTGTAGGTAACAAACTGTTGAGAATGTGAAGGAGCGAGCGTGGAGTGAGACTTGGGGAGGTTCCATATTTAACTGTGAGGTCAGAGGAATCTTGGCCGGCATATTCCAATCCGGGCCCATCATGACCTCTACCGTGTGATCTTGCCACGTGTCCCGTTCTGTGGGGTTGACACAGCTGCCAAGATCGTAATGGTTGTTATGAATGCTATTTAGACTGTAAACTTCTACGAACCCTTTTCGGTCAACAATTTATTTTATGATTTATCCTGCAATAAAACTTTTTTTTTTTCACATTAATACAATTGAAGAGTCAACAATATGCATAATATTATTAAAAAAAAGCATAAAATAATATAGAAAAAATCGGAATAATAAGGAAATCACATCAGAATTCTAAAATGGAATTTATTTGACAATTTTTTTTTTTATATTTCATCATTTTAATTAATCAAAAAATTATTATTATTAACATATAATAGTATTTTCAATTTATTCCTAATTTCAAGATAAATCTTATTTTGTTTGTAACATGTTTAACGACTTATTTTCTAGTCTTACGCGAATCTAAACACGTCAATAACTTATTCCTAAGATATGACAAAAACATATCTTTCAAAATCGAATACATATAAACTCTAAAATATCTTATAAATACAAGAACTTTTAATTTTCAAATAAATATAGCCAAAATGAATCTAAACAGCCCTGCTATAAAAGTAAAATGAGTTGTAACCATTTCAAATATGGTTGAAAAAAGTAAAATTACAAATTTCATTTTTTACGCATTTTTAAATTACAATTTATTTTTATAAAAATCGATGTCTAACGTGGATTTATGTTAGAGGACAACAACATTATTATATTATATTATATATATATATAATACAAACACACACACACACACACATATATATATATATATATGAATTAAGAATTAATAATTAATTGTAGAAAAAAATGCAAAGTAAAAGGAATCGTCAGTGTGAATGCAACAATCATTATGTAAGAATCTCATACTTGACAAAACACAATAGACAACGTAATGTTACATCACAACTTGGTTGCTTTCACATAAACGTAACTCAGGCGCAGTTTTATTATTATGATATAATTTATTTAAAAACTTATGCAAATCAATAAAAAAATAATAACAATTATATTTATTCCATTATATAATGTTATAATTAAGATTATAGATGCTTGAATGAGAATCAAACTAAATCAAAAGCAATTTTTAAAAATATTAATTTTTTATTTTTTATTTTTATAAAATCATCAGTTCATTTTTCTATCACTAAGTAAGAAAATATTAAAAATAATTGTGAATATATCAAACTTCTCGACTCCAATTAATTTATATAAAACTCATTTAAATTCATTCTAAATCAAATGCTATTTTTTAAAATTTGATAAGAAGCCACATAAACTTAAACAACATAATGTTCCGATTCAATAAGTACGGCAATCGTAATGAATATTCTCCTTTTCAATAATGAAAACCAAAATTCAATGATTTATATTTATTTAATTGCGATATATTGACCAAATGAAGAACAATTATAAGAGTAGGCCCTACAAAAATGTGTCAGAAAGAAAACGTAATTTGGGATAACATTATTTTTTAATTAGCGATATTATTTTATACATGATTATATTAAAATATAATATGAATACAAAATAAAATAAAATATATTAACCCATAATAATCAACCTTGTTAAATTATTACAAACATTGCATCAAAAAAACAATATTCTAACTCCACAACTTTGTTGACCAAGAAATATGTCACCTTAATCCCTTCCCTAAAAGAATGCGTCTTTTGTGTGTCGAATGTATTTAACATTCAGTCTGTAGTATTACTTATTTAACTAAAAAATATTATTTGTTTACTTAAAAAATATCACTATTTTTAGTTAAACAAGAAATATTCTGCATTGAATTACACGGTGCACCGGATACACAGAAATTTTTGCGTCCCTAAAAAGATGATAGATCCGCAGGTTCATTTGAATTTTAGAGACTAAAAAAGCAAAACTCAAAGGTTGATACTTCCAATTACCAAGATATTTCTGAATCAAAATATTGATAATCGAAAGAGTATCAACTTCAAGTTAAACGTTAACAAAATCACATTAAATACACTATATAATTATGTAAGACCTTCCGTAATAACAGTAATTTCAGCAACCATATCAACCGAATACCCCAAAACTTTATAAAACCCACAAAAAATCAAAATTACAGTTCTTAATTAATAAATAAAACGAATAATAACTTTTAAATGGAAGTGTTTCCCACATGGGTACATATAGTAAACTACCTCTAAATTAATAATTTTGGAATGCATCATATATTTATTATATAGAAGTATTACCTTTATGATAAATTAATATATTTTTTAATTTAATACATGGATGCATCTATATTAAATCAAGATAATTCGATCATTATTTAAAAATTATTATTAAATATTAAATTAGAAAAATTAAATTGAGTATTAATATAGAAAAATATTGGTGTATTTTGCTTCAATGAATTATTTCATTCTTTAGATTAAATAATTAATTCGAGGAAAGCTGGCAACTGCCGGCCTATTCATAATTGTCATTGTAGTGGTCCCCACTGAAGTATTGGCATACATGACGAAAGTCCAAGTCAACTGGTCGCAAGTAGTTATCTGAGATGTAATACCGTGACATTAAAGGCCACGCATTTTATAATATATGCAAATATAATATTATTATTCACATAAGTTTTTATTGATTAATTTCATGCTCATGCTCATGTGTAATAGTTTAATAGTATTTATAATATTAAATAATTATATAAATCAAGAATTCAATTTTTCAAACAGTAAAAAAAATTCCGTTTATGACTGTAATGACTAACGATCGTAATTGATTAGATATAGATAAGATTTTGTATACATCGTTCCAAATTCTATTTATTATTTCTAGTGTTATTGTTTTCGTCATGTTTATTGTGTATTTATTTTATATCTCATCTTTATATTTATTGAATAATCGAATATTTATGTTTTTATTAAAAAAACATTAAAAAAAGATGGATTATTTGTTTGTTATTCTCCCAAAAGTTCTAAATTTCACAGATTAAATTCAAATTATTTAGAGTATTTTTAATAAATAATATAATTGCTCGGTGACCAACCAACCAAACAACAAAACTAAGCAGAAAATTCAGCTTTTAAATTAATAATCTATTTCTAAATTCTAATTTTAACATTTTTCATAATTTTATGTAAATATATTATATCTAATATTATTATTATATGAATAATAAATAATCGATAATTCGATATTTAACAGTTGGCCCCTCAAATACTCATTAAGAATTCTATCATAACTAATATCTATAATTGTCTATCTCATCAGAATTTCTCTAATTAAGTTTATTGAATCGCAAGAATTCTTGAAACGGTTGCAAGTGTGTTACGATTTAAATTGTTTAATTCTAAAATATTACTATTTTTTAAGTATATTAATTACCTTAAAAATAGTAATACTTTAAATTATGTCACACGTACAACTATTTTACAGGATACTCACTCAGATTTAATTAATTAGCCGACTAATGATGCAACTTTTGCACTTTACTCATGCCAAACCATATAACAGTTTATGTGCCTTCAATGGTGGGAACTCCACAAATCCACTTTCTAAGGTCACAACTTAAAATTTAAAATTTAAAATAATAAATCTGAATGAAAAATAAATTAGGTCATCAATTATTTGACTTTATTTAATTATTTATGTATTTGGAAATAATAATGTAGGCATCAAGCGACTTTTAACCGCCGCACACGTTTCGAGTTGGCATTCTATGCATTATGTTAGGTTTTAAAAAATTGCACTTAGTCAAATTTTCATCATTGTTTTGAAAACAATGTAGAGACTTTTTTTCTTTAATGTAATGTTGTTATAAAGATAAAAGGGGGATTTTTTTTTTTTTAAATATAAGCTAAAGAACAATGATTGATCTTTATGTTCCTCAATATTGACAATTGAAGATTTTTCTAGACTTAATTGAAGATTTTTCTAGACTTATAGCAAGTGGGTAAAAAAGTGAAAGATATTCTAAGCATCAAATTTATTCTACTGTCCAAATACAAGATGCTAGACGAGGCGCGCACTTCATTGAAGCGAGGCGTCCAAAATATACACACATATAAAAAATGATCAAATATAAAAATCTAAATCATAATATATGTCCAAATTGCATATATAATAGTTATACCTAAGTATTACACATCATCATCGGTCGCTCGTTGTTATCGCCACCCGAAAGGGTGGTGGTCATCGGAATTGGAGGGACATAAAGTGTGTGGAGAGATAATAGATGTGTGGGTGAGATGTAAGAGATTTTGAACTAAAGTTTTAAAATTTAAGTGAAAAATGAAGTGTTTTGAAATAAGAGTTTTACTTTTAAATTTTATTCCTACTTACTATAAAATATTTAATATAATAAAAAATTGCAGTCTTGAGTGAGACGCACATTTTCTACGTCGAGTCTTTCAAATAGGCACATGAGATACATCTAGGCGACGCCTCCAACCCAACTCGCCTTGGCGGTGTAAGACCCTAAACCCTAAATCTAATGTGTCTCGCGCAAGAGCCTTGCGTCTGGACGCATCTTTTTTTAGATAATAAATATTTTCTTCTTCATAATACATAATAATAAACATATAATAATATTCACAAATGTGTATATATCAAAACCCATATTATCATTGGTATGTGGTTCAGAATTCTTTGGAGCCATTTAAAAATAATAAAAATGATCGAAATCACAATCACAGTAAAAGTGTTAGGTTCTTTACCAACATTTCCATTCAATAATTTGGAATTTTTAAGAAAATGAAGCTCATGTTTTCGTTATCAGATGTTTTAATCAAAAATATTATCAATCAATCAATCAAAAAAAAAAAAAAAAAGACTTTTGGTATGCGTTGACTTGGTGTATTTTTTAATTTTAAAGAACAATTTTGATCGAACTTATCTACCATTTGTTGAAGTGTTTGCAAATTGTTTTTTACTTAAAATAACTTTGTTTTTTAAATAAAAATAAATTTTAAAATATTTGTAAATTTTATGAATTAAATGTCAAAATCACATTTAAGTTGATTTTCAAAATTAATTAAGTGTCTGCTTTAAACTGATTAAATTAATTATAAATGTTTTGTTAATAAATCAATAAAAATGATTTTTTAGTAAATATTCAATCAAATTTTGTAGTTTTTCAAATTATTTATAGACTTATCTCAATTATTAAAAAGTGTAACATGTCTGAATCTAGTTGGGGCTCACAGCAGTTTGTACTAAATTGATGTCGCATTCAAAGAGAAAATGTAAGTGGAAAAAAGGCGTAGAACTCTTAACGAGCCCGCAACGTGTATGTAAGCTCACAAAGTCAGAAGATAGATTTTTAAAATAATGATAATAAATAAATAAACGTGTCTCTGAATTTTAATATTTAGTTTAGTTGACCACAAGTCTATAATTCAGAATTCGAACAATAATCAATTTGCATAAGAACAAGATTTTGATTCGAAATTGAAACTAATTGACAAATTGTAGATCAATAGTTTAAATTAATCACTAATTCAATTTTGATTTTGAATCAAAATCAAAATCATAATCTGATGGATTTTGATTATGGAGCAAAGAACCACGTTTCCAATTTCGATTTTGATTAAAAAATCGTCGGTTTGTAAGGCTCAATCCTTTTTTTAGTGATGATATCATACACAAAACATATAATCACTTACAAATTTATATTCAAAAATTTAAAATCCAATTTTAAATGAGACAATACATTAGAATATTATAAATAAATCTTAAAACTTCTGGAAAATCATAATAATTGAAACTGTTTACAAACTACAACATTTCCTATATTTCTTATTCTCCAGTTTCCCTATTTTTCTTAGATTTTTCCCAATTTTTACCAGTTCAACCATAAAACGGTTATATAAGGTTAATAAGAACCAAGCCAAGGGCCAGTTTCTGATTAAACTAGCCGATCGATCTGATTATTAAAATATATATATACACACACATATATGATCATGAAAATAGAAAATCAGTGGATATATTTATATTTAAAACAAAAAAAAAGACCTTTATTAGGTATTATGACCATTTAAACAATTCCGTGGGCCAACTTGGAAGATTAACAAAGAACAGATCCAACTAAAAACATAGAGCACTTTACAATATACATGGATGGCCACAAATGCAGTCCATAGGGGCAAACAAGATAGCTTACCCTTCATCACTTTGAATGCACCCACAAGGTCCAGCAAACTGACTCTGCTACCTTTCCATGTTTCGAATTTCATCATTAGAAAATCTTTTGTGGAGAAATGATCCCCTGCTTCCCCAATCGATTGGCTCTAATTACACATTGGGTAGAAGTTATTACAGCATTCCCAGTAAGATATCTTTAATCCTTAGTTTCTGTTCTCTAACTTCCTATATAGCATGCACGCCTTTGACCTTAAAGGCCGGAAAACTCAGAGAGGAGTCTTCTTGATCTTCTGAAGCTAGCTGACCTCATCCTATCTTTGCACCGAGAAATGACTGCAAGGATGACAAGAAACTAGAGATTTAGTCCAAAGAGACGGGAGTATGATACAATTTCATCACACATCAATGGTGCACAAGTCCAAATCATGAACATAAGCAACGGAAGGCTAAAATTTGTATACAAAACCATAAATAGCAATCTGGGAATACAGCAAAGCAGCACGATTAAAATTTGTAAGGGAACAAAAGGCCATCTGATACTTCAATTGTTTTCAAGAAGCCATTAATAACGAGTTTAGCATTAAATAGTTGATTTCAATCATTTTGTCCAACTTGTTACATCATAAGACAATATCAGCATAGTAAAATTTCGTCCATGTCAAACAAGATAAAGACCTAAAATTACAATGTGAAAGAGTGATGGGCTTTAATCTCTAATTCTTTATCAAACTTTTATTAATACAAGGTCCAATAAACATTCTAAGGTATGTATATGTGAGTTCAAGAAAATCCATCAATCTAGGATTTGGTTCCAAAGGAAGCGAAGATCTTCAGATCATAATATGAAGCGGAGGGTGAACTCTAATCAATTGAGACCTACATAAAACATTACACGTAAAGGAAAAAGTTACCTTAGTTTTCATTTGAGGAGTTCCTGGCTTAGCTGTAGTCGTACTCCCAAATCCAAATTTGGGCTTCTTTTCTGCAGGCTTTAAAATCTGAAACGAGCACATCAAACTCTCGTCCACACTCATCATCGCACCGGCATTGTCAAACTCTCCACAGTAATTTGGGGCTGAGAATATCGTCACGAGTTGCCTATCAGCAAAAAACTCGTATCCATCTTCAACCACCTGCAATAAATAAGAGGGCCACTAATCACAAATTCTAAATCTTACCAAATATATTTGATGAGAATTTTGGCTCAAACCTGGTGGGCGCGACAAATTAGGTCAAGATCGTGCTTCTGAAGAAATTCTGTAACCTTCTCAGGGCCAAAAGTATACGATACTCCTCTATCATTCATTCCCCACCCTTTGACATCTCTGCTTGGATCAGACCACAGTAAATCACATAGTAAACCGGTTTCAGGGACGTCAGTTGGGCGTTGTATATTTCTAATTTGATTCAAATCATGTAGGTCTGGAGAGAGGCCCCCATGCATACACAATATCTTCTCATCGATTAGAGCAGCAACAGGGAGACAGTTAAAACAATCTGTGAACACTTTCCATAATCTCACGTTAAACCTTCTTTTGCATTCATCATAAAATCCATATATGCGATTGACTGATGCGCATTCATGGTTGCCCCTTAGTAGGAAAAAGTTTTCAGGATACTTTATCTTGTAAGCAAGTAGGAGGCAGATTGTTTCCAGGCTTTGTTTCCCTCGGTCCACATAATCCCCCAAGAATAAATAATTTGATGTTGGGGGTAATCCACCATATTCGAAAAGCCTAAGCAGATCAGAATATTGGCCGTGTATGTCCCCTGCCAAAGATGTGATTCAGAAAAGGAAAAGTTAATTTTGAAGCTTGATTATATCAAAAATAATACTCACAAGTTGATGGGGAGTTTTGTTGTTTGTTTGGGGGGGAGGGGGGTTATACAGAGAGAGGGAGAGAGAGAGAGAGATGCATTGCATTTTTTGACAACCCTAATTACGGCCACACGGCCAGAACAAACTTAACTGCAACCTAAGCACCACTCCCCCACCCCCAAAACACACACACTCACACACACAACAGTAACACATGCAGAGACATAGGATTGGGGGCAAGAGACATATACATGTGTGCCCCCTAATTCTGATGCCAAAAAGTGTGTGTTTTACATCAAATTTTATCCATTACACTTCAAAACTTTTGGAAATAAATAATCACAAAATGAATAAATATTCATCTCAAAACTACTGTACATCATCACAGTGTCTTCGGCTAAAGAAACATAAAAAGGAAATAAACTGCACGAATGCAAGCATGGATATGTAAAATATACTCCATTAACTTATTTTTACAAATTTGCTGCAATAAGTAACATGATGTTCATCGGATACTTAAACGAAGATCAGCGCAATAGGTGGCTTGAGAGGAAAGAAACAAATACAAACTAAAAGGCTGGCACAGGATACCTGGTCCAAGTCATTTGTCATATAGTAGTAAAAAGCTTACATTAAATAGAAGAAACACAAACTTGAAAATTACTCAAGTGATATTAGAATTAATTTCAGGGATCATGTCATAAATCCTGGCACAAACAATGCCTTTGAATGGTACTAAGTTTCTTACTTCAGCGAGAAATTAAACAAACCGACAGTGTTTCATGTTATGCGAATCATCACCATCACCTGCATCTATAAATCTCCACACAGTTCATTCTCAGACCAACAAACTCAAACATTTCCAATCTTAACAATAAATAGTTTTGATTTCAAATTAAGCTCACAATTAAAGAACAATGATGTGCAAATCATTGTATACCACACACTGGAATTTCACATGATAATAGAAGCTAATCACAAAGTCCTCTTCAAGTCAACCCACAATGAAAAAAGAAAAATATCTAAAAAAATCAAGATAAATCAAAACCCCCATCAAAATAATGGTAATTAAGGACTGAATTTGATCGGAGGAAAAAAAAACTGTTCCTATAACCAAAACTCAACTAGCATAGAGTTTTTTTTAAAAAAAAAAAGAAGAAGAAGAACATAAACACCCCCCCCCCCCCCCAAAAAGTAGAACAAAAACATTACCACAGATCTTAATCGGTGCATCAAGCTCAAGAAGATTAGGCTGTCGCAGAAAAATCTCCTTCGACTGCAGACAAATCCCTCTGATCTCCGTCTCCGAAAGCTGCACCTGCTTCCCAGGCTTCCCTTTAACCTCAAGTAGTCGATTTATTATATCATCAAGCGCCGCTGAATCCATCTAATTTCTTTCCTCTTCTCTTCACTGATTCTATCGTAAAATGCAAGGAAATTACAGATTTTCTCTAGAGGAAATCGAAGTTAAAAAAAAAAAGGGACGGCGAAGAACGGAGTGGAGGCGAGCGTGTTGTTGGAGAGGAAGACTTTAGCTTAAGCCTTGACTGGGTGTTGATTATTGCTATAATTATCCTTCATCTGAGTTTTGAAACTAGCCTTTACGGAAACAATTTACCCCACTCCTGTGAGTGTGCGACAGAAGAGGGCAGCCCTGCACACCTTATGGAACCATCGGGAATTTTCCCTTTTTTATTGGCTTGGGACTCTGCTGGATAGGGTCGTTTTTTTTATAAAGGAGTTTGTGTTGAGTTTAATTTTCTATTTTATTATATATTTATTAATATATATTATTATTTTTAATATATGATATATGTTAAATAGTAATATTCAGATATCATATATGTTAATTATTTTAAAATAAAATATAAAAGATGAAGTGAGGTTTATGAAGAGTTATAGCACGTAAATATTATTTTGGGAGTTTAAAATTTGTTTTACTCGACGGATATATAATATATATAATAGGTAAATTTGATAATATATAGTATTGTTTATTTTTTTAAATATAGTATTGTTTAAATTTATTAAAAGAGTAGGTAAAGTTGTTTAGGCGATAGGCGACACTTGGCTGATTTTTTTTCTTATTTTTTTAATCACCTATACTACATGCGACATTTTCTCTACTTTTTTGTTTGTGCTTGTGTGTGCGCATGTGTATGGAATAATAATAATAGTATTATTATTATTATTATTATTAGTTAATAAATAATAATGAAAGTGAGCTCTAATCCCGTGTACATTTCTTCTATGAATTGTGCAAAGGGCTTCCTAAGATACAATTGTTCGAAATATGAGTTGATTTAATTTTTTTCATAATTAAAAAAAAGTGTAGCTTTGATAAACTATACGGAGGATTATATAAAATTTTGAATCTACTTGTTATTGACAAACAACTGTATCTTATGGAGCTATTTAGATAATCCGTATGAAATTCTTTTTTATTGTTGTTTATTAATTATTATTATTATATGATGATTATTATTAATTTTATTATTATTGTTATTATTATTATTATTATCATTATTATTATGATTATTATTATTATTACTCTTCCACGCACACGCACACACATTATACACAAACACACACAGCACAACACACATGAAAAAATAAAATATAAAAAAGGTCGCCTACTGTATAGGCGATTAAAAAGAGAAAGAAAATTAAATGTATGTCATCTATCTGCAATTTCACCTAATTCCTTAAAAAATTTATAAACAATATCATATTTAAAAAAAAAAATTAAACAGTACTATATATTATCAAATTAGCCTATAAAATAAATAATTGTTTTAATTTTTGTTTTCTCGTTTTTAATTGTGTTTTTATTTTTGCATATATATAAAATAAATTTATTAACTTTATTTAATAAAAATTAAATTTACACTAATTATATTTAGAACATCTTAGTTTTTTAACTATATAATAATAATTTAAATTTGCAACATATTTGGTATGTTTTCAACCAATATCCAAATTCTTCAAGTAAATCAATATAATTGCTCCAGATTTACAGTAGATTTAATACGTCTAAACTAGGAAAAATTATCAATCATATTTGATTTGAATTTTTTAAATAAATACTCAAATATGAAAATTATATATTCATATGTAAAGTATAATTATTATTTTACTAATATTTTTAGTAATAAATAATATATTTTTAGTAATAAAAACATACAAAAATAACTTTCATGCATAGCACGAGATGTCACAATGTTTTGATTTTTGTCTTTCCATCCAAATGATACTCACATATTTAGGTTTGCTGTCGATTTCAAAATCGTCGGTTCTCCAATTTTGATTTTTAATTTTTTTTAATATTTCGGCCTACTACCATTTAAAAAATAAAAAGAGCCCTGAAGTTGAAATTTAAGTCGTCGATTCGAAATCATAATTAGAATTAGAACCGACAATTTTGAAATCGACTTTCTTAGAATCAAAATTTAACCATCCAACAATTTCAATTTCAAACTATAATTGCGTAGACAATATTGAACACAATGATATTTCTTGAGGGTTGGTATATTGGTCTAATACACAAATTATTATTAATTTTTTTATACATGAGTCAGGTTATCTATGATACAAACGGATAATTGAATAGGATACTCTTACGAATATAGATACACAAAATAAAGATAATTAATAATATGTATCTTGTATTATGTAAATACACACAATTAAGATAATTAAGAATATATTTTTTAATTATATTATAAATATTTTATATATTTGACCAAAAAGTGGTTATTATTAATTTCCTAATTATATAATGTAATTTGTTTATTAATAAACCTTTATAATTCTCATAGATACACTATAATTCAATATATTCTTGATTACATAAACATATATTATATAATATGTATTTTGTAGTTCGTTATATATCTAATATATATGACATAATATAGAAAGAACATGGTAATATAAATGTTATATATATTTATTATTGAAATATATTTTATATAATATAGAATTGTTTAAATAAATATATTGGGTATCCAATCACGTCAGCTAAAATTATATACGGGAGATCTAGTCGTATTCGTACCCTAATAACAACGAAGTACTTCTACAAAGATTCTACTTGTACCGGAACTGGAATACTACCGGAGAGAACCGATCAAGAAAATTTCTTGACGAATCACCGAGTAAAATCTATTGAGAATAAGCTCCCTTTAAAAAGAGTCGATCATTTGAAGAAATTATCTTGATTGTAGCGATGGGAAGCAGAAGAATAGAATCGTCAAATTACAGAAACCCATGTTTAACAATGCATCAGCCATGGGCTTCTCTGCTTGTTTACGGCATCAAACGAATTGAAGGCAGATCTTGGCCTGCTCCAATTAGAGGTAAAATTTGTTTCAATTTCGAGGATTCTTCAAACCCCTTTTGCTTTTCCGTTAGTTTCTGTACTTCGAACATGCTTGAATTTGCGAATTCAATGGTGATAGGCAGCTCGATTTTTTAATTTTGTTTATCTTTATTAATGGGTTATCTGTATGTGTCGTATTTTCTCTGTTAAGATTGAATCTTTCTTGGTGGCTGTCATCCGAGTCTCGCATATGTGAATTCGAACACCCTAATTGTTTGTGTGTGCGTGTGTGTGTGCGTGCTTCTAGGGTGCTATTTTCTGTTGATATGAGGGCCTTGTTCTTGACTTGTTTTAGTTATCCTCTAAGGAGTGAGCAGTTTAGCAAGTGTGAAGAAGTTACAATTTGAAGTAAAGACTTATTGTGCCCTTCCTAGTTTTTGTGCCGTGTGATGAATGAGAAATTTAACTCGGCTCGATTGAAGGGATTGAGAGTTTTTGATTCATGAGTTTAATGGGAATCATAACATCCAGAATTCTTTTGAATGATTTTTTAGTCTGATTTGTGCCTTAAATCACTCCAGGCACTGTACTTATATATGAGGTTGGAACATCCGTTCGCTACCTGGTGTAATGTTGGATTAACAGATTAACGATCAGTCTTGCAATCTTTATATCTCCGCCGTTATCATTACAATGAACTTATTTAGGAAATATGGTTGTTTCTTAACAACAGCTTCATTTCATTTTATCAAATTTGAGAGACTGAAGCCGTTTCTGTCTATATTAGGCAATCATGCGTCTTTCTGTTGCAAGTTGACGGTTCAGTGTATAGACGTGTGTCGTGTGTGATTCATTGAACAGTGTGTGTTCTTGCGTGTGTAGTTGTTATGGTGAATTTAAAATTAAATACATCCTCTGTCGCCATCCATAGGACGGCTCTGGATCCATGCTGCAGGCAAGGTACCAGAACCAGAGACGATCAAAGCTATGGAAGACTTCTACAGGGAGATTTATGCAATGAATGGAATAACGGATATCAAATTTCCCAAGCACTACCCAGTTTCCAGACTTCTAGGTATCATGCCAAATAAATGTCTTGTAATATAGTTGATGTCTAAATTTGTTTTGTACTAACTTTATGCATGTATGAGGATTCAGAACGTAAACTTTGAAGTTGCAAATATGCTTGATATGTGAGGATGAACCCTTGTGTTATAGCGTTTCTCCCACTTGGAAACGGCACAAGCTAGGAATATTGAAAATGATGTACTCATGTACATATATCATATTCTTCATTTCTACTTCAATCTGTTTTAAAATGTTTACATTTAAGACCATGTTTCTGACGTCTTGTTTTGGATGATAGCAAGACATTAAATTTGTCTTAAAAGAAACATAAACACAAAGCGTTAAATTCTTTTTGGACAAGAATGAACTTGTTCAGGCAACCTTGACTAACCTAACCTTAAAACTTCTTTTGGAACAGGCTGTGTTGACGTGGTCGGTTGTGTTACCTGTGAAGAGCTTGTTAACTGGGAAGCTATACCTGCATCTGTAAACATCTTAATCATTATATTTATAATCAATACCTTGCACTTGCATTGATTGAAATGTCGATATAATTTGCTCTTATCGTATCACCTTATTTTATGCTCATGTAGTTCGAACCTTTCTACTGCAGGTGAGGCTAGAAGGGCAAACAGCCTTTTGTTGGCTTTGTGAGAAACCTCAGGTTTCTTTCTAATCTTTTTCTCTCTCATTAATTCTTCTTGAACTCGTAATCTCATATACATTTCTATACATTCCTGCAGAAACTGATAGTGCCATTCGAGATGCGTGGATACCAAGGAGTTTATAATTTAGAAAGGAAGGTAACAGCAGAAACCAATCAGTATAGCTACATTCAGCTTATTATCATCTTCCGTTTTTCTTATATCATTATATGACCATCATATGTTCTCTTGTAATATGGCTAGATTTATGACTCAGCTGTGAGAGGCCTCTCCTCCGTAGAATCCCCACAACCAGTGAAATTTCCGCTCCCAGACCCTCGTGATCGTTTCTCTTTGAAGCCCTCTTCGCTTGCTTCTCCTTCAAACTGCTCAAGTTTCTCTGAGGAGGAGAAATCAACTGCTCTTACGGCAGCAATTGCAGGTGCAAGAGCAGCTGCGACACAATTCTCGAAGAGTAATAATAATTTGGTGCATCCTAATCGAGCCAATGTTGAAGACAACGAGAAACCCGTCTCCTCCAGAACAAGGACTGACCCGCAGGTGTGGGTTCCAGTTCAAAGGCTTGGTGGAACGCCGTGATTGTGTGTTTTTTTTTGGATTTTATTTATTTCTTTGTAAATATCTGGTTTGCATTTTTGTTTCCTGCACTTTCTGACATTATGTATGAAGGCAATGCGTATTAGTAGTATGCGGTTGAAAATTTTGAATTTTATTTCATGGGTAGAGAGTAAACAAGCCGAGAGTATTGTTAAGCAAGCTTGACCGAAAATTTTCTAATATAATATATATAAACATGTGATAACTAGGTTCAAGGATATGAGGTTTTTATTTTTTAAAATTATAATTTAGATATATTTATGAATAAATATATTATTGGGGTATAAGCCTGATTAAGGCAAGTTTTTGGGGTTTTTTATTAAAATAATGCAAAAAGAAAAATTATAAAATAGGTAAGTTTTGGAACAATTTTTAAAAATAAGGTAAAATGTCAGGGGTGATGTTTTTTGGATAAAACGTCATCGAACATGATGTTTTTAATTTTAAATAATATATATATGCACCCTGTTTTACATTACATTCATATTACTTCCATCCATATATATATACGCACACACACATACACATAAAGCACGTGCATCCATATATATATATAGACAAACCGCACTAACACTATATATATATATATAAGTAGACACATATATAAGCACTTATATATACAATATATATGTATGTATATATTTTTTATTTACACTATAAATATTTATATTATTACAAATCTATTTTTTTAAATTTACTGAACAAAAATATATATAATATTATTAATATATATTATGTATATATATTTTATAAAAATACATATTAAATTATAATTTTAAAAAATAAATATTATAATGTTATTTAAGATTTAAAAAAATTATTTAAATTAATAATTTTTAATTATTATTATGATAATTTGATTTTTTGAAAAAAAATATATATATTATTTAATAATACATAATATATATATATATACAAATAATAAAAAAAATCGTCAGTCCCACTGACATTTCTTTAAAAAAATTAATATTTTCTAATATGTTTATATATATAATATATATTATAGATATACATATATATATATTATTTCATATATATTCTAAATATATATATATATATAGAAATTTATGTATTTATATTTTATATAAATATATATTAAGTTATATAATATTAAAAAATAAAATATTATAATATTATTTAAGTTATACATAATATAATATGTGTTAATTAGTGATCACACATATGATGATACTAGTATTAATACAAAATATAATAAAATAATATAATAAGAGATCTATGGTGGTGGGATGACTAGTATGACTAATCTCATCCCTTTATTAAGAGGATAACAAGAAAATTACATTCTAGCACTATTGATAAAATCACATTTAATTTAGCATAATCCCTTCTCTCTCTCTCTCTCTTAACGATGAGGATAACTCTGGATAAAATTGAACCAACTTTTCTACTTTACACACACTTGGGACTGAGCTTATAAAATGGCACATGCATACTATATGCCACCACCACCGCAGCCGCCGCCGCTGCCCCTGTCGCCATGGGCACTTCATTATCAATCACATTTCTCTTTCTTTTAACAGTTTTCTCAGCCCATACTAATGCACTTCATCCCTATTTCACGGGCGATGATTCTGAAAACCAGCACCACCAGGAGCTGGCGGCTCCGCCAGTCAAGCATCATGAGTCTTCGGATGCACAGGTGGTTGAAGTTGAACCACACCCTTTCGACTTTGTCGGATTCACTCGTAGATTGCTGAACAATGAGTCTCCAAATGAGGGCCCACCAGTGGAGAATCCGCCGGAGGAGACGCCTCCACCGCCGCCGCCGAGGACAAAGCCCCCGGGGAAAAAGCCACCCGGGAAAAAACCACCACGACGACCTAACAAGCCCGGAAGGAAACCGAGTCGTCCAAAGCCGTCTCACGGAAAGAAACCTCCGCGGGTGCCGAAGGTTGAACCACACCCACCTGAGCTTGTCGGAACTCGTAGACTGCTGAACCATGAATTGCCGACGGAGGAGGGACCACCGGAGAAGATGCCGCCGCCGCCGCAGATGAAAGAACCACCACCACAAAGGACTAAGAAGCCTGGCAACAAACCGAACCGTCCGCCACGTCGTTTGCCATGCTGGCCGTTTTGCAACCCCTTTAAAAGAAGGAAACCACCACCATTGCTGTCCGAGGTTGCTCTGTCGGAACCCAAACTTCCGGCGGTTACCCTACAAGAGGGAAAGTTCTTGTAATAAGTTTATGAGGGTTCAATAAAGTTGCTATCCATATCTGGACTGCTTCGATGTGTTAATTCATTAAAATATTATTAATATTGAACATCAATCGAACAAAATTTTTAATACCGTTCTCCATAATAAAAATTCAATATCTATTTTTATAATATTTATTTAATTATAAAATATATAAATAAAAAAAATCAAAATCTCTTGAAATATTTCCTGTAAAGATCACTTGTGTACAAAAATCAATTTTATTTTATACAATATTTTAAATATTATGTTTTTGTAGTGAATAACGACTCAAAAGAAATTATCTTTTTACCTGTAATATTTCCGAATTCACTTAAAAATGCACAATCTTGGTGTAGTGTGTCAGCGTCCATGCATATTTGGACTCGATACTTTTTCAAAAAAATATAAAAGCTTTTGAGATTGCTATAAGAATGTTACATTTTTTCAATAAATTATTGCTCTCTTATGAATAAGTAGTATGTTGAGCGCGTACACGCAAATCTGTCTGAAAACATAATTTACAATTTTTTGAATTATACGGATAGAATCGGTCCATTTAAATATTTTTTGAAACATAAAGTTTTTTTTATTTTGCCAAACAGCTGGACTTTTATTTGGTTTTACTTATGGTGGTCATTTTCTCTATGTGCGATGTACGTATCAAGTTCGAATTCATATATAATTGGTAGAACGTAGATAAAAACTTTTAACAGATAACATATGGATTAATGTATTTCAAACATAGATTAAAAGCTTCATGTTAATCAACTCTTAACTCTAAAACAAGAATCCAATGTCAAAAAACAACTTCAATACCCTAATTAGACTAGTTACAATTAGGGTAGGTTTGCATTTGGTTAGGGGTGCATCGCAATCTTTTCTATGGATATCATAGATTGTGTGAATTTGAAATAACAATATAAATTTATGTTTATTTTTAGTTTAACAGAGTATGATTTATAAAATTACGATGGAAAAGTGCTGAAAAATAGGTTTTAAATGATGAAATGATTGATCAATCTTAAAATTAGTTAAATTTGTAAGATGATTGGATGAGAGATAACAGAGATAAACGAATAGAGAGAATGTGATATATATATATATATATTTATATGTAGAGTCGTAGGAAAAGATTTATCCTACCAAAAAATAAGTTCTGAAATAAACGAAAAATTGAAATTAACATGTTTTCTATCTATACGTGCCAAGATCAGTGCAAATATATTCTCAAAATCAGGCAAAGTGAAGGTCGGGTATCAATTAGCATTGAAGCAGTGACACTAGTACACTAGTCTACAAAATCCTAAATTTATATTTATAATATTTCATTTATTTGTTGATATAACGTATTCAAACATCTTGTGTGTGAAAGTAATATTTCAATAAAACGTTACTTTAACTTCTGATATAAAACTCTTATTTAGATTAAAACGCAAGTACATGCTTAGAAACATAATCGAGAAAGTAGATGTAATTAATAAATTTAAATAATAAATATATATATATATATTAAGACAAAATGGAAAGAGTTAAATCTATTGTCAAACCAATCTAAAATAGTTGAAATTTGTAATTTCATTATCAGTGAAACACTTTCTAGCAATGCAGATAAAATCTCATTTAATGATGGATGCCTCTGGCCAAAAATAAACTAAACTTTTCTACTTTAAGATGAGAGCAAATTAAATTCAAATCCTCTATTTTATTCTAAATTTTATTTTATATTATTAATATATAATATATATATTTATAAATATTATTATTTTATAATGCATGTATCTATAAAATTGCATTGTAAAAAGAAATACATAATAAATAAAAAGATTACGTGGGGAGCCTATATAATGGCATATATATATTATATGATGCCACCACCACAACCACCATCGCCGCCGTCATGGGCACTTCATTACGGATCACATTTCTCCTTCTTTTAGCAGTTTTCTCAGCCCATTCCGATGATCCTGAGAACCAGCATGAACGGAATAGGGCGGCGCCTCCAGTTGAGCATCATGACTCTTTCGTGGCACAGGTGGCTCAACCCCACCCTATCGACTTTGTCGGAATTCGTAGATTGTTGAGCGATGAACTTCCGCCAGAGGAGGGAGACCCAGTGGAGGAGCCGCCGGAGGTAATGCCGCCGCCGCCTCCACGGAAGCCACAGAAGAAAAATCCACTCCCGCCGCAATCGAAGAAGCCTGGAAAGAAACCCAATCGCCCTCCGCGCCGTCCTTCGTGCTGGCCGAATTGCGTCCCGTTTAAGAAGAAGAAGCCGCCGCCGCTGCTGCTTAGGGTTGCTTCGTCGGGACCCTAGTTTCCGATGGCGACCATTGCAGGGCAATAGGAAGGAATGTTGCTGTAAGAATCTTCAAGAAGTTTATTTAATAAAAGATTAACGGGGCTCCCTTTATGTGAACTTCCTTGATAGAATATTTGTAATTAAATTAAATTAAATTACTAGGTGGAATATGATTATGGATCGAACAGTTCATATTATTTTAATTTATTCAAGAATTTTACATTGAGGTTTATCTAACTAAAAAAATAATCAACAATTAACCATTGGTAATCAAGAATAATATGTAATTAATTGACTACTGCTGCAAAAATAAAGAAAGACAAAAAAAAACCGTATCTTCATGTCTCTAAATTATTAATTATTGTTTTGTAAACTTGTTAAATTAATTTGTTTTAAACAATCCTTATGGATATATATATATATATATATATATTAATTATTCAAAACTTAATTGAGTAGGCCTTTGCACTAGTCGACCGTCATGGAAAATCACGGGCTTCGATAAAAGGTCTCGTCGACCATCATGGAATATGACTGGCTTCAGCAAAAAGTCTCGTTTTGAATTCTGGTCTTTTCATCACTATGTACTCTTATGTACCATCAATGGAGTAGGCTTGTACACTAGTCGACCAACATGAAAAATCATGAGGTTTGACGAACCTTGACCTTTTGTCACTATTTACTAAAAAGTCTCGTCTCAAATCCCTGTCTTTTCATCACTATATAATCTTTTGTGCCATCAATGGAGTAGGCTTGTACACTAGTCGACCAACATGAAAAATCATGAGGTTTGACGAACCTTGACCTTTTGTAACTATTTACTAAAAAGTCTCGTCTCAAATCCCAGTCTTTTCATCACTATATAATCTTCTGTGCCATCAATGGAGTAGGCTTGTACACTAGTCGACCAACATGAAAAATCATGAGGTTTGACGAACCTTGACCTTTTGTCACTATTTACTAAAAAGTCTCGTCTCAAATCCTAGTCTTTTCATCACTATATAATCTTCTGTGCCATCAATGGAGTAGGCTTGTACACTAGTCGACCAACATGGAAAATCATGAGGTTCGACGAACCTTGACCTTTTGTCACTATTTACTAAAAAGTCTCGTCTCAAATCCCAGTTTTTTCATCACTATATAATCTTCTGTGTCATCAATGGAGTAGGCTTGTACACTAGTCGACCAACATGGAAAATCATGAGGTTTGACGAATCCCTGACCTTTTCGTCACTATTTACTAATAAGTCTCGTCTCAGATCCCAATCTTTTCATCACTATGTACTCTTATGTGCCATCAATGGAGTAAGCTTCTGCACTAGTTGACCAATATGGAAAATCATGAGGTTCAATGAAACTCTGACCTTTCCGTCACTATTTACTAAAAAGCTTTGTCTTGAATCCCCGTATTTTCACCACTATGTACTCTTATGTGCCATCAATAAAGTAAGTTTTTACACCAATCGACCAACATGGAAAATCATGAGGTTCGACGAATTCATGACTTTCCGTCACTATTTACTTTTCATGCGTTGAGGCAAGGAGGAGTGATCAATGAAATATTAAGCATGCAGATTATATTAACGACGCAGTAAGGATTATTTATTCAACTGGAATTCTATAGGTAGAGATTCAAACCTTCCTACTGGTGCAATTATTAGCAAAATTAAAAAATGAATGGAAAGACCTAAATATTGAGTAATAAAATTATTAAATATTATATTTTACTCCCCATCCAAAAATAAAAATGAATAAATTATATTTTTTAAATATAATTTCTTTTAATTAAGATACAATTTTTTTATAAAATTCAATTCTTACTTATTTATTTACCCGTGTTTATTAATTTAATTTATTAAATCACATTTAATTTCTTAAATAATTTTGTTTTGCTGTATACCTAATAAAATTATTTATTTCCAAATAAATAAATAAAATAAAATAATAATTTCCCAATTTAAAGGTGTAGAATCGGATGATCCGTACAAACATGTATTTCCAGATTTTCTATTTTCAGCAGCAGGATTTATATGGGCCTATGACAGCACTAGTGGGCCGAATCAACAACTTTGTAGTTAAAAGGCCGGGCCCTAACCTTATATATTCACTTAGTCAGATTAAGGTTGAATTTAAAGTTCCCCACTAAAATCAACTTACTACTATGTAGGCATGGAACGGTTCCTTCATTTTGATTTTGATTTTAAACCGACGGTTCTTGAAACTGTGGAGGGGGAATCAAAATCAAATCGCTATATATACAATTTTTATTCCGGAACCAACAGTTCCTCGTTCCTTTTTTCTTTAATTAACAACTTTAAAAAAAAATAAAAAGAGCAAAAGATGTGTTGGAACCGTCGGTTTCGGGTTCCGGTTCAAACCAGCGGTTCTCCAATAGTCACAGAATCTCAGCCATTGGAGATCAACGGCTGGTTAATCTGAACCGTTGATCTTCAACAGCTAGAATTTTAAAAAAAGATGGTTAGTACCACCGGTTCTCACGGTCCCGGAACCGCCGATTTGGCGATTCCTGAAACCGACAAGCAGGGAACCGGAACCAAACCGTACTATGCCCTCTCTTGCTTTTTTTTTTAAATTTTTATATCCCATCTAATAATTTTATAAATTTCAATTAATACTTTCATTTATACTCAATTATTCAATTATTATTAAAAAAAATCATTACTTTATTATACTTATTTACAATCTACCATTGAAAGATACAAAATTTACACGTGTTGATTTAAACGTGCACGGCTCAAATCCTCACAAATAAATTTGCGACACATTCCTCTAAGATAATAAACCAATTAACTCTAAACTATTTACAAATTTAGCTTTTAAAATTATAGTATTTTATTTATATAATATCATACAGAAATAATTTTATATTATTCAATTCAAATCGGATTAACTTGTAAAATAAATGTTTCATATTTATATTGCAGTCACGAACCCACCGCATCAACTATACCTTGTAAAGAGGAAGGTGATAAGGAAGACTCAGAATTTCATTTGAAATTAAATTACCTATGACTTCATCCAACTTTTACCAAGCCACACGTGACACTTTTGTGTTCACCCAAATCAATTATTTGTACGTGTCACTTATTTTTCTATGTCCTAAAAAGAGTCGTGCCCCGATGAGCTCAATCGTTTAAATTAAAATATTATAGAGTTAGAGCTTGATTTTATTAATATGTTTAAAAATAGCTCGTTTAGTTCGAGCACAATTAGTCTGAAGCCCTATAAATCTTGTTCGCTTAGGGTTAGGGCTAGCCCTATAAACCGCACTTTTTTTCTTGTTTGTCACTTTCCTAGTATCAAAATAATAAGATACACCATTTTAAATAATTTACATATAACATAATTGTTTTTTATTAGAATATATTAAAATTTATGTTTACTAGAAGATTCTAAATATTAACATTTAAATTTAGAACTTAAATATAACATCAATTTAAATTTTATAACGTAAATATTTTTAAAGCTAGAATTGGAACATGAAATATTATATACAACTTCGATGTTTGAATCTTTAAATTTGGTATAGTGATATAAAGATTATAAAATATATAATTTTTTAATGTTACTTAAAATTGTATTTTTTTCAATATTAAATGCATTTAATTAATATTTTTAATTTAAATATGTAATTTGATTTCGACTCATAGCTCGATAGTGATCCGATTAGCCTAAAAATTGGTAAGATTAGGGTTAGATTCACCATATTACAAACCCATTAAAAATGACCCGATTAAATCAAGGTCTGATTAGCCCAAAACACTTTATAACTAGCCCGAAATCGATAGAGCTAGCCCGTTCAACATCTCTATTTTAAAAATTAATATTTTATTAAATCAATCTAAATATAAATTTAATTTTGTACAAATTTTTACAAGTGATTGTTAGAAAATTAATTAGTAAATAAAATTTTATATGTGAATTATTTATGTTTTTATAAGATTGAACATTATCTTATTGGTTAAAAAAGCAAAAATTGTAGATTAATAAAATAAATATTTTTTAAGATAATGGATTAACATGAAAATTACTATGGCCCCACATATGAGCCATTCAGCATACCTACGACTATAGCTTGTAGGTAATCAAATTTATAATATTCATTAACGAGTTGTTCTATAATTGAAATAAATTATTTATTTTTCTGTCATTTTCCTATCTATTTTCTCTTTATATTTTATTTTATTTTGATTTCAAATAAATAAAAAAATTACAAAAAAAATAAGAAATTAAAATAAATTATAAATCCTAAATATAAATGTTGTAGTCGACTCTGTCCTGTAGTTTTTATTTTGTGTTGCCTCAAGAATTCTGAAATTTTGAGCCCTGTCTTCTAAACTAAATTCTTTATTTATTTTTTTATTTTTATAATATATATTTTTATATATAAATTAATATAATTAATAAATTAAAATATAAAATAAAATAGATATCGAATTGGTGGGAATGCCAATTGTAAAAGATACCAATCATGAAAACTATTGCGGCTGTCATTATTTGCGTGACGAATGGATGCAATGTTGACCCTTCAAATCTATTTAAGTTTATTATAATGTAAAGTTCAATTACTTTTTAACTAATAATATTATTTTATTTTATATTTAACAATGATATTAATCTTTCATATTTCCAATTTTATTTTATTTAATGATAATATAAAATTATGTTATTAAATATTATGTCTGAAGAAAAATATGAAATAATAAGATCACGATTAATTTTATATGTAAACAAATTTGGATCCTATATATATCTATATACATGTTTTAATGTATATATATAACTCAAACACTTGTATATATACAATTAAAAAAAAGATGTCCATAGTAAATTTGTAGGAGCGCTGTGAAACGGTTGCACGTGTGACACGATTTAAGGTATTACTTATATAATTATAAAGTTTATTTGTTTAACTATAAAATGTCATTATTTTTTAAGGTAACTAATCAGTTGTAATACACTTAAAAATATAATGATATTTTATAGTTAAATAAGTAATACTTTATAGTTAAATAAGTAATTTCTTACATTGAGTTACACGTGCAATTGTTTGACAGAAGTTTTTGCATATTTGTAGATATTTTATATATATATATATATATGTGTGTGTGTGTGCATATATATATGTTAAATAAAGAGAAAAACTTTATGAATATTACATATAACAAAACAAAACCAAAAAAAAAGAACCAAATTTTTCGTTTTTTTTTTCCTGTAAATATACACAAATGGACTAAAAACTAGTGACTAGTCATCAAAAGCTCTTCTAAATAATCAGCGCCCAAATCCTCAAACACCACCAGGTTCTCCACCTTCACCTCCCTCCCTTTTCCCTTCTTCCCGCAGCCTCTCCGCCGCCGCATCAAATGCTTCCTCTTCAAAGCCATCACCGGCGAGCACCCCTCCTCAATGCCCCACCTCATTTCCTTCAGAGACTCCCTCACCCTCTCCACCGGAAAGTTGAGGATCGCCGCCGCTCCCTTCATCGAAAAAGCCGCTTGATCGTACGCCAGAGCGGCGGCCTCCGCCGTGTCGAAAGTCCCCAGCCACACCCTCACGCCGTTCCTCGTCGAATCCCTTATCTCCGCCGCGAACTTCCCCCACGGCCGCCGCCTGACGCCGCGGTAGGCCTTTTCCGCGGTGGGTTTAAATTTCTGCTCCGAACGGGAGTTCACTTCCTCGTTTTCCTTGGCTTGCAGGTGCTCCCCTTCTGCCAGAACGCCGTACAGAAGCATTTCTTGAGAATCGTTTTCGTTGAAGGGAACGGAATCCATTCCCCATGACGGTGGGAATGATGATTCCGATGAGTTTAAGGAATTATCGGAGGACAAATCTGTGCCCAATGATTGGAAAACCCAGGAATCTAAGTCCATTGGAATTTGTTACCCTAGCTCTTCTGGTGTCTTTTTTTGTGTGTACTAGGATTGGGTTTATCTTTCTTAGTGAGTTCTATATATACTTATCATAAGCAAAGGATATGAGGGTCAAATTTAAATTTGGTAATTTGAAAAGGATTGATATGAAATGAGGTGGCAAGAAGATTCCAATTCCTTTCCTATATAAGATCTCCTATTCAAATATTATCTACACATGTCCTATGTATGTTAATAATATCTATTATATATATATATATATATTGATCAATAAAAAATTAAAATTATTCAAAGTACTTTAAAATACAAACTGAATAATTTGATTTTCATATTTCAGAATATCTAAGAGCTTCTCCAACAAGAAGCTACTTTGGCATTTGGTGCCAATTTTCACCCTCCAGCAGTGCTCCATTCTCTGCACCAATTTGAAGTTTTTGAAATTTTTGCACTACTTTTAGCGCAGATTTTTTATTGCGCTACTTTTTTTCCTTTTCTTTTTTATATGATTATATTTTTTTTAATATTTAATATTATAATTTTTTATCTCAATTATCCAAACTGAAATTAAATCAAGTTTTTAAGATCATATGATTTGTAATTTAAATAATAATAAAAATATAATTTAAATAAGTATATGAGATTTTAAATATTATATACAAATTTAAATAGAATTGCATAACATTACCCGACATTCAATTTTACGTATATATATTTTTAATATGATAGTTTAAGAATATAAGTAAAATAAATATTATCTCAAAATTTAATGTTAAATAAAATTACATATATAATGTTTTTAACAAATATTTAGTAATAAAAATAAATATTAAAAAAAATAAAGATTATTGTGTAATATTATTTTTTAGTTGAGAAAGTAGTGCAAACTGTTGGAGAGAGTATGTAAATTTTACGCTAAAGTGATGCATAATTTGCATTAGAATAATGAACACTGCTGGAGATGGTCTAACAGATAATTCAGAAACTCAAGAGCAACTTATCTTTACATAATTTAAAATCTTATAAAAGTCGTAACAACACACTCAAAAGCTTAAGGACCAACTTTTATTGAAGTTGGGGACTATTAAAATTCAAATATATATACATATATATCCCATGTGTGGTATTAATAATTTTTTATTACAAAATAATTATCTATATCTATCTTGATCGATAAAAAAGTCTCAACTATCCTTAGTTCCCTAACACGGACACAACAACTTGATCTCAAAGTTTTAGAGCATCAAGACAAATTATTCAAAAACTCAAGACAAACTTCTCTCGAAGCTACATTATTTAATATCAATTTATCCCAAACTTTCGACAATCGTAACAACTCAATTCAGATGCTCAAGAACTTCAGGACCACCAACTTATCTTTAAGCTACATTGTTTCATGATAAATTATTCAAATGTCATGATCGTCGAAGAACAATCAAGTTTTTTTATGTGATATAATATATAATAAAGAAAAAAATACCAACCCTTATTTTAGTTTTTTAGAAGGGTACAAATTCGAGCCGTCTAAACATGTGGTGAAACAAAGAGAAAAAAAAAAAAAAAAAAAAAAGAGACAGAAGAAAGTGAAATGAGCAAGGGAGGATGTTCTGGATTTATTTAAATATATTTGGATTTATTATAATATATTTGGAACAAGAGGGGAAATAATATTTGGAAGAAGAGGGGAAATATGACACGAGGGTCAAAGACAATGGTTGCCTGGCAGCCATGTCAGACAAATACTTGGACTTAAACTATCTCTCTATCGCACCTCTCTTTGTCTATCTGTTAAAATAATAATTGATTCAACGAATGTAATAAATGTAAATTTATTCAGATCCAAATTGCAGGCTGAGGTCATCTTAGGGGGTTTGTTTATTGAAAATGCTGTAGTGGGAATTTTAGATTCTAGAATTTTCATATTTAAATCCTAAAATTTTATAAATATATGTTTTTAAAAAAAGTACTGGATAAGATTGTTTTAATTTAAAAAAAATTAGCATCAATGCACTATTATATTATGAAGAGTAAGGAGATGTTTGGATTAGCCTGGAGGTCTCTGTAGCACAACCGATTGTGGGTTGTAAGGTTGTGTCACAATTAAATTTATAGTAAAAGGTAGTGTTTGTTTTGGGTTGTGATAAGGTAGATTGTTATTGATATGTCAAATCAATAGGTTTAGTAGAGTTTTGTTTGTATTATTATATTATGAGAAATAAATATTTGTGGATTTAATAATTGGTGATTGATTATTATATATATGCTAAATAGATGTCAAAATAAAGATCTTAATAAGAAAATTAATATGATATAATTTTTATAAAAAATGAATTTGAAATAAAAAAGTTATAAAAATTTTGGGTGAAAAATATATATTGAATAGTTTTTTTGGGAATGATGAGAGATGAGGGAGAAAAAAGAGGTGTAGAGTGGGTAGAGTTGTGGATGGAACAACCACAAACCACAATCTCGTAAACAAGCACGGGTTGGATTGCGGCACAACCCACAACCGGTTGTGCAAAGGCGTGTCCAAACATACCCTAAGGGTTTTTGTTCGTCGAGTGTACAACATGCAACCCATTAATTAATATTTTTAAAAATTAGTAATATATTATAAATAAACAAATAATATTTTAAAAAGTTAACAGTATTTAAATGTAACAACTAATGTGTTTTATTAATAATATTTTTGAATTAGACCAACTAATTGTTAGTTAAATAGTTAATATTTGTTAGATCGGATTATGTGATGCACGTTATATACAAAGTTTTGTCTGTTATGAAAAGTGTAGTGTAAATTATTAAATTTTTTTATGATATTACGTTAAGATTCTAAAATTCAAGAAAATTTGTGGAAAAAATATATTTTCTACAAATTAAAAACAAAGATTGAAAAGATCTAGAGCTATCTTGGCCATTATCTAATTATTTTTCTTTTTCGCTTTTGGGATTTGAGATTGGAACTTAACAAATGAAGATATTGTGAATTACAAGTGGCGTTGGTCCAACTATAAGGATCACGTGCCCAAGTTAGTTGAGCTATAATTAACTATTTGGGAAGTATATATATATATATATATATATATGCTAGTTTTAGCGGTCGACTCCATTTTATAAAATATTTCTCAGTATTAAGAAGAGGTAACATAGATAAAATACAAGCTTGTTTTATAGCAATAGTAATTAATCGTTGTTGTTTCAAGATCAATCTATTCACTCGTCTAGACAAAAACTTTCCTTGTTCACTAATAAATCGACTAACTAAACTCATGTTTCTATAATCAATTCGATCCCCCAAATAAATCGGGGCAAACACCTACGAAATCGCGTATCACACATATATCAGAATGGTGATTGAGAAAAAAAAGTCTGACAACCATGTATCTATATTAATATAATAATAAAATAATTTAAATATTTTTTTTGTCTTTTTTTCAAATTAAAAAAAAAGTAATGTTTTTTAAAATAATATATTAAGTTTTAATTATTTGAATTTTATGTTTTTTTTTCTTGGGACATATTTTTTAATTTGTTAAAATACAAATATTTTTTTATTTGTTAAATTAGCTATTTTTTTATGATTTTTCACATTACACTCGTATTGTATATATTAAAATAATATTATTATTACTTAGAGAAATGACCATATACAGACCCCCTTGAATTTGTTGAAAAATTGATTGAAAGTCATCACTTAGAACTAAGATACTCAATTGAAGTTTGAATACCTCCCAAAAGAACAGCTTTTGACTTCTCATTCCGGCTGACCCTTCTATGAAAATGCTCATATCCAATTATACAACAAAGGGATACTTTCTTAATTATATTATTATTTTCCAGATTTGATCAAATTATCATATAAACCCTATTGTTATATTAAATCTTTATTTTCTTATACCTTTGTTTCTAAGTTAAGATTCTTGGACCAAAATTTTATGTTATTCCTACGACATTATTTTTGTTGGTTGTTCGATAAAATTTCTTTAAATTAATATTAGATAGATCAGTCACCTCGTAAGCTAATGAATATTACTAAATTAAAATATGCCTGCTAATGAATATTACTAAATTAAAATATGCCTCCATGAATGTTAATGAATATACCTCATAATCAATAAATTATTAATTTCTCGAATAACTAAAACTCTTTCAATTAATAGATTTTATCCGATCCGGTCCGGTCCCAAGTTTAATAATTTTAAAAAAATTCACTATTTATAAAGTGACATATTACTAAACATTAAAAATAAGTGCACCAATTATTTCTATTAATATGCTACATGTAGACATGGCACGGTTCCAGTTTGAATCGAAATCGCCAGTTCGAACCACCGGTCAACGGTTCGATTCAATCATTGACCCAGTTTTGGTTCCAAACTGGAACCGAAACCGTCGGAGTAACGGTTCGGTTTCGGTTCTCAGTTTTTCAGAACTGGAACCACCGGTTTGGAACTGACGGTTCTGATTCCGGTTCCGGTTCGTTTCCAGATTGAATTTGAAAATTATAGCCGTTGGAAATCAACGGCTGAGATTAAATAGCCGTCGATCTTCAACGGGTGAGATGAAATAACCGTTGGGAACCGCCGATTTCGAACCGAAACTATGGAACCGTGGAACTGCAACCAAGGGAACTGTGGAACCGGAACCGAAATTGAAATTATCATATAAACCCTATTGTTATATTAAATCTTAATTTTCTTATACTTTTGTTTCTAAGTTAAGATTCTTGGACAAAAATTTTATGTTATCCCTACGGCATTATTTTTGTTGGTTGTTCGATAAAATTTCTTTAAATTAATATTAGATAGATCAGTCACCTCATATTATTATCATAATATATCTAATTTATTATAAATTAATGAATATTACTAAATTAAAATATGCCTCCATGAATGTTATATTTAAATTGATATATCTTAATTCATATACCTCATAATTAATAAATTATTAATTTCTCGAATAACTAAAACTCTTTCAATTAATAGATTTTATCCCGTCCGGACCCAAGTTTAATAATTAAAAAAAATCACTATTTATAAAGTGACATATTACTAAACATTAAAAATAAGTGCACCAGTTATTTCTATTAATACGCTACATGTAGACATGGGCACGGTTCTGGTTTGGAATCGGAACCGCCAGTTCGAACCATCGGCCAACGGTTCGGTTCAACCATTGACCCGGTTTCGATTTCAAATTGGAATCGAAACTGTCGGAGTAACGGTTCGTTTCTGGTTCTCAGTTTTTCGGAACCAGAACCGCCGGTTAGAACGGACGGTTTCAATTCGGTACCAGATTGAATTTGAAAATTATAGCCGTTGGAAATCAACTGCTGAGATTAAAGAGCTGTCGATCTTCAACGGGTGAGATGGAATAATCATTGGGAACCGTCGATTTCGAACCGAAATCGGGAACCGCAGTTGTGGAACAGTGGAACTGCAACCGGGGAACCGGAATCGGAACCGTGGAACCCTAGAACCGGAACCAGAATCGAAAAAAAAACAAAGAACCGTGGAACCGAAACCGGGGGAACCGTCGGTTCTGGAACCGAAACCGAAACTGTAGCGGTTTGCATTCGGTTCCGCCCTTTACAATTCAAAAAACTGTCGGTTCTAGGACCGAAACCAAAACCGAAAAACCGTGTCATATCTAGCTAGATGACACATACTCAATAAATCACAGACTACGTCCCCTGTTTTAGGAAAAAACCCCAAAATTAGAATTACAATTAATTCAATAAATTTTGAAAACGACATTTAAACTTTTGTAAAGATAACTAATTGCACACAAATTTCTGTATAGAAATTTCTGGGAAACCAATTCGGGATAAAGTATTTCATGTGTCATGTGAAGTAAGACAAATAAAAGTGGAAAAGTTTAGCAGATAACAAATCACATTTTGACATGTAATAATTTCATAAGTAGTTCAATCTTTTCATATGACAAACCGAAACTTTCCTCCCACCTTCCTCAAGAGTAACTGTTTGCTCTCTCTCTCTCTCTATATATATATATATGTATATATATTGTATGCAACAACAACCAAGAAGGCTCCTTTTAGGTTAATAAATTAGAACCCTCGCAAGGGGACAATATGTCACTTTATTTTACATTTTAAGTCAAATTATCTATCATTATACATAGCCCTAATTATAAAAATATAATTGTTAAGTTTAATTTTAGCAATTTTTTAATATCTATAAAATCGAACATTTTGTAATTAGGTAAAATTGCAGTCCGATTAAAATTTTTGATCAAAGTAAAAACTCATAGGCTTCCGAAATGATATGTAGTACTCATATTTTTTAATTGACGACTCAAATTAAAAACAAAGATATTTACGTGATTTGTATTTGATAATCTTTATTTTAAAATTCTTAATTTGACGCCAACACTGTATATATTAAAAAAATATAAAATTAAAAAAATATAATTATTTTTAGTTGATTAATTGAGTTGAATTTGATATTTATTATTTATTGGATTAATTGAATTGAATTTAGATAACAAATAAATATTACCTAATATTTTTATTAAAATTATTAAATAATTTGATTTTTATACAATTAGTGGGACGGAGTAATGTATATTTATACAAATTTGTAATTTTTTATATGTATTTACAAGTAAAATCATAAAATATGTTGTATATTTTAAAATATTGATTAACTTTAAATTATACTATAAATATATTTTATTTTATTTTAAAAAATATTACAAATTATACAGTGTACGGAAGCAATACTCGTTGAAATAAAAATCTTCTCAAAAATATTTGTGTAATCATAATATTGAAAATCAGAAATATTTATCAAAGAGTTTATTAAATTATTGTATCTAAATTCTAATAAAATATTTGAGCTACTTCGTAAGTTCTAGAACATTTGAATAAAGCCATTTGAAATTCCTTCTAAGATTCCAAGACTAAGTAGAACTAAAATTTGAATAATATACATCACTTCGAAAAGTTTACTATTTTTTTTTTTAATTTTTGTTTTTCAATGCCTTATTCCAACTGTACTCTTAATTAATTAATTAGTTTAATTAGGCTTATCTCCAGAACTTAATTTTAATTAAATTCCAAATACTTGTTCAACTCCACATCACATTTTCCGTTATTTAAGAAAATGGCATTTTATACGAGTAACGTAAATAAGTTGGGTCGAGCCAAAGTTTATATTTTTACTATTAAATATAATTCAAATGTGTCATTAATTATAGATCTCATACACTGTAAGAAAAATATTAATTTTTTCACATAAATTTTTTGTCTCTAATTACATGAGACATTTTTAAATTAATGTAGGAATGCATTTGATATGAAATATTTTGTCACAAAAACACTGTTTGCTAAAATTTAAAAAAGAAAATTTATCTATAATTAACTGAATTTCTGTCTTTAATATGAAATTAAAAATAAAAACAGACAAAAGTGGATTATGGTCGACAATTGGCACCAATCAGATAATAATAATATAAAAAATTTATGCAACTTCATGTTAGGGTAACCCCAAATTTAATGGCGCAATGTATAACTTATAAAAGTTTGGTATATCGAAAATACATATTGATATCATTCTGAAAATTTTAATATGACATTCTAATCATATCGTAATATACTGAAATTTTGGTATACCATTTTGTATCAAAAAATTTCACTTAGATTTGGAAAATATCATCTCAAATGGGTCGTAAGTAAAATAAAAAATATTTTGATATTTTAATATACTGAATTCTCGTTACATTGAAAGTGTTTCAGTATTTCTATATCTAGATATTCTGGTATACAGTATATAACTTCGGTATACCAATATACCAATAATTTTATTTTTCACTCTATTATCATATTTAAAAAATTCGATAACCAAAAATCTTAATACACACAATTTTTTAATCTTTTTAATAAAATAAATACGATGTATCAATATTTTCGATATTTTTTCGACCTGTAACATGATAGGGATAATTCGAACAGTAAATGTATATCTCAACATGACAAGATTCTAAGAGCTAGTCTTCCATGTCCCAGCTGTGTGTGTAAATGTATGCTTGTGTATATTATAACCCCAAGTATGGAAATCTTTTATTTAAATATATTTTTAACATGATATTATATACACCTTATTATATTATATTATATTATATTATATATATATATATGTGTGTGTGTGCACGTCTTTTCTAGATTCCAGAAACATATTCTTATTTATTAAATTAATAATACTAATCTAGTTCATGAATCTCATTTATCAGCGTGCATATGTCGTTAGGTACAAATCTTAATCTCACCCCAGAAAGAAAAAAAAGAACATTTCATAGAAACGTCCGATGTATCTGAAGATTATGATGAAACCATAATTAATCTTAGTTAAGCGCCGCCAGATAATTACAACAAAGAAGATTAATTAAGTAATAGGGGATTAATTAATTAAAAATGTCGTTATCAGATGCGAAGATATCCACAATAGTATGGTGAGGTATAGCAAGAGTGTTAGGCCAGGAAGGAAAGATGATGGGGTGATACAGAGTACTGAGTCGATTTGTTCAGTTTTCCACGTTTTCTTTTTCTTCTTCTTATTATTTTCCAGCAGCTTTATTTTAACGGTCAAACTTATGTATACCGTTGCCGTCGATGTGTGATATGTATTTGCTGATTGCGACGTACAAATACTTTCTGCCCTCTGTTTTTTCTTGCATTCCGATTAGGGATCTATATGAAACGGGATCGGGCGACGTATGCATTCTCCATCCCTATTTCCATTCTCTATTTTCTTTTTCTTGCTCGTTCAATCGAATTTTTTGTTTCGTTTTATTTGAAACAACACGATCCACAATCTACGGCAGGATGAGACGGATTTGGATACCTCATCTTTCCTATCTGGTTCTGACCCGTTCTATATTATCTTTATATTAATATATTTATATATATATATATAATATAAGATACAATATCATGTTGTAATTAAAATTTTTGTTAATTTCAACATTTTTAATGTGAATATAAGTTTATAATATTTCTAATATTATTTATATAGTTGTTATTTTAAATATTTATTTATAATTAAAATTAATACTAATATTATTGTGTATTACTATTACAATAATAAAAAAATAAGTTAGAATTGATCGCCTCGCTCCATCTTGCGACCTGCAGCGAGTTCGTCCCACCCTGCCCCGTTTAAGAATAGAGCGGACTTGAATTTTCAAGTACCCATCCCAACTTACCACATTGTCATCTCCAGAGACGACATAATTAGTTCTAATGGAAATATTACGGGAATTCATTAAATTATAAAAATATTAGCACTATTAATGTATAAAATTTAATATATATATATATATTTATATTCAGGATAAAACGGACAGAGAATATCATTTTCGACTCCGTGATATCCTGACAAGAGGGAAATAAATTAATCTCGTATTTGTTCAGTTATCTGTCATGTCCAAAAGTTCTCGCTCTATTGAAAACTGTCTGGTGTACTTTTTTCTTTTTTGTTATAAAATTTATTCACCAATTGAAAAAAAGACAAGACCACTAAATTCAATTAATCATAATTCTGATTTTAAGAAAGTTTCTTAACAAAAAAAAAAATGGACTTCAGAAACCACTTGAACAGTGTCTGGTGGAGATAATTTCAAATTATCATTAATATATATTAAAATTTTCAATCCCTTTCCTTCGACAGTGTCTACCATTTTTTCAATGGATGATGCTAAACACACCACAAAAATTATTTTTCACACTATTTTAATTTAGTATATAAAATTAAATAGAATGCAAATGATATATATATTCTTATATATTTTTTTTAAAAATAAATATTAATATTTTCATTATTGAAATTATTCCTTCTTTGCTCAAACACACTCACACATTAACCCTATATTCAAACAAATCAAAATAAAAGTTGAAATATTTGTAAGTAATTGATAATGAAAAATAGAAATACAAATTATATAGAAAATGAAACTATAATTATTATAAAAAAATTAAAGTAGTGTGAATAGTAATTTTTGTGGTGTGTTTAGAAACACCGTATTTCAATATATGTCATTTTTCTTTTTAGTACGCTTCAATATATGAAATCGAAGAAAATCATGAGCCCGTATATCTACATACGTTCAGAGAAACCTGCGGGCAGAACTTACAGACCCATCAATGGGCTCCACATAGTACGATCCACTTAGGATCTAGCCCAGTTTCTGGTTTAGGAAGAATTATTCTGGCCTCATTCACTTTTGGGCCAAACTCCAAGCCAGACTTAATTTCAAGTCTGAGGCCCAACTGGTTACAATATTACAAGCAAGAAAATGTCATTCCTTCACTTCAATGGGAAATAAATAAATATATATATATATATAAATATAATTATATTAATTTACAATGTCAATGAATTTTCACAAATTATATGTTGGTGACAAAATTCTCCCATATATAATAATAATAATAATAATAATAATAATAATAATATACTCCTCTTTTCAATAATAAAACTTTTATTTTAAATTGAGGAAATAATAAAAATTTCAGTCCTTTGGTAACTTGAAATATAATCTTCACCTTAATGACGGGAAAATCCTAATAAAATGATTGATCATAGTAAATCATTAAGGGCAAAAATGTCCATTTCCCTTGCTAAAGTAATACCCACGTCAGTCGTTATCAATAGTGATAACTTTAACAAGTAATGAACAACCTTGTCACGTGACATTAATTTAGGAGGACCACACAGTTTTAATTTATTCTAATGTTTCCAACGTTGCCTATATTTTTTTATTTTTAAAAATATTTCTTTGATTTTAGTCCAATATGAATTGCAGCTCAACCAATATCAATATTTTCTTTTGGCAAAATTTAAATTTATGTTATTAACTTTAGCCCGATTTAATATTTGATCTTTAAGTTTGGGGTTTTTCATTATGACATATAACTTTTGAATTCGTTCAATTTTTATCTGTTTTTGCGAGAAATTGTTAATGTGGCAGTAGGACTGTCTTCGTGGCAAATGAAATTTTAAGTGTCACATCATTATTTTTTAGTGGGTTTTTGAAATTCTGTAGAATCAGACATAAATTGAATAAAATAAAAAGTTATAAATCATTATAAAAAATACCGTAAAAATATAGATCGTTTGAATTTATTTAAAGTTAAGAACATAAAATCAAATTTCACCTTTTATTTGACCAAAAATAATAAAAACTTTACCCACAATATTTTGGTTCTAGGGGTTCCAATATCTAACATTTGGACTAGAATTAGTAAATTTATAATACTTTACCTTTCCCTAGAATAAATAAATTTAATTTGAGAGGCACTAATGGTGAATAATACTTTGTCCCCTAAAGTTATGCATAAGCATTAAGACTTATTCGCCTTCTACTCTTAAAATAAATAATTAGGCTCCCTATATATACACGACGCTCAAAGTTGCTCTAACAAATGGATTCCCAATTTTGTAATATATATATATATATATATATATAATGTATAAAGCTGAGGAATTGTAATTCAGTAGTAGAAGATTCAATTTATGTTTTGAAAGTGTGTCCTAAAAATGCAAACAACTATCCTAGTAGATCATTAGGTCTAGTCCATTTATTCGACAACTTTACGAATGTGTCAAAATATTTTAACATGATTTAATTTTATTTTATATTCGTTAACTTTGATCATATTTAATATATAATTTTTAATTTGTTCAATTTATGCTCATTTTCATCGGACTTTTAAAAATTCATTGAAATTTTTTGGTACGACACTCTTAATTTCACTTCCTGGACAAGCAATTCGACCGCCGCTTCAAGCAATTCGACCGCCGCTTCAGCAATTTCTATTGAGTTTTTTGAAATTCTGACAATTCTAACATAAATTAAAACAAAATCAAAAGTTGAATAGCTTCTCTTAAAATTAGATGTCATATATGTCTTGGATACGATCGAATTTGCTAGTATAAATTGAATATTTTTTATTAAAATATTACACGTCATATAAAATAACTTTAAGGAGTATATGGCAATCTCTGTTTCTTGCTAGCACACAATATTTTTCCTATTTGGTAGTTTTAGCTTAGTAACTATCTGCTAGCTTGGATTCTATCTGCTACGTATCAATACCAGCATACAAAACTGAGCTCTCTCTCTCTCTCTCTCTCTCTCTCTCTCTCACAGACGCACACACAAACACGCATATGTAAGAATCACAAACACACACAAAAACGCATATGTAAGAATCACAGACACACACAAAAACGCATATGTAAAAATCACAGACACACACAAAAACGCATATGTAAGAATCACAGACACACACGCACACACACATGTAAGAATCAAACACACTCCTTGCATAACTTATATGCCATGGTTATTTGTACGTACGTAGGTTATTACATACTTCCATGTAAGAAGTTCAGGAAATGATTCCCATTTTTCATCAATAACATTATTTATTTTTATTTTTCTGAAACTTCGAAACCTTTTATTATCGAGCAGTAGGGTGGGGAAGGATTCGAACCTGAAAAAAAAAAAAGAAAAAAAAAAAAAGACAATGCAGATGGACCTAGTAGTACTGCATTAGAGAGGCTTCATCTGTTCCCCTCAGTCCTTCTTCCTCTCTTTCTTGTCATCAAGCAGATCTTCTAGAAGCTTATCATCAAGGCACTCGAACTCGAAAACCTCCCTTCCCTGCGAGGACGATGCAAAATGAGAGGAACTAGAGGGCAAGTTGTGCTCTTCGGGGAAGTTAAGGATTGCGAGGTGGCCCCGCATGCTGTACGCCGCCCTGTCGTAGGCCCTGGCCGCCTCCTCCGCCGAGTTGAACGTCCCCAGCCACACGCGGGCCCCGTTCCTAGACGTGTCGCGTATCTCCGCCGCGTACTTGCCCCACGGCCGCTTCCTTACGCCTCGGTACTTGATCTCTCCGACCTCGTTTTGGCCGCTCTTCCCGGACCTGCTGCTTGGACCTTCTTCGTCCATGCTTGAGCTTTTGTGCTGTGGCGGAAAAAGTTTGGTCTGCGGTTGGGCTTATATAGTTTGTTGTGGAAAGTTCCGAAGTAGAAAAGAATTTTGGTTTTTCTATTTATTTATTTATTTTGTTCAAATACGACGAATGAAATAATATTCTGAAAGTTGAAAATAGAAGTGCCCATGCATATTAGTACTTACTGTGATTCTCTCAATAATTTATTATGCGAAAAATGAAAAAAAAAATTCTTTAATTGTCAGAAGGTCGGTTTTGAGGTTTTTTGTGAAAGTAGAGGTTCAAGATTTGCCAGGTAGATGATCCACATATGAAGAGGGAACACGTGCGAATTTTCTACGTTGACCAAAATTGCAGCATGCTTTGAATTGGGACGGTCAACGTGGTGGCTTTGGAATTTTTCAAAATTTCAGGTTGGTCTCTCTTCCTTTTATTATTTGTAGAGAAGTGGATCTATTTAACAAATTAAAGGGGTTTCGTTTGTGCTTATAGGCTCGTAAAACATTTTATTCGATATTGAATACGAGCTTTATTTTTAAGGGTGTTTCTAAACACATCACAAAAATTACTATTCACACCACTTTAATTTTTTGAATAAATTTAAATAATGTAAATGACAAATATACCCTTATATATATTTTAAACAAAATCATAATATTTTTATTATTATTGTTCTTCATTTTTTACTCTGAACAAATATTTCAACTTTTATTTTGATTCGTTTGAATATAGGGTTAATGTATGAGTGTGTTTGAGCAAAAGAATGAAGAACATCAATAATCATAACATTAATGTTTGTTTTTTTATAGAAAATTACATAAGGGTATATATATGTCATTTACATTCTATTTAATTTTATTTATTAAATTAAAGTGGTGTAAAAAATAATTTTTTTGATGCTTTTAGCAACACCCTATTTGTAATTGTTTCAAATATTTGTAGTTGTTGTTCATAAGTCAAGAAAACTATAGATCGATCAAATGAAAATTAATTCTTTAGAGATATTTTTTATATTATATATTTTATTTTATTTTATAAATAATTACTTAATTTATAATATACATATATATATATTTAATACGTACATCACACACGTAGAAAATACTAATTTATCTTATATTCCTCAAATATTTTATAAAATATAAAATTTTATATTATATATTTCAAATAAACTTAGCAACACACCTCTAAAAGTTTATCGTGTTTTTATTTAGTTAATTTGCTTTCTTTAAATATTTTTAGGTTGTATTATCGATGATAATTTTGAATCGAATTATTAAGAGATAATACTAGCTTCTATCTTCTCCCTCTCTCTCTCTCTCTATATATATATATACATGTATATTTTTTTCATTTTTAAATATTAGATAATATTTTTTAATCCTAACACAATAAAAATATTTCAATACATAATATATATTAAAATATAACCAAAAGAATCAACACTATTTGAATGCTATAGAGTCCTCTTTCTATCTTTGTTTGCGTAACCGCCCCTTGATTGGGCGTATGTAAATGCCCGGTAGTATGAGAGGAGTATTCATTTCTATCTTCTTCGGTTTATTATCTAGTTGTTTATGCGGTCTTCGAGAAGCTGTTTGTTCTTCTTCGAGTTTCATTATCTAGCTCGGAAATAGAGTTGCAACCTCCCATTACTAAAGTAGAACTGTTGTAGAAGGGCTGACGACGTATGCTGATAATTAATTTTAATATATTACACGTTAAAAATATCTTAGAAATAAAAAAATATTTGTAATTTAACTTATAAAAATATATTTCTAAAAATAAAAAAAAATCTACCAATAAAGGTTCACAAAATAATTTTTAAAACTAAAAAGCACCAAAAAAATACTAAAAAATATATTAATGATAATAGTTATTATTATTATATTTACTGTCCACACTATTTGCACAAAAACTTATTAAAATCCCAATTCAACACAATTTCCTTAACTTTAGAGAAAAAAGAAGATTCTTGATTCCGTACGGACATGAAAAAATTTGTGAAGATTCGTTGAGTTTAAGGATGTGCCCGTGCAGAATTTGTCTCGGTGCACGCTCAAAATTTGAAGTTCACCCTGCTGACGGGTTGCATGACGTAGCCAACATGACGTCACCAAATATTTGCCTGAGTAATTAGCATGACAATTGTAGCTAGGTTTTGAGGTATATATTCATCAATAAATTAATTCTCATAAACATAAATTATAATTTTGAGACTGACAATTAAATTATTGGATTTGATTCCGTGTGACGTCATCAAGCAAATCATGTGATGTCATTGCTCCGATATAGAGGAATACGCATCACCCTAGCTTAATTAATCTTATTTAATTAACATTTACTATTTTAAGCAAGTCCGTCCGATCCGAATCCACACTCTCCTTCCTAAAATGCACTTGGCGGGTTTATCGCACGTGCGGAAAATTAATGACTGTGTGAATTTCAGTCGAAAATTTTAATTGTAGTATTAAATAAAATGAATTTATATTAACTTTAATAATGAATTTATAAAATAATATTGTTTTATTTAGTTAATATAATTCAATATATTACTAAATTTCGATAATGATATAACAAATAAATTATTTTCATCTAAATAACTGTATGTTACGATTAGTATTTTGCATAAAAATGTCATGTAATTATTGGCTCGTCTTTATTAAGATGATCTCTGATGTGAAAGAAAACTAATGTTATTTTTGTTTAAAAAAGATTAATTTTAGTTGATTAATTATTGGAAAATGTATATTCACATAAAAATGTAATTAAAAAATAATATAATTTTATAATAAAAGTAATTTTTATTGAAAACTAAAACTTTTTGAAAAACAAATTAAAATATGTTATTTTTCATCTAAAAATATGATTTTTGTACTGAAAAATACTGTATTTAATACACACGCTAAAGATAATCATATGTGCATAACAATGACGAAATTTATACATTTTCAATTGGATTTTGATCGAGTTAGCATGATTCGAAAAGTTTTTTGTTATTAAACATAAATCGGATTGATTGGTTCAATTGACTTAATCAGAAATCGAGCATGAATTTTGCATATATATATATATATATATTACCTAATAACCAGATTTAAGATTGGAACAGTCAAAAACTGCTTTAGAGAAGGATAAAATGCACAATTTGTAGTTCTTTAAAAAGATAAAATAAAATATATTTATTATATATATTTTTAATAAATTAATATTTTTTAAATATTTTATTTGGGCTACATTAACTTCAATAGTGAAATAAATGGGCTGGGCTATACTGAATAACATAGAAGATCAGGTATTGGGCCATTATTAAAGCCCATCACCACATTAAATAGGTTTGATTAGCGTGAGGAATTTCTGACTATTATTTGAATTTATGGCAAAATGGGATATATATTTGATACAATTAAATATAAGAAGTTATTATTAAAAATTTATAAAATTAAAGATTATATATTTAATAAAGTTATTATTAACGGGAATATATTAAAAAATTTCCAACTTAAAAATAGAAAAAAACTTTGATTTATTTACCAAATTTAATAATATAAATAGATGTTTGTGATATTTTTTTTTTATTAATAAAATGGGATTTCAATTTGTTAAAAGAATATTATTAAAATAATTAGTCGTCAAAAACACTGTTCCGTCGGAAATGTTTTCATTTCCCCATTTCTCTCCCTCCCTCTCAACATGAAGATCCTGGTAGCGATCAAACGGGTTATCGACTACGCTGTCAAAATCCGGGTGAAACCCGATAAGGTAACTAGGTGAAGAGCTTGAACAGATTTTTGCTAGGTAGAAATGGTGAGGGGAAAAGCTCAATTTTAACTGTGTTCCATTGGTATCAGAGTGGCGTGGAGACCTCGAATGTGAAGATGTCGATGAACCCTTTCTGCGAGATAGCATTAGAAGAGGCGTTACGGATTAAGGAGTCGGGCCGGGCCTCCGAGGTCGTCGCAGTGAGCATGGGCCCGGCGCAGTGCGTTGACACTCTCCGTACCGGGCTTGCCATGGGCGCTGATCGGGCCATCCATGTGGAGTACTCTGGAACCCTTTACCCTCTTTCCGTCGCCAAGATTCTTAAAACTCTTGTTGAAGCTGAGAAGCCTGGCCTTCTTCTTCTTGGGAAACAGGTAATATTTAACTCTCTCTACTGCTGTATTTTTCGTTTAATTGGAAGATCAGTGTTTATCCTTTTGTATGTAATTAACAGCTTGTAAGTTCATACTTTCATATGCATTGTATATACTGCGTCTTTAGCTGCTCAGTGAATATGAGTTTTTTTATTGATTTATCTGTGAAGTTGGATTAGGCAAATTCGACATTTCTATTCTATTTAAAATTTTGATGTACTGGGGATTGATTTTTTGTTGCGTCTCGTCAGTTGAAGATTGATAAGTTAGTATAAAATAATATCTTCATGGTCTGTCTACCTCTCTTCTGAGCCTCTTATAGATGCTAAAATGTTGCGCGAAGATATTGCAAGTATGAGATTAAGCTGGTCCATCGAAGTTAATGAATTGCATTCTCTAAACTGTGAGGTCTTCCTTGGATATGAAATTGCAAAAGAATGCAATTTGATCATGCTTATATTTATCCTACTATCAAATGTGTGAATTTTATTCAAGAAACAAGGTTGATTTTGAATCTTGATAAATAAATCAAATGAAAGCCCTATATGAAAGTAGACATGGGTAGATCATCTTATAGTTATTTGATTGACTCAACTCAGATTACTGAGCTATATCAGTACTAAACAAGGGGGTGGGGATTATGAATCCAATTAGACGAATACAATTGTGGGGTTGGGGGCTTCATGCATACCAATCAATATTTGCTTAATACAATACATATAATGATTGTAGGGGTTTAGTAAGCATTTCAAAAGTTACTTTTTTATTGATTACTACTTAGTTTGTTTTCAATGCTAATTGGGTTTGTACTTGCTTATGGAAACAACTGTAGTCCGACCATTGTTAGATTTTCCAAAAAGCATGCATATCCATTTTCATGGAATGGAATCTGGCATTTCTTCTGTTTAGTTTTTTTTTTTTTTTTTTTTTTTTAATTGATTTATGCATAGGTATGATGGCCTTGAATGGATGGTGACTATACTTTTTTGCTTTTATAGTGAGCATTCTAATTGCTTGGCTAGCCTTTCTAAAGATTTTAATGTGTCTCGACTGAAAGGAGAAGATGCTTTCTTTGGCTCTTCTTAGAACTAAATATTTATTTATTTATTTTAATATTGTAGTATTATTAGAAGGATGAATATTGTTCATGCCTTCGAGATAGTGCATGCTTTTACTTTCTCTGCTGGTTGGAATTTTTCCATGCATGTTGTGGGCCTTTTTTTCATTGTTCATGTTTTCTCCTTGTCGAAGATTCTGCCTCAGATTATTGCTTCTGATGTTCAGATTTGTGTAGGCCATTGATGATGACTGCAACCAAACTGGGCAAATGACTGCTGGGCTTCTCAGATGGCCTCAAGGAACCTTTGCTTCCAAGGTTGGCCTCACATCAAACAAGTTTCTCTGAATTTCTTAAAATTATACATCAATAATATCGTGAAAGACATGTTCTTGCTTATCCATCCTGATCATCTATGCATCAGTGATGGGAGAACTTATGCTCTCACTCAGACATGCAGTTATTGGGTTGTAAGATTTAAGGAATTGGTTGTTCCTTCAGCACAGTCAACTTTCTGGCATGAAAACTAAGAACTGTACTTGTTTCCTCTCTTTCCTAATTTCTCTTCAAATTTTATGAAGTCTAAAAGCCTGCAAAGCAATGTTTAGATTTTAGTTTCTTTCTCAATCTTTAGCTTCTGCTTTTTCTATGTATTTCTGTTTATTGTAGTACTAATTTTAAGTGTTGTCCAGTTGTAAATTTAGCATTTTTTAAAAGTAAAAACATGTCCAAGATGATAAATGCAAGTTGTACACAGAAATCAGAAGCTGCTTGCCATTCCTCATGGGCTTTGAAAAACTAATTGTGACTGACAGTTTCGATTACTTATTTTTTCCTTAATTCTATTCTGTCCGAAAACTCAACTGATGTTTCTGTTAGGTTGTACTTGACGAAGAAAACAAAGTAGCTACAGTGGACAGAGAGGTTGATGGTGGCCTTGAGACCTTGTCCTTGGATTTGCCTGCTGTAATCACGTAATAATCTTCCCCTTTCTTCTTTAGGGAAAATTTATTCACGCTTGAAAGTTGAAGCCACTGGTTTGGTTCACCTGTCATTTATTTTTCTTCTTTTTCTGGGGAAAGTGATAATATGAAATTAACTTATAGAGATCTCTATAAATTCATTGTGCAATCTAGCATCTGTAGTGAAATATCGGTTCGTAGGCATATGCTTACTATCACGCTTATTTCTTTTGATATATCATTGGCAACATGATTAAACGTATCCTTTGTCTCTAGTTCTTGAGCATTGGCTTTGGAAAATGCAACACGCTATCATTCCTGTGAAATGGCCACCCGTTTATGTTTCTTTTTGGTTTTTCTTTCAATTGATAATTTATGCTGAATTGTGTAATATTTGCAGCACGGACCTGAGGCTGAACCAGCCAAGATACGCAACTCTTCCAAACATTATGAAAGCAAAATCGAAGGTGATAAAGAAGCTCACTCCCCAGAATCTGAATGTGGAAATTAGATCCGACTTGGAGGTGGTTCAAGTGATGGAGCCCCCTAAAAGAAAAGCCGGGGTCATACTTTCTTCTGTAGACGAACTGATTGACAGGTTAAGAAATGAAGCTCGCGTTGTATGATCCTATAAAATTTTCTGTGCAGATTAATGTATTGTCCAAATATTGGCAACTCTTATTACAATAAAATTGCTGCTTAAGGACATGGATTTGTTGTCTGAAGATTTCTGGGAGTGTTTCAGTACCCCGCATGCTTGTGTGCTCTTTATTAATCTGCCTTTAGCTTTTTTGTTTTGCTTTAGACAAGGAGACTGCAGATTTCTGGTAATCCCATGACTGTGTCTATGGCAAAGGGTAGATTACATTATGCCACATTTGTTTTGGTGGTACTGTCTTGCAATAATTTGTTTTGTGCATTGCGCTTTGCTTCGATGCACGATTTGTAATATTTTTCAAAAATTAAAATAAAAATATATTTATAAATATAAATTTTAGTAAACTAACATTTTTTTATTTTATTGTTAATAACATCTAAAAATATATAGTTTTATATGAAAAAAATTGTTCTCTCCGTTTCAAAATGTGAGTTGTTTTTATAATAAATTAATTATTTGCATTAAAATTAAATTATTTAATATTTTTTGTATAAATATTTAGTTAATATTTATTTACACCCAAATTCGATAAATAATAAACATTCAACTAAAATATTGATTAATTTAATATATTATATGTAAAAATTGAATTGAAAATATAAAAATTATTTGTATTTTAATGAAGTGAAAAAGAAAAAGAAGAATAAAGAAAATTCATATCTTATTTATCATTAGAATAAAATTCATAAAAGTATTTTTTTTTCAAACACTTCAAATTTTAAATTTAGACCAATAACAATTCATTCTCAAACACTATATACTTTTAATTATAAATATTTATTCATATTTGTAATAATAATTATTTATTTTGAATTAAAAAAATTAATCGCAAACACTTCCTTAGATTGGAAAGCATAATTGGGAGAATTTCATGTGGTCACAATTTGAGGGAAAATGTAATTTTATCCTTTAACATAATATCTGAGGAAGGGAATATGTTCGTAAGTCCTAACCAGTTTAATCACTGAAATATTCTTATTAATTTTATTTATTTAAATACTTGTTTATTTGGCTTTTGGAAAAATGCAAAGTTTTTATTTTATTTTATTATTTTATTCTTTTTTTTTGGCATTTTCACAACCGTCTTTTAAAATATATGAAAGGCCAGGATAGGGCTTCTTAGGATTGAAAATAAATAAATAATAATCAACCATAGGGTGAGAATATATGAGTGATGAATGACATTTAGATGCCATTTAGTATGAGTAAGAATTGAGTTGGTTTGACATTTTTATCCTCATTGTCCAAATCACATTTCATTTCAAGCAAATCTTCATGTTTCAAGCAAGGTATATTCTTCGACGACAACTGATATTCACCAATTTATCATGAACATATGTTAATATATTTATTATTAAATTAATAATTAAATTAAATTATTCGATACTTAATTTGAGATTTGTTGTTAAAAGCTTGTTTAAACTCTGTTTGATAATGACATCAAACAAGATTGAACATACTTTTACGTTTGATAAAATTTAAAGTTCGACTCGAATTCGTTAAGTAAAATTCATTAAAATAAGTGTAAAAATATCAAACTACTTGAGCTCGATTGAAACTCTTTGAAGCTCAATTTGATTAATAATCAAACAAGCCCAAATACAATATTGAAAGTTCGATAATATTTTAAATAATTTGAAGAATGATACATTCAACTCCACTCATCTTGTTAACACTTCTACCTATCGTTGATGTTTTAAGATCTTGTTGAAATATATTAATTTCTTGTCTAAAATTTAAAGATATGATATTGACACAATAGCAATGGACTGCGTCTACATTGAGTTAGTAAGCATTACTGATTCTTTAATTATTTTGTTTATTCTAGTTTTAGAAAAATTATGTTCTAACACCTACATGAGATATCCGCTATACACTTGGTGTGTAGTGGGATATCGCATAAAAAATTACCAATTTTTTATTTTATATCAAATGTACGGTGGATATCCCATATAGATATGAGTGAGACAAAGTTAACCCTAATTTTTTTTATACACATACATAACTCGAGAATTACGAACAATCTTGGCAATGCAATTGAGCATCCAAGATAGAAGTTGTTTCTTGGTGTTAAAATTTCCAACAACAATTTGTAAGGCATGATTGAAAGATTCTGTAGGAGTATTGGAATCAATTAGAATTGATAGTTTGAATTTTAAATTATTTATTATTAAGTTGAGTTATAAATGATTTATCAATTATATATATTTGGAATTAATTGTTTGGAACTATCGTATTTTCAGAATTAGTTATCTTGAAATTGAAATCAAAACGATTTAAACTTGGTTGAAATTGGGGTTAGAAACCATTAAATTTAATTTATTTTGTCATTAGATTTAAAATAAAATAAAATATATAATTCAAATCACATTAAGTAGTTTTTATTTTTTATTTTTTATTGGAATGGAACCTGGAATATGGCCCTTCATAAATGAACACGTGTTCTTTGAAAAAGAAAATAAAAATCCCCAAACAGCCAAACAGCACCACATCAAAAAGCGTGGTTGCATCTTTCAACACTTTATGTTTTTTCACGCATATATGCGGCGACTCAAATTACAACTTGCGTATTTTCACAAGCCAATAATTGACCCATACCTCCACGTGTCACTTTCTGAGTGGCACAGTTTCCCACCCACCCCCCTTCAGAATCATATCCCGACTCTTCATCTCTCGCCCAAATTTCCCAATCATTCCTTTCCGTAACAGTCAAATAAAATCTCCAATTGCCTTGAATTTACGGCGCCCCAATTCTTTGCCCTAATTCTCAGGTGAGATTGTAAAAATGAACGATTATACGCACCACGTCGATTCATTCGACGAGAATTGTTGGAGTGAATTGATTGATTACAGCAGCCTCTTGGACGACTCCGTCCCGCCGGCCGATCTTTATTGGAATCCTCAGCCGCCAACACGGAAGTAAGTCCGTATACGAATAGTTATTTTTATAATTGTTTATATGTATACATACATATTTTTATCTGGTTTTCGCGCTTAATCGCAAAGTATTGATTTTAAAGTTGACTTGAACAAATTTTTGTGTTAGGTTCCGATTTGTGTTGCTTACTTGTTGTATACTCGTATCTTTATAAATTTTTGGGACAATTTTTTAAGTTTTTTCCCGCTCTCGATGGATGTGAAATTTCTCCAAGATTTGGGGATTCCCCCTTCTAGGCTCGGTTTGGAGTTTAGTATCAAAGTGGAAATAGAAGAGAATGTTCATAGGCTTTTTTATGTCTTTAGGTTTCTGTAAAGGGCACAGACCAGGATTTGAGCCAATGCTGCTGTTTGAAAATATTCTGAAAATTTTGAAGTCTTTTCTAGATATTTTTTTATATCCTGATGCAGGATTATAACATAAGTTAGGGAGATTCGAGTGCCTGGTAAGCTGATTAGAGTGAATTTGACCTCAGCTTTAGCTTTTACGAACCACCCCCGAGTCACTTATAGAAATTCGATGGCTTAAGAGCTTTCATCCTTTATAATGGTTTAGGGTTTATCGTATCAACTGAAGTCCTATAATAATTTGAAATTGTATTATTTTTTAGTTATGATAGTATTTTATCGTATCAACCAAAGTCCTATAATAATTTAATTTATAGGATTTCATGTATAATGAGCATATCTTAATGATGGTAAGGATAATAAATAATTGGTGAAGTGTTTGCAAAAAACAGAATGCTCTTCATATGTGTTCCACTATTAAAACTACTTTTTTGATTCGATGAGTAGCTTAAACTCAGATATGATTTTTCCTACCTGTGCTGAGCTCTAGTTCAATGTGTTTTTGATCAAGCTGAATTTTATTCTAACTTTACCTCCATGATCTGCTCGAGCTCAAAATTTCCTGTGATTTTGGGTTTGAGTTTCTTGTGTTATGAGCTTAACTCATTTGCAGTACTTACTGAACCAGAAATGTCGTGATGGGAGTAATTTATTAAGGGTGTACTTAATATCATCTGACTTCTGCTTTGTCGTTACTGGATTACAAATCTTCTAAACGAGTGGTTTTGATATGGCCACTTATTTTATTGCAGTGGTTGTGCGACAATCGATGCCTCGCTCAGTGGAACTACATCACAAGTAAGTGACTGTGCAGAAGAACGAGAATATCGGAGAAAGAGGTAATTTTCAAAATTATCTCCCAATTTAGGTTACTGGAGAAACCTTTCTTCAGCTGATTCATCATGTTGACTGTCTTATTTGCCGTCCATTTTAATCATCTATCATATTTATTCTAAACTGATTTAGCAAGAGTATTAAAAACAACAGGGCACTTTGGGTCATTGCCAGCATCCTGCATCTATAAGTGGAGTATGAATTTGTGGGGAAAGAACTGTCTGTCTTAAGATGCTATGTTCTGTTAAAAATCTCTATTCAGAGAGTCCTAAAGCATGTCCCTTTTATTTCAAGATGATAATTGAAGATTTGTGAAATTTATTGGAGACATTGTTCCTTTGATACTTTAAACGCCAGCCCGTCACATTTTTAGTTGTACACATGGGTTTCATGAGAAGTTGAATACAAGGACGGATTTGAGAACCAAAATCTGCTTATGTTCCTCCAAATGTCTCACTTCATTGTACCAAACTTACTTGGAAAAAGAAAAAGGAAAAATTTATAGAAAAACAGTTAATCCTTTATTACAGATTTTAGAATTTGAAAAGGTAATTTATTAAGTCACACAGGCTTTGCTGATTGATTTTACAGGGGACGCAGTGATCAATGTGGTGTAACAGGAACTAAAGCATGCCGTGAGAGAATGAGGAGAGAAAAATTGAATGACAGGTTGGTATATCATTAGTCTGTGTTAAAATATTATCTTTACTTTGTCTTTTCTCTGTTGGGGCTCCAGAACACTCTATCCACGAACTGTATGCCACGCCTTTCCAAAAATGCAAGTAATGGATAGCAAGTTGGAATTTTAATGGTTCATTGTACAACAAAGACATCATGAACTCTTCTAATGATATAACTTATTTTTTTGCCTCTTGCAGGTTTGCAGAATTGTCGGCTATTTTGGAACCTGGAAGACCTGTGAAAAATGATAAATTGGCCATACTAGGTGATGCCATTAGAGTTGTAAACCAGCTAAAAACTGAATCACAGGAGTATAAAGAGATGAACGAAAAGCTTTTAGAAGAGATCAAAACATTGAAGGTTAAACATCACTAAAATTTTAGTTTACCTAAATTATTTTAATTTTATAATCTGTAAACATCTTTCCCGCTTCTATAAACTCTCTTTCTCCTCTCTAACAGGCAGAGAAGAATGAGCTTCGTGAGGAGAAGTTGGTGCTGAAGACAGACAAGGAAAGGATAGAGCAGCAACTGAAAACAATGGCTGTTCCTCCTACTGGTTTCATGCCACCACACCCATCCATGTATCAGGCTGGGGCAAACAAGGTGCCGATGTTCCCAAGCTACAGTCTAGTCCCGATGTGGCAGTATTTACCACCATCTGCCCGTGATACATCTCAAGACCATGAGCTCAGGCCTCCTGCTGCTTGATGTGTTTGCTCTTTATAAGCTGGATCATGCAAATATGCATTGTCTTGCAGGGCATGCTTGTAGATATATGATTGGCCGAATTATTTATGTTGGTTTAGATGTTTATCGTGTCTGCAATTTTGCACGATTTTTTTGTACTGAATAAGTTGAAAGTTTTTAGTTTCGCTGAAAATGGATTACATTTTGTTCTACTGACATGTTTTTGTTCTGTGAACTTTTTTTTTGTGATTCATTTGTCGATATGCAATGTGTAGCCCCTGTGATGCAGCTTTGTAACATTGAAAACTGAGAAGGGTATCTTATTTGCAATTGCCCAATCTCTCTCTGTCTCATTATAATATCATTATATGTTAGTTTCTGTGCTCTCTCTCTCTCTCTCTCTGTCCTCATTGGAGAGCTTGAAATCACCATTGTTAGGATGGGTAAAGCTAACTTTGATTGGCTGCAAAACTTGTGGTGCTAATTCACTGGGCTTATGGAAATTCGGAAATGGAATACTACACTTCCCTGGGCCGTCTGGTAACGGCCCATCCATATTCTTCCAGTCTTTTTTCAATTGGGCCCGTCTGTTGATCTTTTCTCACGGGACTGGATAGGCCAGGCCTTCATCTCCTTATCGAAGCCCAGCCCAGAAAAAATCTTTGAGGCCCAACCGTCGGCTGCATCTGAGCCCATCAACTTCCACAGTGATACATCGAAACTATACAACAGATGAATTTAAAAGGAAAAATAAGAATAAAAAATTCTAACATGCCAGGCCATTAATTCTATAATTTCCACATTGATATTTCCAAGCTCTTCTTCCTTTCCGAAGTTCTCTAGTGAATGCAAAAATGGCGCTTACACAGAATGGGAAACTGCTGTCTGAATATGATAGAGAAAAGGAGGTACAGGAATTTGATGATACAAAAGCCGGTGTGAAGGGGCTTCTAGAAGCTGGGGTGGAGAAGATTCCTCGTATATTCGTCAACGAACAATATGCACTGGAGAAGAAGTTGAGCTCTTACAGATCTGAGTTTAGTATTCCGGTGATTGACTTAGAATGTCTGAACAAGGATTCTGCTGGTGCTGCGCGTTTTAGGATTATCGATCAAGTTAAAGCTGCTTCCGATGATTGGGGATTTTTCCAGATCGTAAATCATGGAATCCCGATAAGTTTGATGAATCAAGTAGTTGAAGGTGTGAGGAAATTCCACGAGCTGGATTTAGGGATAAAAAAACAGTATTATTCGCGTGATTTCACGAAGAAGGTGTTGTACAATAGTAATTTCGATTTACATCAATCTCCCACTGCAAACTGGAGGGATACTCTTTATTTGATCATGGCTCCGAATCCTCCCGAACCTGAAGAATTGCCTGAAACTTGCAGGTAACTCTCTCTCTCTCTCTCTCCTGTTAGGGTTTAGTGACTAGAGCATTCTCTCTCTCTCTCTCTCTACTGTTAGGGTTTAGTGACAGAGCATTCGATTTTTGGTTTGCAGAGAGACGATGATGGAATACTCGAAGCAAGTAAAGAAATTAGGAATCGTTTTATTCGAATTGATATCAGAAGCTCTTGGGCTGAGCCCAAATCATTTGAAAGATATGGATTGTGCGGAGGGCCTGTTTGTGACGGCCCATTACTACCCAGCTTGTCCAGAACCGGACATGACATTGGGCCTCACCAGCCACACCGACAGTGGGTTTCTCACGCTGCTCCTCCAACACCAAATTGGCGGTCTTCAAGTTTTGCACCAAAATCAGTGGGTTGACGTGCCCCCTTCTCCTGGAGCTCTTGTAGTCAACATTGGAGACCTTATGCAGGTATCTTATACCGTCTCGTCTCATTTTATTTTATATTTCATCTCTTATTCTAATTTAATCAATATACATTGTATATTTATTAATAATATCTTATTCTAATTTAATTAATATATATTATATATTTATTTATAATATCTTATTACATACACAACTACCTTTTGTAAAACAAAAACTGAAATAAAACATAAAATAAAATAAATTATAAAAACAATCTTGTTTATATTAGAGATATTAAACGGGCTAGCCCTAGCGGGTTTCGGGTTAATCGAGTTTTGATTTAATCAGGTCAATTTAAACGGGCTTGATTATGGTGAACCTAACCCTAACCCTAGCGGTTTTCGGGCTAACCGGACCACTATCGGGCTATGAGTCAAAATAGTCAAATTATATATTTAAATTTAAAATTTTAATTAAATGAATATTATGCTCTATTTAAAATACAATTTTAGATAACATTAAAAGATTATATATTTTAGAACTTTTATATCACTATACAAAATTTAAAGATTCAAACATTTAAGTCATATACACTATTCCATGCTCTCAATTATAGCTTTAAGAACATTCACTGTCATAAAATTTGAAATCATATTACATTTAAGTTCTAAATTTAAATGACATTATTTAGAATCTTCTAGTAATAAAAAATAAATTTTAATATATTCTACTAAAAATCAAATATGGTATATGAAAAATAATTAAAAATGGTGTATATTATTAATTCGATATTAAAAAATAGACAAATAAGAAGAAAAGTTCGGGCTATCGGGTTAGCCCTAACCCTAAGCGGACTAGCCCTATAGGGCTTCGGGCTAATCGGGCTCGGGCTAAACGGGTTGACTTTTAAACGGGCTAATAAAATCAAGCCCTAACTCTAAAAATTTTCGGGCTAAACGGGCCAGCCCGTCGGGCCATGACCCTTTTAACATCCCTAGTTTATATTATGCCCAAACCGATAATCCAACGTGGGAAGCACATTATTGGCTACCGCCAATACATCTTTTTGTTGTGCTAGTATTGGGATCTTGCAAAGCCAATTTGCCTTATAACACAATTTTTTTTTCAACACTTTATAAAGATTCCATATTTGTTTTGTACGATTGAAATACACAAAGATCCTATATTTATTTTGTATGATTGAAATACACCAATAATATATACCATTGAGATATGTGTATCTCAAAGATTGTAGGGAGATATTATTACATAACAAAGGATTTTGTTGAGCTGAAATTTTATTAAGCGTATTACAATGTTTGTAGGTCAAAATAATTAAAAAAATATCTATTTCAAAAGTATGGCTAAAAACATTTACTGTAATTAGAATTGGCTAAAAATACGGTTTAAAGGCAAAATAAATTGCTTTGCAAAAGTGATTTGCTGCATGGTTTTTGATTCTATACAATTGGAGCACCTAAACTCCAAATACCAGCTCGATTTGTTGTCATCTTTTCCATTTTCTTGATTTCTTGTTACTCATGCATGCTGCAGCTGATTACGAAGGCGAGGGATTTCGCCTTTTGCCCCAACGAATGCTAAGTTCAAAAGTGTGTACCACAGAGTATTGGCAAATAATGTGGGGCCAAGAATCTCAGTTGCATTCTTTTTCAGAATGCATATCCAGAAAAGCAGCAACTCCAAAGTGTATGGGCCCATCAAAGAGCTGTTGTCCGAAGACAAGCCGCCGATTTACAGGGAAGCCATGGGAGAAGAGATTGTCGCATATAGATACACCAAAGGCCTCGATGGGACCCCTTTGCTATCACACTTCAGGTTGAATCCAAATCACTGAATCAGATTAGTTTTTCAATTGTTTAAGACTTTAAGCATTGTGATTGGAATCACTAGATTTGCAGATTTAAACAGGTTGTGTTAAGATTGAATTCTGCACTACTTTATCGAAGTTAAAAAAAAAAAATTGCCTAGCTATTGAAACGGGTTTTTGTCTGATTTTAATTTCACTTTTGCATTCTTTATTTTGTTAATTGTGCGGGTTTTGGTCTAATTTTGTTGGAAATCAAAATTTTCCGGCCATAAATTTGAATCAAGACTCTCTATCTCGAGATTTATATACTCTTTTATTAAAATAAAAATTTTGTATGATTTTCGAAAGTATTTTTTAACTAGTTATCAGCATATAATTTTAAAAAATAAATAAATAAGTTAGTCTCAATAAAAATATATATAAACAATGATAATAGAATAAGTTTTCTATAAGAATTTCAAATCCAGCCATTAAGTTATAACCTAATTTTTAAATTTATTTCAAAAGATACACGTTCTTAATAATTCAATCTCGTAGGACATATGTTTGTCATAATTCAATCTTCTATCATATGTTATGATCGGATGCACATTATTTTAAAAAAATTCTATACTATCTTGAGAGATAACATCTTAATTTATTAACTGTATGACACATGATATATTATTAAAAATTAAAAATTAATTTAATTTTTTTAATTATCTAACCTGTAACATATATATCAAATAATATTAAAACCTTATGTCTGGGGTAGGTAGAATCTGACCACTATTATGTTCATGTTATAGCAGGGGAAAAACGTACTTAAATCATTTAAATATTTGTTTTTTATATAAAAAAATAAAAAGAGAATAGATAAAAATATGTGGTATACAATAGTGCGTCAATGCTTACGTCAGGGAACATTTAAATATTATTTTTTCCAACATTATTATCCTATCTACAGACTTTCGTCTATATCTATCATTTGCCGATATTATAGTTTATATTGTAAAAAATATAATAAAATAATAATAGAAAAATGATTGAATTGTATGTCGGGTTACGATAAATTTATTTTATAATATTATTTATTTAATTAAAATATATTATTAATTTTTTAATAATAAATTATAATATCTTTTAATAAATAAATAATATTTTAATTAATTAAATAAATATTCTATATTATAGATATAATTTTTTTTTTTAAATATAAAGCTCGAAAGATACAATTTTTCTTTAAAAGCTAACCATAAAAAATCTCTATATCTATAGATCCTTCAAATAAAAGAACTATGTCCGAACTCTTCTGGTAGTCCTGCAAGAAAAACATCAACATGGTAGTTACAAGCAACAACGAAGAACTCCAGAAATCAACTGCACCAACGTACGATCGGAAAAGTGAATTAATGGCCTTCGACGACACAAAAGCTGGCGTTAAAGGACTTGTCGACGCCGGCGTTGCCAAGTTACCGAGAATCTTTACTCACCCACCGGAAAATGTGAAAGACATTAAGATTCCGAACAAAACCAAGTTTGATTTTCCGGTAGTAGATCTTGACGGCGTTGACAAAGATCCCAGCACACGAGGCAAGATCGTCGACAGGGTCCGGGAAGCAGCGGAGACTTGGGGGTTCTTCCAAGTGGTCAATCATGGGATGCCTGTAAGAAGTTTGGAGGAAATGTTGGAAGGAGTTCGTAGATTTATGGAGCAAGATACTGAGGTTAAGAAGCGGTATTACACTAGAGATTTCAAGAAAAAATTCAGATTTAACAGTAATTTTGATTTGTTCAGTTCCCCGGCGGCTAACTGGAGGGACTCGTTTCACTGTGAGATTGCTCCCAATCCAGCAGAACCTGATGAATTGCCTCCAGTTTGCAGGTAAGTTGACTGTAGAAAGTCTTTATTTGATTTTGGGTTATTTTGAATTTTCTGTTAGATTGTAGCTCATTTATCATAGTTTTCTGATGATGTGGTTTGAGAGAATATTGGTCAATCTTGTAAATCTCAGTTGAAATAGAAGAGTTTAAAGTCATCCTTAAATTTGTCGTTTCAAATATGAATCTGTTTCAGAAACGGAGAAAAGTTCATTGCAACGAATCTTGATTAATCCTGTTGTAGGTTGATCATGATGGAATACTCGAAGCAAGTGATGGAATTGGGACGATCTCTGCTCCAGTTGCTCTCAGAAAGTCTTCAACTAAGCAAAAACCACCTCATAGAAATGGAATGTGCAGAATCACTCTCTCTTATCTGCCATTACTATCCGTCATGCCCGGATCCCGACCTCACCTTTGGCACGACCCCACATTCGGACAACGACTTTCTAACCGTACTTCTGCAGGACAACCTAGGGGGGCTCCAAGTGAGACATCAGAACCAGTGGGTTGATGTTCCTCCTGTTCCTGGAGCCTTAATAGTTAACATTGGAGATCTTTTGCAGGTAACTCTTGTACACGACAAATTAAGAAATAAGATTACAATTAAAGCGACCATGTATTATTCAATATAATCCCCTGCTACATGAGCCAAAAAATGATCCTTTACTGTGAATTGAGCTTTTAATCGAGCTATACACGACAATGCTTGAATCCAATTAACCGACTCTTATTAGAAGAGTTGATGTCTGGCTTGTTCTACTGGAAAGGACGACCCGGGTCCATCCCTTCCTTTCTCGATTATCCCAACTTGTTAAAGGGTTTGAAATTTAAAATAGACGACAATATGTTTGATGTTATGCTCTGTGATTACAGCTGATGACGAATGATGCGTTCAAGAGCGTGGAGCATAGAGTGTTGGCAAGCAAGGCTGGGCCAAGAATCTCTGTTGCCTCATTCTTTGGCAGAGATTCGGGCCCGCGCTCAATTGTGTATGCACCGATTAAGGAGCTGCTGTCGGAAGAGAATCCGCCGAAGTATCGTGCAACGACAGCCAGGGAGTATACAGAGTTCTTTCGGGCCAAGGGCCTTGATGGCACTTCTGCATTGCTGCATTTTAGACTGCAAAATTAATTTGGGAATAATGCGAAATAAAAGAGTATTCGCAAAGACTCCTCGTTTAAAATTACTTTGTTCCAAAATAAATGTCGTTTTACACGAATGTTTATGATTTTATTTGCTCTTACTTTTATTTAATAAATCAAAATTCCTTTTGTATACCACATTAATGCTTTTCTGTCAGAAATCTTTTTCTTCTACACATAGGTGAATTTATTGAAATCATAAAAAATAAAACGCCTCCAAAATTAAAATCTTGCTTCGACAAATTGATTGATACATAAAATGTACTCCATCTTATAAGAAAGAGCCCGTTTGTAAATAGTTATACGAACATGACTCTTTTATCGGGAGGACAAAAGTGTTTAAAGCCTGAAATCCAACAAAGCAGAAGCCCCTCCAATCCCTTTGTCATTATAATGAAGTGAGTATTCTCTGACAGTAGTTTCTCTGTATTTGGGAGGATTATCTTCTGATAGTAGCTCCTTGATAGGGCCATAGTGCTTCGAAGATGGCATCAAACCCGTCGTAAAGAAACATGCCACAGACACCCTCGGCCCAGCAACGTTAGCCAGCACTCTGTGTTGACTGCTCTTCAACTTATCGTTTGATATCAGCTGAAAATCATTCAAACAATTTACCATTCGTGTAAAAAGCAGAGTTCTATCTTCTCTTCACGTGTTTTTGAGACCTTGCAGGATTTCTCGAGCTTCATCTTCTTGAGGTATCCCAACTTTTGCAGGTCTCAAGATTCGTGGAGAAAATATAGGATAGTATTATTTTAGAATGTCGAAATGATGAAAATATAAGGAGAGCAAAGAATTTACAGCAACATGCCTGTAATAGGTCTCCAATGTTAACCACTAGAGCTCCAGGGACAGGGGGGATGTCAACCCACTGATTCTGATAAAGAACTTGAAGCCCTCCTATGTTGTCTTGCAGCAGCACGGTGAGGAAGTCATAGTCCGCGTGTTTGCTAGCTCCTAACGTCTTTTCTGGCTCGGGGCATGCCGGATAGTAGTGGTACAACATGGCTAGCCCATCGGAGCATCCTATGTTGTTGAGATGGTTTGGATCGAGACCAAGAGCCTCTGACAGTAAATCGAACAACAGAATGCCCAGTTTTTTCACTTCCTTGGAGTACTCGATCATTATGTCTCTGCAGGTAGTTCTTTGTTAGAAGATAAGGTTTTTCAGACTAATTTAAGACCAAAGCTCATCTAGTTTATGTAACTTTGTTTAAGCAGAAGGCGGCATGAAATAATCTTGGATTTAACATAATTTCTCCATCTCATCTTTGATAAGATAGTATGTATTGTCTAAGTTCTAAACTTGATAGGATAATTTACCATAAAATATGAGAATATTGTTCTTGGGCAGACATCCTATGCTAGTTTTTTTTATTACTATTGGGATGTAACTGAGTCGAGCAAGCTTGCGAACTATTTTGATAAACTCAAACCCAACTGTCAATTGAGTCGCGCATAAGCTATCAATTACTTCATCCGTTTCAAAACAATTATGTTTATCAATAGTTCAACTTTATATACATTATCAGCTTGATAAACGTATAAGCTTTCAAAAATAATAAATTCATAATTATACGACTTTTTTATTCTTTGATTCGATCTATTCAATCATATACACCTTGTTTGTTAAATAAAAGAAAAAAAAAAAATATATATATATATATATTTTTTTTTTTCCTTTGACTAATAGAATAAGACATTTACTCCTAAAATAAGACTTTCTTTAGAAAAAATTCTTTTTGAAAATAAGACTATTTTCAAATATGGAGGAAATATCAATCAACTCATTCTTAAGCTTGCTCGAGCCGGCTTGCAAGATACTCAAGATCAAGTGGAAAAAACTTCAATAGTCGAGTTCAAGCTCAACCCGCTCAAGTAGATGTCGCACTCAATCTCAAACTCAACAATAACAAATTAACTAAATTTGCATGTCTTGTGAAATCCATATTTTACCATCTCACTTCAATATATTTAATTATATATAGAGATAAATAATCTCGTTATACAGAAAAGTTCTTTACTTAATTGAGTCGAGCTAGAACTTAAGTCTTGATCAAGTTCGTGTCGGGCTCAAGCTTCAAGCTCCTAGTATAACAGTCGAGCTTGAGGTGGAGCGAGACAATCGATTCAGTTAGACCCCTAATAATTTACCACAACATAGAATGAAACAATTGCAGCACAAAATGTTTTATTCACCTGCATGCCTCTGGCAATTCATCTTGGGTAGGAACCCTAGGACCCATATTACAGTAAGTAGTGTCCCTCCAGTTAGCTGATGCTGCCCTAAACAGATCAAAATTGCTGTTATACACAACGGTTTTCGAACCGTCGCGCGTGTACCACTCCTTCTTCACCTCAGCATCCTGCTCGTAAAATCTCCTTACACCTTCCAGCATTTCATCCAAAACACTCATCGGAATCCCATGATTCACCACCTGGAAAAAGCCCCACGCCCCCGATGCGTCCCGGATTGTGCTGACGACATCTTTCCGTCGAACCGCGTCACCGGTGATGTCATCAAGATCGATAACTGGAATGCTGAGTTCAGCACCAGAAGCTATGTTGAGGCCATCCGGTGGAGAAAAGAAAATCCGAGGGACTTTGGTGGTACCGGCGTCAAGTAGGCCCTTAACGCCGGCTTTCGTTTCATCAAACACCTTCAGTGCGCAGATTCTGTCGAAGTTTTGCTCGTCTGCAGGTGTAACTTCGATTTGGCTTGAAGTATCCATGATTTCGGTTTTGAGAATCAAAGCTGGATCTAAAGTTAAAGGTCAAAGGAAGCAACAATTGTTATGAGAAACTGATGATGAATCTTGAAATTTTATAAGCATAAATCAACTTCTTGCAAAAGTCAATGGCCCCATTTTTCAAATTGTCCACATCATCATAGTTTTAAAGATATTATATGTTATATTATTATATATTATTTTTTATTTATAAGAATGACCATTAGTAATTAATATATACTATATGTAAATTATTACGACCTAATTAATAAGAAACTTAATGTGAATGACAAAAAATATATAATTATTAGTTATATTATTAGTTATATACGTAAAAAAATATGTAAATGATATTAGTTTTTTTCTTACTATTAGATATTCAGATATTTAAATAAATATATATTAATTATAATATTAAAATTTGTATAAAATATTTATAATAAAATAATTTTTAATAACATAAAATAGTATGTTATTTATTAGAAGACTAACGTTATAAATTATCCTAGATTTATAAGAGCAAGATATTCTTACAATATGTTAATATAACTTATGAGATTGTCGCAAATGATTTGATACTCTTATCAATTATGTTATAACAATATAAATTATTTTTATTTTATTATAATTCTTTTAATAACCCGTAAATTTCATTGGTGTCACTTTAGTAATTAGATATAACATTGAGTTAAATAACAGAAAAAAAAAATGATGCAAGTACGTATATTATGACTTATTTATAATACTAATAATAAACCAAATAAATATAAAAAGATTACCAAAATGGAAAATTAATTTTGTTAGTATGTTTTAATATTTTGACTAGTACTATTAAATTAGTTTATTTTTATATAAATAATGACATGAAAATTAAGCGTGACTTCAAAATTTTTTTATTTTTTTTATTGGCTGATTGGTGGGCTCTATTAATAATATAGATTTGCACCCAATCATTTGGGCCAGAAGACGTTTTAATTAACCCATTTTAGGCCCAATACTGAAATCAGATTGCACTGTTTTTATATTATAAGCACAAAAGTTAACCATAATGGATCCAACTAGGCCACTCAAGGCCCAAGAATACGACTCCAAAGTTTGAATTGAAAGAGTAAATCAAGAAGATAATCAAGTCAATTCCTCATCTGTGATTAATTCCTCAAACTGTAATAAATAAATCCTCATGTATTACAAAATGTATCAAGGCCAAACACAACATGGTAGCAAAAAGAGGCAAAAGGAAAATGCAGAAACTGCAGTGCTGCTAATGATACAACCTGACAAAAAAAAAAATCTTGATTGTAAACGGAATCTAATGTAGCTGTTCGTCGCCTAGTTAGTTTTTGCTTTGGGAGCCTTCTTCTTTGATGATCTCCTTATCATCGAGTTCTTCATGCCGATGAAGAAGAGCAGTGCCCCAAGCAGTGCCAAGCTCTGGTAAGAAAATCAAACACACGATGAGGATTTAAGTGTGGTGACTAACTATCACATTTAGATTTGCAAATGCTAGAATGTCGGTAATTCATTTTACAGGATTGAATGCGTACTTGTGTAAAATTGATGAAGAGATGAGTGAATTCCTTCTTCTCAGCATCGTAGTTGTAGAAATCGTACAAGATCGGTGCTGAAATTGCTTGATGCAGAAGCTGTGGAGACGATAATAAAACTATTCGTAAAAAATGCTAAATGTTCGCAATTTTGGGAATAGGGATTTGAATAATGCAGATACCAGAATTACGGCTCCAAATGAGCTGCCGAAGACAAACAGGAGGCTCCCAACTGACTTCATGATGATGGCTCCTAATATCAAATGTTTCATCTGGAATAATTAATCTTTCCAAGTTATTATCCATAACATATAATGATATTTAGTAACAGAATATGGATTTGCCATTAAGCACAAAAAAAAAATGAATATTTTCTCTGTCCCAAAATAAGAGTCATGTTTCTGGAAAGGAGGGAGTAAATAATAAAATGGAAGGCTGTCCTTACCTCCACATGCGGCACTTGAAAACCAGTTTGGGTTGCAACATGTTTCGAGAAAACATCGAACTTTGGCTTTAAATGCCTTGCCGCTGCCCCACCATCAACACCGAATTCACTGAACCTACAATAATGTGCATCATGGGTTGCATAAGATGGTGTTTCACACATTAACTTACAAATGGAGTAAATGTTCCATCTACCCAGCCTCTTGAATATACTCTCCTACCCCTGCCCCAAACCCCCAATTAAAAAGAACAAACAAAAGGGGTAAATATTACATCGGACAAAAAAGATGCATAATAAGGACGATCATAGCCGTATAGATAATGATTCTATGAACTACAGAAGAAAAATCAAGAAACCAATTACATTTGAAGAACCATCACAGAGATTGCCAACACGAAAACACCTCCATCATATCAGATAACTAACAATCAACAATTTCTATTGCCACAACCTGCAGCTCATGGGCAACATTCAAACACAAGCAAACCATCAATTCTTTCTTCTAGGTATATCAAAAGTCCAATCCAGAGAAAAGATTCAAAAACAACAGAATAAACCTACTGTTTTACTATTGCATCAAGCCACCGTACATCACTTATAGTGATTGGCCTAGAATCCACATTCACAAAGTAATATCACGAAAACTCCAATAGCACTGCAGACGAAGAGCAGTTGGCAAAGTAATTAGCACTACACGACTTCAAACAATTTCAATAACTATACTATAAAGTTCAGAGTGATCTAAGTCAGACGCTTCAAAACACAACAACACTGGTTCAGTAAAGGCTGCTGCTAGCTTCGATCCGTCCTATCGATCCTCAGGAAACTACCGCGAATTCATTGAAGCACTGCTGAATAACAGAGTTCTGTAGCGCCGAACAGCTATTCTGCATTGACCTAATCACCCTTTAACAATTCAATCCTTAGATTTTATAGGGTAATCTCACTTTGTTTTTACATATTCCCAGCAAATAACGACTAACGGGTACTAAAAATACTGAATTTACAAATAAAAGGAACTTTGAAAGAAAAGAGAGCCAAATCAGGGGAAAATTTCAAACTAAATCGTGAAATTGAGGCAAAGAATATTTATAATTTATCCAACTCGAGGACACTGCTTTAAAATTCTACAATCACATCAGACAAATTAATGAAGAATCGTCGATAAATCCATCAGATCCAAATGCAGATTATCACCCGAAATCACAACTAACAAATGACAAAAAGCTAGACCAAGCAAAACAAGTAAGGGCAAACAAATAATGCGCAGATCTGTGTGAGAGAAATATTACTCTTGGTAAGCGGAGAGAACGAAGACAGAGACGAACAGGAGTCTACCGACGAAAGAAAGGAACGCCATTCTCTCTCTCTCTCTCTCTCTCTCTAGGGAGTCAAGTATGTCTCTCTTAAATTTGGAGTAGTTAAAAAGGACAAAGATTCAAGGAGACGTTCGTTTTGGGTGGTGGGTTGGGGCATTGGAGATTGATGAGGAGACAGATTCTGGGGGCCCACTGGGATACCGTAATTATTTTGAAATTAAATTACCTTTTTAACCTTCTAAGACTAAAAAAAGACTTAAAGTCAAGTGGTTTACATAGCTCCCAATCACAGTTATAATTAATGTACCGCAGTAAAAAAGCCTAAAATAAACTGAACAGTTCAATTTAATTAAAAACAATTTTTCTTTTTTATGAAATTAGTAGATCGACTGGAATTATGTTATACTTTGTAGCTGTACATTGCGCGTTATCAATAGTACCTCAGATGAAAACTGTAGGAAAAGGGTTAATGCAAAAGTAACCAATCCAAGGCTAACAAATGGGCCGGTAAAATGTTTCAGAATAAAAAAATAAAAAAATTACAGCGTGAGTCGTGTTCCACTCGCGCGAGTATTAAATGGGAATAAAATCCTCTGTATTCCGGGGACACGTGGAATAAACCTAATGGGCCACGTCCAAGCAGCCAATCAGAATGCGTCTGTGATGTGGCTCGTTGGGGACGTGGCTGGCGACAAAAGCGAGTTAATTTCCTGGCTCGTCAGACACAATGATCAAAGTTTGATCGGTTGGTCTGTGCTCGAAATTCATATTCTAAATATTAAGTCTAATATAGTTAAACACTTCCAAAATATACTTAAATTTATTAATTTAACTTATTACTTAAATTTATTGATCCGATTCATTGCTGGTGTGACTTTTCCGATTAGACATGGGCACGGTTCCCCAATTTCGATTTCAGTTTCGAAATCGACAATTTTTAGAATCGTAAAGGGCGGAACCAAAATCGAACCGCCATATATATCATATATGGTTTCGGTTCTGATTTCGGTTCCACAGTTTCGGTTCTGGTTATTTCGATTCAAAATCGGTGGTCCCAACGGTAATTCCATCTTACCGTTGAAGATCAACGACTATTTAATCTCAGCCGTTGATTTTCAACGGCTATAATTTTCAAATTCAATCTGGAACCGAACCAGAACCACCAGTTCCCGTTCCAAAAATCTGAGAACCGGAACCGAACTGTTACTCCGACAGTTTCGGTTCCGGTTCCAAACCGGAACCGTGCCCATGTCTACTCTCCGACTATTGATATTTTTACATAAATATGTATATGAATATATGTGAATGTCTAATTATATTAAAATATGACACTTCGAAAAATTTAAAGAAATATCATTTTTATGCTAAAATTATCTTTATTTTTAGAAAGTATGATATTCAATCAGATTTTTTTCTCTAATTCTCAAATGCTTATAATATTTTTATCTCAACTTTATTTTTTATGAAAAATATATCAAATTAATTATCTTTTTGTAACCCTCAATTTGATATTTATATTACACATATATATAAATAAAATATTAAATTTTAAATACAAAAATAATTTTCACATATTTATTATGATATATTTTAATATTTTATTTACGCTTATATTGTGAGGTATTTTTATTTTAAATATTTTTTATTAAAAATATATTTTTGTATAATTATGTATTTATTTAAAAAAATATATTATTATTTTTATAATAATTTATTATATTATTATATTATAAAATGTGCAACTGAGAGAAAAGTACTAATAAATAGTTAAAAATACTTAGACTATTTTGATTTATAAGTTGTGTGAATAGTTTAAAACATTTACATTTACATGAATTAGACATGGGTATGGTTCAGCTTTTGGGTTTTTTTTTTTTTTTCTTTTTTTTCCCTCTGTTCTTCAAATTTTACTGTTGGAACAGGCTATTCGCGCAGAGAGATTCCATGAGTTTGTGCTGCAGCAAAAGAAAGCAATTGGCCAGAGGTGAAGCAGCTATGGAGTCGACAAGTGATGTATTCATCTTGGGCTTTTAAGGTAATGTAGAACTCCAGATGGGCATTCTAATCATCTATACGAACAGACAATCTAGAAAAGATGAGCGGATCACAGATGAGTTTACCTTCCACCTGAGAGTAAGCAACAATGCAGCTGGGAAATCCATTATTTGGATTAAAAATCTTGTCCATTTCGTTTGGACAAAGGTCTGATACATGGTGCTGCATAGATTGAGAATTGAAGATGAAGTATCTGAGGAAAATGATATCGAAAATTGAATTTGTTTAATCCGCATGGCGAAGCAGGCCAAACAGTTCTGCAATTTAAGTCAAATAAATGTGGGAATTCAAAGTTGGTCCATTATAAGGTTGAAAGGATTTGATGATGAAAATAAGTGACCATTGCCCAGGAATTGCTCACTTATTCTGATGATATGATTTCTGAATGTTTATCAAGATTCATGTAATCTCAGGTATCACCATAGGCACATGCCCATCTAATCTTCTTTTTTTATTTCTCTTTGGAAATATTTAGTCTTTAGGGGCAAAGTGGAATGATCATTTAATGCCTTCACTCCATTTACAAATATCTTTTAGCTCGTAAAAGATTACGATGCACTGAAAAAGTATTTATATATATGTGTGTGTGAGTGTGTGTGTGTGAACAGTGACACTCATTTATAAAGCAGTTGATATTCACATGAATTAAACACAATCCACCGCTGCATAAATCTCCCTTTCACAAGAAAACTGCCTCAGCCTACTTTTCTAAGTCCCTTTTTGGAAGAAAACCCCTTTCCCAACACAAACTCAAATTTCTTGATCTATCCTCTCTTTAAAAACGAGTTAAGAAACTAAGAATTCACATCCATTCTTCATGGCTCACGAAGAGAAAGATGAAGAAAATTTTAGAAAGTACGTTAGTATTACCAATCAGTATCCTCTAGACTCAAATTGCTACAAAATTATCGAAGAAATCGGCCGAGGTGTTAGTGCTATTGTCTACAAAGCCATCTGCATTCCCATGGACTCTTCTGTGGTGGCGATCAAAGCCATCGATCTTGAGAAATCTAGGGCGGATTTCGATAACATTCGGCGGGAGGCGAAGACAATGACGCTCCTCTGCCACCCTAACATCCTCAAAGCCCACTGTTCCTTCACGGTGGAAAGCTGCTTGTGGGTGGTGATGCCGTTTATGTCCGGTGGTTCTCTGCAGTCGATCATCACTTCTTCTTTCCCGGACGGCCTACCGGAGCCTTCCATCGCCGCTGTACTGAAAGAAATCCTGAGCGCTTTATCGTATCTTCATGGCCAAGGCCATCTGCACAGAGATATCAAGGCAGGTAACATACTCATCGACTCGAATGGGTCGGTAAAGTTAGCAGATTTTGGGGTTTCTGCTTCAATTTACGAGCCAAATTTGTCATCTAGTTTGTCCGGAAATTCGTCCTCGTCGTCCCGTTTGCTTACTGACGTGACGGGTACGCCATACTGGATGGCGCCGGAGGTGATACACTCACACACAGGGTACGGATTCAAGGCTGATATCTGGTCTTTTGGGATCACTGCACTTGAGTTAGCCCATGGGAGGCCTCCTCTCTCCCATCTACCCCCTTCGAAATCGTTGATGATGAAGATTACGAAGCGATTTAGGTTTTCTGATCACTATGACAAGACGACGAACAGCAAGAACAAGAAGTTTTCGAAGGCATTCAAGGATATGGTTGGTTTGTGCCTGGATCATGATCCTTCGAAGAGGCCAAGTGCAGAGAAGTTATTGAAGCATTCCTTTTTCAAGAACTGTAAAGGCCCTGATTTCTTAGTTAAGAATGTTTTGCAGGGATTGCCTGCTGTAGAGCAAAGGCTGAAGGGGGAGCACATTCGCAGTCCTTCATCATTGAGCCGAAGTGATGACGATGATGAAGACGAAGATGACGATTCTTCTTCTACCAGCAAGAATGTGAGACAGAGAAGGATTAGCGGATGGAACTTCAACGAAGAAGGGTTTCAACTGGAGCCTGTTTTTCCGACTTCTGATCAGAAAGAAGGCGAAACCCTAATTCTAGAAAAGATAAATGAGGGTTTTGATGATCACAAGGGCGACAGTTCCAGCGGAGGATACAGCGAAAAAGAGGTGAGTTCCGGCGGGGGCTCTTTCGATTTGGGGCCATTTCTGGGGACATTGCAATTTCTGAGGAACAGTTTGGATGATCAAAGACAAAGGGTGGGGCAGGTTATTGCATTGGTGGGTGGGGAAGAAATGGTGGAGCCAAACAGGGAAGAACAGCTGATGCAAGTGGTTCAGAAGCTAAGGGCTGAGTTAGAGAGTGAGAAGAAGAAGAGGGTTGATGTGGAGATGGAGTTGGAGTTTCTCAAGTTGCAGCAGTCTACTGAGTGATGCTGCTTTTCTCTGGTTTCCCTTTTACGGTTCGTTCAAGTTACTCTATATAGTTTGTATTAATTAATTTCCATATTTTTTAGCTCATAGACTTATTTATATAGAGGGTTTTATATAGCTTTGACTTATCTCTTCTGGTTGGGATCATTGTACGTACAGTTTGAGTTCTACGAGTTAATCTGATTAAGATCAATCTTTATTAATTTAATTTATTATTATTATTATTTATTTTTTCTTTTTCTTTTTGTGTGTGTGTAGTTCAAGTGGCAGTTGTGTTCTTATTTACGGGTTAATTATTGTTGGAATTATGTGACAATTTCCAGTGAAAAATGAACCAAAAATGTTTAAATTTATAGTGTAGAAGTGTGATTTTAAATTCGTTGAGTATCAAAATTGCATTTTATTCTCACATAAATTGTGACTTACATGTTGGGAGTTATAAGAAGTATACGCTATCAAAATATAGTTCTTTTTTTTCTTTTTTACTTTGAGTGTACACTTTGTCGTCTGTGATGTCATTCGTTTATGTTGTTGTTCTTTTCTTTTTCTGAGGAGACGAGTTATAGCTCGTTATAAAACCTTTTGTTGAACTTTTTTTTCTTTTTTCTTTTTGGTTACAAAATATATATATATATATATATATATATAGTTTCTTGTTTATTACATATATTTCGCACAGTTCCATCTATACCTGTTGTTTGATGATGGTTGCAACTGAGAAGGGGATCGAATATCAAGAATTTCCATAGTTTTCGTGAAGGCGATATTGAGGCTATTTTTAGTGATGTGGTGGAGTCCCTTTTTTCCTCTTTTTATTGGAAAAAGAAAAACCAAAAATATAAAATATCAAGAAAATTCATAAAAATAATAAAATAGAAAAATAAAGAAAATCACATTTATAATAGTTAAAATATAAAATATAAGGAATTATATCAACTGTGAAAAGAGGAAAAAGGAAGATCGAGACAAAATAAAAGGAAACATCAACAATAGAAAATTACAAGAATTACCAAAAAAATAATAAATAAGAAGGATAATCGAAGACCAAAAAATTCCCTAGAAAAATATAAGAAACGGAAATGCAGAAAAATAAAGAAACACGGTAAAAACAGAAATTAATTTTTTTTTTTTTTTTTTTACAGAATTTAACTAAAAGAATGAAAACACAAAGCACAAAAACTTCAAAATCTATGAAAAAGTAAAACAAAAGCAGTTAATATAGGAAATTTATTTACTATAATAATAATTTAAAAAAAAAAAAGGCAGCCTCCACCCCTATCTCCTCCTTCGTACCTGCATTACTGGTACCTCCCAACGCGGTTCTTCTTTATGCTGCCGGCAACCACCGCTGCTTTCCTTGTCTGCTACATTCCCGTGTGTGTTTGTATGTGTTCTTGTTGAAGGATTACAAATTGGGGATTTGGGTTCTTCACAATTTGGATATTTAGGATTAAGTGTTATTCACAATTTGGGGATTTGGAATTAGGGTTCTTCACATTGTAGAAACAGATTTTGCTTTTTTAGAGCTTTTCTTTAAAAAAAATAAAATTAATAAGAATAAAATTGTACTCTTTAAAAGATTTTATGTTTTTCTTTAAACAAAATGATGATAGTGTAATTTTATGTACAAAATGATCTCCATGCGTCATTCATCACTAAAATACAGAAAAGCTTAAATTTGAAGATCACGTGAAGTATACGTGCAATTATCCATGTTGCGTGACTCTGATATCAAATTTGAGCATTTTGTTATATTAAAAGTAAATTTTATTGAAAGTTTTGACTCGATAGTTATGGGACGAAAAGTGAATTTTTGTTTTTGTATTTACCACATTATAAGCAGCTTTATAATTTATGCTCAAAGGGTTAGTAATAACAAGACCACAAGCTTGAGGAAACATGAAGTGGTAGAGTACTATATACATGAGCTTCATTATCCCACCTTTAAACAAACAAATATATATATATACACACACACACACACACACACAAATAAAACTCAAGAATCAATCATACTCTACATATGCTTTATTTTAAAAATTGGGTTAATTATATTTTAAAAAATCATAGATTATGGATCAATTTTCAGTTGCAACACAATTTTTAAAACTAATCAATATTTGTCACAAATATGAATTAATTTTTTAATTACAACAGTAATCTCAATTTTTTACATGTAAATATTTCACCATTACCATCATTGGGTGCACTTTGACGACGTGGTCATATATCACCATTCATTTATTACTATCATTACAGTAAATTGCAGGTTGAAGGTACAATTATCACACCAACTCTCGATTTACAGTATTGATGGAAGCAAATTATGAAACATGTGATGGATTTGAGATGAACGTCGACATACATTTAACGATAGTAGTGACATTACAGTTAGGTGCCAAAAAATATAATTGATTTTAACCATAGTTTATTATTGGTTTTAGTAATTAAGCCTCAAAATTTCTCAAATTCTTATCACTAGGCAACTTATCCACTAGAAAAAGTTGACGAATTGATCATAATTTTGTCTGATAAATTTGAATACTTAAATAACAAAGAATTCACGATTAAATTTAAATAAAACACTAAAAAACATATTTCATATAAACTCACATTTTGTACACCATGGCCCATAATCAGTTTCAAGTATACCAATCAATGGCGGGTATATTGCCCGAGACGAAGCTCCAAATCCACTTCTCCTCCATCTTCAACAGGCGGACACAGTCCGATCCTCAGACTCAGGTTTCCATCCATGTCATCTTTCAGACAATTATCATACAAGTAATTCCCTGTTTGGATACCATGATTCGATGTCGGAAAATAGACCTGATAGTTCACACATCCACCACGACCTGGATCACAATCATCGGACGAAATCTGGGAAAAATAGCTCAAATTCTTGTACTTTCCGCTCGATTCGAAGTTCCGAATCCATGGATGCTCCTGCTGGTTTTTCTGCTTGGATTTTGCTTTGGCTTTGTCTTTCCTGTGTATGTTCATGTGACCGCCTAAAGCTTGCGCGTTTGTGAAGCCGCGCTTGCAGAAGGTGCAGTCGTAAGATCTACCTCCGCCGCCGGCGGAGGTGTCTTCAGTTGGCTTCTCCGGCTGATCGCTTTCTCCGGTTGAAGTGTCGGAATTGTTATTATGTGTTTCTGGGTTCATCTTCAGCAGATCGGTGTTGCAGTAAATAAAAGTCTTCGTCGCTAGGGTTGAAAACGAGCTTGCTAGGGTTGAGGTTGGGAGAAATTGGAAGGAAAGAGAAGACACAGACCATGTCTTTGTCTCATCTTGTGTCTGTGTATATATATATAGTTTGTTATTATTGCCGGCTTCGAATCTCACTTTTGTTTCCTCCAATATATATATATATATATATATGTATGAACGATTTCAACATAAACTATAAGTATTTTTTACTATAAACTTAAATGCAAAATACAAGAAAAAAATGAACTCTTCATACAAAATCCCAACATTATAGGGTTTCTTCTTCTTATTATTATTATTATGAATATATATATATATATATGAGGATCTAAAATGAATACCTCACGAGCATATGTTGATATGACTATAATGTTGTATATGAATTTAGCTGACACATGAGTAAGTGTTCATCGTAAATGTGGATGATAGTAGTACTTATAATATATATATATATATATAAGGATCTAAAATGAAGACCTCACGAGTATATGTTGATATGATTATAATGTAGTATATGAATTTAACTAACATATGAGTAAGTGTTCATCGTAAATGTACATGATAGTAGTACTTATATAATATATATATATATATATATATGAGGATCTAAAATGAAGACCTCACGAGCATATGTTGATATGACTATAATGTAGTATATGAATTTAACTGACACATGAGTAAGTGTTCATCGTAAATGTACATGATAGTAGTACTTATATTTTATATATATATATATATATATTTCAATGTTTCTTAATGTATGTAGATCACTAAAAAATCTTGCTGAAAGTGGATTGGTGCTACATAATTGTTGTGGTTGTTTGTTAGTGTGAGTTTTTCTCAATATTGTTGCAAGCAAGAATTTTCAATTGTTCTTTTTATCTGGTAGTGTTGCCATTTTCTCTACTATTTATCTGGTGGGATTCTTTATTCTTGTCTAATTTTATTATTAGTTCTACCACTACAATATTAATACACATCATTATGTAAAACCTCTATACATTCGATGTATCGTGTAATTTTATCGTACATTTAAATTATATTATTTCTTGTAACTAAATGAATATTATTTGTCACTTGAAAAGCATTACTTTCTTTTTTCTAAAATCGAGAGTATTGTTTTTGAAGAATTTTTTGCATGTGGCATTCAAATTTTACTTTTCGAAGAATTTTTTGTACGTGGCATTCAAATTTTACTTTTCGAAGCTGATTTGGTGGAAGAATTATATCAATAATAAATTAAATTCAAAATTTATATAAATGATTATTGATTAAATAATGAAATTAATAACAAATTTCAAAAATTAAAAATTCAGAAAATTATAATTAAATTTAGGAAATTACCCATAAATTCAGAAAAAATTAAAATAAATTCTAAAAACGCATATAAATTCAGAAGACCATAAGAATATTCTGACAACACAAATGAATGTTAAAAATAATAATTCAATTTTTTTTAAAAATAAAAGATATTATAATATAAATTCTGAAAATCTAAATAATGTGAAAATTAAAATAATTTTTAGATTCATTTAAATAATTTTTTAATTTACTTTATTATTAATATAATTCTCCAAAGTCAAATCATTATTAAAGGGTAAAATTTAATGTCACATATAAAAAAATATCACATCAGCATACAACCAGTTTCATGATCGATTATAACAAGTTATAGAACATAACAACGAAAAACTTAAAAGCTTCAAAATATTTTAAAAAATGATCCAACTTATCGAACATATTAACAAAAAAAACACATATTTACAAGATGTATCAGCCAAAAAAAATTCATAAATTTAAATATATTTATATATATATATATATATAATTAAACATAGACTGAGTTTTTGATCCATGGAAGATTCGTGTTAAAAACTAAGAATGAATAGATGTAAGACATAACAACTCCATAAACACAGCATATGTCTTGTTGTATATGCATTAACATAATTAGCTGCTTCATTACAAACAAACAGACGGCCACATTACGCGTAATCAAACTTAATTAAGACTTTAATTATACTTAATGACGAAGTCTTGTTAATTACAACTGGAAAATTATAAAAAATACTTCTCTAACTTATGAGCATCCCAAAATAAATCGTTTATCTTATTAGTTTTACAATTTTGGTCTTTTTTTTTCACACAAGACACCCAATTTTCTTCATTTAAAATTTAGGAAGTTTTTCATTTTCAAAATTCGTCAAAAGTTATTGGTTGGTGATCATAATTTCACTTGTCATGCAGACAATTCGACAGATACTACTGTAAGAAAAAATTAATTTAGAGACGAAAATGTTTATCCCTAAATATTAGATATCTATCTTTAAACTAAAGTAGTGACATATTTGACATTAAATATTTTGTCACTAAAAATAATGGTTGCTAAAATTTAGAGACGAATTTTTTCTATTACTAAATTAAGTGATCATATTTTCATCTCTAATATAAAATTAAAAACAAAATTTACGTACAAAAATACGTGGGATGAAGTCTCTTCCGTCACTAATTTACATATATTTTGTCGTTATTTAGTGACTAATATTATACATCACTAATTTTTATCTCTAATATAAAAAATTCGTGTAATTCATATCAATAATTTTCATAAATTTCTTGAAACTCGACCCAAATCAGCCTCCAAAAATTAAATATCATTCTGAAAAAATTGTAAATTTCAAAGATTATATATCAGACATGCTATGTAAAGGTACATATATGTTTGGCATTATTCAAATTAATTTATTCGAACCTGAAAATGTCAAATTATGGACAAAATCGAAGTGAAACAGGCACCAATTAATGAAAACAATGTAAGTGCCCTCTTTGTTACTGTCTTCACTGCTAATTCGTCTATGGTTCCTTAATTAACACTTCTTTCATTTGAATAAAGGAGAATTGCAAAATTAGTCCTTTAATTGTGGGTTGTTTTAAAAATTAATTTTTTATTTTTTTAATTGCTTGAGTTTGGTTCTCTTATAATTAAAATTCAAAAAAATTATTCGATATTACACTTATACACTGTATAATCACATCATATTAGGGGTTCGTACTTTTCTTGTTAATACGTAGTTTCTATGGTTAATCTTGATGTGTCTGATATTCTATTGTTTATTACAAAGGAAATGTCCATTTCACTTATTATTCCACGAAAATAAAAATTTTAAATTTCGTCTAAAAAAATATGTAAATTGAAGAAATTAAATAGAAAAAGTACCAAAATTATTAAATTAATAAAATAAAGAACTAATTTTGAGACCATCCATAAATTACAGGATTATTTTGTAATTTTTCCATTTATTTGGCTTTGAATCCATATATTTATTTCCATTTAATCCACATAAAACAACCGGAGATTTCTGTCTTTTTGTACGTAGAATATAAGTCTTTCACGTCCATAAAGTATTATCGAGATAATAAGAATTATTAATATATAAATAAAAAATATTATCACTTAAAACATATATATCACTGCAAGTATTAATTCTATTTTCATTAATATTATTCTAACTTAAAAATATTATCAATTAATATAATATAATATTGTTTCTTACAGCTTTTGCAACCTGGGATACAGCTCTTATCCTTTGATGTGCAACTGTGAGCAATATTGGTTGCTGGTCGATCCATTTGGCGGCTATGTGATCTTCTGTCTTAATTTTAATTTAGGAATAATTTATGATTTATTTTATATTATAATTATATATGATTGTGATAAGTGTAGTACGACCATCTCCATCAATGTTCATTACTCTAGTGCAAATTATGTACTACTTTAGCGTAAAACTTATATATTCTCTCCAACAGTTTGCACTACTTTCTCCACTAAAAAATAATATTATACAATAATCTTTATTTTTTAATTTTGAGATAATATTTATTTTACTTATATTCTTAAACTATCATATTTAAAATATATATATATATATAATTGAATGTCGTGTAATGTTATGCAATTCTATTTAAATTTGTATATAATATTTAAAATCTCATATACTTATTTAAATTATATTTTTATTATTATTTAAATTACACATCATATTATTTTAAAAAAATTGATTTTAATTTTAGTTTGGATAATTGAGATAAAAAAATTACAATATTAAATATTAAAAAAAGATATAATCATATAAAAAAGAAAAGGAAAAAAAAGTAGCGCAATAAAAAATCTGCGCTAAAAGTAGTGCAAAAATTTCAAAAACTTCAAATTGGTGCAAAAAATAAAGTACTGTTAGACCATCTCCAGCAGTGTTCATCATTCTAGTGCAAATTATGCATCACTTTAGCGTAAAATTTACATACTCTCTCCAACAGTTTGCACTACTTTCTCAACTAAAAAATAATATTACACAATAATCTTTATTTTTTTTAATATTTATTTTTATTACTAAATATTTGTTAAAAACATTATATATGTAATTTTATTTAACATTAAATTTTGAGATAATATTTATTTTACTTATATTCTTAAACTATCATATTAAAAATATATATACGTAAAATTGAATGTCGGGTAATGTTATGCAATTCTATTTAAATTTGTATATAATATTTAAAATCTCATATACTTATTTAAATTATATTTTTATTATTATTTAAATTACAAATCATATGATCTTAAAAACTTGATTTAATTTCAGTTTGGATAATTGAGATAAAAATTATAATATTAAATATTAAAAAAAATATAATCATATAAAAAAGAAAAGAAAAAAAAAAGTAGCGCAATAAAAAATCTGCGCTAAAAGTAGTGCAAAAATTTCAAAAACTTCAAACTGGTGCAGAGAATGGAGCACTGCTGGAGGGTGAAAATTGGCACCAAATGTCAAAGTAGCTTCTTGTTGGAGAAGCTCTTAGAGAACGAAAACTAACGTCAAACATCAAAGTAACTTCTTGTTGGAGAAGCTTGTGTATTTTATGCAGGAATAAAATGGTCTATCAGTGGAATATCAAAGTTGGATCTATAGCCATGTGTGCACCAAACGTCTTTATCACGATTTGATTGAGAGTTATTTACACGAACTCTCTTACAATGTCTATAATAATTATGAAAAATTGGTTAAAATCGTAATTTATTTGCTATCATTAAGGGCAAATTTTGTTAAAAGAAGATAAAATCATCCAAATCATATGTAATATTAGTTCATGTAGATTGTGTTACACATACGATAAAAATAATGAACCATATATATAGTTTTATTGCTTGAGTGACAGTATGACATGTGTGAAATTTCGACAAAATTATGAAGTTCCAATGAATTAGAAAAAAAAAAAAAAAAGCTTTTTGCCCCTTGACTTTATTTTTTATTTGTGCATTGTTTTTCGACAAAATTATGTTTTTTCTTCGTGCATTGTTTTTATTTTTTTAATTTATATTTGGCATCGAGCTTGGTTTTGTACTCTTTTTCTCCAAGTGCTTCTATAATTTGGATTTTATGATTGTAACACCTATAATGTTGTCCCTTACTTTGGCAATGAAATGGTAAGTTGATATAAATAAAAAGTAGATGAGATAAATCATAGAAAATAAAGTAAAAAGAACAAAAGTCAACGAAAATAGACAACAAGACTTACTATTTTGTCGATGATCATAATACTATACAAGAAATGGTGGCAAAAATGTATTTTGAGGACCGTAAATTATTCATGAATATCTTAGAACATGACACTAAAATTTGAAAAAATATATATTATATCCAACTACTTTCGCGTTTGGCTACAAAATTATGAAGTTCCGAAAAAAAAAAAAAAACTTTTTGCCCCTTGACTTTATTTTTTATTTGTGCATTGTTTTTCGACAAAATTATGTTTTTTCTTCGTGCATTGTTTTTATTTTTTTTTTAAATTTATATTTGGCATTGAGCTTGGTTTTGTACTCTTTTTCTCCAAGTGCTTCTATAATTTGGATTTTACGATTGTAACACCTATAATGTTGTCCCTTACTTTGGCAATGAAATGGTAAGTTGATATAAATAAAAAGTATATGAGATAAATCATATAAAATAAAGTAAAAAGAACAAAAATTAACGAAAATAGACAACAAGACTTACTATTTTGTCGATGATCATAATACTATACAAGAAATGGTGGCAAAAATGTATTTTGTGGACCGTAAATTATTCATGAATATCTTAGAACATGACACTAAAATTTGAAAAAATATATATTATATCCAACTACTTTTGCGTTTGGCTACAATATTAATATTTTATTTTTAAATGATTTGTGCATGATCGTTTTTCATAGTTTAGAGACCTTCTCAAATATTCGTTGATAGTTTACGAATATTTTCAAATTTTTGTGATCGATTTAAAGACTTTATAAAATTTTAAAATGCATTTTGCATGGTCTGAAGTTAGTTCACTTATAGAGATAAGAATTATTAATTATTTTTCATATTAATCATTCATACATTTATTAGGTGGTAATGTTGGGAAAATAGGAAATTCTTTTAGTTTTCAAAGTAAATTTTTGCATTTTATTTATTTATTTATTTATTTATTTATTATATTATCTTTTTTGAAAGGTAAATTTTGCATATTCTCACTCAAGAATGAAGATAAATTTTGTTTTAAGGATTTTTGGTAAGGGGGAAATTGTGTTCGAGTAGAAACTGGGCTCAAGCCCATTCGTGGCCCACTAAAACTTTGGGCCAACCCAACAGCAGCTGACGTAGCACTTGTTTTCTGCAGGTGTATGTTCACTAGAGAAAATTGAAGATCAACAACAAAGATGTTAAATTTGAGATCTTTGAATTAATATATTCTCAGAAAAACTTTTTATTTTATTTTATTATCCTACACCACCTAAAATTTTATAAATAAATAGATTTAGTTGATCAATATATCAATAATTTATTTATATTGAGTAAATTCAGAAAATATTTTAATTTATCTGTTTACTTTTTTGTTATTAATCCACAATATATCACCTATAAATTATAATAACCATCAGGATCAATCACTGCAATTCCTAAAATGCCCCTAGAAAGAAGAAACATTATCCAAATTTTCAATATTCAATTTTTCTATTTTATTTTGTATTTTATCTTATATTTTAATTTTATCAATATATATAATATCATAAAATAAAATAAAGATAAAATATAATAAGCAAGACTAGAAAGACCGACTTCCCCAACAATAAAAGATCGATGTTGTGGGTACTAAACTACCATTTATCTTTTAAGATTCAATTTCTTTATTAGAACTTTTTCTTGTAAGGCTCGAAGAGTGATGAGTGTCTTGAAGGGCGTAATTCGAACAAAATCGTACCTTATACTTTATCTATCAATACACGTTATATCACACAGAAAGAAAAAACACTAAATATATACAAAATCTCATGTAAGTTAGAATACGCTCGAATTCATGTCACAATCTCAAAGAAAGTGACTGAACAATCAATGAAATTATGTAACAAAAGAAATCAAGAATCATGTGTATTTTTCTTTTGAAAATCTCTTATGTTATAAGTCCCTTTTCTAATTCTTGATATTTAGATAATTAGACCACGTGGATAATTTTATTGAAAATGACCATGATGCAGTGTATTGTATAAGTAATATTTAGTGTGACAAAGATGAGATTATATATAAATGGTCCAAATTTAATCCCACCCCACACAAAAATTATCTTAGATGATGGGATTAATGAGTGAAAGTGACATGGTGTGACTAAAAAGTCAAAAACCGTGGGAAGAATTTTAGTCCAATCAAAGAGTTTTGAAACCCACCGTATAGGAGACATAATTGGGAAATTAGCTAGCAAACCAACATACCTAATGATGTGCATCTTTTTCGATAGACGAGCTTTTCTGCGATTTCTTTATGCATTAGGTGCACACTGTGCGAATCAACGAGTAATATTTTTTAGATAAATTAATAATATATTATAGGTAAATAAGTGATATTGTTCAAAAATTAAGAGTAATAACTTTTACAGTAACAAATAATACCTTTTGAAGATAACAAATAATATATTTCAATAATTTTCAAGTAAACAGTTAATATATTTTATTAAATAAAAAATAATGTTACACTGAGTTGTACGGTGCATCTAATGCATAGGATTTTTGTCATATTATAGATGGTGTTTAATTTTCTTTTTGCTCCATTAATAAAATCACTTGTTTAGTTTTGATGTCATTATATATTTAGTTATATATATAATATGTAATAATATATAAATTAAAACAAGAGATAAAATATATGAAATAAAAAAATATATAATATGTAATAATATATAAATTAAAACAAGAGATAAAATATATGAAATAAAAAAATTTAGTCTTTTTGGAACAACATCTCAATGGAGTCGAGCAATAAATACATAGTGACATAAGATGGTGACATATTGAACTATCACTTTATATATATATATACATATATATACGCAAAAAAAATTGAGAAACAGTTGCACGTGTGACGCAATTTAAGATATTACTTATTTAATTATAAAGTATTATTACATTTTTAAGTGTATTACTGCTGATTAGTTACCTTAAAAAATAGTATGTATAGTTAAACAAGTAATACTTTATAGTTACACAAGTAGTACCATGTCACACGTGCAATCGTTTCACAAAAAACTCACTTATATCTATATAATTACATATTGTCAATCAAGTTGAGACACATGCAATATTTCTTTTATTTTCTAAACAAAATTATGAAATTAAAGTTGAATTATATAAATTTCAAAATACATATTCACGCGATGTACAAAATAATTACCGAACCAATAATTTAAACTCAAATAAGACATAAAATATCACCGATGTTATATACATTGTAAGAATTTAAATAAAATAAAGAAATGGAGGTATGTGTATCAAAAGTCGCCAAAATCATCCGAATATTGATTTGAAATGAATGTTTTTGACATTTGAGATACATTCCATAAAAGTAAGTGTAGTCAATATTATATTATTTAATTCTTGTGAGGGCGAAAATAATATTGCCGAAAATTTCCATAAATGGTAGGGGTATACATTCCCGATATATGGACCCCACGGGTGACCCCACTACAACTCAGACACCAAACAATGGGTGCCCATGTGCATCACGTTCTACAATTCTCACTTAGGATACCTATAATTTAAAGTATATAATTGCAAATTATTTGTTATAATAAGAATGCTGAATTACAGCATGTATCTTATTTTAATTTAATTTAATTATACCCATAAAAATTGTGTTTATTAAATATGATCGTGTAAATTTTATCTACTAAATAAAATAAAAGTGTGGAGAATACTCGAGTCCTATATTTAAGTTGGATTGAGTTATATAATTTTAAGTTAAAAATATGAATGGATCTATATACCTTGTTCGATGGGCCAATAACTTATGGATCATGGACCGGCTTGATGGATTTAGCGTATTTAGGAATGTTGGCTCTAGTTGAGCTCATAATTTAGCGGCCAAATAAAATTTTGAATTGACCCAATTTGGCCTGAACTTTGTCATCAGACCGCAAGCTTGGGCTGAACAACTCAAATTGCCACTTTTATAGGTATTACGTGCAATGAGTTGAATCATACTTTTAAAAAAAATGAGCAGATCATAGCCGATTTGATTTAGATTGCACAAAGAACGTCGAATGTTTGTGTATATATTTTGAATTTGATAATTTTTTAAGAACAAGAAAATAAAATTATTAAAAATATCTTAATTTTAATACCTATACGATAAGTTTGGCCTCAGGATTCAACCGTATTTTTCATACAATACTTTACTTCGCAATCTACTTGATTATTGAGAGCGTCGTACGAGTAGTGCACCAAGTGTATGTAATTCCGAAGCAAATCACACGTTATTCTCAATATTTTTAGTAAAAGTATGAGTTAGTTGATTAGGTTAACTAAACAGTCCGAATTCATAAAATTGTAATCGGCTCACTAAAATTTAACCTTTTTTGTGGGTAATTTCACAATTCAAAGCTCCATTCCCTATGTTCAAAACACAATACAGTAAAACTAAGCCCATAAAATATAATATTAAATTTATAATTAGTCAAAAACTTAAATTCAACCCATAAAATATAATTTAGTTTATGAATTACAATAAAAATAGACCATAATTCAACAAAATCTAAGTTCTTTCGTTCGATCGACATAAATAAACCTCCAACAACAACAACAATATATATATATATATATATATATAATCTTTTAGGAAATGCAGAAGTGATTTAGCAGGATTACCACTCGACAAAGGCAATGAAATGTCATTAGAGAGGGGGATGATTGAGGCATGAGACGGATCAGAAGTTATGCCCGTGAGTCTTAGGGCTTAGGGTTTCATTATAATATACATTTATATTGTAATTCCGTCGGTTAATCATTTAAATTTATAATATTTTAAAAGCAAAATTGATCGAAAAATAAATGAAACATAAAATAAAATTAAAAAGATTAAACTTTTGTGTTGAAAATCAAATCAGTATCTTTTATTTGATCGATTACTTTATTTTTAACTAAAATTTGTGCGTAAAACGGCGAAAAAAGAAGAAGACAAAAAATAGAAAAATGGTATAAATTGAATGGTGCAGTGAATGCACTGAACTTAAGAAAGAAACAAAACGGGAAGAGAAATCCTGAGCCGGATATATTACCAATGATGTATCAATGACATATTTTTGGTTTAAAATATTAATGAAAAATAATATTCTAAGATTTCCAGAAAATATTATATAGTATTATGATATTATACACATTGTGTCTGTATATATAGTTCGCTGCATTAAATTTGCTGACTTAACCACAAAATTAAATTCAGGATTTTATGCTACATATATTTATTTGTGGGTTCCACACTATAAATTAAAGATGTCGAAATAAGCATTTTTTTTTTATATTTGTATTTGTGAAAAAGTCGCACGATTAAATACTTCTTCCATGTAACTGACATATATATGTTGATATTTGATTGAATTTATAAATTATTCAGATCGTACAAATTATTTGATAATTAACAACTACCTCGATTGTTATTGTTGAAATTATTGCTAATTTTGTATTTTTTAGCATTAATATCATCCTTTTTTAAAAAAATTATTCATATTCCTATATGGGAAGAGTGACGATGGAGAAAAATAAGAAATTGAGAGAGGAGAGGGAAAGATTGTTTGTAGGTGAATTTATTCATGTCACATGATTCTTAATTCTGAGAATCTATCTAAATAATATTTTGTAACCTTTTTTAGCATATTTTTATTTTATTGATTTTTTTATATTTTGTGATATTTTTGTTCTTTTGTAGATATTCTAATTATTTTTTCCTATCGAATCTGTACTTTTTTCGTAGATTATGTTGCCATCTTGGATTGCTTGAATTTCAATGCCCTTTTTTTTGAAGATCATGTGGTCATCTTGGATTGCTCAAATTTCTTATGGCCTTTTTTTCTTTCTGCCGTGTATGTACTTTTCTTACGAATATCATGTTGTCATTTTGAATTGCTCAAATTCCTAATGACCCGAATTTTGATTTAAAGAATTTTTGTTAGGATAAAATAAAATTAGTTGATTTTAAATTAAAATTTGAGTCGTTTGAAATTCAAATCACATAAAGTGATATCCTTGATTTTGAATTTCGTGTCACTGGACCAGAATTTATACACAAAGAAAAAACAAGAAAGTCATCAAAGAGGCAAAAAAAAAAAAAAAAAAAAAAAATATATATATATATATATATTAGAAAACTACAAAAATAGAAAATGGTTGAAAACTTGTAAAAGTTAAAAAAAAAGTCAATGTATTGTCATCAGGACAATAAAAATAAATGTGTGTGTGTGTGTGTGTGTGAGCAAGAGAAAGGAAACGTGTGTATGTATATATAATGGGTTTTTTTTCAAAATAATGCAAAAAAAAAAAAAAATTTACAAAATAGGTATGTTTCCGAACAGTTTTTAAAAATAGGTAAAACGTCACCGCCGGTGACGTTATTTCAAAAAAACGTCACCGGAGGTGACGATTTTAAATTAAAAGAAAGAACGTCACCTAAGGTGACGTTCTTTCTTTATGATATAATTATATATGTACATACATCATATGTATATATCATATACATGCATATATATATATATATTATATATAGATACTGACATATATATATACACATATATATATATATATGTATACATATATATATATAACCTGTAATATATATATATATATGTATACATATATATATATATAACCTGTATTATATATATATTTCAAATATGTATATATATATATATATTTTTTAAATTTATTAAGTGAATATATAAGAAAATATATATAATAATAATAATATATGTAATAATAATATACAGAAATATTTATTAAATTAAATAATAAATTTTTTTATTAATTCATATCTTTTAAATTAATAATATATATAATAATAATATATATAAATTTATATATATTATTATTTATAAATATATATTTTATAAATATATATGTGTATATATAATATATAATATATATATATATAACTAAAAACCTTAGATGACGTTTTTTAAAGGTGAGGTTTATTGTATTTTTTTTAAATTTCATATATATATATTTATGTATTATTATTAATTGGCACAAAACTTTGGGTTGGAATGTTCATTATGCAAATTTATTTAATTTTTTAAAAAATTTGGTTAGTAGATGTAAATGATACAAAATAATAAATAGTTTGGATTTTAAATTAATTGTGGTGTGCTGTTTTATTAATGGACGGCTTGTATAGAATGTGTAACAATTATGCAGTTAATTAATTTGGAGCGAAAATGAAATGATAAAATAAAATATTGAAATTAAAAAAAGTACATCTTCGCGAAAAATTTCTTTTTGTTATGTATATACTATAAATTATAAGTAAACATAGAAAATAATACATAAATAAAGAAAATTCAAATTCACTTGAAAACTAATATGAAAAAGAATATCAAAATTAGATGCAAAATTATGAAAATTGCAACTAAAATTTCATTGTAATGAATGTGTCATGGGTATAAAGTAAGTTTTTTTTTTTTTTTTTTTTCAGATCAGTAAATAAAAATAATTGTTTGTTTGTTATGATCTATATTCACACCTATTACAAATGACCTCCTGTACCACAACCTCGATTTCTTCTAGTTCGGCGACCTCTTCCTTCACCTTGCCCGACATTTCCTGATATTTCTTGTTGTCTCCTTCGAGTTCCACCTCGTCTACCTCTTGTGTTGACAACGGGTGGTTGTGGCTGTATGTCTTCTTCGACGTCATCTTCCTCCGAGGTTGGTGTCAAATGAATTGTCATTCTGCTGGAGGATGACGTAGAGTGGTCTGGTACATCCCGGAAAGTAGCCACATCTGAATACTGGAATTGAATCGGAGTAGGACGGACATAGTCGTAGTTTGGCATATTGCTCGTGTCTCCTGCTCCGAGGTCAACGTTCATACCAGGAAATGGCGAGTGAGTGGACATTAATGGATGGTAGGGTGTCGGAGTATACGGTGGTGTACTCATTGAAGGCCTATATACATCCGACATATGTCCTTCAGTTTGGTATTCGGGCCGCGAAGATGTTGATGCAAAGTTCGCAGGTGGTGGCATCCGAACTTCAGGGGAACGACGCCTTCTAATTCTCATATGATTTTCTGCTTGACTTTGCGTCTGTTGTTGATGTTGAAGAAGGAAAATGAAATGAAACGTGAATAGAAGGGAGATATAGTTGTCATTATATAGGTGTAAAATACAGACTGTTGATGTGATATATGCATGCTTCAATTATTTCTTCACGGCAAACTTTTTTAAAGGCATTCCTGAGTTTTCAAACTTTCATTAAATGCTTTAAGACTTTCGTAATTTCTTAAACTTTTTATAAATGCATTCCTGCAATAATAAAGTATTCACGACAAATTTCTGAGGAGAAAAAGTCACGCCACATCCTGCAATACAGTAAATATGGTCTCCTCTGTAAAGCTGCAATGATAAAGTTTGCACGACAAATTTCTGCAAAAGTTGATGTGATTCTTCAAATAATGCATGCAAATAATGCATGCTCAATTAATGCGAATGTGATGTTTATAGTTTTTTTTATATATATTATATATAGATATATATATATATATTTCTAATAAATATTTATAAATAATAATATATGTTTAGAATATGTATACATATTTTTATTTAATAAGTTTTTGGGTGCATTGCAAAAGTGGAACTCGGGCACTATTGTAGAGTGGAAACACTATGACACCAACGTTCCACATAAAAAGATTATCAAATATGTTTTTTGGGCGTTCGAGCCTTGTTATACTGGGTTCAAGTACTGTCCACCGATTATCAGTGTTGATGGGACACATCTATACACAAAATACAAACATAAAATGCTGATAGCCGTTGCGGTGGATGGAAACAAACAGATATTTCCCCTAGCATTTGCTATTGTAGACGAGGAGAATTTTGAATCTTGGAAGTGGTTTTTGGATTTGATTTGCAAGTACGTCATACGTGGGAGGGCTCAGATGTGCATTATTTCAGATAGAAATGCAGGTCTTTTAAGTGCAATCGAGTCAATACCAACATTTAATGCCCCACATGGAGTGAGTCGTTTTTGTTTGAGACATGTTTGTTCAAATTTCAATTCGCATTTTAAAGATGTGCAATTGAAAGATCTGTGTTGGCGTGCTGGATCTGAACACCAAATCATTAAGCATAACAGTGTTATGAATGAAATCAAAAATCTGAATCCAGCTGCGTTCTTGTATCTCAATGAAATCAATAAAGAACAATGGGCTTTCGCGCATGATGGTGGCTGGCGACATGGTATTTTGACCACTAATGTGTCTGAATCGTTTAACGGTGTCTTAAAGGGTGCTCGACGTCTTCCTCTAACAGCTATAGTGGAGATCACGTTCAAGCGATGCGTTGCATATTTTAGAGAACGAAAAAAAGCTGTGAGGAGAATGCAGAGTAATGCACAATCATATACTGATTTTGCTCATTCAAAATATCAGTATTGGTCTCATATGTCTGTGGGTCATGTGGTTACCCAGATCGATTACCATGAGCAATCTGCTATGGTGGTCACGAAACCAAGACCAGGCAAAGGGGGCCACATGCATGCTGTTAGGCTTTCTACTAGAGACTGCTCTTGCGGCAAGTGGACCTTATATGATATTCCATGTTCTCATGTGATGAGTGTATGCGCTGATTTACGGATTAATGCTACTTCATTTGTGCAACCGTATTATTGCTTGGTAAACTACAAGCGAACATATGCAGCTGCATTCCAACCCTATTTAGGGGAGGAATATTGGGATGAGCCTGATTTTCAGTTATTTCATGACACCACTTTAAGAAACATTTATCGCCGAGGAAGAAATCGAAGGACGCGAATTCCGAATGAGATGGATTGGCCTCAAGCACGAGCTAGACAACATAGTAGGAGAAGACATGCTCGTCGACAAGGAGAAGGAACCAGTCAACAACCTCTTCGACATTCTCAAACATTGCAAACACAAGAAACTCAACAAGCAAGCTCACCATCTGAAGATTTCTAATATCATCTACAAACCTTATGAAGATTTGTGTAATGTAAGTGATTATGTTAAAGGGAAAAAACCATGTTATATGTGGAGTTTCATGGTTTGATATATGTGTAATTTAATTTCGAATTTTTTTTACGTCACCTCAACAAGAAACAAATATATATATATATATATATATATATTATTGAAGTATCAAATATATATATATATATATATATGTCAATATCATTTACCTGCTTTCATTTACGTATGCTTTCTACATTTTTCTTTATATGTTACTATGCAATTAATACAAACGTCCCATCAACAGTTTTAGTAACTTTATGCCCAAAAGCAAAAAAAAAAGAAAAAAATAAATAAGGGACCAGGAAGAAACCATTATAAATATGCGTGTGCTGAGTGATTTTACTTACCTACAAATATGGATCATCCCTTAGAATTCTCTCCTCTTCCTCCACAATCAAAATGCTATAACATGTTTGAAGCTCAGTTCTACTCCAACACCGACTGGACAAAGGAAATGGAGACCGTGCTTGTGGATACTCTTGTGAAGGACGTCGAAGCAGGTGATTGGGAAATCGGTAACCATAATAGCAACTGCTTGTTGAACGTAAGAAATGTGTTGAAGAACCAATTCAAGGAGCGTAACTTCTCTTACGTTGATGTGAAAAGGCGGGTTGATTTGCTACAATCGCGTCACTACACATTCAAAAAAATGATAATAACGGCCGGATTACGTATGGTTGGTGAAAGACGGTATATAAACCATAAAGACTACTGTTGGCATTTATGGGTAATTTTCTCTATACTTTAAGAAATCATTTATTTTCTTCATTGTAAATATATAATTCACGCTTCTATTACTTATTCTTACATTTATAGGATCGTGATCCCAAAATGACAAATACAATTGCATACCTAATGGATGATGAGCCATTCTTCGACCAACTTGAGAAGCTTTTCAATTTTGAAGATAATGATGTCGTCAGTGGACCATCTTCCTCAACTAGGCAATAAAATGAATTGGTTTAGCTATGACTGCTATTTCAAATATTGGACTTTCATGAATATTGTAATGGTATTATTGTATTAATTATTGTATAGAGTGATATATAGGTATCTTAAGTTTGTAAAAATTATGAAATAATTTAATAAATAAAGTTCATTATTATTAGATAACATATATATAACACAACAACAAACTATTATACCGAATAAAAGACTGAATTCAATTCACGAGACTCTGTAAAAACTGACAATTGACGAGAGTCTGAAAACTGAAAAAAAAAATTGATTCATTGAAATAAAGAAATAACGAAAATTCAATTATATATTATTTTAAATTATAATTTTTTCATCTTAAATCATGAATTTCAAAAGTAAATTGTTATGATGTTACTTAATATATATTTTATATATTTAGTTAATAAATAAAATATTATGTATATATATATATATATCTATATATAATATATAAAACAAATAAATAAACATCATCTTGCCGTTTTCTTAAAATCTAGCGTTTATTCAATTATTTTTTTTACTTAATAAATAATATATATATATATAATTATTCAATAAATATATTTAGAATATATATATATTTTATAAATATATATCTATATATAATAAAAAAATAAAAAATTGTTAACTTAATTGAAATTATGATTTAATATATATTTTTACTTAATAAATAATTTACTTTTAAAATTTATAATTTAATATATGTTCTTACTTAATAAATAAAAATATATATATATTCAAAATATATTATATACATATAATAACGAAATTAAAAAAAAACAATAAACGTAAAAACGTCACCTACGGTGACGTTTTTAGTTATATATATTATAGGTTATATATACATATATATATATTTATAAATAATAATATATATAATATCCGAATATATATATATAAATTTATATATTATTATTATTATTTTTTTAATATAAAAGATATTAATTAATAATAAAAAATTATTATTTAATTTAATAAATATTTTTTATATTATTATTATTACATATATTATTATTACTATATATATAATTTTTTTATATATTTACTTAATAAATAAAAATATATATATATAAATATTCAAAATATATATTCTTATTTATAAATAATAATTTTATAAATACATATATATATATATATAATATATATTATAAAAATAAATTTAAATATTTCTTTTATCTTAAATAAATTTATAATTTTTTTATTCTATTAATTATATTGTAATATTTATTCTTATATATTTACTGAATAAATTAAATATATTATATATATATATATATTAATAAGAATATACATTTAAAATATATATATATATATATATATATAATACAGGCTATATATATGTATATATATGTATATATATAGGCGGCAGTATCTATATATATAATATATATATATATGCATGTATATGATATATATATATATGATGTATGTACATATATAATTATATCATAAAGAAAGAACGTCACCTTAGGTGACGTTCTTTCTTTTAATTTAAAATCGTCACCTTCGGTGACGTTTTTTTGAAATAACGTCACCGGCGGTGACGTTTTACCTATTTTTAAAAACTGTTCGGAAACATACCTATTTTGTAAATTTTTTTTTTTTTTTGCATTATTTTGAAAAAAAACCCTATATATAATACGGCAGATCTAGAAACCCTTGCAACTGTTGTCACGTGCTGTACTGGAAGATCTTGAAGATTTATTACGTAGGAAGATAAAGAAAATATAAATTTATATTAAAATATATTCTTTTATTTCTCGTCCACAAATGTATTAAGAGACCAATTATTTAGATAAATAAATACTGAAATATTTGCTCCAAAATTATATATTCAAATAAGCAAACAAAGAATGCAACAGTTTTAAGGTTATAGTTTCCGTCATGCATTAGCCAATTCTTTGACAAGAAAAAACAATATTGTTTTGTTAGAATAGAGATCTGAGATAGTTTTGACTAATACCCGTGCTTTTCTTGTTTTCAATTAGGTCGAGTTTTTATGTCACTGTTGCATCTGAAATATTTTAATTTACGTGAATTTATTTTTGAAAAATGTGTTTTTAGGAGAAAAATTGGCCTCTGGACGTATGAGCATGCAGAACATAATATTCATATCGATACAAAATAATATTTTTTGGAAATTTTAAAAAAATTAAATTTCATTATTAAAATATTATGTTTTATTAAAAAATTATTACCTTTTATTTAGCTACTTGCCAATAGAGTGGTTAAAAATAATTGTTTTTTTTTTTATGAAAATTAATATGTTTTTAATCTTATATAATATATTACTTCTTACAACAAGTACTAGATTCATGCATTTTTACCAAATCTAATTGGATCAACGCTTTTTCGACAGAATATGAGTCAAATCCAAAAGTCCTGACTTATTTATTGATTCATACAACTGTAAAGATATTTTTTTGTGTGAATAAATTGATATATATATATATTTATTTATATACAAATCTAACAGAGCTACAAATTCTTCAGCGTTAAAAAGTTTGCTCAACTATGCAACAACCTTTGTAACGAAAGTATCAATAGAACTTTCATGAAGATAAATCACTATCTTTATGCCTTCATAAACTCATATAAGTTGATATATTGCAAGATTTTATTAATAGTTATATCCATTAAAAATAACAACGACACTCCTTCACAACACCTAGCAACTTTTGTAATGAAAGTATCGGTAATTGAATTCAACAAAGATAAATCATTGTTTTCATAAACTTAGTACGATCTATATATTGTAAGATCTTATTAGTATTTATGAAATAAACAAACAATCCTTCACAATATCCGACTTCGCAACTTTTATAAATCATTGTCTCAATTTTTTGTATTAATAACTTTTATCTTCTCTCATATTCTTTTTTGTATTAATATAATCCATTTATAATTTGGTAATTGTGAAATTAAAATAAAATACATAGAAACAGTGCAGAAAATAGGAGATAGAGATATTTTATAATGTTACTCACAAATCATGCCAATGTCATACTTTATGCGGTGAGAAAGGCTGACTGATAGCGGAAGATTATTTTATTATTTTAATTCAAAAAGGAAAAATCAAAAGTGCGTCCAAGTTCTCTTCATGTAACCCCCCGCTGGCCCCACCTACTCCCTCAGATTTCGTCTCTCCTCCGACCTTCTTCCTCTCTTTCTCTCTCTACAAGTGAAGCAATTCCTCTCTCTCTCTCTCCACCCCTTCAAAAATTTCACCTGCTTTTTTATTTTTGACCTGTTGAGCATATGTAAACAGCGATGCTCGAAAATCTCTGTCATTTCTCTTGGTAGAAACTACAGTGTGCTTTTATTTGAACTCTCACGGTCTCACCCACTCTTCTATCTTTAAGAAACTTCTTTTTCGGAAATTTGCGCGGATTATGAGAGGGAGAGGGAGAGAGACAGGGCTGGAAGATACGAAAAGGATCTAACAGTTGTCTGCCGTTGAGTTATCATATAGGTGGAAATTCATACACAGGAGTTAAGAATGATACGAACTGTTTGGTGTTGTAGAATGTTGAATATGGATTGGGGGTTAAAAGAGCTGAGGGGCGGTTTTTGAATCTCAATGGCTGATTTTCTTGTGGGAATTTTCTATTTAATGGGTTTATCGCCGACGCTAGGTTTTCTTTAACGGTGGTTGGGATTTTTGCATTAGTCGATGATATCAATGCGGTTATAGATACGCAGGTGAAGAACCAAAATTTTCCACATGAAATGCAGAGATAAGATCTGAAGATTTGAGGCTCTGCATTTTGTGAGGTATTCTTTTTCACATCATTTTTCTAATTTTGTTCTAGGGTTTCCTGAAATCCTTTGTTTTTCTACTTAATCGGGTTTAATTTTGTTTTTTTGTTTTTGGGCTGATCGGTGTATATTAGTAAAGTTGTTTGTGTTTAATAGGAAAATTCATCTGTGCTGTATTGCTGAACAGTCTATTGTGGGACTTCTCCCTGTGATTTGTTCTAGTTCATATTTATATTGCTGAATTCTTTTACTATAATTTTCTTGTTTATAAGTTTTTAGTGGTGGGTCAGATCTTTTTTGGTTCTAGATTGGTTATTTATTTAGTTTCATAAATGTTAAGTGTGGGTATGTAGTCGAGCACAGCTTTATGTTCTCTTACACTCATATTACCTATGCATATTGCAATATTGTAAATGAGAAGCTGAAGTTTCTGTTTTTGCTGATTTCTTGTTTCAATCTGATTGAACATCTTTCTAACAGAAAAGGAATAGCTGATTACGTAATGAGGCTGTGATACGAAGAGCACTACACTTTTGTGAGCTGAGCTGTTTTCAGGTGTTAATTAAGATAAATAACCAAACCTGAGGAAATGGATTGAGGATCAATGCATTGGATGCAATGTCAAAGGCATTAGCATCATTGTTGTTAATTCTGTCATTGTTTCTGTCCATATCAGCTGGTGATAATGAGTTTCCTCGCTGTAATTGCGATGAGGAGGGATTCTGGAGCATTGAAACCATTATGGAGTGCCAAAGAGTAAGCGATTTCTTGATTGCAGTGGCCTACTTTTCGATCCCTATTGAGCTACTTTACTTTGTTAGCTGTTCCAATATACCATTTAAATGGGTGCTCTTTCAGTTCATCCTGTTCATTGTTCTTTGTGGGATGACTCATTTGCTAAATGGTTGGACCTATGGGCCTCATTCTTTCCAGCTAATGCTTGCTCTCACCGTTTTCAAATTCCTAACGGCATTAGTTTCTTTTGCCACTGCTATAACACTTATTACACTCATCCCGTTATTGCTCAAAGTCAAGGTGAGAGAATTTATGCTTTGGAAGAAGACATGGGATCTTGATCGAGAGGTTGGGATTATCAAGAAACAGAAAGAAGCAGGGTGGTACGTTCGGATGCTAACGCAAGAGATTCGCAAGTCACTTGATCGGCATACTATATTAGAAACTACGCTAGTTGAGCTATCGAAAGCGCTAGATTTGCAAAATTGCGCCATTTGGATGCCAAATGCAGGTAAAACAGAAATGAACTTAACTCACGAATTGAAAGGAAGGAACTTCTCGAATATTTCCAGCTCAGCTATTCCTACCAGTGACCCTGATGTGAGAGACATTAAGGGAAGTGACGGGGTGAAGATACTTGACCCTGACTCGGTCCTTGCTTTGGCAAGCAGTGGGGGGCATGGTGAGTTAGGACCTGTGGCTGCAATTAGGATGCCAATGCTTAGAGTTTCTAATTTCAAAGGTGGCACACCTGAATTGCTTCCAGCCTGCTATGCCATCCTTGTTTTGGTGCTTCCAGGTGGACAAGAGAGATCATGGAGTAACCATGAACTTGAGATTGTAGAAGTTGTAGCTGATCAAGTTGCTGTAGCTCTTTCCCATGCTTCAGTTCTTGAAGAGTCCCAACTTATGCGAGAGAAGTTAGTGGAACAAAATCGAGCTCTACAACAAGCGAAACAAGATGCATTAATGGCAAGCCAAGCAAGGAATGCATTTCAGATGGTAATGAGTAACGGGCTAAGAAGACCTATGCACTCGATTCTGGGACTGCTATCCATTTTGCAGGATGAAAAGTTGAATAATGAGCAAAGGCTTCTTGTTGATACAATGGTTAAGACAAGTAACGTTCTTTCGACTCTAATTACTGACGTAATGGATACTTCTGGAAAGGATAGTGGAAGATTTGTTCTAGAGATGAGATACTTTCAGCTGCATTCGTTGATAAAGGAATCTGCTTGCCTCTCCAAGTGCCTATCTTCTTATTGGGGTTACGATTTTGTGACTGAGGTTGATAAGTCGCTGCCGAATTATGTCATGGGTGATGAAAGAAGGGTTTTTCAGGTTGTCTTGCATATGGTTAGGAATCTTCTGAGTGGAAGCAAAGGAGGAGGCTGTGTGACTTTACGAGCATATTCGGTTAGTGCAAGTCAGGGATGGAATCAGCAAAGGTGGGGGCCCTCGCGATCAAACTCATCTGATGGGTATATTGACATCAGGCTTGAAGTCGGGATTCGCCACAACGGATCACTGTCTGAGGATGTGATTCCCGTAATGCCATTTGACAGTCATCGAAACTACGGTGCAGTTGAGGAGAGTCTGAGCTTTACTGCATGCAGAAAACTAGTTCAGGTGTGTTTGTGTGTGTGTGTGTTTGTGTGTGTGTGTCTGTGTTTGTGTGTGTGGTATTTGATCTCATTACAATTCTTGTATGTCATTGTCGGTTTGCAGTTAATGCAAGGAGACCTATGGGTGATATCGAATCCAGAAGGGTTTGACCAAGGCATGGCTCTTGTCTTACGATTCCAAATCCGACGGTCCATTATTCCAGGCATTTTCGAACAAGGAGAACCGTCCGATCCTGTGCATTCAAACTCACTATTCCGAGGCCTGAAAGCTCTCTTAGCCGATGCAGATGACATGAATAGAGCTGTCTCCCGAAAATTGCTCGAAAAGCTTGGATTCATCGTCTCTTCTGTTTCTTCTGGATACGAATGCCTTAGTGCTCTGGGGCCGGGCGTTTCTTCATGCGAAATTGTGCTTCTCGATCTCCACTTGCCCGATTTAGATGGGTTTGAAGTTACTATGAGAATCCGGAAGTTTCGGAGCCGAAACTGGCCGTTGATCGTCGCCTTGACCTCAAACGACGATGGAGATACAATGGATAGGTGCTTGCAGATGGGAATGAACGGTGTTATTCGAAAACCGGGTACGTTTCATGAGATATCCATGGAGCTTAAACGGATCCTGATACAGACCAATAGAATTTTGGGTTGATTAAATGGAGTGAATTTTAGCGGTGTAAGTAGCTCCCTTGGACGTATTATTCAGCATAGAAATGTTACATACACAACAATGATATTTAAAATGGTATAGAAATCTCAGCTTCTTTAATTTCTCATTTCGTTTACATTTTGTTTTCTCAACATATATTCTCATGATCTATTTCATTTCCTTATTATTTTATTTCACTTGCGCTATCTTTCTTGAGAGCTTCCTCTTATGAAAAGTATCGGTTATATATCGAGAGAAATATTATTCTGCATACCTCTTGTGCGCACATGTTGATGCACAAAGGTGGTCATGGGAGGTGTGTAATATCCTGCACGCCTCTTGTGCACACATGTTGACGCATAAAAGTGCTCACGGGAGGTGTGTAATATCATGTACGCCTCTTGTGGGTACATGTTGACGCACAAAAGTGTTCACGGGAGGTGTGTAATATCCTGTACGCCTCTTGTGCCCGCATGTTGATGCACGAAAGTGTTCGCAGGCGGTGCGAAAGGTTATATATGCTTGTGTTTGTGTGTGTGTGTGTGTGTATAAACTGTAAAACCATGCATGAATTCTTGGTACGTGTTTGGATTTTTTTGTTCGGTTATTTCGTTTTCATTGCTACAGCCCCAGAAGGGTCTCCATCTTTTTATCTCCACATGATTTGATTTTTTTTTGGCTCATGCTTTTGCCACCATTATTTCTCGTCAATCAGTTTCAAGCTCTAATAGTGGTGGCTACGTGGAGTAATTAATGGCTGATTTCATAATCATAATGTGACAGCTTTGATGGTTATTTGTTTGTCATAATGATGGTAGTTTTTACTTGCTGGAAATGGATAATCTGCACTACGGACATCATAACATGGTGCCTTATTGGACCAAGATGATGTTTGATCTGTGATCAAAATAATTTCTTTGATTTTCAATCAAAACAATATCGTTTTGAAGGTATAACACAATCTATTACGGTGAATAGAAGATTTAGATCTTACTTTCCCGGGGTATAAAGTTTAGACTGAAAAAACTAAAATAAAGAGTCTGAATTATGCTGTATCAGATAGATGTATGTATATATTTTCCCTTTTCACTTGGCCCATATTTCTTGTTTTTTTTTTTTTTTAATCTTTTTGTTTGGGTTAGAATAAATCTAACATATAGTTATTAGAAAGAGAAAAAAAAAGTGGTTAAAGAAAATATTATTACATCAACTGTCTTAATTTGGAAGGATGAGAATAGAAGGTGTTGGAAACAGGAAATTGACAAAAGTGTGATTAATGACAAAATGTCATCATCTTGCACTTAAATGTATTATAGGGGACCAAAACTTTTATTCTAAGGGATCTGTATTTGGAATTAAATAAAGATTACTACCTTTTCAAGCCACAATATCACTTTATCCTAATTTATGGAACTTCTATTTTATATTAAACCAACTTGTCCATTTATATATATATATATATATGTGTGTGTGTGTGTGTGTGTGTGTAGCATCTCTAACCCCAATCAAGAAAGGTGCATTTTTTTAACTTTTTCCTTATTGCATGGAGAAATGGGATTGTGCCCAGGGGCTCTGCACTTCACCTTTTAAATACTATATTCATTTCATAAACCATGAGAGAGAGAGAGAGAGAGAGAGAGAGAGAGAGAGAGAGAGAGAGAGAGACGGGGGGGGGGGGGGGGTGTCTAAAGTTGAATCCAAATCGAAAAATCACACCGAACTATATATATACACACACACACACACATTTGAGTTTATGTTTAAGTAAAAGTAGAGATATTTCGCTATTATGATTAATATGGTCATTAGTTTCTTAATCAGACTTAGATGAGTATTTAAAAAATTGTTGGTAAAATAGTTTTCTAGAATTTCAGAAGTGGTTATCTTAATGAGAGATAAACAGTGAGACGAAAAAAGAAGCAAGTTCGAATCTAACCAACCGAACCAAATCGATTTTTTTCAATTCGATTATTCATATATCTTCGATTCGATTATGTTACCACCCAAACAACCAAATGCTCACACTAAAAAAGAACGAATCTAAAAGATTTTCATGCAAGTTCACATTGATGCCAACTATATCGACGATTAAATCAATATTTCTAACAAATAACGATTACATCGAAGATGTTACCAATTTACTAAAATTTACTTTCCATCTTTTAATTTTCTAAAAAGATTTACAAATAGAAAGAAAAAAAAAGTTCAAAAAGGCTAAACCCAATTAAAATCCAGTTCTATTGATTCAGAATATTTTCCCATCCTTCAATGCTTATTTTATATTTGCCTTTTTGCTGATCCACACTTCCGTTATACTGGTGTTAGTTTTACAAAGTTCGTCTCAGTATAATAATATTAAATTATAATGGACGATCAAGATTGATTGAGATGGGCTGCTTGGTTATCAACGTACTGAATTTTATAAGATGTGACCTTGATCCATACATAATTATAATAATTATTATTTTAATCCATATTAATTATAAAATAGCCCAAATGGACCAATATAGTAGAAGGGCCAGTTAGTTATGATTAAAATAGCCAATTTTTAAATAAATAATAGACAAGTTTATTAAGTTTGACTTGCACCAAGACCTATACCTAAGACGTAGGTCATATAATTCATAAAATAATTAAAATAGGGCAAGAGGCTAATAATAATCTGAATTAAATAGGGGTGGCTTCAATTGAAGACAATTGATTAATTGCTTCTTGAAAGTGGATTTAGGTAAATTAATAATAAATAAATAAATAAATAAATAATAATATGATGGACAAAGACTTCAAAGTTATATAGAGAGCTCCATCATTACTATTATTATAATTAGTTTGGTTTTCATATAAAGTTGAAAAGATGCTAGATTCTAATATTCTATCGGGATTGAATTATTTACGCATCAGCGGTACGGGCACACCGTGCAATTTGATCATAAGTTTGTATAATATTATTTATTTAATTAAAAAATATTATTTATATAAAAAGTATATATTTTTTAAAATAAGGTGTCATATTTCTAAAATCGATATGTCGTTTAATTATCGGAGTCAAAAATTGATTTTATATTTTTTTAATTTCACCAAAGTCAACTTCTGTGCTTTCAGCAGTTTGCAGTAATTTTTCTTTTAACATTTTTGCTTGAATAATTAAATTCAGTGTGGGATTTGACCTGTGGATAAAATTTTAGGTTTTAGGGTATTGATTAAATTAGGTGAAAATCGAGTTTTATTTATAAAATTAGAGGAGCGTTTATAAAATTGAGCTCGATTAAAGCTCGTTCGAGCTTTTATACGATTCGCAATGCACGACGACAAAGTGGAAGTAAACTATTATGTAGTTGTCTTTAGCTTCTTGTCCTTTCAACAAATTAAGTAGTTTCTGGGAATATTCTAGTAATCAAATTTCATTAACAACAAACCTAAAGTGAATAATAACATAAAGATAAAAAAGATAAAAAATTAAAAAAAATATATATATATATATAAATTAATGTCACCAGCATTCAAAAAAAAGCAAAAATGGAGCCTATTATTTTCATTTGTCGTTTTCCTTTCTAACAAAACAGGCCGAAAACAATTAAAATGATTTTGGGCCCAAACAAAGAACTACAGTGGGCCAGATTTTCCAGATTTAGATAGATAGGAATATCATAATGAGCCCAGGTAAGTATGAAGGCCCAGCCCATATTTACAATGACTTAAAGCCCATCTGAATTAGTCTATTGGGCTGCGATTGCATAGTATTTAAATTTATTTGGGCTTAGTTTTGATCCAGTACTTCATTGTACTTTCTAATTAAAACTTTTTAATACCCAATAATGATGGGTCAAAACCACATTCATATATTTTAAATCAAATAATTAAATTTTAAATTAAAATTTTAAGCTATGAAAATTTTAGGAGTTAATAAGTAATTGGTTTTAAATAGATTAGTTTCTCATTCTTTACCAGTTTGGGTCTTTTAATTTGTGTGATACGTAACTTTGGTCTTAGTGGGCTCAATCAGGCCTGGGTTCAGTTGTTGGGCTAAGCCAGATTTTGGTGGGCCCAAATATCCATTAATAAACGAAATCTTGCTTTTTGAGAAAATAAAAAATCTTTTTATAAATTATATAAATTCAAATATCACCAAATTTTGTTAAAATTTTGTTTGGTATGATTTACCCCCTTCATTTGTAACGTTTCTATAAATAATGTAATTTACTTCGAATATATATATTTAATAAATTGGTTGTTTTTATATTTATTATTATTAATTTTTCCACCCATTTTACTTTCTACAAATGGAAAGATGAATTTTTAGAAAATATTTGTTATATTTCTAACCAATAAGCATTAATTTAATTTTTTTATTTGTTAATATGAGTAATGTTACTAATCTTATGAAAACTAATAAAAAAAGTTCATATATCTTCTTAATTACTCGATTTTAACAAATCACATATGAATATGTAGCAGATCCGATGCTATTTATAATAATAAAAAAAGTTCACATTGATATACCAAATTTTATTCAATTTTCTTGATTTAAAAGATAATCACATTGTATTTTATAAATAAAATTAATTAATGTTCACATATGCTTTTATATATAATATTTGTGTTCTTATTATAATCATACTACATATATAAATTATTGAACATAATTATATATATTAAAATATTAATTTTATGTAATTTTTAAAATTTAATAATATTATACTATAATAATATGTAAGTGCATAGAACATATAGTAAAAGAAAAGTTTCAAACATGAACCTGCAAAACCCAAAAAAAAATCCTGAAAAATAAAAACCAAAAAGTCCTAGAAATAAATACAAGAATAAAAAAACATAAAAAAAAAAAAAGATTCGGCTTTCTTCTCGTGAAATTACATTTGTGAGACGATCTCATGCAAATTTTTTCAGTCGAATAATGGATAATTATATAAAACCTTATTTTATGAATCTTAATCCCCTAGTCCACACCAAACATAATTTGATGAATCTTACAAATGCTACAATTTGTGAATTATACTAAATATTAAATCTATTTATTAAATTACCGTAATTAAAAAATAATATAACCAGAGCAAAAACTTATGGAATAAGAGACAAGCTATAAGTCAAACCATTTTTTATTTTTTATTTTTTTGAAAAGAAAGAAAATAAAATTAAATAAATAAAAGGGTGGTTTATAAATTCCTTAACCACAGTTGCAAATCCCCAACCACAAGTTAGAGGGTAGACCCACACCTTTGACCAGACTTAATTAAATATTAAACGTGCTTCTGAGTCGAATTTGTAAAGAAGATATGTTGTCCTCTTTTTCACTTTTATAAAGAGTATCTTTTTATTACTTTTATGTGTTTTATGTGAAATTAAATACATAATATAAGATAAAAATTCATAATATAAACGGATGAATTTTATAAAATACGAGGACAAATTATATTAAGGATATAAATAAAAATATACCATAAATAAACATAAAACAAATACTTAAAGAATACAAAAGTTGCAACACCACCCAAAAGGATTTCAGATGTTGAAAGATCTATTTTTTTCCCTAAAAATTTGTGTATCGTATGCATCGTACAATTCGATTTACAATATTATTTATTTAACTAAAAATATTATTTGTTTATTTGAAAAATATCACATGATTTGTTAATTTGATATAACTTGTAATACTTTGTTAATAAATAACTAATATTCTTTAATTAAAAAAGTAATATTGTAAATGATATGCATGGTGCACCGATAAACAAGAAAATCACTAAATTTTTATTTGTTTTGGGATGTAAAATGAAATTTTCAATTTAATAAATTATACCCTATTATAAATTATTTACGCCTTTTATTCTCCTACTTTTTCGTTTTTGAGTATCCTCACTCATTATCTTCCTACTTTTTAACTTTCAATAGCAAAATCTAATTATTTCACGATTATACAATTATTATTAACATATCACATCACAATAGAATATTACAATTATCCACTTTTTCAGTAGTAATGTGACATTTACATTTAAATTTAACTTATACAATCGCAAAATAAACAAATATTCTCATTATTAAATTTTATTTTACAATATCATGATTTCATAGTTAAATTTCACACTACTCATTTAAGCCTAAATCAATCATTTTTTCGAGCAATTTTTTAGATAACTTTGCCTCATAAGCTTGAAATTTTAATTTTTTTTGCAAATACTATTTGTTGAAATCGAAATATTATAATTCAGTAACTGATTGGTATGTAAGTAGATGCAAATCACATTATTTTATTAGACTAAGCTATCTTTAATCACAATAAATTATTTGTAAACATCTCTCTCTCTCTCTCTCCCCCCCCCCCCCTAATTAGAGTTTGGAAGCCTCTTTTCAACCCATATATTGATATATAATATAAAACGTGTTGATATAATAATACAAAAAAAATGGTTGCGTATCATTGAAAGAAATTATTTTCTATTCCAAAAAAAATTTCAATTTCCATCAAAATTAGGACTAAATTTACGAAACTAAAATTGTGATGGGACATAAGTGCGAATTTACATTTGAACAGGACTAAAATTGCAAACGTTCTGTAGTTATGGAACTAATTTTGCAAATTGTTTTTTTTTTTCTATACCACAAAAACACACACAACAACATACAAAAGCCAAATTCTTTATCTCGAAAACAAGTTTATTAATTTTATATGCGATGCTAAAGGATACCAATTTCTTCTTTAAAACTTGCATGGTTTCGATTTGATATCCAAAGCAATGGTCTGAATTATGGGTCAATTGTTCAATTTAACTATTAACCCAATTTCAGGACTTGAATCAGAACCGAAATAAAAAAAAAATTGGCTGATTTGGTTTGATTCTAGGATAATTGGTTCTAAGAACCAACAGTTCTAAAACATATATTTCAATTTTGAACCACGCTTCCAGATCTGAAATAAATAAATAAATATATATATATATATATATATATTTTTAAGAAAAACTAAACCATGGAACTGACTGTTTTAGAACCAAAACGAAAACTGAATATGTGCATCTTCAATTCCAAAATCAGAATGAAACCGATCAAATCATGGCATGTCTCCCGTTGATGACCAACAAGACATTGAAGTGATTATATAAAATTATTATGACAATAGATTAGGGTTTCTTTTCGGCTTTTTCCCATCCATATATTAAAATTTGCTCTGAATACTCATCCTTTGATTTGAATCTTTTATTATAATTTGTTATTGTAGCACCACCAAAATATACATAAAAGTGTACGATTGTCATACAAATAATGTAATAGTAAATATCATTTTAAGGTTAATTAGAATAACAAAAATATATTATTTTCGATTTAATGCCACGGGAAAATGACTTTTACCAATTCTTTTCAATTTAACCACATTATTTATACTCAAATTGGTAAGTCTAAATACATCAAAATTGAATATTAATATATTAGAATATATAATATAACATTGAATACAATATTATTTTTCAAAATTTAACAATTTAACAATATCCCCTCGTCAAATGACAATATAATTCGATTTTCAAATCACTCGAACATCAGATCCAATGTTCAGGATTGGATTTGAACAAAAAAAAGGTCAATAATTAGGTTAAGGGTATATGTTCATCGGATCAAACCCAATATGACATGTACTCCACGATGTAGACATGGTACCTTTCTTATCATCAACATGGCCCTAAGAAAATGCCAAATAATATTTCTAGGGTTCTGAAACTTGTCCCCTCAAAACTTATATTATTTTAATTCACAAACTAGTCCCCACAAAATTAAAATATAACCATAGCCCAATAATTACTACTTAATTGTTTGTATTTCGGCGTCATTGGGTGGTCTATATTTCATTAATTAATTAGGTGTCATTTAGTGGATTCTCTTTCTAGTGTGATGGTACATTTTAAATTTGGCTATTTAGTGTTCCAAAGGTAGGGTTTTGCAAAATGTGACATTTGGAAAGCCTAAAGTGTACAATAGTGAGAATCAATTTGCTTAAATTAGGGTTTTTAAATAGGGAAAAATGAGTAATTATTGATCATAAACGGCCCATTTTATTGGAGTTTAGTGCTGTGATGTCATGCCAAAGTTAATTACTATTGTTTATAAAGATTAATTAACCCTAACACGTGAATTCATGTGAAGAGGGCCCTCTATGTCTACCTTTAATTAGCATCATTTTATTATTTCCTCTTTTTTTTCCCTATTATTTAATGGCTTGGCTTAGGTAAAGTTTCTTTGTTTTAGTCGCGTAGTTGCGCGATCTGATCACAATTCAACGGTCCCTATACTTCATTCGTTCCACATTGAGAATCGTGTTGAGTAAAGTTACGTTATTTTTGCAAATTTGATGACATAAGTTTTCTAAAAATAATAAATTATGATATATATATATATATATATATGAAAACACACTTATTTAATTACATGTAACTTAGTTCAAATAATTGATTTTTTAAAAAATAAATTAATTTAACTAATAAAATGAAACATTGAGTTTTGAATGACTAATTTTGAAAAAAAATTAAAATGGAACTTGCATTTTGGGAGGGAAGGAGTATAAAACATATAACATATGCAAATATTTGATTTTAAAATAAAAATAAAATATACACATGTATAGATACACACATATATAGGTAAAAGAGTTTAATTTAATCTTGACCCACACCCAATTCTCAACATTTCTTGTTAATTATATGTATAGTGAAGGTTTAAAAATCATTTTTATATTGACTGATTTTACGGGAGTAATAAGAGATAATTATTTATGAAAATATTCCGAAGTACAATGGTTTCTTGCTAATCCATTTCTAGAATAAGGATATATGTTGACAGAATATGTACATCACATAATTGAGAATTGAGAGAAGATTGGAAAAATCACCGTGAGAACTGGTGAGGGTATATTCACATATTTATACACGTATGTGTAGTTACAACAATATCCTATAATTAAGGAAATGATATGGTCAAGGTATATCTAAAATACAGGATAGACACAAATCAATTCAAATCAATATTTACAACTAATTCAAATCAATTGGTATTATCTCTATTACCCCCGTCAAGCGCTGCGTGGGGTGAAGACACACGCAAAGCTTGGACCGTAGAAACTCAAAGGCCGAACGAGGAAGACTCTTCGTGAAAATATCCGCAAGCTGAAGATGAGAGGGAACGAACTCAGTGGAAATGCGCCCAGATGAGACCAATTCACGAACAAAGTGATAATTCAAATCAATGTGTTTAGCTCGCTTGTGTGCAACAGGATTCTGACTCAAGAAAATGGCACTCTTGTTATCACACAACAGAACTGGCCGAGTAGGAGGAAGAGCCCGCAATTCCCGAAGAAGATTAATAACCCAAACAAGTTCAGCAGCTGCATTGGCCAGGGCCCGATACACAAACTCACAGCTGGAACGAGCAACAGTTGGTTGTTTCTTTGCACTCCAAGAAACAAGATTACCCCCAAGAAATATAGAGTACCCATAAGTTGAGCGACGGGTCTCAACACAACGAGCCCAATCCGCATCAGAGTATCCCAAGATGGAAGAGTCAGGACGCTTAGTGAACGAGAGACCAAAATGGAGAGTACCCTTCACATAGCGAAGGATACGCTTAACAACCAAAAAATGATCTTCAGTAGGCGACTGAAGAAACTGACTAACAGAGCTGACAGCATAGGATAAATCTGGTCTAGTGATGGTCAAGTACTGCAAAGCACCAACCAGAGATCTGTATAATGTGGGGTCCTTGAAAGCAGGACCTGTACTAACAAGAGGTTCACCTGTCGCCAATGGGGTGGAAACAGGTTTCGCCTCAACCAAGTCTGCACGCTCAAGAATATCAAGTGCATACTTGGCCTGACCAACAAACAACCTAGTATCGGTGTGAGAGACCTCAAGACCAAGAAAATAGCTCAAGGAGCCCAGATCCTTGATGGCAAACTCATCTCCAGTATCAGCTCCAGTATCAGCTATGAACTGGCGAAGGGCAGCAAGATCATTGCCTGTGACAATAATATCGTCAACATACAAGAGAAGATATATAATGGTCTTACCCTGATGCAGATGAAATAGAGACGAATCAGAACGACTCTGTGAAAAACCTAGACTGAAGAGAAACGAGCTGAAACGCTGGTACCAGGCAAGGGGAGCCTGGCGAAGACCATAAAGTGCCTTCTTCAGTCGACAGACATGATCAGGGTACCGAGAATCAACAAAGCCAGGGGGCTGGGCCATGAAAACAGGCTTGTGAAGAACCCCATTCAGGAAGGCATTCTTAACATCCAGCTGGTGAAGAGGCCAACCACGCTGAACAGATAAGGCCAGAACAACCCTAACTGTGGCCGCCTTCACAACAGGGCTGAATGTATGATGGAAATCCAAACCAGGAACCTGAGTAAAACCCTGAGCCACTAAACGAGCTTTGTGACGTTCGATTGACCCATCTGTAAGAAACTTTGTACGAAAGACCTACTTGGAGCCAACAATATTAGTGCCAGAAGGTCGAGGCACTAAATCCCAAGTCGAGTTTGAGCGAAGAGCATCAATCTCTTCTTGCATGGCAGCAAGCCACTGAGGAAGCTTAACAGCAGACATGAAGCCACGGGGCTCAGAGGTGACAACAAGAGCTGAGAGAAGGGCAGAAGATGTTAAATCAACCGGATAGCGCGGCTTGAAAATACCAGCACGAGCTCGAGTGATCATATGATGAGTGGGCTGAGGAGCCTGGGGTGGTTCTGGAGCTGGAGGCTCAATGTCCTGGGGTGGTTCTGGAGCTGGAGGCTCAATGTCGGGAATAGGAAGCACGACAGGATCAATAGTAGGCGGCTCCAAAGGAGGTTCATCGAGAACCAAGGACGGTGAACGAGCATCGTTATCAACCGAAAAACGATGTGGAGGACGAATAGGAACCGAGATAGGAACCGGAGAAGAGTCAGATGAGATATCGAGAAACATCGAGATATCTAGATCAGTGACTTTCGTAACAGACGGTACCCGTGAGAAAGGAAAGTGGAGCTCATCAAACTGAGCATGGCGAGTGATAAAAACTCGAGAAGAGTCTGGATCAAAACAACGAAAACCCTTCTGCGTGCTGCTATAACCCAGAAAGATGCAAGGCCGACTGCGAGGTTCCAATTTATTAGCTGCATAGTCACGAAGATACGGATAGACACGGCAACCAAAGGGCTTAAAAGTATCATAACTAGGCGGATAACCAAATAACACCTGAAAGGGAGAAATGTTATCAAGTATCACAGAGGGTAGCCTATTAATGACATAAACGGCAGTGGCAAAAGCATCAAACCAAAGGGAAGCTGGCGCCTGAACATGAAATAACATAGATAAACCAGATTCAGAGATGTGACGATGTTTACGTTCGGCCCTGCCATTTTGCTGTGGTGTATAAGCACAAGAAATCCGGTGATGTATACCATGCAGATGCATAAAATCACGAACCCTTCCATTTATAAACTCAGTACCCCCATCAAACTGAAATGTTTTAATAGTTCGAGAAAATTGATTGCAGACGAAAGCATGAAACCAAACAAACACATCATAAAACTCGGACTTAGCACGCAAAGGATATATCCACGAAAATCGAGAAAAATCATCCACAAAAGCCACATAATATTTAAACCCATCAGAAGTGGAAACGGGTGCAGGACCCCACAAATCACAATGAATTAAGTCAAGAACAGCAATAGCACGTTTGTCATTCAATGAAAATGGTAAACGCTTGCTCTTGGCCAACTGGCAAGAAGAGCAGAGGCTAGGGTTTGGTAAAACTGAAGTAACAGATAAACAACCCTGCTTATTTAACAATGAAATAACAGAAGATGGGACATGCCCCAGGCGTAAATGCCACAAATCAAAGCTTGCTTTCAACCTCTTGACCCGAATAGCTGCAACCAAAGCTGGAATACCCCGATCAAGTAAATAAAGTCCCTGATTACACCTTCCCTGAGCCAGGATTTTCTTTGTGAGCCGGTTCTGAATGGCGAAGAACTTATCAGAAAAAATAACATCCACAGGATAATCCGCAGTTAATTTACTTATAGACAGAAGGTTCTTTGTGATATGAGGGACGACAAGTACATCTAACAATTTAACATCCTCAGAAATTTTAGTATTGCCAATATGCGAGATATTTAAAACATTGCCATTACCAACTATAACAAAACCGTTACCAGAATAGGACTCATGAGTGTCAAGAGCTGAAAGTTGGTTCGTCATATGAGCCGAGGTGCCCGAATCAAGATACCAATCAGGAGTTTGATCCGAGACATTACAAGTGGACGTGAACGCCTGAGCAAGGTGGGCAGCTGAGTTGGAGTTGAGAGCATTCAAGTATTTAGAGCACTTATCAGCGTAGTGCTCCCCACGACATATTTGGCATCTAGGCGTACGACGAAACCCACCTCCACCAGAATTGTCACGACGACCAGAATTAAATGAAGCACCTGAACCTGAACCATTGTTACCATAATTAAAATTACCTCCTGAGTGAGAAGAGTGCTGCTGCTGAGAGGTGCGAGACGATGGTCGAGGCGACGGCTTAGGGGCAGCCGTCTGAAAATTCTGGCGAACGGCGGAGAAGGCAGGAGAGGGAGACGAACCCTCCATGGATTTAAGCATCATATCAAATTGTACAGCCTGGTGGAGGAGATCACGGAGAGGCGGAACTGGAGAGATAGCCATCCTAGTGTCGGCAAAACCTGCAAATTGAACCCCCAACCCGCGGAGGAACCAGTGTCGTTTATCGTCGGCGTCAATGGGACGGCCGATGGCCTGCAGCTGATCACAGAGATGTTTAAACTTCTTGCCATAGTCTTCAACGGACAGATCTCCTCGGCGAAGTGATAACAACTCCTCCAGGAGTTGATGAGAACAGGACGCAGAGGCATAGACACTCTCAAGCGCCTCCCACGCTTGATTGGCGGATGTGCAATCGATGAGCTCCGAGGCCGCGTCGGCAGAGAGAGAGGTATATATGACACTGAGAAGGCGTTTATCCTTCAGACGCCACGTCATGTAAGCCGGGTTTGCAGTGGCAGCGCCGCTCTCCGGCGTGATCGTGGAAGACGGCGTTGGAGTCGTACCGTCGAGATGGCCCAAAATATCAAAACACTCAGCCATGTGTATTGTTTGGCGGCGCCACATCAAATATGTGGAGGCTTCAAGTTTAATTTGCATCATATTTATCATTGTGGTAACAGGGAGAGGATCATTAGCAGAGTTCGACATGATGATGACGAAACTGAGGTTCGACATGATGATGACGAAACTGAGATTTGGCGATGGCGGATACCGACCAATATCACCGAAACAAGAGAAGAGGAGAGGCGGATGTAAACACCGACGAGGTAGAGAAGGAGGACGGCGGAAGAATTTAGGGTTTAGGAACGAGTTAGGTTGATACCATGACAGAATATGTACAGCACATAATTGAGAATTGAGAGAAGATTGGAAAAATCACCGTGAGAACTGGTGAGGGTATATTCACATATTTATACACGTATGTGCAGTTACAACAATATTCTATAATTAAGGAAAGGATATGGTCAAGGTATATCTAAAATACAGGATAGACACAAATCAAAACAAATCAAATCAAATCAATATTTACAACTAATTGAAATCAATTGGTATTATCTCTATTATATGTTTTTTTCTTTTTATCTAATTAATTTACCAAAGTCGAGGAGATTTGAGGTTCGAACCCTTGCATCGTTGCGACACCCCTCGTAAAAGAGTCGAACTTTATAAAGTAAAAACAAAAATAGTTTTTTTTCTTTAGCTTAATGAAAGTGTAAATGATTTTATGGTACCGCTTTTATTATTATATTTAATTTATTTTACATATATATAACATGTATATATGGATTTTCATTTTCGACATGGTAAATTAAGTTATGGGCTGAAATATGTATGACTTAGGGTAAAAAATAGAGAAGAAAAAAGATAATTAATTATTTATTAAGCCTTTGTTTGGATTGGAAATCTTAGTTTTATTAAAGAATTAGAGGGGAATGGGCAGTGGGGAATGAAAAATGAACTAAAGTTGGTGCATGTTTGGTGATGGGAATGATTACTCCACGTATTATTTTTTGATTCCATACTTTAGAAGAATGGTAAAACCCATTCTCCACCAGCACCATACCAATTCCCATTCCCGTTCCCTTTTGAATTTACCAAACACCCCATTGTTGTTTAATGTGGATTGAAGAAGTAAACTTCGAACAAGATGTTAAATCAAATCTTGAAAAGTTGGTATTGTTATATTATTATATTAAATATTAAATTGGACGAATGATAAATGTATTTTTTAATACTATATAAATAATTGGCGTGGCATTATATTATTAATTGAATAATTAATAAATATAGCTTACAGTGACATTCAGACCCAATGGTTGAAAAATTAGAGTTTCAGAATTCTTCCAGATTTGGAAGCCCAAACAAGGCTGAGTTACAAAAAATCATAATTTTCTTCTACATATTAGTTCCTATATATATATCCAACGAAAAAAGATAAGTTCTTCTAGATTATGACCGATTCAATTTTAATTGGTTTCAAGTTTTTCATTATTGTTCACCGTGTTTGTTTTTTGCATTTTTGGTTCCATTATTTTTGTTTTGATCCCAACGATATATGATTGGCTAATTGTTCCTCTGTTCATTTAGTTGAGTCGAAAATTTACAATTTTAATCCAGTACCTAGTCAACCATTTAATTCTTGGAACTAAAGCTTAAATTAGAGAACTGAAAGTGCGGAAAAACAAAATTAGAGACAAAAATTACAAGAACATAGAAACAAAAATTGAGTTGATCATAATTTAACGATACCAAAAATGAATTTTTTCCATAATCTTCCTATTATTCAAACATATAGTTAGCCAAAAAGATTATACCCATTTCAATTAATATGAAGTAATGGCTTACTCTTTCTAATATTTGAGATTGGATATGATTATAATATATATATATATATATAGATGCACACACATAATTAATTAGAAGACTAGATTTAAGTAATTAAGACAACATAAATCCCAGACATGGCTTTTATGATGTGAAACAATGATTTTCATCAAATAAATGTAGTCTAAACTATGTTTATGTTCAAGAGAGCATTGTTAGGTCATATGGTGATAAGTGAAATCTATGTCATGAAGGACAAACAACATAGTAAAGCATTCATGAGTTTCTTAATCATCTTTACTCATTATTTTATTATAGTTTTGTTTCCATTTATAAAATCTTGAATTCATTAAGAATAAATATTTATTTATTTAATACATCAAACAACAATAGAATTACGGGTTGGATCCTCTATTTTTTTCGTTGTTTTATCGTCTATTTCAGAATACTTAATACACAACATGTACCTCATTACTGATGTCATTATATACACCTATCGTATAAGGATTATTTTAAAATAGAAGATAAAACATAAAATAAAATAAAAAATTCAAACAGAAAATAAAATAAAAAAATCACCAACAACAAACACACATTTACAGCAGACACCATTTGTTTTTAGACAAATGGGTAACTTAAAATAAGAGAAGAAAAACATAATTTTATTGCAACCCACAATAATTTGTTTATTACAAACTATTTAATTGAAGTTTAATGTAATATACATAGAAATCCAAGAAAAATATTTAATAATTCTACACAACCCTCGACGCATATAATATAGATATATATATGTATGTATAGCTTCTTCACTTAATATATATCAAAAAAGATTATTTTCTTCTGAAATTTTACCTTCAATAAGATGGTCTTGGATGAGCCCAAGAGTATGCATCATGATTGAAATTTCCTCCATTTGCCAATAAATTGGGTGTCAAATTGTAAATCGGCAAAGATGAGGGGTCCGGCATCCCATGGTGGGGCTGTTGTCCCATTCCCGGCGGCGAATCGCCGCTGCCCCCAGCTCCTCCCTGGGCTGAGCCACCTGCCTCTTCCTCCTCCTCAAGAGGCAATCTTTCATAAGTCGCGTTCGCAAAGGTTGCTGCAATCACCATAACAGGCCCTGCCGCCACCAGTGGCCCCACCACACTGCCGCCAACAACCTGCCCCTGCCCGCCGGCCAAATAAATCGTCAAACCGGTGGCTCCAAGCGGCGCTGGACCGGGCAGAAAAGCCCCGTTTAAGGAAAGAATCTCGAACCGGCCTTGAAGTACAACAGCAGAGCTGGGCGCAGCCGGCTGGCGTATGGTTACGTTGGCGACCGAACCGCTGCCGCTGAGCACACATACGCCGCGCTGGCGGCGGCGCGCGAACTGGGCTATGCTTTCCGCCACGTCGGTGCCGCCTGCTACCTCCATAACGTGGCTGCGCAAGGCGTTGGGGCTATCCCGGGTCACGAAAATCGGTGGTTTGGGCTTGTTCTTTGAACCCGGAGGCCTGCCTCGGGGGCGACGGTTGACCACTTCGACGGCGCCTTCCTTGGGCTCATCGCCGGCCCCATCTCTGTCGTCGTCTTCTTCGCCGCGGCTGCTGCTGCCACCACCGCTCTTTTCGTTGATGGATAGCTCCATTTCTCGCTTACTGCTCATTAGGGATGCCGGTTCAGTCCCCGGCAAACCAACCTGAACACCGGCCCACCACCGATTCGCCAGAGTTGCTGGTTTCGATCGACCGGTTCGCTTTACACCAAGAATTAGGGACTAAACCAATATCAATATAAACTGTAGTTGATCTTTAAATCTTTATTTCTCGTTGATGATCAAATTTTCTATAACCCTAACAATAATTTTCTATTTCTGGTGATTATGCAGAATGATAAATCAGAAGAATTTTCTTGATCTTCCCAACTAGTGATCAGCTGACCTTTTTAACAGTCCACATAGTCAAAAGAAAAAGAAAAAGGAAAAAATCAGAATGAAACTGAGATTTTCTTGAACCCTAGAGACATATAACTGTAAGATGTAAATAAGAACAGAAACCTTAATTTAGAAAAAAAACAAATACAGATACGAAGTCAGTGGAACCAAGCAAAGATAGAAAGAGAATACACATATAGATGTGTATATAATATAGAAAGAAGTATAACGATTATATCATGTGCCTAATGGAGAAGAAAAATAAGAACAGAAAAGGGAAAAGAATTGCAGGAATCAGGATCAATAACAAAGGAGATGAGAGAATAAAGAGGGAATATGGATTGAGAAAACTATTAGTGCTAATACTAAAATAATTCTTTTTTAAAAATAAAATAGTACTAAAATACTTTGAGCTCTATGTAATGATGTCCCTTGCTTTGTTGATGATATATTGAATTATTGGTTTGGGGAGCTCAGGTTTCTTCCTTATTTTATAGAACCCTTTTCTCTCTCTAAACCACTGTTTTTTGTATGTATATATATATATGTATATCTAATGGCCACTGTGTGTGTGTGTGTTTTCTTTATCATCTTTCATAGAAATTAGGGTTTTGAATTGTGGGGTCGTCTGCAAGTTGGCAGGTGGCGAACATGTCGCAGTCTTATGTTCCAACATATTAGATTGGGGATGGAACCCCTACTCTAATGTTTAATATATTAAAAAATATTTATCCATTTATCCATCCATACATAAATACACATATATATATATATATAGATATGCGCCCATTGAAATTCTTCTATCAAAAATAATTAATTTTCGAACTAATTAATTTATACACACCAAAATAAACTAGCATTCCTTAAATACTGTCGAGAAATTGTTTGAGATGCTAAATTTATTTGATGCTTAAATAAGTAATTGAATTAAGTACTATCCAAACTTAATATCTTTGTAATTGGATAGAGTGATTGCACGATTCATCTAGCCAAGTACATAAATATATATTATCATACATATCATATATAGATATATATATATACACACATACATATTAAATATAAAAATATGTTATATAACATATAAATTTTTTTTTATTACATTTAATATTATATAATATTTACATATTATATATATATATATATATATACAATGTAATGAACTGCATTCGCTTATTCTATTTCAACGTGTCAATTGCAAATGTTAACGAACCTTTAATGATGAAACCAACTTCTAGAAATAAATGTCTTATTATTATTATTATTATTATTATTATTATTATTATTATTATTGGTATTAAATACTCCTCCCATCCTATATATTCATATATATAGATATAG